>JAECXD010001688.1:2967500-4167500 GCA_018151445.1 Zaprionus inermis | reverse complement strand
GTCGACGATAGCATGGGCAGACCCGAATTATCGCTGGGACTGATGATCGATTGACGTTCATTGCCTGCGGCATTCAGCAACGAGAAGGTCGATCGTAGCTTGACCGTGGGTGAGCACAAACCAGCAAGGATTGCACTTAGCAGGCGCGAGTGTAAGGCACCGCGATCGATTTGTGCCAACAGATCGCACAAGCAATTCCATTTCAACGACGACGTCGGATAGAATGCATCAAAGCAGGCCACAAAGCTTAGATGACATTCGTCAAGGATTTCCAGTACCAAAGCGTAACCTGCAAACGCACGAAATCTAAGAATCATGCACATCACTCGAGCCGTAACCAAACTCACCCTCATCCGTCGCAATATCCTTGAATATATCATCGCAAAAGATGCCAATGAGCATGGCACGCACATTGCCAATACACTCGGCCAATTGAATGTTCTCCAGATTGGTTTTACGTGCACCCGGCGTGCCGCTGCCCAAACCCAAGATGCTGCCCGTGGGCAACGCAGTCACGTCGCCAATATATTTGCCAGCACTGTTCACAACACGACTGGGTATCTTATCTGTAGGCAAAAAGGGAGTTGTTATTGATTGTTGTTCTAGACGTTCATTCGCCTGCTCCACTTACCCTTGTTCGATTTCTGTTGCAGCTTGGAGAGCGCTGCGGCCACAGCGCCGCCACCGACTACAGCACCCTGCGCGACTGCAGCTGCTGCCACCGCTGTGCTCGAGCGTTGCGGATAGATCTCGTTGGTGTATTTACGTAACAGACGCAGACATGACTTGTTCACATAGCCCAAATACTGTAGAGTCTGTTGCAGCTGCAGTGGACGAGTACGATCGCGTTGCTCGCGCAATTGAATCTTGAAACAATCCCACGACCAGCTGAGCAGCACCACCAGACTCTCGAAGCATTCACGACTAACACTATTGGCAAATGCACGCGAAATACGCTGCACCGGATCCGCATCGAGCGGCACCGGCGACTGTTTGCAATCCTGTGTGACCAGACGATAGAGTATGGCGGGTATTTGACCCGAATTGACGTCGGTGCCATTGTTGGCCTTCTTGCTGGACTTGAATGTGAAAACAACTTGATCCTCGGTCGTTACCGATGCCTGACCGCATGAACCGCAATCCGATGAGGGACCAGCAATGCGTGCCCATATCAAATACCAACGTCCTGCTGCCGCACTAACCGGTTTCGGTAGGAGTATATGATGTTTACTGCGTGCCGCGCACTCGTATGGCACCTCCTTGGTCTCACTGATTAGTATGCCTTCCTTCTCGTAGCCACCGCCATCGGTGCCCAGATCATAGAGCTTCAGTTTGCAACTGTATTCGCCACGCCCGCCGAACATGCCAAAACCGCAAATCACAATGTCCGTGTCCGCCGAGAAACGCACCGCCTCCACGCTATGACCCGAATAGCCCCAACCGCCGCCAAAATTGTCAAAGCGATTAATCACCTGATACTCGCCGCTCTGTGCCTCGGCCGCCTGATGCGGTTGCTTTGGCAATGCCTGCTCGAAACAACCGGGTATATTATCCTGTGCCGATGTCAATATATCCAAGCAGGCCAACAGATTCAGCGATGCCTGCGAGCGTGAGACGCGTGCCTCAGCCTTGATGGGCAGCGACAGTTCCGGCGACAGCAGTGCGCGATAGTTGCCCGCATTCTTTAGATTCAAAAACATAAAAAACAAAAAAACCAATCGGTTTGCGGTTAGGAAACCTAATCCATTGCCGTCCCATTCACTTACCACATCGAACTCGGATATTTCGCTGGCTATGACATTGTGACAGCGCAGTTTGCGTGCAACGCCATCGAATACCCAAAGCACATTATAGCTGGGATCCATGGTGAAGGCAATTTGCGGTGGCGGCAATGTTGATGTCGACGTTGCCGGCGATTGTGGATCTGGCGATGCAGGCTGCTGGCAAGCGGACGCGGTTGCAGCCGCAGCAACAGCAACCGCAGCATCTGGTCGCGCTGAACGCATACGTCGTTGTCGTGGCGGCGATGCAACAGCTCCGGGCGGCAGCGTCGACGTATCCACAAAATGCTGCTGCTGTTGCTCATCGAATATATGATTCCTTGCCTCGTGCATGCTGCGTGACATTTGCTCATTGATCGGTACACCGGGTGTGCTGCCGCTGCTGCCCACCACAGGCAAATCGCTAACTGGTGTTGCCACGTCCACATTGCGATTGATCTCGGGCTGACCGTGTGCCTGTTGCGTTTGCAGCAACTGGGCAAAATTGCTCTGGCCACGATAGTGCGGCGTGCAGCTGCCGTCACTGCGATTGATCGAGAGCGTTTGAAACGACAGCGGTATGCTGGGTATGAGCACTGCAGGATTGAGAAGAGATTATGAGATTCGAATCATTGATACAGTACACATGCAATGCACTCACATATGGTCTTCTTGTTGGCAACCACATGCATTTTTGGCAACATTTGCGCCGTGATCAGCGACTCGTCAATCTTGATGAACGTTTGATCGCCATTGGCGCCAATCCACGTGACCTTCTTGCCATAGCTGGGCCCCAGACCACTGCGGATTAGAACGGAATTCAATAAATTCGAATCTCAAAGCTCTGTTACAACTTACAAAACAGCACCGGGTGCACAATTCCAGAGAAACTTCTGACGTTGCGCCAAGATGGCTGCAGTATTGGGTGGAATTAAAATGGTTTCCTTTGAGCCACCGGGTAGCACGCAAGCGGCTTCCTGGCAAGCGGCTTCCTCTTCCTGTTGTTGTTGCTGCTGCTGCTGCAACTGTTGCGGAGTTAGTGCACCAATGAGCACAGGTTTCTGACCATAATCGCTGGGCAAACGACCCAGCTGACCCTTCTGATAGTTGCCAAATGTATAGACGACACCCTTGTGGGTTAGTAGCACCGTGTGATTGCTACCGGCAGCTACCTGACTAATCGCACCTTGCACCTGCACGCGTATGGGTCCGCTTACCGGCTGCAAATCACCCGTGCCCAGCTGACCATACTGATTGCTGCCAAACGTGAACACCTCGCCGGCCAGCGTCAGCACCACGGTATGATGCAGGCCACAGGCGACTTGTACCACCGGCGAGACGCTGGGTAATTGCAACAATTGCGGTGCCAACGGTGCTACACGCGGTGGATCCTTCTCCAAATCGGTCGGCGTGCCACCGCCGCCACCCGCAGCTCCAGTATCCAATTCCGATAATTTCTTTTCCTTGCGTCGCATTATCAGCGTCTTGGAACGTTGCTGTCGCTGCAGCTCGCCAGGCAGCGGTTTCAGCTCAACTTTGGAATCAACTGAAAAGTGTTCAAGATTCAGTTTCACATTCAAACCAAGTCAAATCCGGGACACAAACTTACGCAGCACTTCGTTCTCCTGCAGCGCAACGCAGGCAGCGCACAGCCCGCACTTGGCACAGCCAGCGTCGCCGTGTCCACATGGGCAAATGCTGCCGGCCATGCGCTGCTCCAGCGGCACATTCAATGCAGATACACAGCTCACATTGTAGCCGGTACATTCGCGACACATGATGCAGACGCGACACTGTCCCTGCACCATATTATGATCATCGTAGTCGCAGAGTGTGGAGAAATCGATTTTGTGACGAAACTTCTCGGCATGCTGGCCGAGCAGAGCGTATGTTGTGCTCGAGCTGGGCACATCCTTGACGGGCATCATTTTGTTGAACACGCGTCCGCATTGACCCTTGTTATTCAGGCCAAATGTGAAGAGCTGCCCCTTCGCACTTAACGCGACACAATGCGCCTTGCCCAGCGCCACCTTGGTCACATGCTGATCGAGTAGCTCGCTAACAAATCCCATGCTATCGCAGTGGGCTGTATCTTTGCCGTAAATGATCAGTTTACCGGTTTTGGTCACAAATGCTGAGGTGCCATTATTGCATGCGGCATGCACCACAACGTGTCCATCGATTTTTGTCATTTTTTTTGGTTTCACTGCCTTCGGTTGTCGACGATTCTTCGAGCTATCGCCGTCCTCACCGCGACGTGCGGTGCCCGCAAAATAAACGGTTCCATCATCATTAACCAGCAGCGCATGGATGCCATCATGTCCGACCGCAACATGCACAATATGTGCCGCCTTCGAGACAATCAATTCGATTAGCTTCAGCGTGGGCGTACGACCCACACACTTCAGTCCCAATGCTGTGGATTTGCCATAGTAATAGACACGTCCATTGCTCGCACGCACCAAGCCAAACTCCTTGCCGCATGCCATGCCCAGCACATCGGCATCGCGACACGGTGCCGGCAATTTCGGCTCGAAACTGTTGTGTGCCGACTGAATGCGCTGAATCTGATGCTGATTGAGCAATTCATCCTCGAAAGCGGCATAGCCCAACGTGCGGAATTTCTTGCGTGCCAGCTGCAGCGGCAGCTCGAACGGCGGCGGTTCGCTGCTGTAACTGTTGTGATAGAGATTCAGTTTCTTCACCACCAGCGTATCCTAAAATGCATACGATTTTCGCTTAGATATGATTGATTATATTATTGTATGTCTGAACTCACATCGCGATTGCTGCAGATGGCATGCAGTGAATCGTCGTCCGTGAAGAGTACATAGTTGAGTCCCTCGCGCATCGAGAGCATGTTGAGTGGATTCATTGATTTCACCGAGAGCGTGTCCATGCCCACCAGCTGTAGCTGATCGGCGCTGCGTTTGCAATTGCGTCGGAAATACAATTGACCTGCGCTGTAGCCAAGCCAGGCGTTGCGCTCTCGACTGAAATCATCGTTCTGTGCATAGACATGACCCTTGTACGATCCCCCGAAGCCAGTGCCAATCTTGAGCAACGAGCCGCCGTATAGCAAATAGACAAAGACGCCATCGCAAGCCATGGCGGGTGCAATGTGCTGCAGCGAACCAGTCAGCACGGGCAGCTTCAGTGCGAACTGCAAAAAGTGAAACAGAAATGTATGAGTTGCACAGATGCAGGAACACTCGACTTACCTCGTCGATCTGGGAACTCTGCGGCACGCCGTGACTATGAAAATCGGGACGCGTTGGCTTATTGAGCGCCGCACTGACCACCGTATGCTGCAGTGCCGCCAGCACGGCGGGCAGTTGCACAATCTGTGCCGAGAGCTGTCGCGGTGACATGAGCATGGCGGCAATGGCCTTCAGCATTTTTCCAGTATCGCCACGTGCAATGCACAGGCCAAGCAGTGCCGCACAGGCCATGGCCGACCAATTGGCCTCGGCGCCCGTGCTCGAGGTTAACGCCGCCGGCATAGTTGCCAAATCGAGTAATAGATCGTACAATGGATTGATTAGATCTTCCGGTTCGAGTTTGAATGATTCCGGCTGTTGTCCCTGTATGACATCGAGTAGGGCCTTCAGCGCTTTGGTGCACAGCAGCGGCTGGATATGACGTGCGTCCGCTATAAGTTCGAAAAGACTACGTAGACCGGCGCCAACAATCAACGGCACCGTGGCATACACCGGCTCTCGATCCTCCGGCTCATCGGTATCGGAATCGGCATCGCTATTCGCGCTGTTTGTTGTACGTTTTTCCGCTGCGCCACCGGCTGCACCGCCGACAGCAGCAGCAGCACCACCAGCAGCACCAGCAGCTCCTGCTGCGCCGCCAGCAGCGCCACCATTGCCGGCATGACATGAGCATTCGACCAGATTGCTAACCATGCAGCTGCCCGCACAGACCAGACAGCACGAGGAATCCATGTTGCCGCTCCATTTTTTGAGCGCCGACGTTGAGCCCATGCCGCCACCATGTCCATTGTCGTGGAACAGGGCAAACCGCGTTTCTGCCTCCAGAACAGTGGAGCGTATCGCCGAGAATACTGCAAATTTTGATGCATTCGGATCGAGCTCAATGTGCGCAACTGGAAATGCGGGCATAAAGAGCAACTGATCCTTGACTAGCGGCGGGTCCAATGGATTTACAATGCCTGGTCCAACGCCGCCACCGTTGCCCTCAAGCACGGCAACAGCAGCGGCGGCTGCAAGCGCTGCGGCCGACTTCTCTTTGCGGCTTTTGCGTTTGGTAAGCGCCTTACGTTCATTCTGCAGCTTTCTGAAATGTTTGGATTAACAATAATTTAGATAAAGCCGATAAAAAACAAAAACTAAATACACGTTTCAACTGAATTCCAAATCAAAATACATTTTCCCCCCCTCGGGTGTTTGACGACCGACTCGATTCGATTCGAATATGAAACAAAATTAATGCAGGTCGCGGTTTGTCCGATTGGCAGCACTCGCTTATGGGCAGCCTCAGCTGTTATCGATCAGCTGTTCGGCCGCGCCGTGCTGCCCACTTAACGTGCTGGCACAGGCAGGCGCCAATTTCAACCCCAGTGACGTCGTTTGAATTTCGACTGGGCTAGGGGTTGAAGACCTACATACATTCAAAGAAAATCGATCGATTTTTCAACCCCGTTGCAACCGCTGCGGTAGCGGTAGCGGTAGCGGCAGCGGCAGCCGCATTGTTCGCATTCTGCTTATTTACATTACCTGCGTTGATTGCTCGTATACAACTCGTAGAAATGATCGCCATATTTCATTGGATTCAATAATCCAACCATAGCTTTTGAGCGGCTTATATATAATTTTCAAATGCTTTTGGCCACAAATCGATTTTCTGTATGCGTTTAAAGACACACATATATATATATATGTATATATATATATGCCTATGTGCGTTTCATATGTATGCCGTTATAGTTATACCGTTAGTTGTATCAAAGAAAACGACGGCAATTTTTCGCGTTTACAAGACACACGCGCGTTTTTAAAGAGTGCAGCAGCTACAACTTAATAACTGAAAGCTTGCCAGCTTTGTTTTTGTCTAAAATGTATTGCACAAAAATTACAAAATAACTAAGAATTAACTATTCTACTGGCGCACTTAATGCATATTTCGTGTTGTATGATTGCACCACTGTCTTTGAGAGCTCTACATTTATCGATTTGTTGCAACAGGACATGTCCAGTGTGCCGATACCAAGTATCGTGCAAAATATCGCAACAACCAGGGCTGCCAACTATCGGCTGCCAAGACAATGTACTTTTCGTAACAAAACAAGCGAAAATATTTATTTACAATTGGCTGAAATATCAATCTTAAAATATAATTAACCATTTTATGGACATTTTGAGCTTATCAAATATAAAAATATTTCAAAATATTTAAAATTTGAACGTATTAATTCGATCAAATTTATCGACCAATGCAACGCTGCGTTCGAGCAGCTGTCAACAGAGCCTACAACAACAACAGCCGAACTGACAGCAGCGCCGCAGCAGCAATAGCAGCAAAAAACATTTTACGTAATTTATTTTTGTTATTATAATTGTAAAATTTGCACGCGAATAACATTGTTTTCCACCAACGCCACAGCATGGGCAACGCTCTTACCCATTATATGAAGCCAGATGTGATGCCCGGTCCAGATGTGGTGCCCAGTTTCGATCCGATGCTGGGCTTCGCATCGCGCAAGGAGCGCGTCATGATTGCCACCGAAGAGGAGATGCAATCGGCCAAAATTCCTCTAGAGAATCGTGACTATTGTGCCCACAAGCTGATTGCCTATCAGGGCTGCCGCAGCGAGACGTTCCCGTTTCTGTACAAGTGCGCGCACGAGAAGCACGAGTATCTTACCTGCGAATATGAGGATTATGTGCTCCGCATGAAGGAATTCGAACGCGAACGTCGGCTGCTGGAACGCCAGAAGCGTCAGAACAAGGCTGCCTAATTGAATCCGGTGCCTTTTGTTTCTTTGTAGCATTAAATCGCAGTTGAGTCGGGAAGGAAGTTATTACAGTTTCTTTTTTTTTTTTATTCTTTGGGCAACGCATTTTCCGGCAACTGCGTGTGGACGAGCACACACAAGAGTCTCTCCTCTCCACACACACGCTGCCCGTCGCGAGCGGAAATTTCAATAAACAACAACATGCCTAGACTAATCAATGTGAAACTGTTTTTTTTTTTAGTTAATTAAATTAAAGAAAACTGTTGAAAACCATTAAGTGTTGTACCAAGTGACTTCCGAGTGGAGGAGTTAAATCCGGATGCTGGGCGTGAGCGAATTTCAATCGCATTGAACAAATTGTGCTTATTTTTAACACTTTATTCGATATAAGATCATTTGATTTCGTCTTACATTAGAATTGCTTTCGTATAATAAATGCACATACACATACTGGGTGCGGAAACACGCACACACATCCACAGACAAGGGTGGCACACAACTAGGAGCTAAGTAAACCTAAGTTATTCGCGCTGGACAAGAAGCCGTAGGCGCTTGTGACTAACAACAAAATGCGGAGAAACATCTTTGGTAAACGCAACGCAGCGAGGGGCGAGGACGCGATGCTCCTGGCTCATCAAATGCCCAGCTTGCGCCAGAAATGATGCATGCGACCGTGCGTCTCGAAGATGCTGCGCAGCATAAACACCTGAATGAGGCCAACGCCAATCATGGCGCTGATTTGTAACAATGACCAATTGTTGACCTTCTGGAAATTGGCCTCGGCCAAATTACGATCGCGTGCCTCGTGCGAACGCAACATATCCTGCAGCTGTCGTGCCTTGGTCAGGTGCTGCCGAATGCGTCCGATAAAGTCCATAATATCCTGAACTTTCATATCGTAGTATTCCTCGGGCGTCAGCCCGGTCAGATCGTCGACATCCTTCCATTGCTCGTCGCCGTGCAACTGATCGCCTTCGCGTTCCACAATCAGTTCGAAGAATACCGTCTTGCGATTGAACATGCTGAAACTGTTGTCGAAACAGAAACGATAGTCGCCTTCCTTGTGCACCTCATGCTGATGCATATTCTCCGGTTTCTTGTAGTCACTGACTATGACCAGACCGATGGGATCGAGCAGCGAGAAACTGATGTCCAGATCACCATGGCCGCCATCGATTACCTGATACTCGAAATCGATTGTCTCGCCCACCTTGACGCTATGGTATAAGCATTCCTTCTTACCGGCATCCACATAAACCGTCATCTCTTTGTCATAGCCGCTGACCGCGAGCGACGGCCAGAGAAGCAAAGCGGCTAGGCCTATTCGCCAGATCAGGAAATATCGATCCAATCGCAGCTGTAACGTTAAAACGAGCTCGTTGAGTAAAACAATCAATTCGATTGTATTTACTTACCATTTCAATGCGTTCAAACAGAAAGAAAATGCCAATTGCTTTGGCGTGCCGAAAAGTGACGATGTACTTGCTGTGATTGTTGATACTATTTTTAAAAATATCGCACATCGATACTTGCAACAAGTCGATACGTGTACCCAGTGCGCGCTATCGCTACGCAAAAGTATCGATACAACAGTAATTTAAAAAAAAAGCTATTTAAACAAATCAATTTATTAGCTGTTTATTCCTATTAATTATTTGTTTAAAAATAACATAGCTTTTTAGCAAGTTTATTATGCTGCAATTTAGTGAAATCTTATCGAACTATCGATTACTTTAGCTTTGTAGTGAATTCCGCATTCGTGTTAATGGAGTGCATGCCAAATGCAACAGATGGCGCCAGCATAGCTCATTTGGCGGTTAACGGAAATTTGAATTAACGCCACAAGCATTAACTCATGATTAATTTTATTAACTCGCATGCCTAACTGGTAGACGAGCTTGATACTGATGGAAATGCAGCTGCATGCTTTGTGTGTGTGTTTTTGTGTATATGTATGTATGCACATTCCCCGGCGAATCAGTCACGCGGCACGCCGCACCAGTCCGATCGACCAGTCCAATTTCAGGGCTAAGCCCAACGAAATCACTTGACCCGCGCGCGCCTTATCAATAATATTGGTTTTATCATTTGGCCATAGAGCAAATAGATTGGGGTATGCAGGGTGTGGTGCGAGGCACGGAATCCCGTTCGGCGTTTATGGCCTCAAAAGTCATTATACAATTCGATGATTGCGCAACACTAAACAAAAACAAATCTTATCGAATTTGTGCGGCCCACGATTAGATGTCCCATGGCAGTAATGACCCGAATATATATAGAGTATATATAGTCTGGGTTTTCAGTTTTATGTGGCCCAACCCAAACGAATTGCACGTCGAATCTCATGCACAATAATACAATATGATATGCCATATATATTTCATATATGATCTCGTGCGCGCGAACTGATCTACTCTTACGTGCCGCTGCCTTGTTGATTTTCACATAAAAAACAACAACAACAAAAAGGCTAAAACACGTCACAGTCGTTCTAATAACAACAGACTAGACTGTTCTATTATCTGCACATGTTATCTAGATATGTTTATGGTTAGATACAAGCTACATATTATTATCTGCATTGCCAAAACCTTTTGCGTCAAGTATTGCGATATTTATTTTATTTTCCTGCTTATTACGCTGGAAAATGCGAAATTGAGCCAATTCTTATTTAATTTTCCACGCTAACTAATTAGCTTGTAAGTCACACACGCACACGCGGGCAAGATAAGTGTGTGCGTGTGTGTGTGTGTGTTATTGAAGCCATTATCGATAAGTCTGATATCAGTTGAATCGATTGGCAGCCGCTCTTATCGTTACAACGCACATTACAAATTTCACCCTGAAATGGAAAATGAAAAAAAAAAAAAACCCAAATTGCTTGTTGTATTTTTTCGAGGTTTTATTGATCGATAATACAAGAATCAAGTCAAGTATGTTAAGTAAACTTATCTCGGTGTAAACAGGTAAATGGGTACATTATTATGTACCTATAGGTACGCTTGGTTATAAGTCTAAATTGTACATTTAAGCTTGATATAGAAAACTAGAAAAAATACCTTTTATATACACTTTACCAGTACACTAGCATTTGCTATAAATTTTATAGGGTATATTATTTTATTTTTTTAAATTATTTTCTCTCTTTTTCTCTCTATCTATCTCTGTGGACTATTACACTGATGCGTAGCTAATTTGCAAGCAGCGACTATTATGGCATAAATTATAGCATAGCTACAGGCAACTCTTGATGCCGGCAATAAACACACACGCACACACACGCACACACACGTGCATGCAAAGTACCTATAAAAAAACAAGGATGCGGCGCTGCGCTGCTCTCTACGCGCCGTGTAACCTTCACATTTGGCTGGCTTACGATGCCCTACGAAAGCTGACAATGACACGCACACACACAGACACACGCAGACAGGCAAACACACACACACACACACGTGGCTGTGTGCGTGCACTGCAGCAGCCGGCAAATGACAGTAGAATGGCAAAGGGCAAATAAAACACATGTGAAAAATCGCACGTGCAGTGAGCAAAACAAATCCAAGAGAGACAGAGAGAGAGAGAGAGAGAGTGAGAGCGCGCATCGACGCGTGCGTCCTGGCAGCCATTGCTTAGGTTGTCTCTCTCGCACTCGCTCTCTCGCTCTACATGCATATTTCCCCAGCTTGCCGAAAATGAAAAGCTGCCCCTATTTGGTCAAATTTTGCGGCGAATTGCCAACCCCGTTGCGGCTGCACTCCGCGTGCAGAGAGCGGCGCAGACAGAGAGACCGAGAGAGAGAGCGAGCGCGAGTGCGAGTGCGCGTGCCTTGTTTGCCAGAGCGACGGCTTAGCGAACAGCTGCAGCTGCCTCTAACGGTAACGAGCGAGAGACAGAGATGAGCTTAGCACACAAACACACACAAACCCACACGCACATACCCATTTGGTAGCTGGCTTGCAATACCGTTATAATTAGCGGCATTGTTTTGTTTGCCGTTTGCTTTTGCTGCTGCTGCTGCTGCTGCTGCTTTTGTGTTATATTTTTTTTTTGCATTCGTTTTATGTTTTTTTTTCTCCAGTTTGTTGAAAATGTTTCATGCCCTTTTTTAGACACACACAAAATTGTTTTCACTTTTTATGCTGCAGCACGAAATACATATGTATGTATGCATGTGTATGTAGCTGCGCACGGGCAGAGCGGGGAGAGAGAGGGCTGAGAGAGTTGCAGCGCAGACCAAATCAAGCGTGCGGAACGTGTGTGCGACTTACATACATACATATGTACATATGTATGTATGTATGTATGTATGTTTGTATGTGTGTATGCAGCTCGATCGGCAGCTTAATCGAAAAAAAAATATCGAATATCGAAATATAAAAATCGCCATGCCTCGGCTTGGAGTGGGTGTTGGCCAAGCGAGAACTAGTGGAAGAACGAGAGGGAGAGAGAGAAAGGAAAAAACAGAGGCAGAGGCAGAGAGAGAGAGTTATTGACCGCTCGAGCGTCTAATGCTGCGTAGCATAGCATAACCATATTTGGCATTGCATTTGTGCTATGCTGCGCTGCAGTCGACGTTGCAGTCGGCGCTGCAGCCAGCTGTGCGCGGCGCGAGAGAGGGAGAGCAAGAGAGCGCGCCTGAGTGGGCGCATGTGCATGCATAAAACTCAGGCAGGCAGAGGGGGTAGAGGTAGCGGGGTTCTGGGCTGGCTGCCAGACCGGAAAACGCTCAAAAGGTAAAAGAGAGAAAAAAGCGTACAAATAAATTTGAACTTGAACTTACCGCGCCCTGCGCAACTGCTGCTGCTGCTGCTGGCGCTGGCGCTGGCGCTGGCGCTGTGTGCGTGTGCGTGGGAGTGTGTGTGAGCTCAGCTTACCAAAACGCCGGAATATACACACACCCATTTTTGTATGTGCCAACTGGCAGCATGTGTGTGTGTGTGTGCGTTTATATTTAATCATGCACACAAATGCGTCGTCATCTAAATCTTTGCCTCGCCTGCGCTCTGCCTTGTACATTTTAAATTGTACACACGCACACGCACACACACACACACGCGCGCGCACTGGCAAATTGATTACGCATATGTTACGAGCCGCCGCCATCTACCTGTCGTTGTCCTCAGCTCACAAATCCTCTCTCAACCTGTGCGCGCGCTCTCTCTCTCTCTCTCTTTCTCCTCTCGTCCGCCTGCTGCGCTTTGCCGGCGTTGCCATTTGAATATTAACGAAATTCACGTTGTGCATGTTGTGTTTTTGTTGCTGGTTTTTCAACTTCATTTTGTGTGTCCGTTTGCTTTTCCCTTTTATTTTCTTACTCTGTACGTGATTGGGGTTTTTGATGCGGCTGCGTTTCCGCAGCGAACAAAAAAAAACACTTTGATCGCCACACACACACACGCACACACAGACAGGCAGGCTGCCAGACAGACAGACGGACGGACAGACGGACAGAGGCTTCCTGCTAAAGAACTCTCTCTCACACTCACGTCGCTGCTCGCTCGCCGACTCTGCCTGCTACGCAACGCACAGTGCGCTGCATTTAAATCGCAACATTTGCCTGTAAATTTGCCTGTATTTCTTGCAAAATATGGCAACACCTGCCAGTTATCGGCTAAGTTATGTTTTGTATTAGCCTAAGTGCTCATAAAGAGCTGCCAAGCATGAGCTGATGCCCACAGATAATGCGAAACGTTGCGTGTCTTATCGAAGCGACAAGAACTTTTGGCTGCCTTGAGGCATGACTCATAGGTGCCGCATGTGTGCGTGTGTGTGTGTGTGCTGTGTGTGTGCGTGTGCCAGTGTACCCACCCGATTGCAATTGCCGCTTTACTCTCTTCATTTTTTTTTTGGGCAGCAGCGGAAGCGTACTTCGCCCTGCCCTACCCTGATAACCCCCCCCACCTTCTCTTCCTCCTCACCCTTTCCCGGCCTATTCCTATCGGATTGCGGCGCCACGCCCTTTTGAACTGTCATAAATTAACACTCCGGGGCCAGGGCCCCGCATGACAACGCGCGATTGCCCGAGGTTCTCAGACCGGCGATGCTCACTTCGCCGTCCGTCCGTCCCGCCCCCGCCACGCCCCGACAGCGACGCGTCTCGAGTACACTTCTTGACTTGGTTATCGGCGCCAGTCGAGGAAGAGAAGTGCCGCGATAAAGCAGCAGAAGAATGGAAAACCAAGGGAAAGGAAATGCGCAGAGGCAATCGCTTTGCCTTGCGGCTGAAATGGGGCTGCATATATCATCATGAGTTTGTCAGGAAATGCTGCTGGAAACCCCTTGAAGAAGCGATATTTCAATGCAGGCAGATCAGGCTGATCTTATACATGGTATATGCACCATATACTTAATATATTATTTTTATAAATTGCATTAAGTGTGCCTGATCAGTTGCAGAAATTATTAAAATAAAATGCATTATTCTATGCTTTCTGCATATCTGCAAACCCAGGCTTAAGCTGATCGGTATTGCTATAAGCTGACGGTTCAGGAAGTTATAATTATATATATATAGCTATAGTCTAGACGTTTTCTACCCCACTACTTCATGGAGCAGAAGAAATACCAGAGAAAACCGGAAGGCATTCTTGACCCTACCAAGTATATATATTCCTGTTCAGCATCTACAACGACCTCGATATGTCTTTCAGCCCTACTGCAGTCGAACTGCGGAGACTCTTAGGCCTTCAAATTGAGCAGTTTTGCAATATAACTACTAAAATATATATATCTGACTAATGGAAAAACCACAAGCACTCCAGCTGCCCGGCTAAGATTGCCCTCGCTTGAATCGATCACCGTATATATCCTTCATGCGCTATATATACATATGTACACTCATATCAGTTGCTTGATCGAATATAGAACACTTTGCACATATGTAGCGAGGGCGGATTAGTGCGCCCAGCAGCTGATTCAGTTGGGTCGGCCCGTAGAGGGTACCGCGCTGCACCCTCTTGCCATGCGGTGGTGGTGGTGCGTCTGGTGGCTTGTTAACCCAGGCCTGGGCACGTCAGCATATCCGGTGCGCCGCATCCCCGTACCAGTTTCAAGGTTGCGCGACCCTCATTTGGGCCGTACCGCCACCCTCACATATGTTGCATGCACCCAAAAACCCGCATCGGGGTTGGTTAACGCGGCGCACCCGACTCACCCGTACCCGGGCTCAAGGCAAATGGATATTTATTTTTTTCGGCAAAAACGGTCTGTAGCAGGAATTAGCAAACCCTGCAACCACCCCGCTCCCCTCCCTACACCTCCCTTCCCTGCTTCGCAAACGGCACGTGTCACTTTCACAATTGTTTTTTTTTCTCTCTCTCTCTCTCTCTCTCTCTCTTTGGGAAAAGCGAAAAGCGTCTGGCACTCGCTCATATGACTCATTCGCGCATTGATTTTGCGTGTCGCGTTGTTCGTGTCTCTGCGGCCTAATGCATCTGCAGGCTGTTTTTCTTATGAATAATGCAGCTGGCATGAGGAGGCACAGCAAACGATGAGCATGATGTGGCGAGACAAGTGAGGGATGCGGCACGCCCACTCACACGTATCGTGCGTCTGCAGACGCTTTTCGCTTTTCATGAAAATGGAAATGAAAATGCAACGTTTCACGCTCTGTTTGCGCGCAGCGTAAGCTGCGAAAATTCTCGAAAATTTCCCAATTTTTCTCAACATAATGAAAATACCTAGTATAGCATACCATGATATATACATATATATGTATATATATCATCCTAATCGCAACGCTTTAGCTAGAAACTGGCAGAGTTATCGCGGCGTTATGAACGTGCTATTTTAATCGCAAACGCGTGACTCACGAGTTTCATCGACGCGTTCTGCTCGCCTTATCGTCGCGTTTCTACCGATAGCACCGCAAGATTAGATGCATATGGTATAGTACCTGCCATATCTACGCATTCGTGTAATGCCTTTTTCTCAGAAACTAATGGAAACGCAGGAATTTAGCTTTATCTTCATTTATATTAAGAGCTTTAGCTCAGAACTGCGATATTTCTGTTTCTGAACTCTTTCATCTTTCCAAATGAATCAGAACTGAGCTAATTTTCTGCTTAAGAGCCCTTTTAAACTTTAAAGTTGAATCAGAATTGTGCTATTTATTTTCGACAATGTCTTTAATCTTGAGAAATGAATCAGTTTGCCTGCTCCAGACTTGTTTCGCTTTTAAAATCATTAAACATGGATTTGGAAAACGGAAGCAAGAGATCAATGTATTCGAAAGGAATCGAAAAATATTTCGATAGTAGAAACGATAGTAGAGCCGATAGTACGGGTGAGAGTGAGGAAGCGTGAAAGACTGCTTCTACTTAAGCTTTTTACAGCTGCAGCTCGCTGTGAATTCAAATTCAAATTCGATTTAAAATGCAAATTCGATTTCGATGCGATGCGATGCGATGTGATGTCGGTTACGTTGGGCTGCCACAGCGCGTTTGTTGGTTCGTTGGGTCGCTGGTTCGAACGGTAAATCGAGTTTACTTTCGCAAAAATTTGTTTAATAATTGAAAAAAAATAGGAGTGAGTTGTTTTTTTTTTTTTCTCTCCCCGCATCGTCGCGTACGTTCACTGAAATTCTGATTAGCCAGTGAAAGTCTTTCGCCCGTTTTGTTACTATACCGTTAGATCTTATCTGACTTCCATTGTTGGGCCGAATCGTCGCGAATCGCAAGCTAATTTTTCGCACAAGCGATCAAAAGATGATAGATATATCACTTAAGTGCCGATCCCCGGATATGGTGGGATAATACAATTAAAACTCGATTGTTTTCAATGGGTATCATTAAGCGGAACTGTCTTTACATATTATTTATGAATGAATTATATAATTGATAATATCTATTGTGTTTTTCTATAGAAATACATACGGTTATATTCATATATTAAGGAAAATTAAAAAGGGAAACTAAAAAAAATGTTGATATGATTAGTGATTTTTATGGATAAATACAATACGATAATATTCATATACTTTGAATAAGTAAATAAAAAACACAAAACAGAATCATTTTATGCATATCTCAATATTTTCGTTAGTTTTGAATTACTTTAGACATATAGTACTATATATTCCAACTGATCATCTCAACTTAAAATGCACGCATTCACCTGCTACTTACAATTCCAATTCTGTACAATTTCTTGCAAAAGCTATAGACAAACGGATGTCCAAATTGCACAGAGAGACAGAGAGAGAGAGAGAGAGACACACACACATGCGTGCGATAAATTCCTCAGTTGATTCGTTCTCGCCACAAAAAAGGCTATGAAAATTTGTACACACCAAATGGGGATTACGAATGGCTGCGGCTTCCTGGGCTCGACGATAGTTAAGCAACGGATGCGATGCCTTTTAAAGCGCTACGACAACTACAACAACAACAACATTCGAGTTGTCCCTAAGTAATCGCGTCAATTCGAGTGTCATCTCTAGCGAAGGTTGCACACACGCGTAATATGGCAACGTTGTCAATTTCCGCTCTTTCAAATTCGAAAATCGTTACAATTTCAAGTCCATTAAAACACACGCACGCACACACACACACACACGCACGCACGCACGCACACGCAGACAACTGTCGAGCGCGCGATCGTCGCCAATGTTGTACACACATTTTGCAGCATGTACATTTTGGGATGAAATTCGATATAAATCAGCAGCAACAGCAACAACAACAAAACAGGCGAAAATATCAACCGAAAAAAGCCTCGCGTTGTCTCATTTCAAAATGGCAACGGCCAAATGCGGCGGCAGCAGCAGCGTCGGCGACGGCGTCGACAGCGACAGCAACAGCGATGCCAGCAGAGACAGCTCAATGTCAATGGCTTCGCCTCATATCTGATTGTATTGCTCTGCCGCGGCCGCGGCCGCTGTCACTGCTGCTGCCCGCTCTCCCACTCTCACAACAGCTGCTGCTGCTGCAAAGCAAAATAAATTATGCAAAGTAAGCAAAGTACAAAAAAAAAACAAAGTAAAATAAATTCAATAAATACCAAAAATGTTGAGCGTTGCTTGTGTGCAACTGTATGTGTGTAATACACTGTGTGCTTATATGCAGGATCGCGCAAGCTCTTGCAACTGTTCCCACTGCTGTTCCCAGTCGAAGGGACAACGCATGCAGTCGGGCAGCGCACACACACACTTTAAAGCATATAAGCGCATGCATGCATATGCATGTACATATATGTGTATCTGCTTTTGCGTGGCTCCCATTTCCAGCTGTCTAAGCACCGTTGGTCGCGAGACCATTTGAAATAACTGTGCACAGCGCTGACTATACAAATAACAGCAGACAGAGCAGGCACACGCTGCGAAATACAAACACATTTGTTTATACATACATATTTATCTAAGCAATCTAAGCTGAGAGCGCTTCTAAATGTCTGCGCGGCAGTGTAGCACAGTTTTTTCTTTCTTTATTTTTTTTTGCAGCCTGTTTCTGCCGTTGTCTGAAAACAAGTTTATCAGATTTAATGCCGCTTCGACTTCTGTTCTTGTTGTTGTTCGCTTCTTTTTTTCTTCTACTTCACATTTCAAACGTAACTGTCAACAATGGGAGACGAAGACGTCGCGACACGTTGTTCTTGCTGCTCTCGCTCTGTCATAGCGGCAGGTGGCAGCGTGCGCGACTGCGCGGCAGCTGCGATCATTTGATTTCTCAACATCTAAACGGGGCAACGGGAACACATTTGCCATCTCGTTTGCTCGCGCATCCGTTCATTCGCTTAGCATAAGTCCGCTTTAATGTGTGCCTGTGTGTTAAATACGCTCGATTATTACACACACACATTTGTTTTTGTTTTTACGCTAAGCGCGTTTATTTTGTTTACCGTTCACCTAGTTTGTTATTGTAGAAACAGAAAAACAAACGGCAAGCGCTGCCATCATCCTCCTCTCTGCATCTTCATTAGTTGACGTCGGCTCGCGCTCTCGCTCTCTCTCTCTCTCTCTCTGTGTGAGCGCGTGTGTGTGTGTTTGTGTGTGTGCTTTTGGGTTTGTTGCCGTTGATGATGATGCTTACCTCCCCGCTTTGCGGTGCTTTCAATGTGTTTCATATGCAAATTAGTTAACTGAATTTTGTACTTTTCATTTCAGTATCCCAAGCTGATGAATCACTGCAATAACATGGAATTAAGCAGCCGCGTCATGTTTCACTTGGCGACCCTCGCGTCGTGCTGTTAAATGCATATGTGTGTGTGTGTGTGTGTGTGTGAGTAAGGCGAGCTTGTCGTCCCCGTCAATGTGGGACGTCAATGACTCACTGAGCTGACGTTGACGACGCCGCCGACGCTGCCGCTGCCCCATGGTCAATGTCTAATTCGCCTCGCCTTTTGGGCAACTCCGAACTCGCTCTCTTGCTCTGCCGCCTGCACCGAGCCTGCTCACCCTTTCTTCCATGAATCAATTTTGACTCATTTGAGCGCATTACTGACAATTTTATCAGAATTTCAAAAAAAAAAAATTTATTTTTTTCCCCATTTTGTAGTATTCATTTTATTTATTTAGTTACTTCTTATCTTACTTGGTAAGCTAATCGTTTGGAATTTTTCATGTTAGTTGCTTTTATTATTTATAGGCTTTTCGACCAGTGTGCGAGCGATATGTAATACGACCGTGAAGTGTTTTGATATTTATAGCGATGATAACGACCACAAGTCAAAAACAAGGAACCCCTACAAAACTGGCAGGCTAAAGCGATATCTTGGTGTAAGAGAATGCAAGAGAACTAAAGATAGCATAAGCATTTACTAAATACCAGTTCCGCTATAGATCAGCGTCACATCCGCTGATTATTTTGAATAAAAGAAAACTCACAGATAAATACAAAAATATGTTTATATAAACTGTTTCAAGAAAACCCCGAAGATAATTACTGAAATATGTTGAAATAAAATATTTCGAAAAATAGTAGAAAAAAAAATTGTTATTTGTCAAAATGCCAAATTAAATGAAGTGAAAATAATACCTTCTGTGCCCACTGTGCTCTGGCTTGCAGTTCCTTGACTTTGCCAGGCTCTGCTTGCCTGCACTCTGCGTGCATTTCAAGTCATTCGCTCTCGCGCGCGCCCTCTCTTCCGCAGCCCACGCTCTCTCACTTCGACGCTGCCGGACGAATTATGATAAAGGCGTCACATTCACGCAATGCTCGGTGTCTGTGTGTGTGTGAGCAGCGTCTTTTGGGTGTGACCGTGCGCTGCTCCTGTTGCACACGCATAACGAGCACACCCACACACGCACGCACGCTCACACGCTTACATAGTCCTGTTCACGTGCGTTTTCCAATTTGTGTAATTGCGCTGCCGCTTGCATAGAGAGAAAATGGCACAAGAAATGGCAACTTTGTTTGAATTTGTTGCTGTTGTTGCTGCCTGCCGCTTGTTTAATTGATGTTGTTCACACGCACGCACACACACACAGACACAGTCGCACAGTCGCACGCCCAGCTGATGGCAGTGAACCGTAACGGGCCAACCCTGTGAAAAGCTTCACCTTAAGCCAACTGGAATGGGAACAGCCATGCGACTGGGAATGGGAATGGAAATGGGAGAATATGAGAATGGGAATGGGAATGAAAGAACGTGAACGCTTTTTTTGTGTGTGGGCGCACTCTAGTATTACTGTATCAGTGCACGCTACATAAGTATAACACACACACACACACACACACACGCACGCACACTCAAAGCGTCACTCATTTTCATTAAAAACCACTTAAGGTTTTGTTTTTGCAACCCACATTCTTGCTGCGGCTGTGTGGCCTTCTTTAGATACGCCATCTTAAAGTGACTACAGCTATGCGTGGAACAAAGCGAAATGGAACGCATTTCACGCCATGCATGTCGCCTGCACTGCACTGTTCTCACTCACACACAGGCGCCGGCAATGTCAAGCGGCAATCCTGCAAACCGTGTGCGAATTATTTGATTAACTAGTCAAAAATAAAAAAAATAGTGTGTGGCAACTCTAGCGAATGCCCACTGTATTTCATTTTATAGTAGTTCCCAGTTAGCTCACTATGCAAATATGTTGCTTTGGCCATATTAATGCAGCACTAGCGGCGTAGTTAAGTCATTTATCGCTATATACAACTTACATACATATATGTGTATACATATTTACGTCTATAGTTAGTATATGCCTGAAGTATTTTATTTCGATTTGTGACACCAATGGCTGCTACTCATTTACGCAGTTTATCATTATTTTTGTAATAATTTAAGTAGAATCATGTCGTCAACTTGAATTCCAAAGCCGATCAGATACCTATATATAAACACATTCATCGCGCGTTGCCCGGCAACAAATACGCAGACAAATCGCATGCGAATAATGGGCAAAAAGCAAAAAAAAAAAAGCCAGTCAGACGCCGTGTCGGCGTCGCGACGACGCCGCAATAAACAAAATGCGAAAATAACTTAAGTAAAAATAAGAGAAAAAAATGTGTAAAAGAAGAAAAAAAAAAAACAAAACAAAAATCAAACTCAGACACTGTCTACCCCACACACACACACACACACACACAACTGTGTGTAACACCTTCGGCTGCGGTTGCTACTGCAGCTGCGAGTACACAACACGCAGCAGTCGGTACACGGTACACGGTACACGGTACTGAGTACCGAGCACTCGTTACTCCTCACCCGTTGCGCATTGTACCAGCCGCCGCCAGCAGCAGCTTGACAAAGCAAAAGATATGACAGGCCACCGCAAACTGCTCCAGCTGCAGCCCAGCGCTTCCCATCCTATCGAGCAGCTAGTCATCCCATTACAATTTGTGTCGTCGGACGACCGTCTGGTTGTCGCTCAACGAAATCTCATTCCGCGCTGCAGCAGCTGAAAATGAAGCTTGCACATAAGCAGATTGCGTGCTTGATAAAATATAGTAAAGCTGAGAAAAAATATGATAAGATAATGTTGATTACAAGAATGTAATAAAAAAAATATAATAGCCTGTAAAGATATATCAAATTGAAAGAGCCATATAATAATAATAATATAATATAATAATATGGTACATTCTTTATATGCAGAAACTCTGCGAGATATTTAAAATAAAGTTAAAAATAATAATATAATCAAATATTATAATATATTACTCATAAATATAAAGAAAAATATATAATGAAAAAAAAATATAAAATATTCACTAATATAGTAAAGATATTTAAGATATTTAAAGATATTTAGAAGAAATAAAGATAAGATATAAGATAATATCACTTTAGGTAGTTTCGTCCAGCTAACTCTTTCTGCCTCGCTCATTCCAATGGCCGCTTAGATGCGTAGCTAAGGCTGGCTAATTATTTTACTGGCCGCTTAGATGCGTAGCTAAGGCTGGCTAATTATTTTACTGTTGTGCGGCGGCGGGAACGGCGGGTTTCCACTTATTTTTCATGCGAAAAGCGCACCCACAGAAATGGACGAGCCAAACGAGCTTGACAAAAGCAGCGCTGGTTGTGCATGTTGGTTAGGGGGCGAGGGGCAGCAGATAGACAGCACGCACAAATATAGTCGTACATTGGCATTGAAGTGAAATTGCGAAAAATTGCGCCTCAACAATTTAATTCATTTTTCACTTTTCCAAAAGCCGCTAACACATATGTACATATATATGTATATATATATTCTCTCTGTCTTCTCTCTACTTCGCCATGACCGCAGCTCTGTCTTCTTCTTTGCCGCACGCAATGGAGTCGGGGCCGCCTCTGCCGCCTCGGCCGCGTTCGACCCTGTTTAACTGCTCAATTAGAGATGAGACATTTTTGCAGCTGTTGTGGAACGAATTGTGCCAAATTGAGTGCTCCATATCGATTGCGTTATCGTTGCTGCAGACCAGTGTGGTGCATCACTAAATGACTTTTGTTTATTATAGATCCTGCAGCAGGATTAGGGCATATCATTTATTTACCATGTTATTCATAGTCATAGTTTGAGTCAGTTTCTTTTTTTATAATCATGTTAAGAATTACGCAGATTACTATTTTGTGTATGGATGTGGATATATCCTCAAAAATGTATGTATATATAGACTTTTTCGCATAGTTTGCTTCTAAATTGCAAGTTTCTTGACTTTACACAAACCGAACATACCCTTTATCTCCTATTACCCATCTTAATCGAATAAAGCGTAATTAGGCGATCAATTAGCAGCATATTTTAGTTATTTCTTTGCGTGTTGCAATTTTTATGACTCTGCATTGCATGCGAAAAATCTATCTAAAAACTAACTGCATAACTTAACTGAAAGATAGAGTTTTTAGCCATTTATTTATTTTTCTTATGCATTTTGTATACATAAATAGCGTACTTTAGAGTTAAGCAACGTATTTGCATCAATTTATTTGATTTCCTAACTATACCCTATGCGAATTGAACTGTAGGTCAATTGCATTCCAGCTATGCAAGTCAAATAAGCACGATCGCAGACCGTAATTAGAGTAGGTAATTAATGAGATTTTTATGTTCGATTTTCGTTGTCAAACTGGACGAACTTGTCTCGTGTCGGCCCAAAAACTTGTAGTGAAAATGTGCAACTTTTTTTTAAAGCTCGACTGAAAACGGCAAACCGCTTTGTGGGGAGGCGTGGAGTGTTGCTTAAATGCAAGCGGTGGGGGGGGGGGCTTAACCAGTTGATATGTTAATGCCAAAAACAAATACGCACGTAAAGTGCCCAATCAATTGTAATGTAAAAAAAAAATAAAAATATTCGCATTCAATGACCTTGACAATGGCTTTGACTTTGGCGAAGAGTGTGCGAAGCAGCTAAGCGCGCTCTCTATGCTTACAGAGTTCTCTTCACGCACACACACAAGCACAGACATGCAGTGTAGAGCAAGTGTGTCGCGGCTTGTAATTCGCTAACTATTCCGCGCCCGCTCCCGCTGGCCCAGCCACGCAGCGACAGCTGCTTTGCGTACATGCATGTGTGTCTTACTCAGTGTGTGTGTGTGTGTGTGAGTGTGTAGAAAACGTGACGAGCTACGAACTTTTGGAGAAAGGTCGTTGATCATGGCTTTTGCTTAGGCTGCTGTTGTTGTATTTGTATATTTTTCACTTCGTTTTTGTTGTCTCTGTTGTTTATTGTTATTGCTGTTTTTTCGTCAACATAGCGGTTTCAAAGTCATCGGCTACGTCAATGTGCCGTTTTTGGCCATTTAATTATTTCTAGTTTCAATAGAGAAAGAGAGAGAGAGAGACAGCTGTGTGTACATTGTACAAGCACTTGCCCCCGACCCCACAGTCATGGCCAAAATTCTTGACAAGGTCGCAGCTCGTTTCAGCACTCAAATGACAAGTGTTTCGATGTGCACTAAAAAGGTGCAGGCAGCAGGCTCCGCAATGCAAATGTAATGTTAATTAACAGCCTGTCGATTAACAGCTGCTAGAGGGCGCATCTTCGCCGCAGACGATCAGCAAAGGCAAGCATTAGTGTGTGTGTATGTGTGTGAACAGTGGGTCATAATGGGTTAAATGGTTCAAGTTCTATTTCAATTAACTGAGTAAACTGAAATTAAAATCCAAAAAATAACTAAATCAAAAATGCGCTTGCATATGCCTACCCTACTTGTGTAATAAACAAACATTTACATATATATTTATGAATATAGGTACATATATGTACATATATACATGTTTTATCTATGCAACAGTGCGTGTGCTTGAAACCTAATTAGATTTGAATTCCAATTGATGGGCATATTCGCAAAGTATGTTTTGCTGCTTTCATTCCGTCTGCGATCGTTGTTAAGGCAAATAAATAAAGGCGTGCCTTCAATTCTATGGAGAATGCGTGACAAATGATAATTGTTCAGAGCTTAATTAAAATCGTTAAAACAAATTGATCAAATTTATAAAAGAAAACAGCTGAATTGAATGGAAAGAATGGTACATACAAATGTACCTATTTATCACATGCTGCGCAAACCGGCTGACACAACACACACACACACCCACATACAGTATATTTATATGTATATATCTTTTATGTACTGCTCTTATCTACCTTGATGTACGGCTGTGGCCAAGAAGCGCCAATTGCCAATGCTGACGTCTGCAATTATCCGCTAACAAGACTAGAATCGCTTCAATAGATTGGTAAATACAATATCGAAGCAAGGCGGCGGCGACAACTCAGCTGGCGTATCAATTAAAGCGTCTGCAATCGTCTTCCAATTCGTTTTCTTCAAGTCACCAACACATAAGGCAAACTGCAAATTTTACACGCACACGCACACGCACACAGCTGTGCATATGCATTGCATGCATACACAAACGCAGTGCGATCCCAAGAGCGACACACACACACTGCTGCTGCTGCTGCTGCTGCTGCTTGCCTGCCACTCCTTGGCCAGTGTCCAAGCTATGTGTGTATGCGTGCGTGTATTGCGCCGCCTGTTGTTGTTTTCTTTTTATGCTGCTTCTGCGGAGAGCGCACGCATGCTCAAGCCTCTCTCGCTCTCTTTCTGTTTGCCTTGCCAGGCTGCTGTGTGTGTGTGTGCCGGCACAGTGGTTTTCGATATTTGTTAGCCTTTTGTATGCGTCACTTTGATTCAAAATAGGCAATTATTGAAACAGAGATTAGTCAACCGGCAATACTGAAAATTACAATTGCAAATGGAATGCGTTCGTTTGCCAAGTATGAGCAATTGCCGTTACAAAAACACACACAAACAGCCCGTGCACAAACACTCAACGCACACACACAGCCAAATTCAATGCATTGCAACTACATATACATAATGTATGTGTGCGCCCAACTTTCCCCTCTCCGAGCGACGCTCTTTCACTTTTACAGCGACGCACTGTAAAACGAGACAGAGAGCGGCTTTAACTCTGCATTGCAAATAAATGACAAACTGTATCGATTCCTCTTTATCAACTTATATATTATTATAGTATTATGCATACATACATATGCATATATTTCCCCTGCCATTTTTTGTGTGTGCTTAAAAATACGTTATAAAATTCAAATGAAAACAAACCCTTGCGCCTCTATGCTGCGGCTGCGATTGGAGTTGACTCAACGGAGAGCGTAAAATGAATGAGCGAACATACATATTTTTTAGTGTGTATGCATGTGCAATGCTTTTGTGTGTGTGTGTTTGTGAGTGAGTGCTGTTGCGCCGTCTCTTTTGCGCAAACGCGTCGTTGACGCATCCATCTTCGCAGCTCGCGCTGCTGTTAATACAAACCAAGCTTGAAAACAGAACCTAAGACGAATTGTGCATACTCTGTGATCCACTGCTTGGCATAAATGTATTTCACAGTGGTATTACTTGATTTTTATTGTGCCAAAATACCTTAAAATTAATAATATAATTTAAAATATACACGTATTTGTTCATTCTATAATATTTGTATTCTTGAGTGCAAGCTGCTTATGCTTTCATGGAAATTAACGTTAAAAATATATATTTTTAATAAATTTTATAAAAAAATGTACCAGAAAAATAGTAAATTTATATATTTTACTTTAGTTGGCCTTCAATAAAATCTAAAATTGTGGAATTTTAAGCACTGCTTATATAGTATCTGAATTTTAGAATCCCAATAAGTCTCAAATGAACTTAATCGTCTTATCCTTTCGAATTTTTTTCTTGAAGTCAACAAAACTGACCGTTCAGTGACGCATCCTCACAGAAACTAGTCACACCCGTCAGACCGTATCAGTAAAGAGGATTATACTGCAAAATACTCTTTGCCCATAGCATACAAGACTCACACACACACACATACACTGACAGAGACGCCAGTGTGCGCATACTCGCTCATGCTGGTATCGTATTCGTATAGCAGAGCAGAGCTCACCGATATTCGAAAACCACTCACACACATTCGCCGGCAAACGGGGTATTTTCAATTTTACCATATATGGTAAAAGCGCCAACCTGGAGAAGTGTGTAAGTTGGCGCTGATAAGGCGCGCTAAGTTACGCTGCCGGTTGGGACGGACAGCGGCTTTATAAAACGGCAAACGGCGACCAGTTTTCATGTCATTACAGTTTGAGTTCTTGTGCTGTGTGGATACTCCTCCCGACACAAAGCCACTAAACGCAACCAAGCGGAGTCGTCTAATCAAAAGACACAAAACCGAAAGACTTAATTTATATTTATTTAATTTATTTTAAACAAAACAGACCAAAAGTAAGTATAAACAAGACTCTACAAATATTGGGAAAACCCCAAATGCAACAAAACCAATAGAAAACATTTCACAAGAGGCTTAAGCATAGTGGACAACAACAACAGAAAAATAGCATAATTTTTTTTCAACAATTTTTTTATACAAGTGTTTGTGTGAAATATGTGAGATAATGCGATAAGAAAGCAAAAAAAAAAATCAACAACAAGAACGGCTAAAGACATTCTCGATAAACAACAAAAATAAATTGTCGTAATCAATTGAAAAAGTCACATGGTGACGCTAGTGAAATATCCCTTGCAACATTATTGTTATCATCAGCTTGACGGATCGATAAGATACCACCAAGGCTAGAGAAGAAGAGTTCTAGAACTACACTACAGAAGGTCTCCAAACATGTGTGCGTGTGTGTATACCGATCGCCTGTCTCTGTGGCGTGTGTCCAAAGTGGATTGCCGTAAACGAGACAAGGCAAATTTGGTAAAAGAAAAGGAAGAAAAATAACTGACGACAGATTTGGGTTTGTCTTTTGCAATTTTATTCGCAAATACTTTCTATTTTTCCCACGCTTCAATTAACTTTCGAAGCGAACAATTTCAAAAAATAACTGCCAAATTCAGAGTGACATCGTGTCGCTAGAGCGCACACACACACACACACACGAACACTTGTGCACACAGTTGCACGCGATCTGTTGATCTGCATTTATGGCATCTGCCCACGGTGCAAGTGACGTAGGCAACTTGGCCAGAAATAGTCAAAGAATCACGTCATTGAAGTTATTTGGTCTTTCTTCAATGCAAAAATGCCGGTTTTTAATGAGCCGCGCAAAAATGGAGAAAACCTTCACGGCGCACAGCATAGTGTCACTGTGTTGCCGCAAGCGCGCTCTCGTCTCCGCCGCCGTCGCCATCGTCGCCGCAACACCACACCACAGCGCGTGAGAGAGCGAAAGCGGCGACGAGGCGACATTTCCAGCTCTCGCGTCAACGATTCGCTTTGAAACATGACCATATATGGTCACAAAAGTTGGCTACCCAAGCGTGCTGTGTATCGTGCGCTCCTTGTCGCAAGCATGCGCAAGCAACGCTACGGTGCGAGCGAGCGAGCAAGCAGAAGCAGCAGCAGTCGCGCTCACAATCGAAGACAGCGACGCGACGACGGCGACGTCTACGTCGACGTCGGCAGCAGCGCTTAAAATAGCTGTTAACTGGCATTCGCTTGAGCGCTTGTCGGTCTGTTCATTCCTCTTTCGGCAGTCAATCGGTGCGGTTGCATTTCAGTTACTCCATCGCCTCGTAGCCTCCTACCAGAACCAAGTGTGGTTTCAATTTTCAACTTGAATTGCAAAGATTCAATTCGGTTTTTCAACAATTTTCGTCGTTTGTTAAACAAAACAAAAAGGTAAAAGCGCAACTGCAATTAAACAAAAGCAACGGTCAATAATGCTGCAAACAAATACAAAGAAAAATCCTACTTTATTGCCGGCTTAAGTAGTAAATTCTTTCCTTTTTTTTTCGTGCAAGTGGCCGCCATTTTAATGCGGCAACCACACACGTATACACACACAAATGCACACGCGCATGCATACATATATAGAAAGAGCAAGCTGTGTTCTGCTTTGCCGGCATAAAATAAGCTTTTAGGCTTTTTGTGAAGTTGATTTATTGGAAGGGTGTTGCCCCTACGTAAAAGAGAATATAATATAAAGGCAGACGAAAAAAGAGAGCAGGAGGAGGGAGAGCGCGAGAGCATTTGAGCTGAGCTCGCGCTCTCACTCACTCACTCTCTCTCTTCGTTGTGTACTCGCTTCTTGCTTGGTGGCCATTTTGTTAATTTTTTGTGTGTTCTCTTCTTGTTCATTCGTCTTTTGCAGCTTACAAAATGTGTGACGAAGAAGTTGCTGCATTGGTTGTCGACAATGGCTCCGGCATGTGCAAGGCTGGTTTCGCTGGTGATGATGCGCCCCGCGCCGTCTTCCCATCGATTGTTGGCCGTCCACGTCATCAGGGCGTGATGGTCGGTATGGGCCAGAAGGACTCGTATGTCGGTGATGAGGCACAGAGCAAACGTGGTATCCTCACCCTGAAGTATCCCATTGAGCACGGTATTGTGACCAACTGGGATGATATGGAGAAGATCTGGCATCACACCTTCTACAATGAGCTGCGTGTTGCGCCCGAGGAGCATCCCGTTCTTCTGACCGAAGCTCCCCTTAACCCCAAGGCCAATCGTGAGAAGATGACACAGATCATGTTTGAGACCTTCAACACACCCGCCATGTATGTGGCCATCCAGGCTGTGCTCTCCCTGTACGCCTCCGGTCGTACCACCGGTATTGTCCTGGATTCCGGTGACGGTGTCTCTCACACTGTTCCCATCTATGAGGGTTATGCTCTGCCCCATGCCATTCTGCGTCTGGATTTGGCTGGTCGCGATTTGACCGATTACCTGATGAAGATCCTCACCGAGCGTGGCTACTCGTTCACCACCACTGCCGAGCGTGAAATTGTCCGTGACATCAAGGAGAAGCTCTGCTATGTTGCCCTCGACTTCGAGCAGGAGATGGCCACCGCTGCCTCCAGCTCATCCCTGGAGAAGTCCTATGAGCTTCCCGACGGACAGGTCATTACCATCGGTAACGAGCGTTTCCGTTGCCCCGAGGCTCTGTTCCAGCCCTCGTTCTTGGGTATGGAAGCCTGCGGCATCCACGAGACCACCTACAACTCGATCATGAAGTGCGATGTCGATATCCGTAAGGATCTGTATGCTAACACAGTTCTGTCGGGTGGTACCACCATGTACCCAGGCATTGCTGATCGCATGCAGAAGGAGATCACCGCCCTGGCCCCATCGACCATGAAGATCAAGATCATTGCCCCACCAGAGCGCAAATACTCCGTATGGATCGGTGGTTCCATTCTTGCTTCCCTCTCCACCTTCCAGCAGATGTGGATCTCCAAGCAGGAATACGACGAGTCTGGCCCATCCATTGTGCACCGCAAGTGCTTCTAAGCGCATCAAGCCGGAGCAGCGGGAGGAAGAAGTGGAGTGGCAACAGCAAAAGCAACAACAGCAACTGCAACAACATCGGCAGAATCATAAACAAGAAGAAAAAGAAGAAGAAACAAGAGCTGCGCAATGTTATCACATCATCATCGTCGTCATGTTGTGTTCTAGCATTAATTTAATTTATTTCACACGAGATATGATATATAATGCATAATATTTTTTTTTTGTTTTTTTATATACCTTTTAATATAACAACTAAATTGAAAACAACAAGGACATATTCTCTGCCATTCCACTTTATATGCCACAGAAAACAAGAAGAAGAACAGATTAAACAACATACACACATGCGAACACACTCCCCGGCATGACAAATCCAAAAAGCATAAAAAATATTCCCCTAAAAAGCAAACAAGCAAGCAAAAGACAAGAACACCATTTATGCAAAACAAGCAAAAAAAAAGAAAGGAAAATTGAAAAGGCAACAAAACACACACAACACCACAAAAGAGTTTTGTAAAATTAAAAAACGCAACCTTATGTATTATTTTATAATTACGTAATTATAAACAACAAAGTGAAACAAAAATATGATGAAAAAAAAACTTAAGCAACTCTGTTTTCTCTCTCTGCTGTCCACACCCTTGCTCTCTCTCAATCCCCCGCCCTCTTGCTCTCTTCTAATTCCAACGCACCCACTCTATGCTGCGCTCGCTCGCTCCCTCCCACTAACTGTGCTACTTCTGTTCTAATCTCACTTTATTCTTACATTATTTGCTACGCCGGCCGGCAAACTCTCGCGCACGCATACACACAAACACATGAACGGCACGCAAGTGTGAGAACGAACGCACGAGTGGAATATTCGCTTCACTCTGCTCGCGCTCTCTCTCTGCCTGACGAAGTTTGCCGGCAACGCAACGACAACGACGATGATACTCCTGCAGTTTCAGTTTTAAGTTGAATTTTGTATTGCGTACATATTGAATAATTTCTGTTTTTTTTTTTATTGTGTACACACTTCTAATTGCATGCGTATGCAGATTACGCCTGAAAATGTTAATTAAAATGTGAAATGCAAAAACTCCTCGAGCTTTATATTCATATACCCAGCGGCAAGAAAAACTGTTCTTCAAGCGGTTGCTGCGGCTGCTGCTGCTGCTGCCGCTGTTGTTGTTGTTGTTCTTGTGGGGTCAGCGAACCTGCCAAGCTCGCTCTAAATGCGTTCCCGGCGGCGGCAGACAAGTGTCACACACACAGACATACTCACACACACTTATGCTAATGGCCTTAAACTTGTAGAATGTGGACCATTCCGTTCCATTCCATTCTCATTCATAAAAGCAGAGGCAGAGCAGATTAAAGTGCCGTTGCTTCCTAACGCTACAGCAAATTGTTAGCATAGCTCGGAGACGAAGACGCAGAAGCGACGATTTTGAATATGGAAATGGAGTTTGGATTATACAAAATTATCTATGTGCCCTCAAGAGGTTTTCTTTTTTTTTTTTTTTTTTTTTTTTTTTTTTTTTCGTATAACAAGATTGATGAAGGGCTGCCATTTAATTGAACCTATGGGCCACAGCAGGAACTACATAGAGTATACAAGAACGCGAAGGGACTGAACATCGAATGAGACGTGACAGCGTGGAATACACTAGAGAACACAAGCATATGCATATTTATATTGAGGGTTGCCAATTGCATATTCAGCGAAGTGACCTGTCTGCATGGTGGCCCGGGGGCGGGCCCGGGGGGGCGCGCGATCAAGGGGTGTGCCTCGATTTCCATATTTTATAGCTCGTACCATGTCGACGTGCAACGTGTCCGCTCGATTAGACATCAGTTGGACAACGGCTCGAGCGGCTTGAAACATGTTGATTTCGGAGGCATTCAAGGATCAGGAGATATTCGTGACCGGCGGCACGGGTATGTGTAGTAGTAGGCAACACAATCGAAGCTAAGAGATTCATGTGCGAGTGTATGCAGGTTTTGTGGGCAAGGCACTGATCGAGAAGTTGTTGCGATCGTGTCCGACGCTGGGCAAAATCTATGTGCTGCTACGTGCCAAGAAGGGTAAGTCTATCGAGCAGCGTCTACAGGAGCAGCTGGATAGCAAGCTATACGAACGCCTGCGCACCGAACAGCCACAGACACTCACCAAGGTGGTAGCCATTGCCGGCGATGTAACCCAGCTGGGTCTGGGCATCAGCGAGACGGATCTGGCGCGTCTGCGTAATGTGACAATTGTCTATCATTCGGCAGCATCGGTGCGGTAGGTGTCAGTGCGTTCGGCAATCTGCCAACTGCGCCTATACTCTCACATTTTCTTTGCCTGGTTCGCCACAGCTTCGATGATCCGCTGCGTCAGGCTATATTGATGAACACACGCGGTACGCACGAACTGATTAAGTTGGCGCTGCAATGGACCCGGCTCAAGGCCTTCGTGCACGTGTCGACCACGTATTCGAATCCCACCGAGCTGGAGGTGGATGAGCGCATCTATCCGCCATATGCCGATTGGCGTACCACCATCAAGCTGGCCGAGAACTATGACGAGGAGACGCTCAATATTTACAATCTGAAGTGGGTAACATTTGAATGTATGAAGACTGCACTGCATCATCTCGCTCTCTGTTCGCCAGGTACAGCAACTTCCAGCCCAACACGTACACGTTTACCAAGAGCCTGGCCGAGCATGTGGCCAATGATTACAAGGATCAGCTGCCGATCTTGATTTTTCGACCGTCGATTGGTGAGTTAGAGCAGGTACATCGATGTATCGGGAATGTAACTTATGTCTCGTTCCTCGCGCAGTCATCTCCACGCTGGAGGAGCCGGTGCCGGGTTGGGCCGACAATTTTAATGGACCCACCGGCATGCTGGTCGCATGCGGCGTTGGCATTTTGCGTACCCAGAATTGTGATCCGTATATTGTGGCCGATTTTGTGCCCGCCGATATGGTGGTGCGTGGCCTAATCATTGCCGCCTATGAGCGTCTGATTCAGCCGGAACCGCCTAAGCCGGCGCAACCGATTCGCGTGTTCAATTGTGCCACAGCGAATATATCGCCCATTACAATGGGACAGGTGATTGAGATTGGCAAGCGGTATATACGACTGAATCCGTTCGAGAAGACGCTCTGGTTGCCCGGTGGCAGCATAACGCTTTGTCCGGTCTTGCATTTCATGCGGGTGAGTAGCGAAGGGGAGGAGGAGAAAGCGGGAGCGAGAGAGAGAGAGAGAGCTATTTTCATTTTGTTTTCCCTTTCTACTGCAGTTCATAACGATGCAGATCATGATGGCCATTGTGGTGGACACAGTGCTGCGCCTGAGCAACGAGAAGCCCTTGTAAGTTCTTAAGCGATCCTTGATTTATCGATAAATTAATCGACTCTGCTCCGTTAGCCTGCTGAAGCTGCAGCGCCGCATATTCGCCGCATTTCAGGCGCTCTATGTTTTCGCCGTGACTGAATGGCATTTCCGTAATGAAAACTTTAAGCATCTCGATCATCTGGTGCCGCCCGAGGAAACGTAAGTTGCAACGCGTTCTCGATTTACAACAAAATTTGCAATTTCTTTTGCTTTTTCAGTTACGTTTTTGGCTTCTTGCATAATTCGAACATCAACTACGTGGAATTCTTCCGGAACGGCATACGCGGCGCCAAGGAATATTTGATGCACGAGAGTCCCGAGAGCAGCAGTGGCGCCCGGCTGCGCATCAAGATCTTCTATGTGCTCGACTATTTGTGTCGCGCAATTGTCTACACGTTTATTTTGCGCCTCATTTACAAATTCGCAATGCGCGCTCTGTTTTAGTTTTTAGTAGTTTTTTTTTTTATATTGCGATTTTGTTTTTTTTTTTTTATTTGTTTAAATTTGGCTATGGTAAAATAAAGTTTAGTTATCATAATTTTTGAAAACGACCGGGCTTGTTGTAACGCCACCTGGCAGTATCGGACGAAAACACGTGCCAGCATCGATTGTTGCTGCCAATGCTGGCGATAGTATCGTTTGCGCTGTTATGTTACAGCAGCGTTGCCTATCGATAGCATGCACATTTTGAGTATAACATAATGAAACATTTAACATTGGCTTGCGCTAAAAAGCAACTAATTTTGCCGTGAAAAATGATAAAAATATTGAAAATGTATACTCACAAAACGAAAATAAATAAATAAAAAATGCGTCAAGCATAATTGAATAGCGTAGAAGTGCGGGAACATGCAAATACGAAATAAGTGCAGCAAATTGAAGGCACACTGCCAATACAGAGTCTTTTCGCGATATAAGCTGCCAAATACACTGAAGAAAATAAACAAAACAAAGACACAAACAAAATAAATTAATAAACGCAACGAGCAAGTGAACTACAAGCAAGCGATTTGTTTAGCGTGTGCAATAAGACACAAACTTTTGTTCAACAAATTCAATTTGCCATATTTTTTTGGCCCCGCTCGGCTCGGCTCGCTGTGTATTTAGTTGTTATTATACCCGCTGACACACCGACCCCCATTCCCGTGCGCGACAATATTGTTGTTGTTGCGACCACAGTGGCGCTCGTTTGGCGCTGGCTATGCACCAAAAAAAAAAAAAAAACAAATAGTTTGCTGCAACATTGTTAATTGGATTAGGCCCAGAGCACTGCAAGGTACAACCAACCAGTAGCCGCCGTCGCCGTCGTCGTCGTCGGCGTCCGTGCAAGAGTTGTATTTTAATGTTATTTTTTTTTTCCTACTCACTTGTGTAGTGGGTAAACGCGGCGAGAGTGCGATAGCGAGAGCAGGCATTGGCGCGAGCAAGCGAGAGGGTGCGCGCGCGTGAGAGCCGAAGAACGAGAGCGAGAGAGCGAGAGTGAGTGCGTGCCCACGTTCTCGACGGGTGCAGGCGAAGCAGGCGAAGCAGATCAAACCAAGAAATGGCCACCACACAGCAATATTCATTGCGCTGGAACAACTATTTGCGGCATTTGACCTACTCATTGGATAATCATAGGCTGAACGATGATTTCGTCGACGTCAGCCTGTGCGTGGATGGACGCAAGATTAAGGCGCATAAGGTGGTGCTGTCCTCATGCTCGTCGTACTTCAAAGAGATATTCAAAGAGAATCCACATCCGCATCCCGTCATCATATTTAAGTTTATCAAATTCGAAGATCTCAACTCGATAGTCGAGTTCATGTACCAGGTAAATGTGTGAAATGGAAATTGAAATTCTCAGTAATAAGACTGTCTTTCTTTTCTTTTTTTCTTGTTTTGGTTATGGCCATGACAGGGCGAGGTGAATGTGCAACAAGAGGCGCTACAATCGTTTCTGCAAACGGCCGAACTGCTTGCCGTGCAGGGACTCACGGCCGAGGAGAAGGAGAAGCCGCAGTTGCCGGTGGCGCCGCTTATAAGCGAGCACAAGCTTATCAAGACGATACCGAGCACAATACGTGCCGTCAACGAGCAGCAACAGCAGCAGCAGCAGCAGCAGCAACACCAGCAGCAGCAGCAACACCAACAGCAGCAGCAACACCACCAGCAGCAGCAGCAGCAGGTGGCTGTGGCAACTGTTGCCCAAACGCAAAGCGCAACTCAAACCATCGAAATACCAACGGCAACGCTGTTGCAGGCAACGGCAACGCAAGTTCAAACGCAGGTGGCTGCTGCTGCTGCGGCACAGCTGCAGGTACAGCAGACACAGCAACAACAGCAGCAGCAGCAGCAGCAACAACAGCAGCAGCAGCAACAGCATCATCATGTACAAAACACTCAGATACAACACATTCAGGTTCAAGCGGCGCCACCGCAACAACAACAACAACAACAACAACAGTCGCAGCAGCAACAACAACAGCAGCAACAGCAACAACAGCAGGTGGCAGCGCAAGCGCAACATCTGACCATATCGTTGCCCACAGCGAATACCGTAAAAAAACGCAAGATTACATTCTCGGATGACGACGACAACATCTACACCACCGAAACGGTCGACTACGCCGTCAAGGATGAGCAGACAATTGTGAAAAGTAAGGCATATATAGCAGATCATCTATAGACAATGTTTCTATTAGAATTGTGATCACCTGCTCTTTCCCTTACAGCTGCCGAGATGACGTTTCTGCGTGGCACCGTGAAAATGGATATACCCGATTATATAGTCAGTGAGGTGGACGATCGTTTGTCGGACGGTGCGACGCCGCAAACGTCGCAGGATGCAACGACAGCTGCCGCGCAGACTGTTGCACAATATCCATCCGAATATGAGATCCTAACTGAGTCTGAAATCGAGGAAAAGTATCAAGCGGATCCCGATAATGGTGAAATTGCAATCGAAATGAGTATGTGCCCCACGCCCCACCCTGCGCCGAAGATTATAATTTCTAATTCATAATTGCATTTTGTACAGCTCGTCTGTTGGGTTCGGCGACTACTGCGGCGACTACCACAACTGGCCAGGCGGTGCTCGATGATGCGGGCAACGCGGCAACGGGTGGTGCAACAACTGCCGTTTCGGTGACGCCAGTTAAGAACGATAGCAAAGCCGGCGGCACCACCGGTAAGTCCTATCAACAAATTGCCCGAAAAAATGAGTTTAGCTAAGAAATGGGCAGCTGATTCGAAAGTTAATTGTAGTACGACACTTCAATGTCTTTTTCTGTATTTCCCCCGTAATGTTTTGTAATCAACCTTAGTTCCTTCAAACTATTTTCGTAAGCTTCAATGTATTTTATTTGTTATTATTTTATGTTTGTATTTGTTATATATGCATTATTGATTGTGTTTTGGCGTCGAATATGTCTCCAAAGTGTCTGTCTGTATGAATGTCTGTGTGTATGTTTATATGCTAGAAACATTTAATAGTTTTAAGCAACTCCAAATCAGTCAATCAATTAAATCAAAACAGAAAAGCAATAATTTAGAAACGAATAGAAAAATGCAAGATAATCGTATAATTTGTCCTGTTTTTCTGTATATTTTTAGATTCACCCAATAGTAAATGGACAGAATGTCAATTTTGCAAAATGGTTATTACCACGGTGAATCTTTGGAGACATATTCGCACCCAACACACGCCCCAACCGCCGCGCAAATGTGATCTCTGCAATAAGAATTTCAAGAACAAATACAGCCTCAGGGAGCACATACGCATCTCGCACGAACAGAAGGTGGCCATCAAGTCGGAGAACTGATGGACAATCTTTCAGTTGCAGCATGGCGTCAATTGAGAGTCCTTGCCGACAGACAGAGACGGCAGTGTCCCAGCAGCAAGCATTAGAAAGAGATGGCCGCAGGCGGAACAAAGCGAGAGAGGTTGAGAGAGAGAGAAAGAGAAGAACATTACGTCCAAATAAATGAAAATACCACAGCAGATGTTAAGAAACCACAACAAAATAGATAAACAATGAAATATAAAAAGGAAAATACAGAGAAATTAATACACTCATACCCATACACACACACACACATACTTTGCCAGTCATTAGCACTAACTAAAAAGTCAGCTTAAATTAAATAGCCAGAGCCGACCACGAAAATGGATCGATCGAAATCAATATATAATTGTGTGTTTATATAGTAATGTGCGTGTCGATTCACACTCGATGTTGGCTACAACCTAATTTGTAAGCAAACCTATTGTCAGTCAGTATCCCCCTACCCATATTGACCAAGCCATGTCATTCTAGATATAGTCCAAGATAAGCGAAACAAAAAATTATAAAATGAAAGTGGGAAATAAGAGAGAGAGAGAGAGAGAACATGTTTCTATGTACTTTATTCGCATTGTATGTATGTAACTAATTTAATTATATTTAGCTAGCAAAGTGCGTCCCGTACATCACCAACTATATTGTACATACTATTGTAGAACTAAAACTGTAATCTTAAATCTTAATCTTAGATATCTCGTTTATATAAATGATATATATATATATAGCTAGAGCCAAAGCCAGAGCAGGCCGTCAGCTCCAAGCTACAGTCGCTTATGTTTGTATTTATGTATGTATTTTTGCTCAACAACCACACACACACACACACACACACCCACCCATTCACCCACTCAAACATCGGCTTAAGCTGAAATATTGTAAATTATCGCCGCTTAGATGAGTAGATTCCCGATTTATTCCCGCTCCCACTTAGATAGAATACAGTTAATATGTAAGTGTATGTCATTTGATACTCTAGGCATATATTATGCCATAAAGCTCTGAAATAATTCGTTGTTCTTAAAATTCCGATCCTTGCCCTCCACATTCACACACACACATACTAAAGATAATATATATATATATATTACTTTACTTAGTTAATTGAAAGGCTAAATGTTTAATGAACGACTCATACGTATTATATAATATAATATATACCGTATCGACTATTGATTACAACAACTTTGATGTCAAGAACAACAACAACAACAAACAATAAAAGCAAATAGAAGAAAGTAACAACAACAAAATATACAAATTACCATAGCTAAAAAAGCTTCGGTCTATCGAAGTCGAAATACTCTTGCAGACAACGATAAATCATGTGCATATATATATATATATATTTGTAAATCGAAGCTAGATCCAGTCCGTAGTTAAAGCAAACCTAAAACTATCGCTGTTTATTTCCGATTTGTGGCCTTTTTGTACCCAGACTATCGATAGTACGAATCGACTATCGCAGCAAGAGATATTTCACAATTTTCTACATTGACGAATTATATCTTATATATTATTATTGTTGTATGATTCGTCTATGATTTTCTAGACTCGTTTTTTAAATTGATTTGCGAGCAAGAGAACAAATATGTATGTATTATTATATAGAAAATGTGAGAGCTGATTAAACGATTTTCTTCGACTTTTTAGAAACTGAAAAAAACAATTGGAAAGGATTTCAAATCAAATCGAATACATACATATATATATATATAAATATAATAAAAGCCAATAACTATACGTATTTCCAGCTTAATTGTGCCCATTCTTTTCATTTGTTTTCTACGCCACGAATCGAGAACATGATTAATTCAAATCCTTGCAACTCTTTGTTTTTTTTTTTTTAGTTGGTGCCCCTAACGAGGATTGTGTGGTAGGAGCAGTGGCTTCATTGATCTGCAGTTTCTGCAAGCGTCGCCTGCAATCGATGAATGCGCTACGACGTCACATCGCATCGCGACACTCAGAGATTCAGAGCAAGGAGCACGAGTGTTTCATCTGCATGAAAAACTTCAAGACGAAGTGGTCCCTGTCCACGCACAATTCGCGATTTCATCGTGATTTGCGAATGAGTAAAGAGCTGACCAAATTCGAGTTTGTCGATCCGCAAATCAAATGAGATACGGGAGTGCAGCGAACGCAAGGCGGAGGGAGAGCAGACTGATGATACATGGCCATTAAATGGGTTTTATTTTTGTCACAAAATATAGTATAGAATTTGTTAGATGTAAGATATAGATTAATCTAAGCATGGCAACATTTGAAGGGTTTCTTTAATTTGTTGTACATTATTCAGACATAATTCTAAAATTTAGGCTCAAAGGAAAGTCTAGAGTTTCAGTCAAGCTTAAGAAATGCCGCAAGATTTTTTTCATCAGAATCAAGCTATATATCAAATTTAAATTTCGTTTTGTATCTGACTTGAATTTTGGATTGTCAATTGTTTGTGTAGGGTCTCGCTTGACTTTCAGATTATTAAGATTAAGAAGTAGATGGAGAATTTTAGTTGTCTTACTCAATTTGTATACGTAATTCCTAAAACTAATAATAGTTTATAAGAAAGAAAGTTTACATTTCTGACAACCATAGTATATATCTTTCGGTCCGAAATATCCAATATAGTTATTTATGGGCTTAAGACAAACAAACTGAACATGAACTAGATGTGTTGAGAGCTTATCAGTTTAAGGTTTAAAGTCCTCCCCGCAGCAATTCTAGTTGTAGTATCATGTGTACCTAATGCCGATCAAAATGTGTCAAGAAAAACCCGAAATGGTTCAACGAACAAATAAGTGAAGGATTAATATTTTCTTTTTATTGTAAACTTAGCTTAATTTAAGATATTGAATTTTAGTATCCATTAATGCCAGCCGATTCGAGAACGGCAGGCATATGTGTTTAGATCAACTTGCAATTTGGAAAATAAAAAAAATATATATATAGTGAATCATCCATTTCTGAGGAATACGAATCAGGAGGTATACGAGAAATGTAAAAGGCAAATTAACTGAATGTTCTTTGTGTCACATGTTTCGGAAAGTTAAAACAGTTTCTGGCCGGGCAGTGCGAATGTTTTGCTGAACTGAATGACGCAACTGTGCAGCTCCTCCACTTTCTTCTTGATGCTTGCGTTGCCGTGCAGCGTCTTGGTGTAGTCGGCCAGTGAGGGGCTTTCGGTCAACTTGGCGGCTTCGGCACCAATCTTGAGTGCCGCATCGATAAAGTTCACCACCTGCTGGATATCCTTTTCGACCAAGCCGCGTGTGGTCAGCGCCGGTGTGCCCAGACGAATGCCCGACGGATTGAATGCCGACTTGTCGCCAGGCACAGTGTTCTTGTTGCACGCAATGCCCACCTCTTCGAGCACCAGCTCGGCCCTGGAACCAGTCAAGCCGGCTGTACGTACATCGACCAGAACAAGATGAACATCGGTGCCGCCGGTTGCCACCTTGTAGCCCTTCTCGATTAGGCCATTGCATAGGCTCTTCGCATTCTTGAGCACCTGTGCCTGGTATGTCTTGAACTCGGGCGTCTTGGCCTGCTTGAAAGCGGTCGCAATGCCAGCAATGGCATTGTTATGCGGACCGCCCTGCAGCGATGGGAAAACGGCCTGATTGATGCGTTCCTCCAGATCGTACAGCACCTTGTCGCCATTGGGCTTGGTCGAGCGCACACCCTTGCGGAAAAAGATGACACCGGCACGCGGACCACGCAGCGTCTTGTGCGTGGTGGTAGTTACAATATCGGCATATTGAAACGGTGACGGTATCTGCTCGGCGGCAACAATGCCGGCCACATGAGCCATATCGGCCATCAGATAGGCGCCAACATCGTCGCAAATCTTACGGAAACGTGCATAGTCGAGCAGACGCGAATAGCACGAAATGCCGGCAATGATAATCTGCGGACGGAACGTTTTGGCCGCCTCCGCCAGCTTATCGTAATCGATTAGACCCGTCTGCGGATCCGTTTTGTACGGCATGCTCTCGAAGAATATCGATGTGGCCGATATTTTCTTGGTTGGCGTAAAGAAACCATGCGTCAAATGTCCACCGTCGGGCAAATCCAAACCCATGATACGATCGTGCGGACGCAGTACTCCCGTATACGCGGCCAGATTGGCTGGTGAGCCCGAATACGGTTGCACATTGATGCCCCATTCGGTGTCCTTCAGATTGAACAATTGCAGACCGCGTGCCTGTGCCAACAGCTCGATCTGATCGATATACTGATTGCCGCCATAGTAGCTGCGAAACGAGAACAAAGATTGAGAGTCAGTTAGGATTCATTTGAATCATTTACTGCTCTCTACTCACCGCTTGCCGGGATAACCTTCCGAGTACTTATTGGTCAGACACGAACCCAAGCTCTCGAGTACGGCCAATGAAGTGAAATTTTCGCTGGCAATCATCTCGAGACCCTCGCGCTGTCGTTCCTTTTCCTTTAGTATGATCGCGGCCAGCTCCGGATCGCTCTCCTGCAACGTGGCCTGCAACATTTTCTGATCTGCCATGTTCTACAAATTTAAAATGGAAACGTATAATCGTTGTATATAATATATGTATATATAGATAGTGTGATCTGCTCGGCGCAACGATCGAGTTTGCAATGAACTGAAATGTGTACGATCACGGGCTGTTTACGCATTGTGAGAGATCGGAAAAATATTTATAACACGGCGAAAGTTCACGTCTGGTTCAATAAAAAAAAAAAAAAAATAAAAATAAATAATAAAAAAAAAATAAAGGAAAAAAGGGAAGAAAAAATGTCTCAACTTGTTGTTGATGTCACCGATAAGCCCAGCATGGTTCGATGCAGTCGATCGTTGTCGTTATCGCCGCTTGGAGATTACAGTTTCCTGCATGTGAGATCTGCTGCGATTAGAATAGCACGAAAATTATGACTCGTGCATTCTTACAAATTGAGTCAACAAATGCGCTAAATGTTTATTCACGAATAGCAAAAATATTATTCAATTATTACTATTTCCCCGCCCCCCATCGGGCATTTGGACCCCCTGTGAACTGGTGGTAACAGCAATGCATCTATTTGTGTACAGAGCTAATCTCGCATTCGAGTGTTACAAGTGTCGCGATAAGAGCGAAGCTGGGCTGGATGCCGGGTCACATGTCAAATCGAGCTTATCGGGCAGAAGCTGCTCGAACTGAATATTCAAGCTGCGAATTTTCCATGGAAATTTTGGAAATGTGTGCAGCCGTCTGTATATACATTTAGTATATAAATGTGTGAATAATAAAAACCAGATGTGTTTATGGCGTGCATAAATATTTGCACGAAAAATGCAGACGCCATTCGAAATTGGAATATGCGCGATCGCCAGCTGGTAAATCTGATACTCAGGATATACATACATATGTATATATAGATAATAAGCAGATCGTTTATTCATTTTTTGTGTGGGCTTGCACGAAGCCAAACAAGCACAGGGCGACTCAGGTCGACTTTTTTCAAGGTCAGCTTGATGCGTGTACACGCGCTTCGAATGAAAATAGGGCGAAAGCAATGCCAAAAAAACCACAACAACAAAAAAGCTTAAAAACGTGCTGCGGCTCTGCCTCACGCGAAAAAAGTTGTGTACAACGTAAGTTGGTAAATCTTCTAGGCAGAGACTTGCCAGAAATCTTAGACAATTGCGTTAATCTATTCTCACTGCACTACACAATCATAATTTGAAATATTTATCAATTACTTGTTTTTGTTTTTAGCGCACATTTACTGCTAGGGCGACTTACCACGCGTGTTGTTGAATATGTTCTGATCGTGGCCGGCGTCGACTGCGTAGTTGCTGCTGTCGACGGCGAATTTTGCAAAAACTTCGCAGCATTATTTGTTGCGGCGAAGTTACTACACGGGCGCTGTTGTTGTTGTTGCTGCTGCTGTGTACAGCTGATTTCCACGGGCGGCACAACAACGCCTTTGGCATTGTAAATGCACTGCTGGAATTTGTGTGGCAGGAGAGCGATGCGTACGCGTTGCATGTTGATGCGGATGGACGACGTAACTGAATTTCGGCAAGAATATCTATCGTGTTGAGACGACGACAACAACGTAGCTACAAAGCGATCCAACCAATGGCGGCGCTTTCTCGTAGTTTCCAACAGTGGCCGCCAGCTGATAACCTTTGACCTGCATTTTGTTTTGATAAGCAAGATGCCGTGGTTACACGCAAAATGATGCTGCTTACTTGGCCCCTTAAACACCGGCTCCGGCACCGGCAACGAGCTGCTTGCTGGCATCAGCTGTTCTCCTCTATGTTATCAATAAACCATCGGCAAATTAATTAATAACGCCAAGTGAATTGCCTGAACGAAAACAAATTTTCTAAAATCGTGTCGAATTTTGAAAGCATTTTTGCTTGTGTTTGTGACACTTGAAATTAAAAAAAATTGTTAATTCATTTGATTTATCGGCATACAATATTCGAATTTCATCGATAACTGTCGCGCACACCTCTGGCCCGTAAGTGTTGGACAGTGCGTGCAGTCGCAGGCCAGTAAGCACATTGTTGATAACACTGCTCAGTTGATTTTGAACTGTTTAGCCGGTCGGTTGGTGGTCGGCGAGAAATAATACGCCGTGGTCGAGCGCTTTCAAAAATATGCCACTGAAAAAAGCGCGCGCTGCAATTTTTTTTACGTTGCGTTTTTTTGCCGTTGTCTAACCAGTATTGTGAATAACAACAATAACACAGCAAGAAGTGCATGCCGCAAAATGGATGAATGAATTCGATTTTGTTTAAGAACAGTGAACGTGTTGCCCACTCAAGACCAAGCAAAAACAACAACAATATTAACAATAATAAAATACAAAAACAAAATAAATAAAAACGTAAAGGTGAGAAATCGAAATTATTTATTTGTTGTGTTCTTAAAAGCAAAGCATACCAATTGTCAACAACAAGAAATGTATGAAATTGGAAATGCTATTTATTGTCAAAAGTTTGTTTGATTCTTTTCTGTTTTGTGCCTGTTTTTGTTTTTTATTTTATTCGATATTTATTTTTTTGTTATTTTGTTCAATTTCCTTTTAAAGTTTTTTTTTCAAGTGCATGTGTCAAAAATAAAGAATTACGGTGAAATTCCGTTCTCGCTCGAAGGTTTCCGGGTTTGTTGACTCTCTGCCAGCTGTGTGAGTAGCAATGTTTTGTTTTTCGAGTTTGTTTTAATTCAAATTCAAAACACTTCGCCAATATTTGAATTCGCCGTTTTAATTTGACTATAACCAACTGTTGTTGTTGTCGCTGTTTTAATTTTCTCCCCCCTCTACACAGGAAACGAGCAAAAAGTCGCTGAGAGAGAAACGGCTTTTTTTCTGTAAAGTACATATTTATTTACAAAAAAAAAACGAACAAAAAAAAATGTTGCACCTCAGCAAAAAACTAAAATAAATTCATGAAAGAAAAACAGAACAAAAGGAAGTAGATTAAAAGTTGTTTGTGTGCTGGCTTTTTGTCTTATTTTATTTTTCTGTTCAGTTGGTAATTAATTTTTTGCTAGCCTTTGATATTTTTCATGCATTGTTGTTGTTGTTGTGGTGCTGCTGCTGCTGTTGTTTTAAGTTATCTTTTTTTATTTTTGGTGTTTTGTTTTGTGCGGCTCTGTCAATTATAGAAGGCGGGCCCGAGGGGCAGAACGAGAGTGTGTGAGAGAGAGAGAGAGAAAGAGAGGGACATCAGCAATTTCCGCCTTTCCCGCAAAATGATCCGAGCAATTTGCAATTGACTTTTTTGTTTGTTATTGCTACTCATTTTTTTACAACTTTAACTTTAATTATACAAATGCTGCGGACCACAGAAAGAGAGAGAAGAAAAAACAAGAAATACGCAAAATTAAAATTGCAAATTGGCGAAGGCGGCAGCAGCAGCAGCAGCGCTCGGCGGAGCCAAACGCAACGCGACGCGACGCAGCTCAGCGCAGCGCAGCAGTCTGCCGTCTGTTGTCAGTTGGCTGTTTGTTTTTGTCCGCTGCTTTATTAGTTTTTTTGTTTTCATAACGACATTCGTATGCGCGGCGTCCCACTGTCCGCATTGACGCAGCGCCATCGCAATTTCGCGTGCAACTGTGTGTGTGTGTGTGTGTGTGCAGGGAGAGATTACTCTCTGTGTGTGTGTGTTTGTGAGTGTGGTCGTTTAGATGCGGGCACAATACACACACGCACACATACTAACACGTTGGCTCTCAAAAATTTCAAGTTCATCGTAAAACAACAAAAACAACGGTGCCTTGGAGAGAGTTTTGGGCTGCCGCACGAAATCAACAACAACAAAAGAAACAACAAGAGGGAAGCTCACTCACGGTCGAGCATTGAGCTTGGCTCAACGTTGTTTTTTTTGTTCTTGCTGCTGTTGTTATTCTTGCCGATAAATTCGGCAAACTTTGTACAAATCTGTTTTTGGCCAAAAGAAGGAGGCCACCACACAAATGTTTGAATGAAATTGTGTAAAAGGTAATTGAATTTAGAGTAGAAGTTGACGTCGCTTGCCCCAAGTGCGCGTGTGTGTGTGTGTGTGTGAATGTGCTTAGTTTACAGTTGCGTAGAAGAAACAAAACGTAACAAATGCGGCATAAATTCTTATTTACACCCTTCGACCATTGAAAATGGTCAAAAAAGGGTATACTAACTTTGTGCACAGGGCTTCGAAAAACCCATAACTTCGTTAAAAATGATCAGATTGTCGCGGGAGATGGCAGTTTCTTCATTATTTTACCTCTAGATTGATTCTCAATGAAAATATTATGAATCTGATAATTTCAAAAATATGATTCTGTGAGTGAGAACAAGTACAAGTTACAAGCTTGTAACGAAACTTCAAAATTGGGCGAAGGGTATCTTACTGTCAGTCGAATTCGACTGTAGCCTCACCGACTTATTTTATGTTTGCTTTTTGGCTACTCTTCTATGATTTTGCTTAGCTCACGCGAAATTTATCGAAAGTTTTTTTGGTTTTGTTTTTAATCTTCTTTATCTTTGCGTGTGTGTGTATGTGTATTTCATATTTAGAGTCAGAGAACATAAGAATTCTTTTGCGTCTTACGCATATTTTACGCGTTTATTTTTTCGCTCTCGCATATCACATTGTAAAAGTAATATACATATGTATATATATATTTGAATAAGCATATGCATACATACATATATGTATATGTTGTATATGTTTCTGTACTATATAAACTTCTTAGAGGCGGCGGCTTCTTCAGTTTCATTTTGAAGTCATAAACTTTATGATCTACTGAAATTCGAGTGGAAAATTGCGACTGAAAAAAGCACACACACAAAGCTGTAACTGTGAAATACCCCGTAGTCGCTCGAAACAGGATATACATATTATTCCCAAGAACTTGACTTTGTGATTGGAGCTAATATTCGGTCATGCTATATTTAAGAAAAAAAGTCCGTGACAAAAAAAAAATACCCAGTACAAACTATTTGCGAATTTGTGCTTGGCTGATAAAACTTAATTTTACTTTATTTGTATTGCAAAACTGAAAAAATCGGAAATTTCAACAGTGTTTCGATTTTAATCAAAGAACTCAAACTACAGTCACCCCTTGGTTTGCACTCGACATGTACAGCGTAGAGCAAGAGGCAAAAAAAAACTGGCAGCAAATAAATATTGGAAGTAGAAGAAAAAGCAGACAGAAAGAGCGTAAAAAAAAGAAGAAAATAGTGGAGCACAATCAGAGTAGGGTTTTTTTATAGTATATATTTTTTTTTGCTCTTGTCTCAATGTGCGAATGATAAAAACTATTTCCGTTGAATAAAAGCGAAGCAAACAATAGAAATCGAATTAAAGGGAAAAAGAAACCAAAAATATACGCGATACGCGTTCGCAGTGTCTCCCGCTCGTCGCGTACCTCGTCTAACCCCCGTAGCTGCCGTCTCTGGCCAACAACTTGGCCCGTTATCTCAGGCCCACAAACGTGGCTCACAAAGAAGGTTTTCCCGCAATACAAATAATGAGAATCGGACAATTGATTAAAATTCTGATTCAATTAATTTCATCATACACAATACATATGGCTATATGAGTGTGCAATCGCGCGCGTGTGTGTGTGTGTGTGTGTGTGTTTTCAAAAAGCAAACAAGTCGAATTACAAGAAAAAACGTGCATTTATTCGACTCGAAATTATGAATCACAAACGACAATTGGCAAAAAACACAAGGGTTGTAAAAAAAAGAAGTAAAACTATTGCTGAGATGGAACACTCCATTTTTGTTTTGTTTTTATCAGTTGTCTGTCATAGTAATTGCGTATCATCAATTAATTAATTAATTATTTAATGGGTACAATAATTTAGGATATGTTTTGGGCACTTTTCTAAACAGATCTTAAGCCACATAAATATTTTCTACGATTGATTCGGCTTGGAAAATCAATTCCAATACATCTTAAAATTTCGGAAATATATTTTAATTTTTAGTTGAATATATACAAAATGCTGCTTCTTTGGATATGTAAAAAGTATAGGCTAGAGTAGTATATATGAAAAAACTACAAGCGATAGTTTTTAGACTCTTTCTGGCTGGGGTAGTCAAAATATACGCTTTTATTTGTGTAGCAAAGTATATAGAAATATCAGGGCTAACTGGCAATAAGTCAATGCTGACAAAAAACAGTTATATACAAGTACATACACATATACATATGTACGTATACGTATACGTATCAGTATGTAGAAAGAATAAAAGAAAATATTAAAACAAGGCAAACATGGCCAGCAAAATAAAGTCGAGCAAAAAGCATTTAATTTATTTACCCCGCCCACTGTAAGATCCATTCCGACCAACCCGGCTGGCAGCTCGTCGCGTCGTACGTCCCAAGTCCTTTTGCTCCCTTCCCTTCCACATCTCTACAATTTACCATGTTCTATCCCCCCCCATATCCCCTACCCAGCCAACGTTTCATTGTACCATCGTATCAAGGCAAAACAAAATAAAAAAAAAAAAAAACGAAACGAAACGAAAGGAATGGAAAAGGAAAGGAAAGAAAGAGCTCTCGTTTTACTGTTGCTCGGTTTTTGCCTTTTTGGCGCGGCCAGAAAACTACTCGGAGCACAAAAAACTGTAATACAAAAAACAAACCTAAAAAAAATATAATAAAAAGGAGAAAGACAAGTAAAGGAATAAAAACAACAAAAACAAAGAGGAAAAATCCCCCGAACTGAAACTGAACTTTACATCAGGCATGCAAAGGGAAGACGCAAAAAAAAAACACCAAAAAAAAAGGAACAACAGCAAAAACTTCATTTATACTTTGCACTGAACAAAATAACAAGTGGCCAACCCGAGCCCCAGCCTGTGTCCTGAGTCTGAGTCTGAGTAGGAGCTATCTGCTTGTTATCTGCTTCGCTGTATACCCTAACCGAGTGCAGGCAAATATGGTTAACATATGAGATGAAGAACACGGCATACAAGCCTCGCAATCCGTTGTTGCGACTTGTGGCACTTTCAAGTGATAGAAGATTCTCTTTTAATAAAGTATGCTGTAAGATCTTGAACCAAATTGCCTGATGCCTTGAAGAATTATCTTGAATATTATAACGAAAATAAACCAAAATATTCAACGAGTTGCTTGCAAATCAAGCAAGTTACTTGCACTTGCAAATGATTTGTCTAGAATACAGTTGTTGGGACTTGAAACCTTAAACTAATAGAAAACTCTATGCTAAACTAGTGTTCAATAAAATCTTAAATCTCTGTATCAGAAACAACTTAAAATTAAAAAAAGTCAACGAGTTGTTTGCGAATCAAGCAAGTTATTTGCACTTGCAAGTGATTTGTTGGACACTTGCAAGCTTATTCGCTTGATTTATGTAGCATATTGTATGTCAAAACTCAATTATTTTATTTAGTGTATTACTCTCGTTCTCTACAGCTTTGTAAGATATACAATAGTCGGTGTTTTGTTGCAAATTCTTTTCACAATTTATTGTTTTGTTTTTTATGTATGTGAGCTGAGTTGTTGCTTTTTTTTATATGTTTTTTACTTGCATATCTTATATAATATGCCTGGTACATAAATACAAGTCTGTGTGCGTGTGTGTGTTGCCCACCCACGCGACAAGGAAGACAATGTGAGAGCGAGACAGCGAGTAATTTACTTGAATCGTTTGCCATACGAAACGCTTGTCACTATCGAACACATCTCAATATTCACATTTCTATCTTCCTCTCTTTCACTCGCCCTCCCTCTCTCTCTCCCTATTTGTCTTTCTGCTTTCTCTCTCCCTCCCGGTGGGATGTGCAGTGGGTGTGCGTATGTGCGATAAGTCGGTACTGCACTGCGACATTGTCCCGCGTACACAGAATGAAACATTTTTACCATTTCTTTCTTTCCTTCCTTTTTTTTGGGTATAATACGCAAAAAACGACGAAAAATGCTATAAATTACGAAGTACTCACCGAAAATTGTTTTTCCTTTGCATTGGCAAAATCCGAATTTGCGTGTCTCTTTCAAGGGTTTCGACCTGCAGATACCCTGTCGAAGCAATCCCCGTAAACCTTTACTTTTAAAGTTTTTGCCTGGTATATCTTTGAATCGTGCAAGTGTATTCGATTTGTTGCGTTAATCGAAGCTTTTTGTTTATGTTTGCTCAACATTATTTTACACTTTTTCGGCTTATTCATTTCAAGGAGAGGGCAAATGATAATTGCAATCTCTTGGTTCGCCATCGTCTACATCTTCGTTTTATCTTTGTCGTTTTTGTTTTGTTTTTGTGTGTTTCCCACTAATTCAGTTTTTTTTTTTATCTGTATTTGCTCTTGATTTGAGGTTGGGTTTTTTTCTTCTTAGTATTTTTATACCCGCTACTCGAAGAGTATAAGGGTATTATAACTTTGTGCCAACCGAAAATGTTTGTAACAGGCAGAAGGAGACATCTCCGACCCCATAAAGTATATATATTCTGAATCAGCATGAACAGCCGAGTCGATATAGCCATGTCCGTCTGTCCGTCTGTCCGTCTGTCCGTCTGTCCGTCTGTCCGTCTGTCCGTCTGTCTGTCCGTATGAAAACCTAGATCTCAGCTATTATAAGAGCTAGAGCTACCAAATTTGGAGACAATATGTGTTAATTATGCCCGCAGATCAAGTTTATTTTGGATTTTTGCCACGCCTCCATCCGCCCCCAAAAATCGATAATAAATCGATAATAGCTGCAAATATAGCTCTACAGCATTCATTTTTTATCCATGTGATAAAAACCACCATCCGGGCGTGTTGCGAAAGTTTCAATAAGATCGGCCGATAAATAAGGAAGATATTCAAGAAATAGTATTGCCTTGTGGCCATGTGCCTGTGTCGGTTTTTCCTAATGTTAGTACCCGAGTTCAACACCAGCAGCAGACAACTTTTTTTAATTATGTGGCAACTTTTTTTTAAATTATGTGGCAACTTTTTTTTTAATTATGTGCACCGAAAATATTCATGGTGCAATTTTATCGGTTATTGCGAAAGAAGTGCAGTGGTCGAGTGGTGATGGTAGTTGACTGTTCAGCGAGACGTCCGGAGTTCAACTCCTGGGTGTGCCTGGGCGACTTAAATTTATTTTTTGTATCTTATATTTTTTTTTTTTTTATAGTGTGTTGCAAAATTCAAAATAAATTTTTAGTATATTTAAAGCCACTTAAAATCGAAAGAGACATTGAGCAGCAACACAAAATACAAACGACAAATCTAATTAGATATGTTGAGATGTATTGTGAGGCAGCATATATGTATGTATGTATAGGCGTCTCTATCACACATGCATAATTTATAACTGCAGAGTAATAAAAGCAAAGGGCAACATCCAATAAGAATCGAGTGGAACTTGCATAGGCAAAACAAATTAGAGACGGAAAGAAATAAAAAGCAAGAACGCATTGTTCACATTTGGCACGTGTTTTTCCGAAGAATTGTAGCGGGTATATCACAGTCGAGTCAGCTCGACTGTAGCCTTTCCGACTTGTTTTCGTAATAATTAATGTTTGGGTGTGTTAAGTTGGCTGCGCTTGAATACGGTTTGCATTGTGAGGCTTCTAAAGCATAGCAAGCGAAGCAGATCAGGCAAAAGGGAAGGAAATACAGAGAAAAAGAGGTTAGAGTTGAACTAGTGCTTGCCTAGAGCAAATTTTTAAATAGAAACTATATGAAAAGGGTAGCAAAAGCCTGTCGACTCTTTTTCAGCTCCTCTTCGGGTACAGGCCTTGCGGTGTCTTCTCTGTATACCTATTTCAACAGAATACATAATATATATATACATATAGTTTCTGTTTGGAATATAGAAATAGTCGCTTGTGGGATATAAAAATGAAATTTAGGTACAAACAAAAAATATGATAAGTACGGAACAAGGCAAAAAAAAAAGAAGAAAAGCCTGGCAAAAGAACGAAAAACATTGACATGGAATGGAGATGCACAAAAAACTTGTAAAGAAAAACGAGGGAGTGTCGGGGTTCTCGGAGGCGGCGAGTCTTGTCAGGCACGTAACAAAAACAATAACTATCAAACAAACCGCGTATGAGTTAGAATCTTTGAACGGGACTAACGTACTTACAGATACAAGATACAAACACAGAGCATAGGCGAAAAAAAAAAAAATAGAAACGTAAGAGCAAAAAACGATGACAGTTTTGTTGATGAATGTGCGCGTTGCTTTCCAAACTCGGGTACCACATAAGGATTGCTGCTGAGCCGCACTACCAGCATCTTCAGCCAGCTTCAGCAAGCAGAAGAGGAAGTGGAAGATGAAGCAGAGACAGAGAGAAGACAGAAACAGAAGCTGCAAGCGAGTTTTTTGTTTCTTTGGCATCAGGCGCAAAAAGTGTTTGTATCTTGCGAGAGTTCTTTCGCTTTTCACGCCCCATGCCGAAACCACACGGTCGCAGAGCTACTGCCACCTGCAAGACCTTCAATCCGCAAAACCCCACCACAAGCTCTGCCCCCTCTTCACCCTCCCCATACTCAATCATCACTGCAGCTTTTCCTTTCCTTGTGCAGTTTTTGCTTTGCTGCAATTTCTTTAAGATATCTTACATGCTGTCTTTGCAGAACTCAACAACCTGCAGGTTTTCCATTGATTCAATAGATTTTAATCAGCTTCGCTTTTCTGTAATATAATGCATAATAATATTGTTCTGTGTGTATTCAACGAAAAGACTCGCTGAGTTGATTTATTGCACTCAATTTCGGCAGAAGTTAATCTGAAGTTGCTCATCTAAATATTTGTAGATACTACGATATAGTATTCTTTTTTTTGGAATGCGTTCGTTGTAGCCCTACGATCTGGTTTTGCAACTAGGACGCTATTTATGGCGAGTCCTGTTTGAGGTTCAGCCACCTTAGCAGCAGATACTTTTGTATCTGCAACTCTATCTGTATCTGCTCATCTGTGTGCGCCAAACTGGACGTAGCGCGTTCTTCTTGTTGCTGCTGGTGCTGCTGCCTGGAAATTATTAGGTTTTGTGTCAGCGGCAACAACAACAATAACAATTGAGAAACGTTTTGCCAGTAGAAGCTGCATAAGTCAACGCTGTAGAATGCTGGAGACGGTGGCAAAAAAAAATCATAAAAAAATAAAAAAAAAACACTTAAAAAAAAGAACGTAAAAATAATAAAAAACGACAGCAATAGCGGAAGGCGAATGCACTTGGACTTGGAGAAGCGCAGCAGCAACAACAACAGAAGCAACAACAGTAACAACAGCAGCAGCGGCAACAACAACAACAACAATAGTTGTAGAGCATCGTAAAGTCGCAAGTTGTTGCTTGGGCTCCAAGTTTTTTGTTGCTGCTGCAGCTTGTTGCAGTTGCTGCTGCTGTTGCTGTTGTTGCTTTGGAAACATTTTATGATGTTGCTCGCAGTTGCTGCAGCTAAAGGTGCCATGCGTAGCTGGCGCAGTTTCTAGCTGCAGCTACAGCATCGCAGCATCAGCTACGGGTCCAGCTTCAGTCGCAGCTTTTAAGATACACACACACTCGACAACAGATAGATAGATGCATTCACATCGCTCGTAGAGATGCGCAAGTGTTGTATTTATTCATTGAAACAATCGATAGTAGGAAAAGAACAAGCGATAGTAAGAAACAACAATTAAAACATTCATATTATCGATTATGCTACAAAAATCAATTTGATAGAAATCACATAGATACTTTTGCACTGCTTTATTGATCCTTACACTATCATCGAGTTAATCGCTGTGATTTCGATACACAGCTGATACACATATCGTTTCCTTAGAGAAACTTACGACTTTCGAGTTGTAATTTCAGATATTTGTTCATATAAACAATATATAATAAGAAAAGAACAAGCGATAGTAAGGAAAAATAATTAAATCATCAATTATATCGATTATTCTACGAAAAATCAATTTATTTATGGAGATAATCAAGTTCCAGCGAAAGTTTTACACAGTTCTAACAATCTTTACATATTATCGAATTAATCGCTCTGATTTCGATAATAACTGATACATTGCAATATCTTATGCACATATCGTATCTGTTTCGAATTGCAACTTCGATATTAACTGTTTTAAATCTCGCAAAGCTAGAGCGGTTTTTTATATCGATAATATTTTATTAGTTTTCGAGTTTTCTTGAACTACATTTGATTCGATAACAGTGACACAGGTTCAAGTTTACTTCGCTTCCAATGAGCACGAGTCACGTGCCCATCTCTAATCTCTGCGATGCTGCTGAGGAAGTGTTATTGCACTTGGCCTCTCCACTCGCCGTTGATGTCGTTGTTGCTGTTGTTGCTGTTGATGTTGTTGTTGCAAGCTAGACTTGATCTTGGACTTTAATTTGGACGCAACAGACTTTGGCTATCTGCGCCTGCGTGCGCAGTTCCTTGGCCTGGCCAGCTCCGACACACACACACACAGTTAAAACTGGCAGAAAAGGCCCGAAAAAACAACAAAGCCCTACAGACATTGCTTGCAACGCTTTGGGGACCTTGCTGCGTGTTGTTGATTATTGCATTGATTGGGAATACATCGATTATTCTTTCGCTTTCGGTTCGAAGAGATTCTCTATGATTTGCCTTGGCAATTTGCATTCATTTCTTTGTTACTTAATGGTTATATATTACTTTAGGACAAGAAAATTAATTATAATTCAATAAATAAATGATAAAATGACTCGAGAATGAAACTAACCATAAAACATGAAATATATATTTTCATGATCAGCAATCATCTCTTTTAATTATCGAACAACTACAGGTATAAATAAATTAAAAAGTTCAAAAATAGTTCAGTGATTGATCTGATCCTCTGTATCTTTTGGTGGATTGTTAAAATTTTTAGAATATTCATACATAATCTTGCATTCGCCAAGCCTCAAACATTTTGTAGAGTATCTTCAATGCGGCTCGTAGTATTTTATGATTGTAATTTTTTTTTTGCTGCTCGTTTTCCTTTGAATCGATTTCAAATGCGTTTCTTATGCGATTTTTTACTTCGTCCGTTGATTTTTTTTTTGTTATTGTCGTTTTCGCGGTTTTAGTTATTGGCGCAAGAACAACAACAACAACAACAACAGCATCAGCAGCAACTGCGAAACTGCTTATTCATTTTCTTGCCCCGCCATCACTCGTTGTTTATTTATATAACAAACAAACAAACAAAAAAACGAAGAAAAAACTTGCTGGGGATTCGTTGTTATTTCAGATTTTTTTCAAGACTTTTTTTTTTTTTTTTTGCAATGATCGGTTTTTTTTTTATTTAACGCTCTTGATACTCTGCGCATAAGATTGGGTATTTTTCAACTAGCAAGAGTTTTATTAATTAAGATTTTGAAAGAAAAAGGATGGCAAACGTGTGTATAAGGTTTTTTTTTTTGTATCTAATTCATTTATAAATGAGGTAAGGGAAGAAACAGATTTCCTTGACTCACGTCAAGACACATTTTTAAAAATGATTTTTAAAGAAATACAAGTTTCATTATTATTTCTTTTAGATCTACATAACTATTTATATTTATACTATATATATTCATATATCAATATAATATTTAACGTTTCGCATCGCATTGATCACGAATCTGGAATTGTTTCAAATTATTTTGGTACTCCCCCTCGAGTTTTTGCTACAATTGTTTTGTTTTGCTGCGAAAACGAGTAGGGAAAGAGTCAGAGAGAGAGAGAGAGAGAGAGAGAGTGAGATAGAGAGATTGGGAGTGAGAGAGAGGGAGAGTGACAGAGTTATTTACTTGCGCGATTACATAAGTATAAATATAAATTGTGCACAAAATCGTATATACTTTTGTGCTTTTTCATTTGCCATTTTTTTTTGTAGTCGTCCCCGTCATCATTTGCAGTCCCGTGCACGAGTTTACAACCCAACCATGCCCACCACCCCCAGCCCTATCTACTACGCCAGCCCTCCGCGCCCCGTACCCTGCACCCTATGCCTTCGCCCGCTCCGTTAGCACATAAATTTATATTACAGTTTTTTGCTTCGTATGAGAAAGAAACAAAAGCAAAAAACGTTGCAAAAAATACAACAACAACAACAACAACAACAAAAATAATAATAATAAAAACCAACCAGCACACAACAAAAATAGCGGCAACAACAACAACAACAACAACAACAACAACAACAACAACAACAACAACAACAACAACAACAACAACAGCAACGACAACGACGACGACGTTAAAAAATTATACAAATTACAAAAGCATCTGGAAAAAGAAAGAAAATTGCTATAGCTGAGGGAAACGGATTTTACATGGCTTGTGTGAGCACACGAGTAAGTGTGTGTGTGTGTGTTTGTTCGGATGCGCACTTTTACATATGTATAAATGATATCATACACGAACCTTATATACTTTGGCGAACATGCACATACAAACATATTTTCACAAGTTTACTAAGCTAAAAATCACAGTTTTCTTCCGTAGAGATTAAAAATACTTAACTTAGGGTATTTACTTTATAAAGATACTGTATATACTGCAGTATATTTATAATATATTTTTAAAATACAAATTTAAAACAAAAATTGCATTAAACATATTCATAAATATTTTTAATTGAAATAAAAAATCGTTTAGTTATGGCAGCTCTACGATTAGTCGAGTGTGATCGATAACTATTGTGCTTGCGTATTTTTCGTTGCATACCTTACGGAGACGAAGTGCAAAACTTGTCTGTTATAATTTATCTAACTGTTTGTCAGACGATCGTAATCAGAAATAAATTTTCTAACTTGAAAATTATGTTTGAAATTATTTTTCTCTTAATTTTTTTTTTTTTGGTTTTACCGAGGCGCAAAGGGGGGTTTTCAAACATGCTCGATCACTGTGCTCTAAATGAGGTCATATGGGGTCGGGTTAGCAGAACTATTCTACGGCGATAATAAATTAAATATCTAATGTAAAATATCTTCGAACTCAAGAATCTCTTTAGTTATGCATTTCCCTAGGATATGTTTTCTTGTTTTTCTTGGTTTGCTATGGTTTTCGGGTATTTAAATTTCATTTGTTTTTACCAGTTACAAACTGTGTGGGCAGCTGAGGAGCGGGGAGCGTGTGATGGCAGCGACTGTTGCACTTTTTGCGGAACAAAAAAAAAATGGAGGAACAAAAATAAAATCACGAAACTTTTGAAATCTCCTGCCTTTTCTTGTGCTTGTGTCTGACGTGCATTTTTAATACAACGGAACAAAAATATTAATAGTGAAGGAGAGCACTCACACACACACAGGCAGGAAGAGAAAGACACACACACACATATACATGAAGAGAGAATGGCATACACTTTTTATATGGAAAACTGTGTACCTTTCATTTAAGTTGACATAAAAATCGATATTTAAAAAAAAGGATAAAACCATAAAAAACGTCAAGTAAAAAAATTACAGCTTAAAAAACAGGCAACAACAACATCGACTACAACAGCGGCAGCAACAAGAACAACAACAACAACAGCGTCAGCAGCAGCAGCAGAAAATAAAGAGCGGAGAAAGACAGAAAATGAAAATAATAATAATAAAAAAGAACGAAACGGTCGTTATGCTTTTTTCCGCTGTGCTATGTTCTCTGGCGCTTTTTGTGTTTTTATTTATTTTGTGTTTTTTTTCTTTCTCCCTCTCTCTCTGTCTTTTTTCGCTGTCGCCGTCGCTGTTGCTGCTGCTGCTGTAATGTCTTTTTTCATTTTCCGCTCGCAACCTTTTTGCGTCACGGCCCTACTGAACGAAGCAGCAGCAGTTCCTCCGCCACCGCCTGCGCCGCCCCTCCCCCTTGTACCCGTCAGCGCCATCCGCCCGTTACGCTCGTGAAGCCAACGACGTTTCTTGCCTTACAGTGGCAAACAGAAAAAAAAAACAAAAACAAAAAAAAAAGTGAAGAAAAAAGAAAAGGAAATCTTTGCCGGCAACATGACGAAGCGGGAAATACACTACGCGTGACTTAAGCTCAGTTAAAGTCATAAAATGATATGTCATGTAGTTTGGGGTTAGGTTGTTGAAAATTGTGCAAAAAGAAAGAGTAATACATACTCATTCCTTTTTTATTTAATTTTAAATTAGTTAAAATTTGTATACCTATTATTTATTTAATTTATTTATGGGTTTATTATTACTATATGTATATGATTTTTTTATTAGATAGCATTTTTTTTTTATTAAAAATCTATGCAAATAACATGCTAAACAATATAAGCTAACTTTAACTGCATAGTGTTTTTGTTATTTTTTAGAGCATCATAGAACATCATATTATTTATTTAACTTATTTATGATTTAAATTCCTTATAAGATATGATTTTTTTTTTTTTTTTTAGAGCATCTTTGAGCATCATATTATTTATTTAATTTATTTTTGGGTTTATTTTCTTCTAGATACGCTTTTTTTATTATAGATATAATTTTTTGTATTATAAAAGAATGTAAATAACATGCTACGCAATATAAGCTCCCTTTAACTTTCATAAAGTTTTTAGCATTTTTTTTTTTTTGTAGAGCTGCTATCGACATAGCCTCAATGCAGAAACTACTGTAATTTATAGACCGGCTGTGGTGTGGGGTGCGGAACACACGCTCGCCGTTTGTTTACACTTCGATTATAGTTTGTCATATTGTGTGGCATAATTAAAGTGCCCGCGCGCGAGGCAAGAGTATGAAAACAGAAAAACAGAAAATAAAGCCAGCTCAAACACAACAGGAACAAAAAAATATATATATATATATATATATATACATATGTATAGTACATATGTACATATATTTGTATATATGTATATGAACAAAAAAATACGAAACGAAAAAACGAAATCCAAAGAAGAAGAAAAATGTGATAAAAACTGAAAAATATTTTCCATGAGAAAATCCAAAAGAAGTGCAGAAGGCAATGCCAGAGCGAGTGTGTGAGTGTGTGTGCTGGTCTGAGTGTGTGCCGGTGTGTGTGTGTGTGTGTGGGCCTTGAGTTCAAGTTGGGCGCGCTTGAGGTTGGGGGATGTGTTGGGGTGTTGAATGTTGTGTGTGAAGTAATGGTAGGGGATGGCTATATATGTTGTGGGAGTAGGTTGATAGGAGTAAAGCGAGGGCGGGTGTGGGTGGTTGGGTTGGGTTGAGTTGGGCTTAGAGATGGGGTTGCATCGCCCGGCGCCCGCTGTAGTTCTCTACGGTCTCGAAGCGATGGCGGGAAAAATATACTACAATAAAACATGTATTTTTTTTATGCCATTCTTTTTGCGCTCTCGTTGTAAATTTGTATTTCTTGCTCTACGTTTTACTTTTTCTTTTATGTGCACATACCTACACGTGTGTAAGACACATATATATATACATATACATATATATATTTTTTAAGGAGCTGAAATGTGTAACGGTTCATGTGAGGAGAGCGTGTGTGTGTGTGTTCGGGATCAAAAACCCTTTGCGAAAAAGCTTTCTTTTTGCGAATGACTCCCGACCGGACATTCGACTTTATATAAAACATAAGGTATAGGGTACATATAGTACATGCGATACATAGTTTTCTATATACTTGATAAAAATTCCTTGATTTGGCCGCATTCCCTTATCCTCTTGATTCTGTTGCCATCAACCTCTGCTGCATCTTCCCAAAAAACAGCTAAACGCATTTTTTGTTCCTTCTCAATGTGTATGTTTTTGTTTGCCTTATTCTTTAATACCCTATAAAATAAAATTAAAAATTTACTGCATTGAAAACGAGGAGAATTAAAATTAAAATCCCAAATAATTTCTTTAAGCTAACAAACTGCTAAGGTCATACAACTGATACCTTATCAATTCTGTAGGGTATTTTATGGCCTAGCTAAAACGCTTCTGCAATTGCTAGCTTTCCTTTTGCGTCTGTGTGAGTGAGTGTGTGTGTGTGTGTTTACAGCTTGTTACGCATCAAAGTTGATTATTTTGCTCTCGTTATTGTATCTTTTAATAATATAAACACGAATTTCTTGGAACTAAAGGTCTATATTAATTTCACCAATGTTTGTTAACATAGAAGTGAGCGAAATTCGCATTATTATTATACGTTTCTCTTCGGGTATCATATGGGGAAATCGAAGTCATGATATTATGTAGGTGCTCCAGTACATTCCGTGGCTAATGTTTATTAAGTAAATCGTAATTCGATAATCGAAAGTCGAGAAACTAACGATAAGTTAATTGAACCTATAAAAACTCTATCGAAATTCGAGTTCTAGGCTTAACATGTAGCGAGAGAGAGAGAGAAAGAGGGGGGGATATCGCCTTATGCAGACTATCATCACGGTCGAAAAGCACACTGTATGCTACAATCCCACATAAGTATGGTAGGATGTATTTTAATATGTGCTTAACACACATAAATTTGTCGTATATTATATAAATATGTACATTACGTGGCGATTTTAATTTGCCAGAAATAATTCAGGTGTATTTTCAAATATAAATTCCTCGAAAAAGAACGAAATTCGTCGTAAAACATTTTTTAATTTATTGCATATTACAAAGTAACAGAAATGTGGTCGACACAGACAGACAGGCACACGCACACGCACACAATTCCACTCTGACACATACACGTGCACATGAAGTTTCTCTTGATTTTTTTTTTTTATATATATATTATAAATGTGTATAAAAAACTGTTGGTCCTGGCAGACAGCTGCACGAAAAGGCAATCTGATTGTTAATCAACGGGCGGGAGATGCTGAAAATAAAAAATATATATGCGTAATATAATGTAGAGTAAATCATCCTTTTTACCTAGTTATACGATTTTAAGGCAATTGTATTGATGGTCTGCTTTCCCTTTATCGCTCGAGTTGTTGGGAGCTTAAAATTTTCTGATTAAAATTTTCTGCAGTTCATACTCGATGGATCGAAACTGTTTATGCATGGTATGATAGCTGGGTTACAAGTTTTTCTGTGAAATTCTATTATTTATTATTATATTATTATAATTATATTATTATTATTATTTTTTTATTATATATTATATAACTAATAACTTAGTATGAGAGCTGCCTTTTTTTTTTTTGAGAAATGTTACTTGTCGTTTTCATTCTGAAATTGCGTAATTTTCTTATGTTTGATTAAAACTGAATTCCAAAACTTATATCAAACTGTATTCGTATACGATGTCTTTTACCTTGGACACACAGATGTTGCGAGAAGTGTAGAAGGGCTTAAATTCAAACTATCATTTTTTTTGGATGCAACCTGTCGATAAAGAGTAAGCTAGTCCTGATTTTTAATCCCACAAAGTAAATGCTAACTGTGTGTGCACAAAATATCTGAATAATCTTTGCCTCAAACTTGCATTGCTTGCGCGGTTGTCTTTAATCTTGATGTGAACAATAAAAAAACAAAAGAATTTCGTTGGGCTCTGAGAGTTTTTTTCCGCGGTATAATCGAAGGGTCGACTTCCCTATAGGCTCGTTTGCGCAGTATTTCGGGGAACGCGCGTTTGTTAGAGCGAAAGTCGAGCAAGTTAAGCCCGAATGTAAACGATGATATTATTTACAACTTACAGACGTAATGCGAAACTGATGTACTCTCTTATACTCCGCTCCACTTTCCAGATCTTTGACCATTTGTGGCAGGTGTAGCGCAGCTATTCAATCCGCCCGACACGATGCTACCGCAGCAGTATTGCCTGCGCTGGAAGTACCATCACAGTAATCTGCAGACCATGTTCTCGCAGCTGCTGGACCGCGGTTGTTTCTGCGATGTGACGCTGGCGTGCGAGGGCCAATTGATACGGGCGCATCGCGTCGTATTGTGCGCCTGCAGCACCTTCTTCGATTCGATGCTCTCGAACTATGCCAACGAACGTGATCCGATAATCATCATGAAGGATGTTACATTTGCCGAGGTCAAGTGTCTCATTGAGTTCATGTACAAGGGCGAGATCAATGTGGAGCAGGTGAGTAGATTCGATATTTTTTGTAATTATGCCGTACTCATTTGTCGATTGACCGACCGCCCGCCTGCCCCGCCGCCTGCAGGCCAGTATACCGTCGCTTCTAAAGACTGCCGATGATCTGAAAATCAAGGGATTGGCCGAGGTGACTTGGCGCGACGACGAGGAGGCACCGCCACCACCGATGCTTGCAACCGAATTCTATTCGCAGTCTCGCAACTTGGCCGAGTGTTATACGCAGGAACTGCTTCATCCGCAGACGCCGCATCTGCAGCGTCAGCTGAATGCCGAACTCGAACGGGAACGGGAACGTTCGCCGGCAACGCTGGAGAATGTGCTGGCATTGAATGCGGCCGCTGCCGCTGCTGCCGCCGCAGCCGCTGCGAATGCTGCTCGTATGCCCGCACTGACGCCGCTACCGAATGCCGGCAATGCCGGCGGTCTGGAGTGTGCGCCGACAGTGGATCCGTATCCGGGAGCGTATCCCAAGCGCAAACGTGGTCGTCCGCCACTCGATGATTCGTACGATGTGTTTAATGTGTGAGTAGGAGTATCTCAGGGTTATCTATGTCAAATATATCTAATCTTGCCTTCCCCCCCCATTCCCTTTTAGACGCATGGCTCAGTATGCGGCTAACTTGGATTCCACACATCGTTCTTACTTGGAGTCGGGGCGCAGCTTTGCTGAGGATGCACAGCAGCAGCAGCTGCAGCCCGTCGCACATTCCGCCTCGTTGGCATCGCCACCCGCCGCCTGCCCGCCCAAGCAGCGACAGCGTCTGCGTCAGCAGCAGCAGCAGCAGCTGCTACAACAGCAGCAACAACAATTGCAACAGCAACAGGAGCAGCAGCAGCAGCAACAGCAACAGCAACAGTTGCCGCCTTCCCCACAAACTGAGCCCGGCGAGAGCGAAGATCCCGCACCGGATTGGCACAACGGCCTGGAGCGTGGTACACCCAAATCGGTTGATTCAGAAGCGCAGTTGAAAGCGGAGTCGCATGAAAACGGTGTCAGTGTGCCGGCCGAGACAGTGGTGCCATTGTGCCACGCCACCAAGAAATCGGATAAGTCAAACGAGCGACGCGAACGTCATGGAAAGCTGCGACATGTGACACGGCGATTGTATGGAGAGCGTGACCGCTCACGCGCGCAGCGCAGCTTGGCCGCGGATAGCGAGAGTCAGGAGACGGCAGTTCAGGATGCCGAGCAGGGCACGGACGCCATGCAGTCGTGTACATTGCCGCAGCCGGTGGAGGAGATCGAGAACGAGCATCTGGTGGCCAATCGCGCCGCATCACCAGTCGCAGCACGCTCCACTGCGCTGCTGATGGACGGCGGCTTTCCGGGTGCCAAGTATGCACATGGTAAACCCGCTGGCGCCGGTTACTTGATCAACGATCATGGTATGTTGATGGCGCATGATTTTGCGCCTAGCGCTGTCGCTGCTGCAGCTGCAGCAGCAGCAGTTGCGGCCGTGGCCAATGCCAGTGCCAGTGCGAGTGCCACCAATGGCAATGGTACGCCAGCGGGCGGCGAACAAGGTGGCGGCGCTGCTGTCGACTATACTGATTGTAAGCTGGAAGATGCGGATGCCAGCGAGCTGCGGCTAACCAATGAGGAGCTGTCACAGTGGAAGGATGTCATCAAAATGGATGATTATTTGGCCAAAGGCCGACGCCCGCAGTTTTGGGAGGAGCCATTCACAAAGCGCGTAAGTGTATCCATAAAACCGATAGTAATGTCGTAGCTAATCTTCCAACTCGCAATCAATTATATCTATTGCAGGTTCTCGATGCCATCAAGAATAAAAGACTCGAAATGAAGAAGGCTTCACGCATTCTGGGCGTCTCGTATGGCACCCTGTATGGTCGCTATCGTGAGGTCTATGGCTGCTTGAAGCATCCCTACAGGTGAGTTACGGATAGCGAAAGTCCTGGGCGATGTAACTTGATGCTTTTCTCCTGCACAGTGGCACCACGTTTCGTAATTCCGTCGCCGTATCCGCCTCTTCTGCCGCCAGCCAGCTGAACGTGCAGCCGCGCTTCGATCTGAGTTTTCGTAGCAGCAGCGTGCTGCCCGCACAGCTGGGTATATGCATATATATATTTATATATATTGATATATTATATCTCTTTTTATCGTACTATCTCTTGTCTCTTGCAGAGCTCAGCAAGCTGCACCAGAAGGACCTGAGTGAGCTGTGGACACGCCCGCAGATATGAAAACCAGCGAAAAAGTTGCAAAATCTCAAACGTCGCTCCCGACTTATTTAGGCGATCTTCTTAGCTAAAAGTTTTAAGCAATGATTTATTATAGGTTATAGGATATTTATGGTATCGCATTTGGCGAGACTTCACACGAAAATAAAAAGACAGTTTAAGCTAACTAAGTTAGGCGCGAGGCTAATTTAAGACGATCGAAAGGCGTTCAGCCCATTTCCCTGCCCAATTACCAAACCTATTCCGAACAAAAAAAAAAAACCTTTTCAATAACATTTTCATTTAAGAACTGCAACTGTTTTATGTATGTTGTATGTATGTGTCTCTCTATATGCAAGCATGTGGAAGCATATTATATATTATTAGGTCTTCTACATACGTCGTCTTACAGAAGATAAAATTTAAATATCTATTCTATTCAAAGTAAATTGTGTAGCTATTTTCTTTCAGTAGTCAAATTTAAATACAATTTAAACTAGTTAATCGAGATATAAACAGTGGGGAAATAGAAAGAAAGCAGTACACCGACACACACACACACACAAACACAGAATTTTTTGATAATATTAAAAAGAAAATAAGTAAACATAAAATGAAAGTATTAAATATAAACAAAACAAAAATATCTAAAACAAAGCTAAATTTGTGTTTCTATTAAGTTTTTTTAAATGTGAATTTGAATCAAGCGCTTCGCATTGTTATCGATAAGCGTGAGCAGCTGGTGTTAGCAACACTGGTTCGATAAGCGATAAATCGAAAACCGATTGCCGCCAGCTGTTTTTTGTTTTGCTCACACGCAATTCGCATCGGTTTTAAAATCATGCCGTTTAAGATAATACAAATTGACGATTATATACAAATAATTAGTTGTATAACAAGGAACCAGGCTGAAGAGGATACACTGCAATTCTATTGCCATCATAAGAACGATGAGCTGAGCTACTGTGAGAAGTTGCCAGTGGCGCAATTCGAGCAGCGCATACGGGTGAGCTTGAAGCCTGAGGTTCAGCTAAAAATATGTATTATATTCTATATCTTCCATAGCAACTGAACAAGCGTGTTCACTTTCCGGCAGATGCTGTGCGTGCTGCGCTAACTGATGCCAGCCCGATAGCGGCGTCTTTGGCCAGTCGAAATGCGGAGCCGGAACAGCTACAAATCGTGCTCAGCTTAAAGTATCGCATTGAGGGCGCAACGGCGCCGCTTAAGTGGGAGTGGCACATGTCGTCGATGGACAATGCGCTGGCAAGTTTTGTAGTAACCTTGTAAAGATGTTTACACTCATATATCATTCACACGCAGTTCTATCGTTGCGTACTACACGATGCCCTGGCAACCACAACATGCCTCAGCAATAGTGTGCAAACGCTGCTGGAAGTGGTGCGCAAAAAGGATGTGGAGTTGCATCAGTTTCACATCGAAGGCTTTAACTTGCGCCGATGTTAGTGATGCATATGGCGAGGCGATTCCATATATTTATAAATATATATCTAATCTGTATCTATCTCTTACAGCAACTGTTATAACGGAGCGATTCGATGTGGATGCCTTTCAGGCGGAGCACAAGCAAATGCTGGCGGATGTAGGCGTCTATGAGCAAATGGGGCGTGTGCTGAACGTAACATCGGCTCCCGCTGCAGTGGCATCTATCAAAAACGAAGCACCCGCCAAGCTAGTTGAGATTGCAACTACAATTCCGTGCAGCACAACAAGCCTGGACTCGGCCAAGACAATCAGTCCGCGCAACAGGTTGGCCGTTTAACAATTTGCAAGCAAACGCTCTACTTAAGTTCATTTTTCGATTGCAGAAAGCGCAAGGTCATGGAGACGGGCATACAGCATGTGGAACGCAAAGCGTTGCAGCGTCGTCGTGTACCACAATTACTGTACAAGGACAGCGAAAGTCAGGAAGATTATGTGGACGCCAGTCTCGAGGATGTTAAATCCGAACCAGACGAGGATATTGTAGAGAATCACATTAAGCAGGAAGCTGCCGATGCAATAGATCCTGAAACATCGTTAGGCGATTCGGAGATTAAACAGGATAAGAACGAGCTGGATGATATTATGCGGCTGATAAATCACGCAGCCACGCAAACCAACAAAATGATCAAGGAGTACAGTGGCAAATGAATAGATTATAATCCCATATCCTTAATTTTTACATACATATATGCATTGGTATATTGTCATGGTTTTATATTTCAATACTTTTTTTTTTCTAGGAATTATTTTACTGTCAAATAGCTTTTCTATTTGCGCAATTCGTGATTGTAAAGTTAGTGTTAAGTGTAAGCTTGTAAATAAATTCTATTGATCTATTATGATCAGGTTTTGTTGGCACTACCCGCAATCATTTTATGGGTTGCGATAAGTAAGTGATCGTGTGCGGCCTTCATTCTAACCATATGTATATATGTGGATATCTAACGGCTATCAATACAGTTTATTGACGGAATCATATAGAGCATGACTCAGAGTGGGTTATGTGAAGCCCGGCGGCCTGTTGATAAGAATGCTACAATAATTTGATTGGCAAAAACATACATATATACACTATATACTAGCATATATATGTCAGGGAGATCCTGGCCATCAAGATATGCAATTTGAAATCGATGCGCGTATTTGTCTCTCGATATCAATATGAGAATTTCGTACTGAATTCATACTAGTTAATGATGATGTACGTGTAAATGACTTTGGCAACATTCAATTTGCGCGCAGTTACCGATAAGATAAACCCAAATATATGTATGTATGTATTCATTCATAGCGTCATCATTTTGGGCCTGGCCCTGGATGCTTGCTCTAGTCGTGCAGTCGGCGGTCGGCAGGCAGCAGACAGCAGGCAGCAGGCGGCAGCTTGTTTGCTGTCCGTGAAGCGTTCGTAGCAGTTAGTCGATTTAGTCAACTAGTTGCAGCACGTTCGATAGTCGGACGCGATTTTCAATCGATCTTGCATATGCCGCGCCAGTAACCACTTATCGATTGGCAGTGATTCGTGCGCAAATAAATACTCGGTGTTTTCTTTTTAGTTACGTTTCCGTTTATTGTTTTTTTTACGTGTTTTAATCTGTTTTTTTTTTTATTTTAATTTGCTGGAAAATGCGCTTTTCTTTAAGCATATTCCTATTGCTGGGATTATTTTTGATCTTACAGTTGGTGACAGTTAAGGCGGGTAAGTCACAGTTACTAGTTGTCCTTTAGTTACTTTAGGAACAAATACTTTGTTGCTTAAAGTATTCATTTATCGAGTATGTTTATTATATTATAAAAAATATAGCATTTATTTAGATAGCACATAGGCACATAGCACATGGGCCAATGGCCAATGAAATGACAAACAAATTGATAAGTATTTTATTGGCCATTTATAGCTTGAAATCAAATCTTGTATGCGTCACTGCCGTAAAACGATTACTAACCCATTGTAGGTGCTCGATAAGAAATCAGTTGCAGCTTAAGCAATCGAGCCTAAGGTCCTTGACATAATTGTTATGACTAATCGTACAGTCGTGCCTTAGATGGGCTCTTTTTTTGGCCACGCCTTGTGCTGACTCCTCGATCGATAGTCGAGTGGATAAAGCACGTTTAAAATACCAGGGAGATCAAATTTGGCATATACTATATAATAGATATAACGTTTACTTCGAATTTTTTCGTTTAAAAATTACTTGTTTCTATGAAGGGTATCTCATAGTCGAGCCTTTGCGTGTTTGAAAAACGGTTTGGCCCAAAGACTCTTAGCCATCCACGTGCAAGGTTGTCAGGGCGTCATCAATTTAGTCATTGTCGATTGTCGTCTGTTAGATATTGTCAATTCCGAAACAGTCGAAGTTGTGATTAGATTTCAAAGCTTATGAGCGACCAATTTGGAAATTATTGTTTTGCAGAATTGCTGCGATAGGGCAGTTGTAAATCATACATAAAAAAACAAAGTGACTAAGACTCATATAAATATGTCTGTCTGACCCCGGCATAAGTACGAAAGAAATCTGCGCAAGCGCTCTCGCAGCCCAATCCATATCTAATCAAGCCTACGCTCTTATATTTCAGTTCCAGCCGAGCCCGATAAAATTGCGCCCAAGGTGGTGGGCGGCACATCGATTCACATAAGCAACGCAACGTACCAGGCATCGGTGCGTCTAACCGAACGCGAGAGGACACGTTATGGTTCGGGTCATATATGCGGCGGGGTTGTTGTCTCGCAACGTCTGGTGGTCACAGCTGGCCACTGCATATACAAGTGAGTTAAGTTCCCCACAAATCATCCAACCATCCCGACCAGCAGAATGTCTAATGGATGAAACTCTCTATGATTTAGCTCTGCTACCATTAAATATCGTACGGCTGGTGAATTCGTTATCGTCATGGGCAGCACCTTTCTGTCCGTCAGCGATGGCAACACCTTGCAGTACTATGTGCAGCAGGTGATAGTGCATCCGGACTTTTCGATCACATCGCTGAATAATGATATTGCCGTATTGTTTATCAACGGATATATACCGTGGCAGGCGAGTTTCGTTCAGGCGCTGGAACTGAACACGAACAGTTTAAATGCGTCCACACAATGTGCGGTCACTGGCTGGGGAGTTACAGTCAATGTGAGTGCAACTATCTATTGTTTCTACGCTAGTTCTAATTATTCCCTCTCTCGCTCTCTCTCTCTCTCTCTCTCTCTCTCTCTTTCAGAACGGCAACACGGCCAGCAACACCCTGCAATTGGGTCGCGTACCCATTGTCAGCTACACCGACTGTCAGAAGGGCTACGGTATCTTGCCGAGCGCTCAACTATGCGCCGGCTACATGGCCGGCGGCATCGATGCCTGTCAGGGAGATTCGGGTGGACCGTTAATGTGCAACAATAAGCTAAGCGGTATCGTTTCGTATGGTTCCGAATGCGCATTGGCCAATTATCCGGGTGTCTATGCGAATGTATCGTACTTCCACGATTGGTTGGTGCAAACAAATAAATCGTTGGACTATACGGTCTTCAAGAACGGAGCCTATCGTATGGCGGTCGTCTCGTGCAGCCTGTGGCTTTTCGTATTGGCCAGTTGGATAGGCGTACAGCTGTAGAAGGGACCAGTTGGACTATACCCGACACTTAGCACAGAACTGAAACAAGTGATGAACTTATAATAATATTAAAAATAATAGTAAAAAATAAATATTGTATTCATTGTATTGTCTCGCTTTGTTATTCGGTTTTGATGCCAATCGCGTTCAATAACATCTCAAGTGGTTTTCGTGTGGGCCTTTTGTCAGCGAAAATATCTAATCAATTAAGGCTTCACTCTTCCAGGAACGAAATGAATTGAGTTTGAACTCGTAATACTAATATTTCGTTTATCAATTCGTTGTTTGTTTAGCAATAAAACTTTGAGTACTGCTCGAGTTCTTAATAAGTATTGCAATGTCAGCTTAATTCTTGAAGACAGTCGCTAGTCGCATAGTATTTATAGATCTTCAAGCTCTCTTGCTCAACAGATCTATTTTTTTTTCTTCTATTTTTCATTTATTAAGGCATACAGATCTTTCTAACAATACACAATCAGATGTTGAACTGCGATTAAGAATCATAAAAATCACATGAAAAGATTCGAAGTTTTCCGCATTCGTAGATTTCCATTGCGGGATTTATGGCAAACACATCAGGCATAAGTTAACAGTCATATTCGATTATTTTTATTTGTTAGAGTACTGTAAATTCAGTTAGCTGCCATGGTAAGCCCCGAGATTAAACCTCGCACATGTTCAAGTTGAACGGGGGTAAAACCCATGAGTTATTTAAAGGCGTGCAGCATGACGGAGAGACATTGGTATAGCTGCAACACGCCCTTCCGTAACACTCCCCGAATGCCAGCACGATCCCGCGCGATAGTGCTAGCTCAAGAATATGTTGGGCTAAGACGTAGCAGAGGCACTACCATATGCCAAATGGGTGCGACAACAACTAATAGGATGTCTTTCTTCCGATAAGATTATGTCGAACGTATGTAGAGTGCCAGATTTAATTGTGAAGATATCGATTGTGGGCAAACGGTTTCGGCCACGGTACTGGTCGCAAACAGTTAGTTGATGTTCTCAGCTCGTAGTGTTAATACAGAATATGGCTATCGAACAGATCGCATTGATCTTTGTGCTGTTTAGCGCACTTTTGCTTGCCGTGTCGGGTATGTTTATCCAGCAACAGATCAATCTCTCAATATTTCATTTCGAATTGAAATTATTCTGTTTTTAGGCCAGAATCAAATACGTCCGCGTTTCGCCAACGATCCGGGACGCATTATCAATGGCACCGAGGCTCAATTGGAGCAGACTCGTCATCAGGTCAGTCTGCGACGTCGTCTCAACGACGGCTACTTCTACGGCACGGGACACATCTGCGGCGGCAGCCTGATCCGCTCGAATGTGGTGCTCAGCGCGGCACATTGTTTTGTCGAGTAGGTGTGCGCGACGTTTATGCAATTGCTTGGGTACTCAACTGGTTCTCTCTTGCGCTCTCTCTCTCTCTCTCTCTCTCTCTCTCTCTCTCTATCTCTCTCTATCTCGGATTTTAGTCAGGTCATATACGACGGCACCTTCGTCGACAAGGATACCATTATTGTGGTCATGGGCAACCTGGATCGTTTCAATACAAGCAACGCGCTAACCTTTAACATTAGTTACCTGGGTCTTGCGCTGGACAAATTCGATCTGAGCACCTACGATAAGGACATTGCGCTGCTCGTACTCAACGGCACAGTGCCGGCCAATCATCCAACCATACGACCCATTGCCATCAGTCCGTATATAGTACCGAACGCAACTATATGCCAGGTAACTGGCTGGGGCCAGACCGAGTTGGGTGCCATTTCCGATCTGCTGATGACTGTGGATGTGCCAATTATCGGTAACGAGCAGTGTATCGCTGACACGCAGTTGGGTCATCTGATATTGCCCGGCATGATGTGTGCCGGCTATTTGGAGGGTGGTAAGGATGCATGCTCGGGTGATTCGGGTGGACCACTTGTGTGTCAGAGTCAACTGCACGGCATTGTCTCGTGGGGCATTAGTTGCGCTCAACCCGAATTGCCCGGTGTGTACACCGAGGTGGCCTACTACTACGACTGGATATTGGAGCAAATTAAAAATAATGGAGGTAACACGGATGGCGCTGCAATGGTCTCTATGACGTTTACGCTGAGTCTTTTGGTTCCTGCATTAATCTGCCTAGGCCAATTGTACGCCTAAAAAAAGATAGATCGATAGAATGATACGCCCCCATTTTTGTTTTTTTTTTTTTTTTCAAACATACTATAAAATACATTTGATTCGAAATTCAAAAATATCTTTAGATTTCCAGTCTTTAAACTTTAGACACAAAACTGGAATAAAAGAACGTTATGTTTGATGATATGAATCTGTGGAGGATGCTGATCCTGTTGTTGCTTATGCACGGCATGTCGGCCCGTTACGTGCCTCGATCGATGCGACATCTGGTATCGTTGCGATTCGAGGGCAGGGGCCGGCAAGTTCCAGGATCTGCGCCTCTTTGTGTTGGTTCGCTGTTATCACAAAATGTGGCTATCTTTGCGGCCCACTGTTTTCTAGAGTAAGTTGGGACATAGCTAGTACGTTAATATGCGGCGTAGCCGACGTACGTACTTAATTTCAGCCAGACCATTTACGACGGGACATTCTCAAGTGATTCCAACTTCGGTGTCGTGTTGGGCAGGCTCACTTCCATGGACCAATCGGTTGCGATCAAAAAGCTCATACTGTACGAAGACAAGTTTAATCTGAGCTCATACGTTCACGATATCGCGCTGGTTGTGTTGAATATAAATATGATAATCCTCGAACGCAATGCTCGTGTCATATCGCTGGCCACGAGGAGTTTTGAACCCAACACCGAGTGCGACTTCAGTAGCTGGGACCCGCTCGGTGAGCTCACTGTGCAAACGATCCCGATTATCAGGGTAGAGAATTGCCAGCAGGAGATCAAGTTGCCGCTGCATGTGCTGCAGCCGGGCATGTTGTGTGCCGGCGATCGAAGCGAGTTCAAAGAGAACGAAGACTGCGAAATGATCGATTCAAACGGTCCGCTCGTCTGCGATCATCAGCTGACGGGCATCAGATCGTGGGGCATAAATTGCATCAACGGTATACGCCTACCCAGCGTCTATACGGATGTGGCATACTACCGCAATTGGATACTCGACACGATCACGAGGTATTCGATCAAGGATGTGAGAATGGTTAGGACGCGCGGTGACGCGTGGCACGCGAATCCAACGATTGCAACGTTCGGAAGCTCATTGATATGCGTTTTGTTTATCGTGTAGCATACTTTTCGGCGCGCACTTTAAATTATTTGTAGTCGCGTAAATGCAGATTGATACGGGACAGTTTGAAGCAAAAAAAGGGGGCAAAACCCGCGGCAAAGCATTTCTAAAATGCGTATATTCTTATAAATTAATAATAATTCAATTAACAATAAAAAAAAGCTTGGATTTTGAAGCAATAGTAGATTGCTATTTTAGGCCAGAAAGAGGACTGAAAACCTGGCCGTAAATCCGTCGAAAACGCAATAAATAGTTTCGCAATCGTTGTGCTGAAAATAACCAGTCGATAGGCATCGGTAGTACGGGCCGTTCGGGCTGCTTTCTGTGATCAGTCGCAGCCTTGGCCGGATCGGCTGTGCCCTACACTTCAGATTAGGACAATCCTAGCGCTTATCGATTGGCACATCGGTTACACCTCAGCCACATGCACTCGTAATCGTCTGGGCTGTCAATTGCCCTAGACATGCACTCTGCGTGTGACTGATAACCGCAGTCGCTGTTGGGCCAAGCATAGTTCGAAGAAAATCTGATATGATCGGCATTCCGTTGCGTTCCCTGTTACTGCGTCAAGTTCCGCTAGAAATATCGATAGAAATATTGATATATGCGCTTGGGGTTTACTGCAAGCGTTTATGCTCTTTCCTATAGTTTCAGATATATTAACATATATGTATATTCTTGATAAACATGATGAGCATAAGAACCTACATCAGATATAGATTGCGTGAGTTTCCATTTATTTACTTTTTTATCTGCGAAAGGCGACCCTTTTCTAGTCGGTTTTCTTTACAGTGTCACATAACAATACCGCCGCCTCCCCCACTAATATTTTCCCAGCTCATCGACCCAAAAACAATGTGCGATTGTTGAACCTCTTATAGAAGCGACTATATAATCTCTTATCTTGCAACTGGCTTGCAAAGTCAAAGTTAGAACAGATTCAAATTCATCTCGAAATGCATTGATCACAATTTAAATACAAACATAAACAAAACAAAAAAAAGAAGAAAAATATACAAATAAAGCAGTAAAAAGAAATCGAAAAAAATACGAAAAAAAAATAATCAACATTCTTATCAATTTGCGATTATGATTACGTGTGTATTCTTCGTGTGTGAATTCGTATGAACGTATGTGTGTGTCGATTGTCGTATGTTGTCGCTTTATCACCACATATAAACAATATAAAAAAAACAACAACAACAGTGCGACAAGAACATAACAATAACAAAAACCACAACATCGACAAAATCGGCCCAAAATCAAAACAAAATTGAATTAGCTGGGAAAGCGTATTGCGAATTTGCTTTCGTACGTTGTAGAAACGAATAATTCATTCAGTGTTTGAAGCTCTCGAAAGGTGCACACAAAGTGCTTGCCGTACGTTGCATTCGACTTGGTCAGCAGGACGATCGACACCCGACGCACAAGGCTAAAATGCAGCCCAACGAGCATCTCAAGCGCGTTATGAAGATTCTGATCTTTGCATTTCTCTGCACCGAAATGCGAACAAGTAAGTTAAGCCCGGGCAAAAAACAATAGCTAAAAAAATAGCTAAAAAAAAAGTTTAAAAAAAAAATAGTGCAAAAAAAATAATTTAAAAAATAGATTGATTAAATTAGGTCTTTCAGCATTTCAAAGTAATGCAGCAAGGCTACAGTCGAGTACCAGTTGATCCTCTAATACTTAGCAAATTATTGACGGTGGGCGTGGCACACAACTTTTGAGTGAAACATTATTAGCCGAGCTTATACAGAAACCCATATGCCAAATTGCGAGTCTCTACGTTTCATAATAGCCGAGATATAGGCGTTCATACAGACATATAGACATAATATACGACTATAACGACTTGGCTTGCAAAGGAAGGATACGTACAGTATATAAAAATATATTTCAAATATGCTGATATCTATATACAATTTCTAGCAATTTCGAATATTTCTCTGCGAGTATTGCGAGCTTTGATAATTCCCACTATATCATATGCCTTATTAGCTTAGCTTATCTATATTTTTATATAGAAAGCATTCCCTATCTAAAGGTACGCTTGCACGTGCCCAAAGTCAGGTCCCATCGCAGTACGTAGATTATGCTTATACCAACAAGATTAACATGGTCAAGGTCTTTGTTGTTTTGCCCAAAACAATCCTTCCGGTTGTCGATATTAAACTACCATAAGTATTACTAATGTCGTAGTATCTATAAGTACATATAAGAGCGCACCTGCTCTACAGCGATCGTACGAGCGAATACCAGTAATACCCTAAACGACAACAACAACAACACCAGGTCGATCCGCTGATGACGGTGCGGTTGTTGGTGGCGTTGCTAGCGTGTAGCGACTTGATAAGGTGTCTAGATCAGGCCATATAGTCCACGCTTGTGGATCTATATATAGAACTGCATTGACGCGTTCCCTCTTTTGCCTGTTGCCACGGCAACTGCTGCCGTCTGCGTTGCCAGGTCGCTTCCATTTTGGCACCTTGCGATAATCGATTTCTAATCTGTGTTTTCTGATCATTATTCCGTACAGGCTACACGCATCGCGAGCTTGTCAAGCAGCGTGGCATCGAGTCGTCCGCTGCAACAGCGGGCAGCAGGCGCCACAGTCGAGCACCGTATCAGGCCTCCATTCGTCTGCTCGACCACGAGCTAGACTACTTTGGCAAGGGACACATCTGCTCGGGCGCGCTGGTCGGTCCGTCGGTGGTGCTGACCGTCGGTCATTGTCTGTACAAGTAAGTCATGTGTGAGAGAGAGAGAGAGAGAGCGCGAATCCTTACCAGCTTATTGTATCTCTACAGCAATCGAAGCCAACGCTTCTATCATCCTGCCGAGCTGCGTGTCGTGCTGGGCAGCATACAGCGGTTTGCGCCCACAGCACATACCGTGGTCTACGGCGTGACGCATGTCTATCAGCCGCCCAAGCATCTATCCTTGGCCATTCTGATGTTGGATCAGAACGTGCCCGCCGATCACAAGCAAATACGGCCCATAGCTTTGCCGATGGCCCGCGAGTCGGTTAAGCAGGAGCCGGAACTGGAGCAGGAACAGCATGCAGACCCGTGGCAACTCAGCAGCTGGGGTCTAGCCGCAGACGAGGGTCACGAGCTGCACGAGATGCTCACGTTGCGCGTGAATTGTCCCGAGTCACCGCAGTTTTGCGCACTGCACGACGATCATTCGGCATATTCGACATACGAACTGGATGCAGGTGCTCCGCTTACCAAGTCCAATCAACTGGTCGCCCTGCGAAGTCAATCCTCCACACTGCCGCACTCCACATTCGTCGATGTGGCCAGCCATGTGGATTGGATACATTCGCAGACGGGCGATGGCTCCAATCAGAACAGTTCCGTCTGGGGCATTTTGGGTCTAATCGTGTTCACCGCCTACGTCATCAAGTGCAGTCACAAGAGTCTGCTGGCCTAAGCTTCCACCCGCTGGAAGTCTTACCAGATCTTTGGACAAATTTGTTTGAATAGCTTTGCTTACTTCTTATTTTTTTTTGTTTTTGCTTTAGATTAACAACAAACTGAAATGTGATAATCTCCACTAGGACTGCTCCGGCAATGCCAACAGCTTTTTCCAATTGATTTTATTTAAGATTAACAATTTTTTTGTTTTTACGATTTTTATGTTTGTAACATATCGATATGCATATCGACTAGTTATAGAAACGTAGTTTAATAGGTAGTATAAACAATTAAGACAGATCTGCAATGGTAAAGGCAAAGTTTACCAACTTTCTATAATCTGAAATGTCTTCAATCCTACACGTAAGACTAAAATCTAAAATGATATACAAATCATTGACATTTCAATAATACTGACATTATTTTTCTGGAAACAAGGAATACAAGTGAGGAGAATACCAAATACAATAGGGTATATATATTATAAATATAACAACTGATTAATAGAAACGTATACAACAAATTAACAATATTTTGGATAACATAAACAATATAAACTCGATTTTATGGAATAGCACAAATAGTTTCCTTCAATATAAACTGAGGAATGGGAATCACATGCCTTGTAACCTATTAGGGTTCTAAGATTTGTCTACTCTTTACACCTACAGAGAGACTCTGAAAATCGCATACTTTTTAGCCTATAAGAGCTTTGACGATCGTGCACTGCTGCTGATCGCAGAGCAACATTATGTTGCTTGAAGATGTCAAGCCGGCGCCTGGCCGTAGGAGCGGCCACGACCAGAGCACCTCCGCCATGTGACCATAGGTGCGTTGCTGCCAGCCCGCGATATGCGCGTAGCTGAGCAAATAGAAATTCCTCGAACCGGCGATGGTGAGCACGAGCAGATGATGCTCGGAGCCGACGCGGAAGGGCAGAAGCTGCTGGATTCGTGCATCCACACGCAATTGCTGCAGCGGCACAAAACGTTGCTCGAGCGTGTTGTAGACATGCACATCGATGCGATGACAACGATGACAACTGAGCAACAATTGCAATTGCAACTGCAAATCCGGCATCTCAACCAGATCGTAGTCGCCCTCGATGAGTTGCAGCAACTCGAAACGTTCGCTCTGCACGGCCAGACGATGCACAGCCAGCGCGGGCAGATGCTCATGCAGTGTGCTGCTCAAGAGGAGCACAGTTTGTGGATTCAATTGAATTAGTCGCATAATGCGACCTCCTGCCGGCTGTACCGATTGCCAATCGCTTAGGCTGCAATTCGTGTGATCCACGCGAAGCACACGCACTTCGTCCATGGTATTGAGCAGCAGCAGGCTGTAGTTGGCCATTTCCAGCAGCTGCATATTCTCCACATGCTGACGTGTGCCCAGCGAGTGTTGCTGACCGCGGCAGCTGAGTTGAATGCGTGCTCGTAGCTTGGACTTATCGCAATAGTTCTGTGCCTTCACATGGATTTCACCTTGCCGCGCGCTGCCACGCATCGGTTGGCTGGACAGGCTTACATTGGCAAGATATACACGTTGTTCGGATCGGGAGAGCTGCGCACGCAACTGCTGCTGCTGGCAAATGCCGGTTGGCTCCAGCTGAATGGTGGCATCCATGTCGAGTGTTGCTTCGCCTGCAGGCGCACTCCATGCGGCTGCAAAGGATTGTTGTTCGTAATCCAAATACAAGAGACGTTGGCTATGATTGCTCTGACTCATACGCAATTGCTGCTCCAATTGCTGGAGTTGCTGGCGCAGTTGTAGACCTGGCGCCTGGCGAGCATCACTCGCTGTGCGCGCTTCGGGCAACAGATCGGCCTCAAAAACAGCTCCATCCAGTACCAGGCTATCGATATTATAGTCCCGATCCGTGAAGATGCTTTGCTGATAGCTTTCGCTCAGATCTTTGCCATTAAGTTGCATTACGTGCACTGGGCCGAGCAGATCGATACCCTGCTCGAAGGTCTTGGTGCCCATGATACTCTGCAACTGGTCGGCGTGTTTGTAGACCACGTTCTGCAGTGCAATTCCATTGATAGTGCGCAACATGGTTCGCTCGCCGAGCAGCAGCTCCTCGAAGCTCAGTGTGCCGAACAGCTCGACTGCAGTCTCGCCTCGCAGTGGCACACGTTGTTGCAGCAAATACTCCAGATTCATGGCATTTATGTCGCCCACTTGAAGCTGATCGCGTAACTGTAGCTGCTGCATACGAACCGGCGGCCATTGTGCATCTTTGGCCTGCTGGAAGATACCCTCCAGTTTGGCGCCATTCACTTGTCCCTGCACCAGCAGCTTATCCATCCGGGGCGGCGTCACAAACCTGAGTCGCGCCTGAATGGGCAATCGACTGGAGCGACGATAGAGTGAGGCATTCAGGCGAACCAGATCGATGTGATTCAAGTGCGCAAAGTGAGCGTCGTTATGAAGATTAACGACACGTGCTCGCACCGGTTGTAGGAATTCTTGCGGAGATTCGATGTGCTGTATGCTTGTGGCATTGCGTAATACAGCATCGCCGGCAATGAAACTCAAGTTGAAGTTTTCCCCGAATATGGGCTGAACACTACGAATGTTGCCCAAGTGTGCGGCATGTAGTATCACATGACCAGCTATGGTTTGCGTGGAGTTTCTTGCATTACGTCGCACTGCGTGTTGGCGCAGATAATCGAGCGGAGTATAGGCGGATTGCTGGGGCCAGAGTGCATCGCCCAACACGTTGAGCATGTGCCACGATTGACGCTGCAGCCGCGCGTGAAGTTGTGCCTCGAGATTCGGCAACGGATCCGTGGGCAGGGCACAATTGAGGCTACCATTGATGCTCAGCTGATTCGCATACAGATCTCCCTGCAAACGCACTGCCTTACGTCGTGTATCCAAGAAACTGTCAGCCGGTACACCGTTCACGCCAGGCACATCCAGATTGCCGACGTTGAGGCGATCGAAGGTGTAGCTGCCATCAATCGACTGCGGTCTCGTACGCAGCAGCGTGTTGTCCAACAAAGTGCTCAGGTCTAGTCCATTTATACTACGCGTCCGCAGTGCATCAGTTAGCAGCACCGGCGCGTGGAAGTGTTTGCATCCACTGATTATGCCAGTCGCATTTGCCCGGACCAGCCGCGTCAGATACTCATCCCAGTGCAGATCGTTGATGGTTTGCAGCTGCAGTTCACGCTCGAAGCGTACATTGCCCTCGATAATGAGCTGCTTGCGTAGCAGCAGCTGCTCCGAGTGATCGCTATTGTCACGGGACACGGTCAGCAGCTCGTCGACGGCCAAACCATTGAGTCGTTGAAAGTTCAATTGCTGCAGCTTTGGTGGCTCCAGCAGCTCCAGTCGCTGCAAGCTGATGCCTTGTTCCAGTAGCTTTGAGATTGGCAAACGATTGAGCGTATCAGCGCTTAGATTATCATTGACTTGGACATTATTCTTGACCACAATGCGCTCGAATCTTTTGAGATTTGTGAAATTCTGAGCCGTCTGCGATTTGAGTACTAATGCGTTGGTTTTTATGTCATTCAAGGATTGGCTGGACAGAGTTTCCACGGTGAGTGGCGCCTGAAAGACCTTGTGACCCACTATGCTTGCCGTTTCGCCTTGACGCACTGCATCACTGGAGATTTCGGCAAGACGTGAGCTATAATTATTGCACTTGATGTCACCGTCGACACGTGCATCCATGAAAATAATATGCAGTGGCTTGAAACCTTCGACCACACGTTGATTGGAACCACTTAGCAAATGCTGATCCAACGGATGACCTTCAATGTGGGCGCTGTTCAAGCTGGGCGTGGTCAGCTTCGCATTACCAAATGCCAGTTTAGGTAAATGCTACGACGAGAGAGAGAGAGAGAGAGAGTTCAGTTGAATTCGAATTGGAGGTGATCTTTGCTCGCTCACCTGTTCCGCGTGCAGCAGCAAATACTGCGAGTGTAGATCCTCGTGCCGCATCGATTGGTTGCCCAATTGGAGGCGAGTTGCATTGGTATCGCGCTGCAGATTATGCACTGACAGCGAACCGTTTATGATAACCGGTCCGGTGTAGTATTGCTGCAGTCTGTGGCTCGGACCGACTGCCTCCTCCGCGTCGGACAATTGTCGTAGCATTTGACGTGCGGTTGAATCGTTGCCCACAATTAGATTGCCCGAAATGCTCATCTTATCGATGCGCACGGGAGCTGTAATTTAATGAAATTTGCACGTGAATCCATTCGAATCCTGAGCAGATCAAAACCTTACTCTTAATCAACGGCTCATCAGTGTCTCGAAATACAATATCCTGGGCAAAGTTAAGATCATTTATATATTTAGCCTCCAGTTTGTTAACAAAGAAGCCGGACATGAATATGTTCGAGGCCACCACCTGCGGTTGCCGCAAATTGAACAGTTGCCGCACCACCAGCCCGTTCAGCAACGTTGTCTCCAGATTGACTACCCGGGCGCGAGATTGTACTATCAGACGACCCTCGATCTGCTTGTCGCGCGTCTGCAGGAACAACGAATCGTAGAAGTCAAACCATGAGACATTATTGATGCGTGCCACATGCAGATGTTGCACCACCAATCGTTCGTTTTCATCGCGCGAGCGTAGCGGTTGCTGCTTGTGGTCTGCAGGCGTGAGTAGCTGTGGGGCGTGCAGACGTTTGCTCGACAATTGCCCCTTGATGGTAAGTATGGGTGCTTCAGTTGAATCCAAGTAGTAGTCTGCGAAAGGAGCAGGTCAGTCGAGAAAGTTGCATATGGTGGGTTTGGGTTAGCTCACCTGGCAGCAGCTGACCGTGATAGACAAGATTACGCACACGCAGCGTGCGCACCTTGAGCAACTCCTTGTCCTGCCTGGTCACATTGCCCACACCAAACGAGCGAACGGGTCGCTTGCTGGCGGCATAACGCTGACGCAGTTGCTCAATGCGACGCTGCAGTTGTGCGGGAGTACGCAAATGCGTGCCCTGCATATGCACTTGCTCAATGCGTCCGGGGCTGTGCATGTGCAGCGGCTGCGTCAAGTTGAGTGTTTCATTTGGCTGCTGCTGCTGCTGTAATAGTTCAGTAAGACGATGCACTGCATCCAGCTGCTGCTTGTGACGCAGCAACACGCTACGCAGCGCATTCACCGACTCCTCGAACTCATGTCGATGCTGCTGCACACTGCTCAGATCTAGGGATTCGACAGAGATTAAAATATATATATGTGAGTGGGGATTTATGGTCTGCGTACCATCGTTTCCGTCCGACAGGCTTAAACCCAAGTTGGCTGCATCGTGCGCTCTGCCCAGCTGCACCAGACGCAGCAGCGTCGCGCCGGGCCGAGCACGATGCACGAGCAAGAGAAACGTCTCGTTTCGCGCATTGCGATGCGTGTAGAGTCCGCTGGGATTGACATCGCCACCGAAACCACTGTAACAGTCCAAGCGATGGCTATTGAAGACAAGCACCTCGCCATTGGCTCGCGCACCCACCAGCAGTTGTCCCTGCCGGGTTGCGGCCAGCTGAGTGAACTGCAACTGCTGCAGCATGTGCTTGCGGTACACCACGAAGCTGCCATCGACCATGCGAAAGAGCAGACAGCCGGGCAACGAGTTGCCACTGCTGCCGCAGGCTATGAGACAGTTGCGACCACGGAAACGTGCCGCCAGCACATGTTGTGCCTGGACGGTCAAGCTCTGTCGGCGTCGCAAACGCAGCGTGGGCAACTCCAGCTCGTAAATGCTCAACACGAGCTGCGCGCGGAGCGGAAGAGAGAGAGAGAGAGAGAGTTGATTTGGTAAGAACTCGGAGAACTAAGCTGATATCATGTACCTTGGATTGGCTGCGCAGCGCACGTCCCGTTATAATGTAGTACGGCTGACGACCTACGACCTGGAAGGCTTTAAGGGCAGGCAGACTGAGCTCCTCGACGGGATTGAAGTAGGTCTCCAGCCACTCGAAGGTTCTGTGCGAGATCAAAATTCTACTTTAGAGATTGCTGCCACACTTTGAGTTGCATTCACTTACTTGAGCCTGCCCTGCGATTGCGTGTAGTTGAGATTCAAGAGCAGCAGCACCTGATCCTGGCTGGGTTTGAGCAAGTGCATCTGCTGCAATTGCCCGGATGTTGCAAACTCCTGTATGGGCTCCCAGAGCCATTGTTTGTTTGACTCCTGCAATGCCTCCTCGGGCAGTTGATACACCTCCAGTGATTCGTCCAGTGCGACGGCCAGCAAGATGTATTCTCGCCAGATGACAATGGCGGCCGCCCGCGATAGTTGTTGCCTCACTCGACCCATCAATTCTCCGAGTCGCACCAGACGACGCTCCTGGCTCGCGATTTGCCACTGGAACACCTCATGGCCGTGCAGCACCAGCAGCAGCTGCTCCGTCTGCAGCACATGCAGTCGACCCTCATGCTGCAGTTCCATGTCCATGAAGGGCAGTTGTATCTCCACGCTTAGACTGGTGCCGTTAGCATCTTTGCGACACACGCTTGGCACCAGCATCGCCGGCGATCTGCCCACATTTTCCGGCTGCCGCTGCTGCTGCTGACTCGCTTCGGATTCCTTTTTGCATAAAACAAACGACATCAAGATTAGACGCGAGAATGTGCATTTTATTTGCCACTCACCCTGTCCAGCAAGTTGATTAATACACAAAGAAATACTGTACGCAATTCCATTGATTATGATCTAGCAGATCTGCCGATCTGTGCTCTATTGATTCTACTTTACGCACGTTTTAATTCGGATTGCGCATTTTCGTCGTTTCCTTCTTCGCATAACGGTTAAATTACGTTGCGAGAATGCAAGCGATAGAAAGAGAGAGAGAGAGCTAGCGACAAGTTTGCAGGCTGCACAGTGGAGCGCAGTCAATGGAAAAGCGTATACAAAACTAAACTATAAGACGCAGACAAAACGAAAAAACCAAGCTACTGTTTAGAAATTAAACTTAATTTAAGCGAGAAATTTACTTTTCAAATGTAATTATATATATGTTTAATAAATAATTAAATTAATTGCAATTATCTTCTCTGTGTTTGCAATGCTAGCGATATCGGTGCTGGTTTCTGCTCGGGCTGGTTTTTGTCTGCGATATTTTACATGGCAGGAAACGCCTGCGTGGCCGTTGTTGGTTCATGCACAGACTGATGGTTTAGGGCTCAGCTTAGACTACTGGCAAAGCTGGTACTGGTTTGTGCACAGGTGGGTTTCTTTCTTCGATGTTTTACTTAGTAGGAAACGCCTGAGTTACCACCCCACCCCCTAAACCTCCACGCCTCTAACGTTGTCGGACACTGAACCGGGAAGGCGAACAACTGGAGCACCGCATCCGGCCAAGTGCTGACTTCGCGTACAAAGTTGTACAGCAACATTGTCTGCAAGGGGCTCGGTCAGCCGAATGCTGAAGCGGCACAAAAATTATGTTTATGTTTACATTTAAGAACCTATGTACTCTTAAGAACAAAAACACTTATGTACAAAACAGAGAGCTAGAGGAGACTTCTCCAAAAGAATAAACTTCACTCTGGTTTTGAGCTCCAACAGACTCAGTCGTGTTCATCTTTTCCCGTTTGCCAATAACTTCCATTTGTGCCTACATATATACATATATGCACAACTAAAACCCTACATACTTACCAACCATACACACTCATCAACCAAAAGGACGTAGGACGCCCACTAGCTTCCCCCTCGTGTCCACACTGATAACTGGCGCAGCCGGTAGGATGAATTTCCTAACCATAATCACTTACTAGTAAGTAGAAAAAATTTAAGAAAAGAAACAAATTATATTTAAATGTCGACAACAAACATACACACAAATCTAAACCCCAACCCGCCATAATGACACGGAATCACCTTGTCATCGATTTGCTCTTATGCCATCCAACACATCTTAGTTTTCATTTGATAAGTGCAAGTGTGAGTGCTGCCATAGTGACGTAGTGACGTGGAATCAGACGATGATAACCATGACGCTGGTATACATACATATATACACTCGAATACATGACATCAAATACCATACAACACACTCATGCACCGTACTGCAGCGCTGACGTGGAATCTATCGCTGATCATCACGTCATCGGTACGTACATATGTACATACGCTGGCAAATGTATCGCCAAAAGCCTCTTTATACACTTATACATTCAAACATACAATATCAAATACAATACATTCAACTACACATACACCCAAAATACTCTACCGCACTTGGTTACATACAACACTGTACAACACTGTACTGTACACTGTAAAATGTAGCCACTGTGGTATGGAATCAAACGTTGATCATCATACCACTGTGACATAAACAAATTAAGCACTCAAGCTTCTCTAACACATTTGCATACTCACGAACACACTGCCATACAACGGCGAAGAACCAAAACGCAGATATTCCCACTGTCAAAACATAAACACATATCATATTTCGGACCAAACGAGTCGCATTGAGCGTATCTTAGCAACAACAATGCTACATGGGTGGTTGCGGACCCATGCCAGGGGAGTCGATCCCTTTTCGATCCCCTGCGAAGTGTCGCGTCACTCATGAAGGCCTCTTTAAATAACAGAACATACAAAAAAAAAAAAAAGAAAGAAGTCGACATATATTTATACTTTGTTCCCTTTCGTAATGCAATTTCTGTACACAAATATATATTAATATCAATAATATTGCAGAGCCTGATAAAGAGTATAGAGGACGCACAAATAAACACACTATATACACATACACACATACTTAAATAAGTACATAAATTGTATCTAAACACACTATATACACACATACACTTAAATAAGCACACGATTTACATTTAAATACACTATATATATATATACTTAAATAAGTACATAACCCACACTTGAACTACATTATAAGCCTACCCACGCATTTCCCTGAGGTAGAAAACTTGTTCATTGTTTTTCGGTCATATACGATAAACCGAGTAACTTAAAAGTTAATGTCAAAAAAGCTAGTTTATAACCTTAGGAAGACTACGCGTTCTGTTGTCGGGGCTTCATCATCCACTAATAAGTTTCCCCACCCTACCAGACGTTCTGACCCGTTTCTTCCGATTTCAGAAGAACCCAGGCCAATTCCCTACCAAAAACCTACAATGGACTCAGGCAATGATTCCGGCCGTCCCACTCCACCTCCCTTAACACCCACTGTCAGTGGATTGAGCTCGGTAATTTCAACGACATTCAAGCCTAAAGACATTATGGCTTTTGTTAAACACTTGCCAACTTTTGACGGTACTCCCCGTCAATTAGACAGATTCATTACTAGCGTAGAAGAGATTCTAATGCTAATCAGGGGGGCGGATCAGACGCCATACGGCTTACTTACCTTGAGGACCATTAGAAACAAAATAATTGATGGAGCTGACGAAGCCCTAGAGCTCGCAAATACTCCCTTGGTGTGGGACGAGATAAAGAACAATCTCATCCGCCTTTATTCGAGCAAGAAAAGTGAAGCTAACTTGCTAAGTGAGCTTAGTACATTTTCTGACAACCAGACTTTGGGCCAACTGTTCTTTGGAATATCAAAGGTGAGAAGCCAACTCTTCTCCATACTTAAGAACAGCGAGCACAATAACACCGTTATAGACGCCAAGAAAGTTGTCTATAACGAAGTGTGCCTCAACGCTTTTATCACAGGTTTGAGAGAACCTCTCAAAACGTTTGTCAGGTTAAAGTCCCCTTCTACTCTCAAACAGGCATACGAGCAATGTCAAATAGAGCAGACCTTGTATAGGGCACAAAATAACCGTTCCAATAGAACAGAGCAGGGATCCAATGGATCAGATGGTAGGAATCAACAAAAAAATAACGACACTAACAACCGCAATGGACGTAATGACCGAAACGACCGTAGAAGACCATATTCCAACTCTTATCAGAATAGATTATCTAATTCGTACAACCGTACACCCCAATAGCCAGATTAGAACTAGGTAAAGCTCTACTAACTGACAGATACAAAATAATTAGTCATGTTATTAACTTACAAGACTATAACAAATGTATGGAACAATTTTACCAGACTATTAATGGATTTCACCCCGATACCACTTTAGGAGACTCTGTCACTATCTTAAAAGCCAAACTAAACCAAGCCCAGGTCAAACTCAAAGCCTTAACCCCATTTAATAGAAACAAACGTGGCTTGGTCAACGGACTGGATAGTCTTGTAAAGGTTGTTACTGGTAACATGGATGCCAATGACGATAAAGAGATCCATGAAGAATTAAACAATATAAAGAAAAATTCTAAAATCGCTAATGATAACTTCCTAAACCAAGAATTGTTTAACAATGAAATACTTACAAGGTTCGAGAACATTACAAACCATATAAACAATGAGCAAATTTTGATAAGTAAATTCCTACAAACAATTAGACATGCATGATTCCCTTCTGGAAGAAATGCAGTACTTGAACAGGATTAATTATAACGTAGAACTATTTACCAATCACTTGAATGACATAACGGAAAGTATGTTATTAGCAAAATTAAATATAATTCCCAAGTTCATCCTAAATGAACAAGAAATGGACAAAATAAAAAACATTTTGGAAAAACAAAATGTTACAACAAAGAATGAACAAAATATATACAACTATCTAAGAATTAACACGCTAAGCTACGAACAAAAAATAATTTTTAACATCAAAGTACCAATATTTAAGCAGCCTGGCTATGCCCTTGCAAGACTAGTTCCATTACCCATAAATAACACTTATTTTATAATTACACCAAACTACTTAGCCTATAACACTAATAATAAGAAATATCATATGACACGAAAATGCCCTAAGCTGGATGGCACATTCTTGTGCGATGAAGACTTTGTTATCGACACACCGCAAAATAATACGTGCCTGACAAATCTTTTAAACGGAGAAAACAGTTCCTGTAATGTGCGGGAAGCCGGCCCTATCACCGATGTCTTCGAAGCAGAGAGAGGCTACATCTTCGCGTTCCATGTAAACAATATGAAAATATCCCTAACTAACGGCTCTGAGCTCTCCATAACGGGGTCAGCTATCATCAGATATATTAATGAAACGATACAAATTAACGGTATCGATTACGATGGCACAGCTGACACCTTTCCCGAACAACTGGATTTTGCCCTTCCACCTGTGCGCGAAATAACTAAGAATACCACCATTATGGTACTAAGCTTAGAGAAACTTCATCTCGAAACCACTCAAACAATGGGTAAAATCCTGGCTGTCCATAACATTACAACACGACATATCTGGACACTCTATACTCTGCTCGGACTGGTAGCATCCCAGCCAATAATCTTATGGCTACACCGACGAACGAAGCACATCGTCCACGTCCATGAAGACCACCGCCTACCGATCTACGCGCCGTCCATACCTTTCCTATGGCCGTCGCTTCGAACTGGCGAGGGAGGAGTTACCACCCCACCCCCTAAACCTCCACGCCTCTAACGTTGTCGGACACTGAACCGGGAAGGCGAACAACTGGAGCACCGCATCCGGCCAAGTGCTGACTTCGCGTACAAAGTTGTACAGCAACATTGTCTGCAAGGGGCTCGGTCAGCCGAATGCTGAAGCGGCACAAAAATTATGTTTATGTTTACATTTAAGAACCTATGTACTCTTAAGAACAAAAACACTTATGTACAAAACAGAGAGCTAGAGGAGACTTCTCCAAAAGAATAAACTTCACTCTGGTTTTGAGCTCCAACAGACTCAGTCGTGTTCATCTTTTCCCGTTTGCCAATAACTTTTGTGCCTACATATATACATATATGCACAACTAAAACCCTACATACTTACCAACCATACACACTCATCAACCAAAAGGATGTAGGACGCCCACTAGCTTCCCCCTCGTGTCCACACTGATAACTGGCGCAGCCGGTAGGATGAATTTCCTAACCATAATCACTTACTAGTAAGTAGAAAAAATGTAAGAAAAGAAACAAATTATATTTAAATGTCGACAACAAACATACACACAAAACTAAACCCCAACCCACCATAATGACACGGAATCACCTTGTCATCGATTTGCTCTTATGCCATCCAACACATCTTAGTTTTCATTTGATAAGTGCAAGTGTGAGTGCTGCCATAGTGACATAGTGACGTGGAATCAGACGATGATAACCATGACGCTGGTATACATACATATATACACTCGAATACATGACATCAAATACCATACAACACACTCATGCACCGTACTGCCGCGCTGTCGTGGAATCTACCGCTGATCATCACGTCATCGGTACGTACATACGCTGGCAAATGTATCGCCAAAAGCCTCTTTATACACTTATACATTCAAACATACAATATCAAATACAATACATTCAACTACACATACACCCAAAATACTCTACCGCACTTGGTTACATACAACACTGTACAACACTGTACTGTACACTGTAAAATGTAGCCACTGTGGTATGGAATCAAACGTTGATCATCATACCACTGTGACATAAACAAATTAAGCACTCAAGCTTCTCTAACACATTTGCATACTCACGAACACACTGCCATACAACGGCGAAGAACCAAAACGCAGATATTCCCACTGTCAAAACATAAACACATATCATATTTCGGACCAAACGAGTCGCATTGAGCGTATCTTAGCAACAACAATGCTACATGGGTGGTTGCGGACCCATGCCAGGGGAGTCGAAGTAAAGGGTGAACGCTTGAGTATCGTCAAGTTACTTCACTTTTCGATCCCCTGCGAAGTGTCGCGTCACTCATGAAGGCCACTTTAAATAACAGAACATACAAAAAAAAAAAAAGAAAGAAGTCGACATATATTTATACTTTGTTCCCTTTCGTAATGCAATTTCTGTACACAAATATATATTAATATCAATAATATTGCAGAGCCTGATAAAGAGTATAGAGGACGCACAAATAAACACACTATATACACATACACACATACTTAAATAAGTACATAAATTGTATCTAAACACACTATATACACACATACACTTAAATAAGCACACGATTTACATTTAAATACACTATATATATATATACTTAAATAAGTACATAACCCACACTTGAACTACATTATAAGCCTACCCACGCATTTCCCTGAGGTAGAAAACTTGTTCATTGTTTTTCGGTCATATACGATAAACCGAGTAACTTAAAAGTTAATGTCAAAAAAGCTAGTTTATAACCTTAGGAAGACTACGCGTTCTGTTGTCGGGGCTTCATCATCCACTAATAAGTTTCCCCCACCCTACCAGACGTTCTGACCCGTTTCTTCCGATTTCAGAAGAACCCAGGCCAATTCCCTACCAAAAACCTACAATGGACTCAGGCAATGATTCCGGCCGTCCCACTCCACCTCCCTTAACACCCACTGTCAGTGGATTGAGCTCGGTAATTTCAACGACATTCAAGCCTAAAGACATTATGGCTTTTGTTAAACACTTGCCAACTTTTGACGGTACTCCCCGTCAATTAGACAGATTCATTACTAGCGTAGAAGAGATTCTAATGCTAATCAGGGGGGCGGATCAGACGACATACGGCTTACTTACCTTGAGGACCATTAGAAACAAAATAATTGATAGAGCCGACGAAGCCCTAGAGCTCGCAAATATTCCCTTGGTGTGGGACGAGATAAAGAACAATCTCATCCGCCTTTATTCGAGCAAGAAAAGTGAAGCTAACTTGCTAAGTGAGCTTAGTACATTTTCTGACAACCAGACTTTGGGCCAACTGTTCTTTGGAATATCAAAGGTGAGAAGCCAACTCTTCTCCATACTTAAGAACAGCGAGCACAATAACACCGTTATAGACGCCAAGAAAGTTGTCTATAACGAAGTGTGCCTCAACGCTTTTATCACAGGTTTGAGAGAACCTCTCAAAACGTTCGTCAGGTTAAAGTCCCCTTCTACTCTCGAACAGGCATACGAGCAATGTCAAATAGAGCAGACCTTGTATAGGGCACAAAATAACCGTTCCAATAGAACAGAGCAGGGATCCAATGGATCAGATGGTAGGAATCAACAAAATAATAACGACACTAACAACCGCAATGGACGTAATGACCGAAACGACCGTAGAAGACCATATTCCAACTCTTATCAGAATAGATTATCTAATTCGTACAACCGTACACCCCAATAGCCAGATTAGAACTAGGTAAAGCTCTACTAACTGACAGATACAAAATAATTAGTCATGTTATTAACTTACAAGACTATAACAAATGTATGGAACAATTTTACCAGACTATTAATGGATTTCACCCCGATACCACTTTAGGAGACTCTGTCACTATCTTAAAAGCCAAACTAAACCAAGCCCAGGTCAAACTCAAAGCCTTAACCCCATTTAATAGAAACAAACGTGGCTTGGTCAACGGACTGGGTAGTCTTGTAAAGGTTGTTACTGGTAACATGGATGCCAATGACGATAAAGAGATCCATGAAGAATTAAACAATATAAAGAAAAATTCTAAAATCGCTAATGATAACTTCCTAAACCAAGAATTGTTTAACAATGAAATACTTACAAGGTTCGAGAACATTACAAACCATATAAACAATGAGCAAATTTTGATAAGTAAATTCCTACAAACAATTAAACATGCATGATTCCCTTCTGGAAGAAATGCAGTACTTGAACAGGATTAATTATAACGTAGAACTGTTTACCAATCACTTGAATGACATAACGGAAAGTATGTTATTAGCAAAATTAAATATAATTCCCAAGTTCATCCTAAATGAACAAGAAATGGACAAAATAAAAAACATTTTGGAAAAACAAAATGTTACAACAAAGAATGAACAAAATATATACAACTATCTAAGAATTAACACGCTAAGCTACGAACAAAAAATAATTTTTAACATCAAAATACCAATATTTAAGCAGCCTGGCTATGCCCTTGCAAGACTAGTTCCATTACCCAATAATAACACTTATTTTATAATTACCCCAAACTACTTAGCCTATAACACTAATAATAAGAAATATCATATGACACGAAAATGCCCTAAGCTGGATGGCACATTCTTGTGCGATGAAGACTTTGTTATCGACACACCGCAAAATAATACGTGCCTGACAAATCTTTTAAACGGAGAAAACAGTTCCTGTAATGTGCGGGAAGCCGGCCCTATCACCGATGTCTTCGAAGCAGAGAGAGGCTACATCTTCGCGTTCCATGTAAACAATATGAAAATATCCCTAACTAACGGCTCTGAGCTCTCCATAACGGGGTCAGCTATCATCAGATATATTAATGAAACGATACAAATTAACGGTATCGATTACGATGGCACAGCTGACACCTTTCCCGAACAACTGGATTTTGCCCTTCCACCTGTGCGCGAAATAACTAAGAATACCACCATTATGGTACTAAGCTTAGAGAAACTTCATCTCGAAACCACTCAAACAATGGGTAAAATCCTGGCTGTCCATAACATTACAACACGACATATCTGGACACTCTATACTCTGCTCGGACTGGTAGCATCCCAGCCAATAATCTTATGGCTACACCGACGAACGAAGCACATCGTCCACGTCCATGAAGACCACCGCCTACCGATCTACGCGCCGTCCATACCTTTCCTATGGCCGTCGCTTCGAACTGGCGAGGGAGGAGTTACCACCCCACCCCCCTAAACCTCCACGCCTCTAACGTTGTCGGACACTGAACCGGGAAGGCGAACAACTGGAGCACCGCATCCGGCCAAGTGCTGACTTCGCGTACAAAGTTGTACAGCAACATTGTCTGCAAGGGGCTCGGTCAGCCGAATGCTGAAGCGGCACAAAAATTATGTTTATGTTTACATTTAAGAACCTATGTACTCTTAAGAACAAAAACACTTATGTACAAAACAGAGAGCTAGAGGAGACTTCTCCAAAAGAATAAACTTCACTCTGGTTTTGAGCTCCAACAGACTCAGTCGTGTTCATCTTTTCCCGTTTGCCAATAACTTCCATTTGTGCCTACATATATACATATATGCACAACTAAAACCCTACATACTTACCAACCATACACACTCATCAACCAAAAGGACGTAGGACGCCCACTAGCTTCCCCCTCGTGTCCACACTGATAACTCCTGCGTTGGCGTTGTTGGTTCATGCACAGACTGATGGTGTCAGGTTTAGCTTAGACTGCTGGCAAAACTGGTGCTGGTTTCTGCTCAGACTGGTTTTTGTACTCGATACTTTACTTAGCTGAGAACACCAGCCGGTGCCATTGCTGGTTCGTGCACAGACTGATGGTGCAGGGCTAAACTAGTAATGTCGGATGAATTGTTACTGGTTTATTTACACACTATAAAAGGTTTGAATATCCGATCGCAGTTCTCTTGACACCACAATCCTCATTCCAACGGACGCTACGATATTGGTATGATAAGGTACGACTGGCCTGATTGTGCGTTTTTGGCACGCAGAAAAACTTTGACCTAAGATTTCTTAGATAAGGATAAGCAATCAAAAGGCACAGTCATTCACATTCTGTGACGGCGCGATTAATTGACATGCATGCTTACGCGTAGTACGTGGAAAATATGAACAGTTTATGCTGAGCTCGATTTGCGAGTCGAACCTTCAGTGAAATTGTTTCCAAAGTTGCGGGTGCAGACTTCCACCACACACATACACACAAACACACACACACACACTCGAAACTTGAGTGTTCCGCACGCACGTTGACAAATATTTGCTTGCAACTGTCGCGTGGCAACTCTTTTTCAGCCTGTCTGGCAGGCATATTTAATTAGTTGAGGAATCTGCTAGATAATTATGAGCTCGCACAATGTCGTCCCTCGAGTCGAGCTTTAAATCGAAGCCGCCACCTCTACCAACGACATCACGCCAGGCAGGGCCCAATAATTTGGCCAATGACGTTCAATTATTTGCAAGTTTTGAGACAACTTTGCCGACGCACGAGCCACTCCCCCCCCATCCGCGGATCACACTCGCACTACTTCTCTTTCCCAGTGTCTCGCCCCTGCCAGCTGGCAACTGCTCGCGTGGCACGTACAAAGTTTGTCTACTCGCCGAATGCGGAATGTCGACTTGAAGTTGAAGCTGAAGTAGAAGCAGAAGCAGCAGCAGCAGCAGAACTTGCAGCGGCTCAGGGCGAACTTGCGCGTCTCCGTCGCCGTCGAATGATTCATGGCCGCTGCAATTTAGCTGCCAACTCGCGAAAAGTACCGGAAACGCATTCATTTTCCGCATTTTTCACATCAATAATAAAGTGCCAGCAACTGTTGGGTACACCGAGCGGGTGAGCAGGGGTGCGCAGAGGGGTGTGCGCGTGTGTGCAGTGCAAACCAAAGAAGCGAAGCGTCCGAGCGCAAACCGAGGCGCATAAACGGCAGAGAATGGCAATAGAAGTCGCAGCCAGAGCGGGTCAGACGCAGAGCCAGGCCCAATTAAGTTGGCTACATTTATGACTGACGTTTATGCCACGTGCTGCATGCGCGAATTGTAAATACCCTGTGCTTAATTGATGCATTCATATTGACAGAGTTGCCATATGTAGGCGGTCTATGCACTTAGAAACACTTATACACGCCTATAACACATTTGAACAGTGTTCGAAAGCAGTTTAAGCTTATCGGCTTTTGTTTACTTTTTATGCGCGATGTTGCCACCTTATTTAACTGAGTTAAGTTGGCTGTGCCTCAGCACTTCATGCATTGAGAATGAGTACATGAATTTTACATTTTACTTAGCAATTCATGGAATGTGCTTCGCATAAACAATGTATATGCCTTGGGACGGAGGAACTAACCAACTAAACGAACTAAACTGAACTATGGATAGCAAGTCGAGGCAAACGGATTGATAGTATGAGCTAGCCAAACCCCAATAGGAAACTCGACTTATGCTCGGCTCACCTGTACCGCAATATGACGCCAAGTGTAAACGATTTCCCGGAAATTGCATATCATGTTTGGGCATTTTTGAATGAGCCGGGACATGCTTAAGAGATGAGCAAAAAATGCGTGCATAAACTCAACTAAGCTTGGTGAAAGTCCATTCATTTCACGCTTGGTCGACTGCCTAATGCCACCCAATGTCCGTGTTGCCCTTTCCTTCGTACTTCGCCTTGCTCTACGCCCAGATGTTGTCGTCATCATATTGAACTTTTCTCTCATGCTTCTCTTCTGCCGCTCTCTCGCTCCCTCTCACTTACTTTGCGCACTGTGAAAACGATGACAGTTGCGCTTTTTCTCGCCATTTCTCGCCGGTTTGTAGCCATTTTTGTGCTGTTTCGCTTAGATTTATACGCTATTTTTTATGATTTACGAGAGTGAAACGAGTGACATGCTCGGGACGGGACCAAGCCGAGGCAGGCATGAGCCGAGACCACAACTACGTCATTTGAGGTAATCAGAGCTGGGCTGCACTTTCGCCCGGCTCGGCTGCCAAATCAATTTGCTCAGGACTTGGTTGATCATCATTGCCAACGCCATCGCGCTTCAAGTTTTCATCTTGTTTTAATTTATTTTTTTTTTATTTGATTCGCTTTCTCGCCGGGCTGAACCTTTTCAGCGTTGACCGCTCGGCCCGCAGCCGTGGCCCCATTGTCTTGGCACGCGGATGTGCGCGATAAGGCAACGGTCCAGGCAACAGACGCACGGACAGACAGCCCGGACAGACGGTCGACTGACCCGAGTGCTAACTGGCCGATAAGCGCTGCAACGTGCCGCATGTTTCGCGTCTCGCGCGTTCCGCTTCTGCGGCAGAGCTGTGTTTTTCCAGCTTGGGGCAACTTAACACTTTGGGGCTTTCGCGCTTTCGGTCTTTCGGTCTCTCGGGCTTTTGGGCGGGCATTAAAAGCGAAGCCGTTAAGCGGCTTACAGACACATTGCGCATACGCCACGTCGACTTTATTAAACATAATTAAAAGCAGTCAAGAAGAAGCGCAACTAGCGCCTAAAGCACTCGACTTGCACATACCCCTTAAGTGCACAATATATGAGATGATCAATCAGCTGCATTGAAGACTTCACGCGCTAAAAAGAGTAATCCTTTATAGTGGGTTAATGCCATGCTTAGCTTTTTTTCACGCCTACGACTGGAAAGACTGCAGTTCGAAAAGAAATTCCTATGTCAGTTGATCTGAGCAAGCTGCAGTCCAAATTTGATAACTTTCGCGGCAAGGGAGAACATTCTGAACTTGTTTTTAGCTACACTATTGCACAAGCTGGATATACTCAGTTGCGGACACTTCAAGCAGGGTATGCAGGGCACAAGAAAACACTCGCAAAAAAAAAAAAAAACAAAGATAATTAAAAACATTCTTCCATGTATGTTTAAAGCTTATGCATGTGTATAAGGGAGTTGGGTGTTCGGTGGCAGGTGGGCCGGGTTGGGCCGGGCAGGTGCCGCCTAAGCTCCTAATAGTGACGTCACGGCATCTGGCCAATCTCGCGCGTAACCCGGTTGAGCGCTGCCTGGCAAGTGGACTTCTTGCGCACATAGCGGAACATCGATTCGACAATGTTGCTGGGCGTGATGTTCTCGCACGTCTCCAGATGACGCACCACACAGCCCTCGAATTCGTGTAGCTCGACGCACTGCTTGGTGCCCAGCACCAGTTCGGGAATCTCCAGCTGCGACACATTGAGCTGAGCGGGCATATAATGGCCGAATGTCTTCTGCAGGCAGGCGCCCACATTGTCCTTGTGCTGCTCGAGGCACTCGGGTCCCTGCTCGGCAATGAACAGCGCAATATGATCGCCATTCCGGTAGCACACAAATTCGAGCAGCTGCTTGATGATCTCCTGCACCATCGAGTTGTGCGCGCGCTCCTCGCGCGACAAACACGGCAGCAGTGCCGCATTGAAATCCTGCATGCAGTTGGTCACGTTGGGCAGACGCAGGCAATAGCTTTCGAAGACCACGTCGAGTTCGCCGCGTGGCCGTGCCCGTTCCACTTCGTCGAGCACCTGCGTTATGTTCACCAGTCCAGTGACGCACTGTGCCAGCTCCGTGGCGGCCTGCTGTATGTTGTTGCTGAGCTTAGCTGCCTCCGCCTCGCTGGATGCCTTGCGGCACTTCTTCTCCAGCACACGCTGCAGATCGGCCAGCGTGACGTTGGGCTGCTGATAGCCGGCGGGCAGATACTGTGCACTCAGCTCCTTAAAGTCCTTGATGTTGGCGGCATCGGTGGGCAGCGATAGCTTAGCGGCCGCGGAGCAGCTGCCGCAGCAGGCGGCGATCAGTGCGACGAGCAATACGCGCGTTGCGGCCAGACGACGCGATCCGTGCTGTGTTCTCTCCATGACTGACGGCGTCTACGCGGTCGGCGACGCAGCTGGCTCGCTGCGATGCGCGGGGGATTGGCAGGGCCATGGGCAACGGGTGCCAGGGGTGACCGGCTTATCTTATCTAGCGACGACTCCAACTGCGCCGGAGTCTAAACGATTAACGCAGCGGTCAATGGACGAGATTAACGCGCTGCAAGACCCGAAAACGCTTTGAAACTCAGAGTTGCTCCCTCCCTCTCTATGTGTGTGTGTGTGCTTATGTGTGTGTGTATGCGTGTGAGTGTGTATATGTGTGTGTGTGCATAACAAACAATTAATCAAAGCGCACATTTTCGAAGCCTGCCCCCGCTGCCATCGCCAGAGCGGAAATAGTTGAAACTCTCGTAAGTATTTGGATTCTATAGTGGGTTCATGCCTGCACTCTTGCTTCAAATTTAATATTTATATCATATATATCAATCTAGCTATATTAAATGTCTATCCATATATATATTAAGCATCTTCTTGTCTATTGCAGATACAAATACAGTCCAGGTGAAACTGAATGCGTTTGCTTAACTTTTCTCAATTTGTAACTTTTTTCGAAGCTTTTTCTAAGGCAAAGAGCAGGGAAAAGTGCAGATTGCTGTGGGTTTCCCTATACCGCTTGCTATAGGTATGCTGCTGTTCCAATTTGATAAGTCTAGAGCGTCAGCGGGCAGAGATAGATGACTTTCAGCTAAGGCAGAGATTGAAAAAGTTTCGGAGAAACGTTTACAAGTGATATCCTTTCTTAGTTTGTATGCACGCCTAAGCTCAAGTATCTGTAGCTTGTATATACTCTATATACCCTATATACCCTACAGAGTACAATTTGCACACCTTGCTCACACTTCGCTGTATTCAAAACATTATGCACAGTCCAATTCTGGTCCGATCACGAAGCAATCGTGCGACTGACCTCCGAATCTGAACCCTGCGATTGATTCGAGCGATAAGGTCGTTTGCTGTCGCTTATAGAGTAGCTCATAGTAGCCTTATAGAGATTACACCGACTCGTGTTTATGCGGCACTCTTAGTTGACTTTGGATTTACCGGATTCGAATTCGAGGCTGATAAGGCGCTAAGCCAATATGATCTGTTACGTTGTGCTCGCCATTTATTAGGTACTATAGTGCGATAATGTTAATTGTACGACAACAATTTGATAAGTAATCGTTGTCGTGTTGCCACTGTGCAGGCGTCGAGGTGAAGTTGCAGTAGCAACAGCTGCTCCCGCAACTCAAACAGAAAAACGCAACACAACTAACAAACAACAGAAAGCCCCAACAGCAACACAAGGCAGACAAACAAAGCAAAGCTTTGCTCCCAGCTAGGTCGACTGTAGGATACCACGTAGTCGGCAATTTTATATTGCAATTTGTGCTACTTTTGATCGCATTTCGATAGAACTCGAAACAATCGAACTGTGCACGAAATTATTTATTAGATAGTTAGTATTACATTCTAACAATATTCACACCTGTTCGTTTTACAGGGTATGAAAAACGCAAAAAGTGAAAATCGAGCAGAATAGAAAAAAAACGAATTGTGAATAACGAAAAGTGAAAAACGAAAAGCGAAAAACTAAAAAAGCCAACAATTTATCTTCGTTTGTAACGGAAGTTGCAACGCAATAAACAACACGGCAACGGGAGGCGTAGACCAGCAGTGGGAGGCAGTCGAGGAGCGAGAGGCGTGGCTGGCAAACATAGGGTGCATTACACAAAGAATTTCGGTAGAAATAATACTGAAAATTACAGCTAGCTGCGCCTCGAGACTTGCACAGAACGAGCACGATGCGAGAGTGTGGGCGAGGGGCGGGCAGACAGGGGGAGGAATGAGCAGAAGAGGACAGGGGTAGAGGGAGCTGAGAGGAAGGAAAGTGAAATGAAGCGCATGAAAGGATTCTAAAAAATGATGGCAATTAATTGTTGCTGCTGCTGTTGCACCCGCTGCTGATGCTGTGGGCGTGGCAACTGCACAAAGGGAACGAGTGGCAGGGAGGTGAGTTGATGGGGGTTGTGGGGGAGTTAGTTGGATTGGGTGTAGACGCTATAACTGGTTGCTGGCAATTAGAGCGGTTGCATTTCGCAGCGAGTGGAAATTTGCATTTATCAAAGGCGATGCAGTTGCCGCTCCCACTGACCCCCTGCCACGCCCTGCGCCTGGAATTGGGCCAATTCGGCGCTGTGATCACGGCGAATTCAGCAGCTCAAACCGACGCACCAGGCTAAACGGTTTGGAGCAAACTATCGTTATCGATGTCCAAACTGCACATATCGAGTGCGCCTGGTGCCGCCATTGCGATTGAGTGCGAGAGAGAGGGAGAGGGATAGAGTGCATGTGATGGGGTGGCAACTCTGCCAGCAAGTATTATGGAAATGCGGCCGACTAATTGTAGCTGCCAATAAATTGCAACTGTTTAGCAATGGCGTCGGCGTCGGCGTCGCCATTTGCCAATTGCTTTTTCAAACGTTTCCGTTTCCGTTTTGGCAGTGCGTGCGTTGTCAGTTCGACACGCCGATGATCATTTGGCAAATGAGGTTGTTCCATTGTCCCACAGCTTGCTCCCGGGTGTCTGCCTGCCTCTGTGTGTGTGTGTGTGTGTGTGTGCGCGTGTGTGCGCATCTGTGTGTGCAAATATTTCATTTTCATAATCAGACGCGCGGCAAATTGAAGCGCGTGCAGCATGGCTTCGTCTACTATTGTTAATCATATGCACACACACACACAACCACACACCTGCAACACACACACACACACAGTTGGCTGTGCAGGTCCTACAAACATTGACGCGCAGGGTAGCTGGTTGCGCCACAAAAGCGCAAACTGTGCGCAATTAATTAACCCAACTGGAGCCTAAGTAAATATATAAATGTGCGTGTGTGTGTGTGCATGTGTGTGTGTGTGTAGCAGGTGTGTCTGGTCTGCAAATGTATCTGTGTAGTAAATAAATACAATCGAGTGTGGCAAGTGAAGGAAACCAGCGAGTTCGAACAAATACCCTAACCACTAAGCCAATCAAATGCGCAGCTGAGGCAAATGCTTAAATCTGCTTAAGAACCTATTAAATGTATAGAAGAGCTGGCTTATCAGTACCGGCCATTGGAATGTGTCCTGATCTCATACCATATAGCGAAACTTGCTGGCCAAATTTCATATATGTATCTCCTCTGCTTTGCTTCTTGATTTTTGCTGTCTCAACTTTTGATTAGCAGAGTCGACCAGGTCAAGGCTTTTGGCCTGACCTGCTTCGGCTGACGTCCTTCAGGTTGTTGCACCTGTAGGCTGTCTTCTTGTCGTAGCCGAAATACCGATACCGTACAGGCGAAATCCATTAAGTGCGCAACGCAATTAAATCGATTGCAAACCGCAAACACAAATTCCACATTCCAAATGGCAAATGCGGCAAATGGATTGAAAATTTGTTTGGATATCCGCAACCAATTGTCGCCGTAAGCAGGGGGAGGGGATTAGGAGGGGGGATGGGTTAGGAGGATAGTATGGTTGGTTGGCAAGAGTTAGTGTTGTAGCTATTTGTCAGCAAAGAAGTGCAATAACTAAAACCGTGTAACCGCAAACAAACTTTTTGTCGTACAAAAACAATGAAAACTGAAGATCAGCATAGCATGTGTGTGCACGACCAGCAGATACCCATTGAAATTTGCCACTATGCACTCACAATCTGTACGCCAACGAATTCCAATTCATTAGCTACAAACCTACAAATGATTTAGCTTGAAAATTTCACTATTTTATTCGTTTCGAATACTTTGAAAAATTTGCCACGCCTTCTGCGAGCTGCAAACATAATTCGAAATCCAAAGGCATTGCTAGTGCCTGAGTGCACTAACTACGTTAGATCAAACTATCGATAGTTATTCACTGTATTGTTAGTATTTCGTCGCCAACACCATAGTCAGCCCACTGCCAAGCGCTTTTCATTTCGTTTGAATACCACAAAAGGCGTCATCATCGGGCCGAAACTCTCAATGGGATTGATTGAGAGTTTCGGCACTTTGTGGGTCACGCGTGATTCGAGTGCGCGTGACACGAAGGGATCAAAGAAATCGAAATCAATAAATCGACGAACTTTGTGTCAAAAGGCTCAACGCCAGCGTCGAGTGGAAAACAATTGGGTTTCACTGACAGGCGGCGCGGCATGTCCTTGTTCCATGTCCCGCGACTCGTGTCCGGTGCAACGCGAGTGTCGCTTGCAACAATGCGATTGCCCTGGCGTGTGTCGAGTGCCGCACAACTTGATATCTGTCAAATTGCGTGCATTTTTGCGCTGATGTCGATGGCGATGACGATGGCGATGCCATCGATGCTTTCGATGCTGCCGCAGATGCATCAACCCCAAAGACAACGCTGAAAAGGGCAAAAACAGATATACAAAATAAGTCACAAAGGCTGCGCGATTTTCAATACCCTATATCACTGATATAATTGAACGTCTCATGCCTATCAAGCAACTCACTCGTTTAACAAGCGATTAAAAATTAAACTCGTTGTATTATTAGATATTGAAAAAAACCTACATAGAAACAGAGTTATATACCATAGAAGTTGCATATGCGCTTAGTGAGTAGGGGAGGCAGGCCTGTTGAAAACTAAAATAAACCCTAGATGTGCGTACATGCACTGAGTATACCCGCAAAATTTTAAAGGTCTATCTGCTACGGAGCCAAAGATCCGGGAGTAGTTAGATAAATGTATTTGCTTTTTTTAAAATTTCTGCGCTATCTATGGTATGTCTACTTCTACCTTGAATTTGCTTCGTTTTATGCACTCGTACACTGGCCAAAAACAATGACCCATTCAGTGGCAATCCCGCTTGACAACGCCAGCAACTCTCGCCTGCCACATTCAGTGGCATGTGCCGCATCTGCTGTGGCAAGCACATTGATTCAGCTGCTTACACAATGTTTACAATTCTCTGACCCGCCGAGAGGTGTCGAGGCCGACGAAGCACATTGGCCCAATTGATGACTATGACGATGCTTGTGGCAGCAACAATATTGCAGCACGGCGTGGCAAGTGCTTCCCACTCGGCTTCTAAACTCAAGACTCAAGAGAATCCAGTCTGATTATTAAATACCCTAACATATGTATTCGAATACAAGCAAATATCCAAGTGAATTCTACGCAGAATCGAACCGACACAATCTTCCAGCGTTTCATTGTTCCGATAGTTTCCGATATGTCGATAGTGCACACATATCGAGAGTGCATGTCAAGTTGAATGGGCTCGACACGTCTTTGATTAGCTATGCCTTTCGCTGACTTTCCAACACTTTTCGACAACCTTTTGCGTATTCGAATTGCTCAAATTGAAAAATACTCTGCATACATTTTGAATGCTCGGAATATTTCTTGTATGCTTGGGCAATAAATCAAGCTTGATGTCGGAACTTAACATGCAGCAATCGGTACCCATTTCACTGCCAATCGCCGAGCAGATAAAGCCAAATTATAGTTACGTTTTATGGCCGAGTCCGAAAATCAGTCAGATGCGAATTGAAACGTTCGGAGGGCGGACAGGTCGCTTTTTTATGGCCCAAAAAGGAAACGTTGGGCTTAGGTTGGATGGAGTAAATGGAATGGAGATGATAAGTGTGGATAAGTGTGTGTGTGTGTGTGTGTGTTGGGCAAAGTACTCTACTCTGCTTGCACATGAATTTCGTTTGGTATTCAAAGCAGCTATTATCATAAAACTATTTGAATCATCTTTATTTGATTTAAGCCAGGCTATTAAACACTTGAGTGAACGATGAAATATGTCGTCTGTCTGTCGTTTCTAATAAAGTTCCTACAGCGAACAGCGAGAGTAAACTCGCCATCAAATACGACTTTACGAAAATTTGTTAAACTGCGGTTGATTTTGAACGGCGACATATCATGCTGGCGCTGTTAAATCCTTTTCGAATCGAGTCTCTTCAAATGAATGTTCCCATTTTTGCCCCCTGCTAACCGGTTGCCCGGCCCCATCGACTCATTTTTTCAGCATGTTGATTGGGTTTGAATATCCCTCGACAGGGCCGGGCGTCAGGCGCAGGCCGTGTATGCTGCGCCGTGCGTCGTGTGGCATGCCACGCCGTGTATGCAGCTCGCGCGTTTGCTATTCATCGGCTCGACTCTTCTTTCATTCTTTGCGTTCATCTTGTTTTTTTTTGAGTTCTCGTCGGTTTTCGGTTTCTTTTTGTTCGCAATTCAATGAATTTGAGGAATACACAAATCTGAAGGGGGGCGAGCAGCTCCAGTTGCGTCTTTGACACAGTCAAGAAAAATAGGCAAACAGGCAACTAGTGGGGCAAGCGGGGTAGCGCGGTGGGCAGAAAGGGGCAGCTCTGGCACTGGCACTGGCTATGGCTCTGGCCCAGAGACGCCATGCCATGCATGGATGCTATATGGATGCGGATGGCAACCCGTAGTCGAACAAACATGTTTGCATTTCAAATTCAAACGCGCCAGTTCTTTTCATTTCATCCATGCACGGTATACGAAATTGCATGCCGCACACGTGAGTGTGTGTGGCTGTGTGTGTGAATTTGAGTTACGTAACATGTGGAGGCAGAGATTGAGTGACTGCTTGACTGACTGACTGACTGACTGACTGACTGCGACCGGCTACAGAGCCCCGGCATGGTGTTTGCTCCTGTAAATTGAGCACCGCCCCGCCCCGCCCCCAAAACCCGCTCGCAGTGGGCGGCCGACGTGAGTTTATTAACGTTTGGGATTCAGCCAACATTTTCGACTCAATGACAGCAAACATTTACATTTTGCATGTTCTCAGCGCTCGATTCACTTCATGTGAACAAACCCAGCAGCAGCCAACCCCCAGCAGCCTTCGTTTCCTTTTGCTTTCACAAAGCACCACGCTTTGAGGTTCTCTCAATTCTTTTGTTGCCTTTGCACCTTTTTCCAGCTGCCTGTCAATAATAGATAACAGCGGCCCGTGCCATTGATTTGATTTGGATTTTGATTTCGGTTTTGATGTTCTACTTGACGGCCCATGGTCATAAGCTGGGCAATATTTACACAAGCAAACGTTCAAAATACGCATAAAGCACACTCGATTCGCTTTTGATTCTCGCACATATCGATTAATCGATATTTCGTAAGCTATTAAAGCGGCGCCACAGGCTAAGCGAATACAACAACCGCATGCAAGAAAATTGTTCCCAGCGATCGTTTGCCAGCCCTAATTAAATGCATTGAGCCGCAGCGAGTACACACTTAGCGAGTACACAAACCGACGCTAATCGAACTTCAGTCCATGCGATCACAGTGCGGCTCAAACTGCGCCTGCCAGCGCACAAAAGATTTATCAGTTGCTTTTGTGGTTGAAATAGAGCAGCATATGTTTTGTTGTTCCCATATATTTGACATACAGTTGCCGAATAGATTTTATCGAGAAAGCAAAACAAAAATATTGTCTTGGGATTGTGTTTATATTTCGCTTGCAATGTTTGAGAAGCGCTGAAATTAGTCGAACAGGTCAATATACCCACTATAGTTACCCACAGGCTTGCAGGGTACAACAACTAACTGAAAACAAAATATATTGAATCAATTAAATTTGTATTTAATTCGTGTGTCTAATTAACGCTTCACTCTACTTAATTGGCGTAGGGCCCCGATTGCGGCTGCTTGGGGCAGCGCGAGATGGGAATGCAGCTGCCCGTCATGTTGCGTGCGTAACCCTTGTTGCAGTAGCAGCCATCGGGGCAGCGTATGAAGTTCACCAGGCACGGCTGACCCAGTGTGGCGCATTCGGCATCGCAGCTGGGACCGCACGTCAGATATGTCTCGTGGCGGGAACAGTTGCGCGGCACTGCGTAATTATTAATTTAATTTAGCTTACGCTTATCTCTGGCCATGACTCACGTTACTCACTTAAGGAGGGCTGCGCACTCGCCAGTGCCAGGAGGAGCACGAGGCCCAGGCTGAGGCCGAGGAATACGCTGCGTTTGAGCATTGCGAGTCAAGTCAATTTGGGTTGGTTCCAGCTGGTTCCGCTTGCTTGTCGAACCTGTCGACAATTGAATTGTTTAGCACGCGGCGGAGGTGATTTTATACGGACAGAGATTGTGTGATGAGACGACGACTGTACGCGGGATGGGGAAGCCCCGGCGCAGGTAGCTCACAAAGCTGACTATTCTAGCTGCCGCAAAGTATGCAAGGTAAAATTTACAAAAGCAACAGCTATGAAAATAATGGGAGTGCACGTGAATTTTTGCAAACTGCCGCAAAGTATGCAATGGAAAATTAATACCGAGTTCTGCTGTCGAATGAATGTAGAAAAATACTAATTTAAAGTAATTCGTCTGGCTGACTTGCTTTTGTTTTATATACACAAATCGTGGCAACAGCGTACTGAAATTAAATCCGGCTATCGATAACTTGTTGCCTTGTCCTGCACACTGTTGCCAGATCGTTGGGTTTGCGCGCAGCTGGCAACGCGAAGCGAGCGAGAGAGCGCGGCGAGCAGGTAAACAGGTCGCAGCAATACTTGTTACAGTTGTGTACCTGTTTTTTTTTTTTTTTTTTGCTTTTTCCACTCTTCTCTCGCTGCTCGCGCTCTCTCGCAAGCCGCTCCGTCTCCATCTCCGCAGCGATCTCTTGCGGCGCGCTGCGTGCTGGGCTTAGTTGAGTTTTGCATGTGGCGCGTTCAACAACGTAGCAAAAACGCAACGCGACTCGGTTGGTGTGACTATTGTTTTTTTTTTTTGGTTTTTTTTCTGTTTTGACTCTTGGCTACAGGAGTGTATTTGTTGCACTCTTAGTGTGTGTGTGTGTGTGTGTACTTCGCTCGGTTCTTGCCCATGCGTGAGTTACATATTTATTACTGTTGTTGTAGCCATTGCTTTTGGCCAAAAACAAAAAGAGGCAGCAGTGGCAAAGTGGCAAAGTGTGCGCGGCCTTTGAACTCTGCTTTTGACATATGTTCGGCTTCGATCGCCCACTCTCTGCGTCGCGTCGCTCATTCACACGCCGCTCTCCCGTTCTCCTGAACTCTCTCTCTCTCTATTCTTCTCTTTTTCTATCTCTCTCTCTCTGCATCACGTTCTCGCCGCGTATAACCAGGCCATGCATTTTTCTGTTTTTGCAACAAGACGTCAATGGCCAAAGGCGCTGCCAGCGTCGTCGTCGTCGTCGTCATTTTTCGAAACGTTCTCGCTTTGTTGCATTCCAAAGTAAATGCTACTAATAACAAAAAGGCAGCAGCAGCAGCAACTACAAGAACAATTCGATCGTAGTAGTTGTAGTAAAGAGAAAAAGGAAGGCAAAGCAAACCAAAGCGGCGACCGCTTTCAATAAAACGAGGAAAAAAAGTTGCCTGACTTGTTTCGGCTCCACTTGTGTGTGTGTGTGTGTATGTGTGTGTACTGGCTAAGAGAGAGACAGAGAGCGCGACAGAGAGGGAGAGAGTGAGAGGCATATTGCTGTGGGCATGCCCAAATGCCTTGCTGCTTGGCCAACGCGCAGCCTGCAGGCAACAAGACGCGGCACACGGAATTCTGCATACGTAAATTGGCAGCAGCAGCCGCAGCTAAACAAAAAGAGAAAGACAACAACAACGGCAGCAAGAAGCAGCAGCGCAGCAACTGGAAATAGCCGAAAAAAATGCGAAAGAAATTACATAATACATAATCGAAGATGCCGCGTTATTAAAGCCAAACAAACGTTACAAAATTGGCCAAATTTATGTGGCCATTAAGAGCAACTCTCTGCCCGTGTGTGTGTGCAAGTATGCGTGCCTCTGCCTGTGTGTGTGTACAACAAGTTCGTTGCCTAAGTCATTTGTATGATAACAAGCAGCAGCAGCGACTGCGACAGCGACGAGAGCGAACGCTGTAAATCAAAGCTAATCCGAAAACCGATTTCAGTTTTCTGCACAGTCCTTCTTCTGCTGCTTCTCTTCTCTGCCGCTGCTGCTGCTGTTGTTAATGTGTGTAGATGAAAAACGAACATAGAGAGAGAGAGGGAGAGAGAGAGCGAGCAGAGACATTAAAAATCCATCAGATCGATCCATTCAGTCCGAAGAGTTTGCCACTCTCCCATGCGTCTCTCCTTTTCTCCCTCTCCTTCTCTCCTTCTCTCCCTCTCTTTCCGTTTCCAATTATAATTATACAAATAAAATTGTTCTACCGATTCGTATAAAAAGTCAATAACCAAAAGAAAATCTCATGTCCAGATCGAAACCAAAAAACCCAAATACACGTGTCTATGTGAGTCTACGTGTGCGTGTGTGTGCGTGAAAGGCTCGTCAACAGCAGCAGCAGCAGCAACAACAGCAGCAACAACGGGAACAACAGCAGCAGCAACAACAACTGCAGCAGCAGCAGCAGCAATTTACGACGACTCTGAGGCGTCGGCGACTCCAATTCGGACGCTGTCGCCACATTCCACGGTAAGTGGCAGCCATAAATTTTCCGGTGAAAATTCAGCCCGAAAATGCTTAAACATGAAATTTATTAGACAAAGCCAGACTCGTATGCAGGTCGCGAACAAATTAAAAATTTAAATAAATCCCCATCCAAAGAGTGTACAGTGAGCGAGCGCAGAGGAATATCGTGAATGCGCACGACTGAAGAATACTCTGCCACTGGCAAGATCTAGAGCGACAGATTATTTAAAACAATAGCTATCAGAAATAATTAAACAAAAGTCTCTCCATTGTCTGCAATTTCCTCTTTTAGCTATCGATAGCTATCGATACAGAATTGTTTTTTAAAATAAGATTGTATAGCAGTTTTCATAGCTTTCGGAAAGTTGTGTAAACAAATATTTGAATTCGTTATGCTGCTTCAGTTATCGATATTGTGCACTTAACGTAACTATCGATGTTGCACATAACTATCGCTTAGGCTGCCTTATGCTGATAGACTTCAGTTCGTCTATATTCGATTTGTTTGGGACTGGATCAATCATTGCTCTGCCTGCATAGCTCCTCACTTTTATAGGGTATATACAAAATGCCGAAATCTATAGAAAAATAATCATAATGCATTTCTATTGTTCTCGAACAATTTGCATAGATCAAGGGCCCGTCAGTAGGATCGTCTTGCCTGAGCTTCAGGTTGGATCTTGCAGTGAGTGAGCTGCAGTTATTACCCGCTCTCTCTTTCTCTCTCTCTCTATCCCTGACTGCGGTGGGTCATTGTCATGGTGTCTACGCTGGCAAGGAGAGGCAGGGGGCACGGCTAATGTAGCTAACGGGTCTACCTCTCTTCTCTTCTCTCTCTCCTCCTCTCTTTCTGGCAGGCCGCTTTCTAGCGCTCCTTTTGGTCGAGCTGATCGTCTTTGGTCGCTGCTCGCGCTTTAGTCTAATGATGTCAATTACATCGTGGCACTCGCACTGTGGGCAACAACAAATGCATGGCAGCTTATAAGGCAGCAACAATGTGGCTAACAGCAACTGCATTTGCAACAAGTGTCTGCAACCGGCAAGCTGCAAGCTGCAACTGTCCCTGCCTCTGCCTCAGCCACGGCCGCTGCCTGTGCAGCTTTGACTTCATTAAAATTGCTTTTCATTTGGCTGCATGTTTCTCATATACTTGTATTTCGGTGCGCTTGGAGGTTTCGATTCGCAAAAATGGTACGAAAATATTTTAATGAGTTTTTATGAAATTGTAGCAGTATTTCCTATTCCCTGACTAAGGCCAAAGAAACCGATCGAAGTGGCAGCGAAAATGATCACGAACAAAAGACTTAGACAGCGAACTTGAATACACGGATACAATCAGAAAATACTTAGGAGCACACATTTCCGTTCAGAGATAAACGACGCTTCATCATTGTTGCATGTTAATAAATTTCAAATTTATGGCTCAATTTTGATCGAATTTCGCTTCGCTTCAAGCAGTAACCCCAAAAAAAAGAGGCAAAAAAACGAGAAAAAAAAATCATAACAAATTCGCAGTCCGTCACGCCCACGTTGTGGCAGACACGGCCAGGCAAGGGGTGGTCCGTGCGGCCGGAGGTACCCATTTCACATGAGCTGTTTACGCCCAATTTGTCACACATTTCAACAGGTTGCAACGGGAGGCACACATAATCAAAATGCGAACGACGGCGTCGTCGAGATGACGATCAACGAGCCTGCTACCCTCCGAGTGGCCCTTAGAATGCAGTCGAAGCCTGAGCCTAAGCTGGAACAGCACTGTCCCTGTCCCTATCCTGTCCCTGTGCCCGGTTCCAGTTCCAGTCCATGGCCTGGGTTCGGGTAGGCGTTGTCTTGCGGAATTTTCGGGCATGCCTGGCGGGCGTTATGAAGCGTGAGGAATTTCTTTGCGTTTCACGTTGTTTTTGTCGACTGTCTCAGTCGCTGCGGTTGTTGTTGCTGTTCTTGTTGTTGTGGCAGTTGTTGTTGTCCTTTACTAAGTGAAAAATTATGCAAAAGTGTTATATTTTAATAGCGGAAATCATTTATAGATGTTGTAATAAAGCCACGGCGAGTCGTTCAGTTCTCTCTCATCTCTTCGCTGTCTGCTGCAGTTGCCGTGGCCGCGGGCACTCTTTGTACTCGTTTAACGACCGCCAACGATGCTGCTAAGGCGCAACAATGTTGCCACACTCGAGGCTCAGTTCAGGTAGGCAGCATCGGCAAGATTTCATTTATAACGTATTCAAAAACAAAATCCCAAAATCATAATAAGCTCGAGCCATGCCCTTTCGCTGCTATAGCGCTTGATAAACATGATCATGCAACGTTATTATCAATGCGAGTAGCAGAAGTTGAGCGAACAAATTTTGCACACTATACCTGAAGATAGAGCAGTATTCAATAATTATCACAGTGCATTATAAAAACGGCGAAATGTTCGATTGAGCTATTCGAAGATTATTAAGACACCGGCAACTGCATGTTTGACGATCGTTTCCCCTCGTCGTGTCGAGTGGAAAGTGAGATATATTGCGATGTTATGTTTAATGCGATCTATTTCCGCAATGACTTCATTTTCACACCATAAAAAAGAAAGAAAAACGATAGAAAGACTTGGGGCACGAAGATCAACACAAATTAGCAAAACAAGAAGAAGAAAAAGAACGGAAAGAGATCGCGTCAATAGCACACTAAGAGCCGCTCAATAACAGCTCAGTTTGTCAGTTTTTTCATAGCCCAGTTGCTCAGTTGCTCAATTGCTCAGTTTCGCAGTTTCGCAGTAACGCAACGCATCGACTTTTTGCCCCGATCAGGTGGCGGCACTTTAATATCGAAGCATAAAGGCAGGCCCAAGTACAATTATAAAACCATTAATGCGGCTAAATTAGCTCATTTGTAATGAAACCGGGCTTCATAATCGTTAAAAAAATATTACAAACATATGAAGGAAAGCAAAAAAACGAGAGAGAAAGAAAAAAGCGAAATGGAAAAGAAAACGAAAACGACAACGGCAACGACAATGACAATGAGCGAGCTACAAAAGCCAAGGCGAGCAAATGATAATCGAGCGAAGCAAAGATATGGGGAAATGCATACGGGAGATGGCAATAAAAATAGATGGCACTTCTGCAATTGATAAGGCGATTTTACGGCGCCCTCGTAAAAGTTGGTTAAACACAAGAGCGGCCGCAGTTGGAGCAGGCAGGGCAGATTATTTTACATGCAGTGTAGCATATTTTATGGATTGAAAATAGGCGGATGGCATAAAAGTCCATTAAATGGATATCGAAAAGCCCAGGGAATATGCAAATTAATGCGCTGACTATGCCAACAGGCATTCAGTTGGCTCTCCTCAATCTGCGTAGAATTTCATACGGCAAGCAGTCGGTAACCGCAGCGCGTTTGTGTCCTAAGTCTTCGGGCTGGTTTGTCGCCTAAGTCTTTTGTCATGGTGCATAACATTTCAATTATTGTGGCGTGCCTAGAGCTGTTGATATAACTATATATTTCACTTGCATGGCTTCTGGTCGCAAAGATTCAATTGATTTGAGTAATTTCGCATTGCTGCAGCTTATTTTTTTAATTAAATTTGTTAATGCGAACTTTCTCTAAAGCGTCGACAGCTACCGCTCTCGCGCTGAGCGCCAAACTCAATTAAATGATAACGAATTAAATACACAATGTATCTTCCTGGAGCAGTCTGGCCGGCCGTGGGGCTGGCCGATGGTCACGATACTGAGGCGCCGCTGGCGAGTGAGCGGCACAATTCGCACACAGCTGCCTCTCGGTGTCTCTTGGTGCCTCTCGGTGCCTTGCCGCTTGGACGACACGTTTGTTGCCCCCCGAAAATTTATGGCCACATTCAATTCCCAAGTTTATGTGACTGCGAGCGAGCTGAATTTGCATAAGACTCGCAATTCTCCGTTCTCCGTTCTCCGTTCTCCGATCGCGGTTCGTCGTCGTCGTCGTCGTCGGTCAGCAGGCGATCTTCTCTAGAATTCTCTTGGCTCAGGCATTTGAAAGTCTCATTGTCTCGGCCTGACTTACTGCACAGTATTGTGTGTGCGTGTGCGCGAGTGTGTGTGTGTGTGTGTACAAGTTATTCGCATTCTCTGAAAATCGTTTATTTATACTCTTGCTAAGTACACTATATTATTGTTGCAAAATACACGATTAAATTGGTCGATTCATAGATCGAGAAGGATCTTACCATGCTTAGATGCTTGTTACAGCAACTGCCTTACTGTATCTATCTCATGCCTTCTACCTCTCACTCTCTCACCCTCGTCGGGCTACTGCTGTCTCTGTTTAATGATATTTTTGATTAAATCGAACAAATTTGCATTTCCCTTAATTTTGTTTTTATTTGTAGAGTAACAATTGATTCTAGCTAGTTAATATTAGATTCAACTGCTAGCTTGAGATATTTCTTAAATTAAAATAACCGATTAAAGCGATACTATAGTCGAATTATCGTTAACATCGTTTGGCAAGAGCTCTTTGAGAGTATTTGAGTTTCAAGCTACTTTGTCTACTTAAGTCTTACTCATGCTTTGTTCTTTGTCTCACTCTACCTCCCTCCCTCGCTCTCTCTCTCTCTCTTTTTCTCTTGCAGATCGGCATGCTGAGGAGGCTTTCGCATACAAATGACGAATTATGAGAATCTTATGAATTTGCCATTAAATTTTAATGCAAACAGCAATGAGAACAAAGGAAGCATTGCTCTCGCCGAGCAACTATTGAATAAGATGTCGCAGCGGGATTTCTCCGAGGTAAGTCTGCCAAGGGGCAATGGTGACGATGTGAAACGAAGTGAGAATGAAACTGTTTGCTAATGAGGCGCTGTAAAATGCTGGATAAGTTCGGATAAGTGTAGAGGATTTCTTAGTTGTTGCATGCGCTGTCGATTCGTTGCGGATTCGTGTAGCATGACAATTATTTATGGGGGGCCTCGCAGTACAGATTGTGAAACCTAATCAGGCATTGTGCTTGGAGAGGTAAGTAGGAGGGGGTAGGGGGGGCGACAACCGGCAAGAGGCTACGGTTGGTTCAAGAACGAAACGAAATGGAAAACAATCAGCGGGGCCAGCGCTAATAATTAAAAAGATGGCAAAATGATTTCGATGCTGATTAACCGAGCGGCGGGACTACAAAAGGGCTAAGCGGCAGCAGCAGCAACAACAACAACAGCAGCAGCAGCAACAACAGTAAGCCAGGCAACAGCAACAACAACGACAACAAGAGCAGAGAAATACACGCCAAATTAAACAAAGCGCCGAGATAAAAAAACGCCAAGCACACAGATACACACTGGCTCCGACTACACCCTATAGGCCCTTTCATCATATTCCGCGCTGTCATGTCATGGCCAACAACGACGACATCGGCAACAACAATGACAACAGCAATGGCAACGAGACAGGCGGACAGAGGAGAAGAAGCAGGAGGGCGAGGGCGAGGACGAGGACGAGACAACGACAACGTCAGCGATGTTGGATAAGTTTTGTGGCGCATGTTTAGAAGCTGCCTGCTGCTCCGGCTGCCCCGGCTATCCCTGCTCGCTCTGCTATCCCTGCTGACCACTGCTCACCCTGTTGTCCGTCCATCCATCCATCCATCTATCCATACCGCTGTCCTGCTGTCTGACAGTCTGACTGATCCGTCTGCACTTGGCTTTCGAGCCGCAAATAGTCTCTGAAATTTTTGGAGCAAGCGGATAAGCGCGGATAATGTGTGCATAGTGCCCGGATAAGCGATGAGGCAGCAACAGCATCAGCAGCAGCAGTAACGCGAGCTAATTATTTTATTACGCGTTAAATTGCAACAAAATTCTTGACTTAAGCACGGAACATGCCGATGTGCGCCACAAGCAATCGTGAAATCGTTGGCATTCCAATGCGGCGACTCTATCGATGACGGTGCTGCCTCTGCAGCCTCTCTCGCAGTCTCACAGGCTTCCACGGTCTCTGAGTCTCTTCGTACGTTTATGCTGCGAGTTACACATGAATTCTGGTATACGAGAAATTAAAAAAAAAGATCCCTGTTTTGCGAAAGAAATCAATTCAACGCAGAGTTGTCATATGTGTTCAATTAGGTGTCGGTATTTGGGGATTGCTTGCTTATAAGGCCACAAAACGGGGCAGTATGATATCATTATTTTATAATAATCAAGAGCAAAGTGGAAAACTTATTGCCAATCACGCTAAGTGAGGGCATAAGCCATTAAAATTATTTTCTTCTGGTGTTGCCACCTGTTTAAACTGAGTTAAGTTGGTTGTGCCTCAGCATTGCATGCATTATCTTGCCAAATTCTACCCAATTCATGAAATGCGCTACGCGTAAACGCAATATCTCAGCTCCTCAGTATCTCTCGTCTGTCTCGTCGTCCCGTGGCCATTTGGCAGTTAAGCTCAGCGCGCCACACTCCACACATAAACTTTAGCTTCATATGGCTGCAGTCTACGCAAGGGGTGCAACAGATGGGCTGTGGTGGGGGGCGCAGGGTACCTGGGCAACAAGTTGAAGCCAACTGCTGCCAGGTTGCATCTTTGGGTGCCACTTTTTTGTTGCCCTGGCTTGGCCAACCTGGCGACCAGTTCTCGTATCGCAGGTTTTCTTTTTTCTCCCCTGCTTCAACATTCCGATCGCTCTCTCACTCGCTCCCTACCTCTGCCTGTCTCTCTCTCTCTCTCTGCAGCTTTTTGCTGCGAAATTCTTTCGCTTCCTTGACTATTTTCTAAAATGCTGCTGCCGCTGATGTTGCTGCTGGCTTAGCTGGAAATTGAAGCTGAAGCGAGATAGCAGACGCATCAACTTACATGACTTCTCTATGTGGCATTTGGGCGCCAATCCCTTAACTGATACAGCGCACAGCACCGCGCGAAAGGGTCCTCGAGTTGCCACTCGACTCGAGCTTAGCGCAGGGGAGAGAGGGAGCGAGAGAGTTGCCTAATCTCCGCTTGCCGGATAATGTCAGCCATGTCCGCTTAAATTGCCTATTAATACATTCAGTTCGGGAGTCACTCTGGCTCGTTTATCCGCAGTTATCCGTAAGTGCTCTGTTCGCTCTTCAGCTGCGAACTAGTTTTCAAATTTCGCTCTGAGTGTATGCTCACTTATCCGTGGCTTATCCACGCCTATAAACGACTGCAGTGTCCATGCGGATAGAGCCTAAGGTTATGCCCGTTCAATTCTATTATGCCCTGTGACTTATCCGTAGCTTATCCAAGATATCTCTGGCTGTAGTCCTCTTTCGGATAAAGCATAAACTGAGTGGTATATCATGGTATACAATAGATTCCAGCCATAGGTCTTAGTCGAATAAATCGTATGATCACAACGCTTAGCTTATCCGCACTTATCCGTTGGTTCGGATACTGCACATTTCGGTGATTTTTCGTTGACCCAGCCCTGGTCGTACTAGGCCTGTGTTATTATTAGTTGTTGCGATAAGATCTGCCATTATGAAACTCCCTGCTCGTCCTTCGACGTGAGATCTCTCTGTCTGTCTGTCTGTCTCTCTTTGGGTTAGTCTGGGCTTGTTTGGTGCGTGTTCATTTGACTTTGACCGTTCGTCGGATGCCTTTTTCGACCTGGCTCTGCAGCTGACTGTGCCGGCAATCGGCTTGGCGAGATCTGCGCTAGCAACGCTGCCAACGCTGTGCAAAAATTTCATCTTTGCCAAGTTATGCCGCGTGCGGCTTGCAAACTTGTCCGACGCGCTCGCGCGCTCTCTCTCTCTCTCTCTCACTCTCTGTCTGTCTGTCTCTTTCTGTGTGTGCGTGTATTTGCTTTTGTTTTTGGATTTTTGATTGTTTTGTTATTTCCCTCGCTTTGTTACGCCCACTTCATTTGGCTTATCGCGCCGCACCGCGAAGGGCAGCCAGATACGGATAAGTAGAGGGCAGCAGCAGCGGCAGAATCAATCGAGGAGCAGGCAGGGGCAGGGGCAGGGGCAGGGGCAGCCAACATCAATTTGAGTTGTGCATCTGTTAGATACTTTGTGGCTTCGACTTGAGGCATGCATCGACACAGGGATACACACCAGCACAGAATCACAGAGTTGCGTTCGAAAGGCAAAGCCAGCAGGCTAATCTAAGCACGTTATCCGTAACCCACGCCCCGCATGCCAGCTTACCCCGAGCCGACCCACATGCCGCCCCCGCCTGCCGCAGCAGCATAGGCTGCCGAGTTTATGCGTAGCTCACATCAGCAATTTGCGCGAAAAGCGTTTGGATTCACGTATTCAGCCTCAATGCACGAACAACTGAGGCACAGCCAACTTAACTCGGTTCGAAAAGGTGGCAACGTCAAGGTGTGTTCCACGTATTCGAGCATACACGTGCAGCACTTGGCATAAACGTAGCAGGCAGTTGCCACTTGCCACTTGCCACTTGGCACTTGCTGTGCACGTTTTCTAGGAAGCAAAGCATCGCATTACTACGTTTCGGGATTTCAGTTCTGACTTGGCTCGGGGATCGGGATCGGGATCGGGCTGCGACTGAGCCAATGCATTTGCATACTCATTCCATTTAATTGCTTCGAAAATATGTAAGAAAAAACGTCGACATCCTCGCCCCATTCCTGCTTCAATCTCGTCGCGTCGCGTCTCGTCTCGCCTCGTCTCGCCTCGTCTTGGTGGCTTATGCCAAAAAAGGTTTCTTCAGCTGCAACACCTCTGCCTTGCCACGATCGTGGCTCTTGGTTCTTGGGCCACGAATTCGCGGAATCGCTTCCGCATTTGCCGCGCCAGTTGGTCGGGAAACGTGACTCAGTGGCCGCATACCTGATGCCTCTGCCTCAGCGCTGCTGAGCGTAGCCGGCGACTGCAGATTGAACTGGACTGCGGCAATTTAACATAATTACAGCGCGTTGATGAGGCCGCACAGTGGCGCAAAGCGTCGCGCAGCGCCAACAGAAAGTGATGCCTTATTATCGATGGCGAAATTTCACTTTCGAAGCGAAGAAGTAAGAGTATGTTTCGAATAAAGAGAATGCTGGAAACGGTCTACAATTCCAGATAAATGATATGCTATGTTGTGCGTGCAATAATTAGTTAGATACCCTGTGAATTTGATAGCCTTAGCTCCTATGGTCTGCGAGGTATTGATGTTCATACAGACAACTCATGCAACTGTTCTCTCTCTCTCTCTCTCTCTCTCTCTCTACTTGCAGAACGAGCCGGAATGCACGCCGGAGTTGCCCGCCGCGAACCGCGCACTCTTTCTGGAGAAGGTGCGTCAATCGAACGCGGCCTGCCAGAGCGGAGACTTCGCTACCGCCGTGCTGCTCTACACGGACGCACTGCAACTGGATCCGGGCAATCATATACTGTACAGCAATCGATCGGCGGCCCGACTCAAACAGGGACAGTTCGCGGCCGCGCTACAGGATGCGACACAGGCGCGTGAGCTGTGCCCGCAATGGCCGAAGGCGTATTTCCGACAGGGCGTGGCGCTGCAATGTCTGGGCCGCTACGGCGAAGCCTTGGCCTCCTTTGCCGCCGGCCTGGCGCAGGAACCGAGCAACAAGCAGCTGCTCGCCGGCCTGGTGGAGGCATCACTCAAATCGCCACTGCGTGCAGCGCTGGAACCGACGCTACAGCAGCTACGCGCCATGCAGCTGCACGAATCCCCATTCGTGGTCAGCTCCGTGGTCGGTCAAGAGTTGCTGCAGGCGGCGCAGTATCAGGCTGCCGTAGCCGTGCTGGAGGCCGCACTGCGCATAGGCAGCTGCTCGCTCAAGCTGCGCGGCAGCGTGTTCAGCGCGCTCAGCTCGGCGCACTGGGCACTCAATCAGCTGGATCAGGCCATCGGCTACATGCAGCAGGATCTGGCTGTGGCCAAGTCGCTGGGCGACACAGCCGGCGAGTGTCGCGCACACGGCAATCTCGGGTCGGCCTATTTCAGTCAGGGTGCGTACAAGGAGGCGCTTACTGCGCATCGCTATCAACTTGTGCTGGCCATGAAGTGCAAGGACACGCAGGCAGCCGCGTCGGCGCTCACCTCGCTGGGTCACGTGTACACGGCTAGCGGGGATTATCCGAATGCGCTCGCCTCGCACAAGCAGTGCGTGCAGCTGTTCAAGCAGCTGGGCGATCGATTGCAGGAGGCACGCGAGATTGGCAACGTGGGTGCGGTCTATTTGGCGCTGGGCGAGTGCGAGGCCGCGCTCGATTGTCACACGCAGCATCTGCGACTCGCGCGCAAGCTGCACGATCAGGTCGAGGAGGCGCGTGCCTATTCGAATCTGGGCTCGGCACATCATCAGCGCAGGCAGTTCGCGCAGGCAGCCGCCTGCCACGAGCAGGTGCTGCGCATCGCACAAGCCCTGGGCGATCGCAGCATTGAGGCACGCGCCTATGCGGGATTGGGCCATGCGGCACGCTGTGCCGGCGATGCGGCCGCCTCGAAGCGCTGGCACGAGCGGCAGCTGGCCATGGCGCTGGCTGCCAGGGATAAGCTCGGCGAGGGCCGAGCCTGCTCGAATCTGGGCATTGTGTATCAGCTGCTCGGCGCGCACGATGCCGCGCTGAAGCTGCATCAGGCGCATCTGGGCATAGCCCGTGCGCTGGGCGATCGCGCGGGCATGGGACGCGCGTATGGCAACATGGGTAACGCCCATGCCGCAGCCGGTGCGTACGAGGCCGCGGTCAAGTATCACAAGCAGGAGCTGGCGATCAGTCAAGCGGTCAACGATCGCAGCGCGGAGGCCGCAACGCATGGCAATCTGGCCGTGGCGTATCAGGCGTTGGGCGCCCACGATGCCGCACTGGCGCACTATCGCGCCCACTTGGCCACCGCGCGATCGCTGAAGGATGCGGCCGGCGAGGCGTGCGCGCTGCTCAATCTGGGCAACTGCCTGAGCGCGCGGCAACTGTACGCGGAGGCGGTGCCGCATTACGAGAGCTACCTGATGCTGGCGCAGGAGCTGGGCGACGTGGCGGCCGAGGGCAAGGCGTGTCATCTGCTCGGCTACGCGCACTATTGTCTGGGCAACTATAGGGCGGCCGTGCGCTACTACGATCAGGATCTGGCGCTGGCCAAGGACGCACAGCATCGGCCGCACATGGGACGTGCCTACTGCAATCTTGGTCTCGCGCATCTCGCGCTCGGACACTCCGCCGCCGCGCTGGAGTGTCAGCAACTGTTTCTGGCCGTGGCGCATGCGACGGGCCAGCTGCCGGCCAAGTTTCGTGCGCTGGGCAACATCGGCGACATACTCATCCGGACGGGCGCGCACGAGGAGGCCATCAAGCTGTATCAGCGACAATTGGCGCTGGCACGCGCCGCCGGCGAGCGCGCCATGGAGGCGGCGGCCTGCGGTGCGCTCGGTTTGGCGCATCGTCTGCTGCGGCGCTGGGACAAGGCGTTGGGTCATCACACGCAGGAGCTGACGCTGCGCCAGGAGCTGGGCGATCTGGCCGGAGAGTGTCGGGCACATGGACATCTCGGTGCCGTGCACATGGCACTCTGCAGCTGGACGCACGCGGTCAAGTGCTACCAGGAGCAGTTGGAGCGCGCGCAGGAGCAACGCGACGCGGCTGTCGAGGCACAGGCACACGGTAATCTGGGTATCGCGCGCCTGAACATGGCACACTACGAGGCGGCCATCGGTTGCCTGGAGGCACAGCTGGGCACGCTGGAGCGCGTGTCGCTGCCATCCACGCAGGCGGATCGCGCACGCGCCTTGGGCCATCTGGGCGATTGCTATGCGGCACTGGGCGACTACGAGGAGGCGCTCAAGTGCCACGAGCGGCAGCTGCAGCTGGCGCTGGGTCTGGCGAGTCATCGGGATCAGGAGCGTGCGTATCGGGGATTGGGACAGGCGCGTCGTGCGCTTGGGCAGCTGCCCACCGCGCTCGTTTGCCTCGAGAAGCGTCTGGTCGTTGCGCACGAGCTGCACAGCGGCGAGGTGAAGGCACTGGCCTACGGGGATCTGGGACATGTGCATGCGGCATTGGGTAATCATGCGCAGGCGCTGAACTGCCTCGAGCATCAGCGCGAGCTGGCGCGTGGTCTGCAGGATCGCGCGTTGGAATCGGATGCCATGTGCGCACTGGGTCAGGTGCAGCAGCGCATGGGTCATCATGCGGAGGCACTGCAGCTGCATCGCGACGATCTGCAGCTGTGCACGGAGCTGGCTGCGCCGGCGCTGCAGGCACGCGCCCTGGCCAATCTGGGCACAGTGCACGAGGCGCTGGGGCAGCTGCAGGAGGCGCTCAAGTGCTACGAGCGGCAGCTGGGACTCAGTACGGATCGACTGGGCAAGGCGCTGGCCTGTGGTGCACTGGGACGCGTGCATCATCAGCTCGAGGAGCATTCGCAGGCTGTGGACTATTTGCGTCAGGGATTGAGCAGCGCCCAATCCATTGGCAAGTCGGAGGAGGAGGCCAAAATAAGACATCAACTGGGTAGGTGTAGCCCCTCTCTCTCTCGCTCTCGCTCTGCCTGTCTAAGCCTCTCTCTCTCTCTCCCACATTGCAGGTCTTGCTCTGCGCTCCTCCGGCGACCTGGAAGGCGCGCGCATTCAACTGGAGACGGCGGCACAGCTGCTGGAATCGGTGCGGCACGAGCAGCGCAGCCCCGAGGCGCGTCTCTCGCTCTACGAGCTGCAAACGCAGTGCTATCATCTGCTGCAGCAGCTCCTGGTCGCACTGCAGCGCCAGGAGGACGCGCTCGTTGCCGCCGAACGCTGCAAGGCGCGTGATCCCGCCTCGCCCTCGTCGTGCTCCTCGTCCTCGTCCGTGGAGTGCATACTGGAGGCAGTGAATCGCGCCCGTATGCCCGTGCTCTACTACAGCCTGGCGGGCGAGCAGCTCTACTCGTGGCTGCTGCAGCCGCAGGCGGGGATTGTGCGTTTCCATGCGGCACGCATTGATCCACAGACGCTGCAACTGCCTCTCTCGCTCAGCGAGGAGCAGGAGGACGAGGAAGAGGATCGGCAGCAGCAGCTGGAGGAGGGCCAGGCGTCGCAGAAGCAGCAGCAGCAGCAGCAGTCGGAGCAAGCATCCGGTGGTCAGCTGCTGCTCGAACGCTACGTGAACATGGTGCGGGACAATCTGGGCGTGAACTCGCAGAGCCTGCTCCACGAGGGCGATGGCAGCGGTTGGCGGGCGAGCAGCGAGCAGCTGCTGGAGGATCTGCCCGGTGCCGGGGCAGGCGGTGCCGGCTTTCTGCGCATGGTCAGTCGCAATCAGCTGCTCAACTCATCCAACTACTCCCTGAGTTCACTTTTCTCGCTGGGATCTGTGGCCAGTCTGCAGGGCTCCACTCGCTCCGTGGGCAGTCGCAGTTCGCGACGTGCGGCGGCTCCGAGTGCGGCACCGACTGCACCTGCCTGGCGCGGACCAGCCTGCCTGCACACGCTCTACAACCTGCTGCTGGCTCCATTCGACGATCTGCTGCCCAGCGGCGCGTGCGTCTCTCGCCAGGGTCGCCGCGAACTGATTCTGATCTTGGACAGCGCGCTCTACCTGGTGCCCTTTGCCATACTGCGCGCTGCCGGCGACGACGGCGAGTATCTGTCGGAGCGCTGCGCTCTGCTCACGGCGCCATCGCTACAGGCGCTGCGCGGTCGCTCGCGCGCTCGTCGGGATCGCGGCAGACCGCCCACTGCGCTGGTTGTGGGTGCACCGCGTGTGCCGTCGGCCCTGGCCGAGCGCTGGGGTTGGGCCACGGCAGAGTCACCGGCGGCGCTGCAGGAGGCGGCAATGGTGGCCGACATGTTGCAGGCCAACGCCCTGGCCGGTTGCAATGCCACCAAGGAGTCGGTGCTGGCGGAGCTGCCGGCAGCGGAGTGTGTACACTTCGCGGCGAATCTTAGCTGGAAACTGGGTGCGGTTGTGCTCAGTCCCGGCGATGTGGTCACCGCGGAGCAGCAACAGCAGAAGGAACCGCACGAACCGCACCTGGCCGACTTCACACTCGCCGCCTCCGAGCTGCGTCAGCTTCGTGTCGCCGCTCGTCTTGTTGTCCTCAGCTCGTATCACTCCGTGGAGCCCATCACGGGCAGCGGCGTCGCTCAGCTCGCAGCCGGTTGGCTTCTCGCCGGCGCCGGAGCTGTCCTCATCTCGCTGTGGCCCGTGCCCGAGACGGCGGCCAAGATCCTCCTGCGCGCCTTCTACTCGGCGTTGCTGCAGGGATCCCGGGCGGCACGGTAAGTCTTCGCCTTTCTCTGTCTGTGTCTTCCTGCCTCTCTGCCTCCCTCATTTCGCTCTCTTACTGTCTTTCTCTATTGCTGTCTGTATCTCTCTTTCTCTTCTTTCTCTATCCTGTTCCTTGGTTGTATCTCTACTCTCTACTTCTTCACTCTTCCATTCTTTTTTATTCCACCATATCCCTCCTAATATATTCTTCCTTCTCCCTCCTTCTCCCTCGTTCTCCCTCGTTCTCCCTCCTTCTCCCTCCTTCTCCCTCCTTCTCCCTCCTTCTCCCTCCTTCTCCCTCCTTCTCCCTCCTTCTCCCTCCTTCTCCCTCCTTCTCCCTCCTTCTCCCTCCTTCTCCCTCCTTCTCCCTCCTTCTCCCTCCTTCTCCCTCCTTCTCCCTCCTTCTCCCTCCTTCTCCCTCCTTCTCCCTCCTTCTCCCTCCTTCTCCCTCCTCCCTCCTTCTCCCTCCTTCTCCCTCCTTCTCCCTCCTTCTCCCTCCTTCTCCCTCCTCCCTCCTTCTCCCTCCTTCTCCCTCCTTCTCCCTCCTTCTCCCTCCTTCTCCCTCCTTCTCCCTCCTTCTTCCTACTTCTTCCTCCTTCTCCCTCCTTTGACTCACTCACTCATATCTCTCTCTTTCCCCTTACAGCGCCCTGGCCGAGGCGATGCAGACGGTGCAGCACACGAAGCACTTCGCCCATCCCGCCAACTGGGCAGGATTCCTGCTGATCGGAGGCAACGTGAGACTCTCGAACAAGGTCGCCCTGCTGGGTCACGCTCTGTGCGAGCTGCTGCGCACTCCGGAACGATGTCGCGACGCACTGCGCGTGTGTTTGCATCTGGTGGAGAAGAGTCTGCAGCGGATTCATCGTGGCCAGAAGAACGCGATGTACACGACGCAGCAGAGCATCGAGAATAAGGCTGGCCCGGTGGCGGGTTGGAAGGATCTGCTGATGGCTGTCGGTTTTCGTTTCGAGCCCGCCGCCAATGGCATCCCGTCGAGCGTGTTCTTCCCGCAGACCGATCCCGAGGAGCGACTCTCGCAGTGCTCGGCCAGCTTGCAGGCGCTGCTCGCCCTGACGCCCGCAACGCTGCAGGCGCTGGCGAAGCTGGTGAACAGCGCGGAGCATGCGGATGACATCATTGCCGTGGTGCGGAATATACTGGCGCAGTTCCCAGGAGGAGCTGCTGCCGGCGCAGCAGCTGGAGCCGGAGCAGCTGTGGGCAAGCAGCCGGAGCTGGAGGCCTGCATCGAGATGCCGCTGAGTGTGCATCTGTGGCGCGTGGCCGGCTGCCACGAGCTGCTCGCCTCGGTGGGCTTCGATCTGACCGAGGTGGGTGCGGATCAGGTGATCCTGCGCACCGGCAAGCAGGCGAATCGCAGGCACTGCCAGTTCGTACTGCAGGCGCTGCTGGCGCTTTTCGGTAAGTGTTGCGGTAAGTCGCGTTATCCTAATCCTCATACTTATCCATCTACGTCTGCTTCCTGCACAGACACCCACGAGGCACCTAGGAGCCTCAGCCTGGAGGCATCGGCGCACAGCAACAGCAGCAGCAGCTGCGAATCCCTCACGGAGCCGCAGCTGGAGGTGGCCGCTTCGCAGCCCGCTGCCGTGGCCAGTGGCAGCGGCAGTAGCAGCGGTTCCAGCGGCGCCAGCGGCACCACCACCGCCGCAGCCAACTCGACGCAGTCTCCACAGCCGCTGCCGCTGCCCCTGCATCCGCGCTCCGCCTTCATCTCCTATGTGCGACGTCGTGGCGAACCCGACGGCGGCGGCGGCCTCGACTCCAGCCTGGCCAACACCACCGACAGCGAGCACTCGCTCTCGGACGGCTACGCCACGCAGGTGGGTGCAGCTGCTCCGCGCTTGGGCTACGCCAGTCTGCGTGCTCCTGTGCGCGTCTCACGTCCTGGCGGTGGCGGCGAAAGCGATGCCGCCTTTACGCCCAGTCCTCCTGTCACGGATCCGAGCTTATCCCTCGCCCTGGCGCATCAGACACGCATCCGCTGTCTGTACGCGCAGCCAGGCGCGGCACCAGCTGCGGCGGGTGCACTGCCGCCAACGTCGGCGAGCGGCAGCAATGGACATCGACCCGATAGCTCCAGTTCGGCCAGCAGCAACACGACGGATTGGGAGGGTTCTGGCCATGCGACCGTGTTGCGTCGTGGCGCCGCTGCCGGCGCACAGCAGCAGCAGCTACAGCAGCCACAGCAACAGCAGCCGCCTTTGCCGCCGCCACGCCCACCCGTCTATCACAACATGGGCGCAGGTGGAAGGAGCAAACCGAAGATCAAGCTGGGCAGCGCGCAGAGTTCGCTGGCGGCGCGGGTAAACAAGGAGCACGCGTTGTTCATGGATCGTCTGAGCGTGCGCACCGAGCTGGGCGGCGGCGGAGGAGGAGGAGGAGGTGCAGGAGCGGGCGCAGCTGTAGCGGGAGCAGCGGGAGTGGCGGCCGGAGCAGGCGTAGCGGGATCTGGAGCAGTCGTGGGTGCTGCAAGCCGCAAACCACTGCTGCTCAGCGAGGAGGAGGCGAACGGCGTAAGCTTCAATTCCGCCGGACTATACTTCTCGCCGGCTGAGAGTGAACTGCTTGGGGAGTCCAAGCAGCCGCTGGAGGAGACGCCAGTGAAGCCAAGTGCCAAGTGCATACAGGACAGCATCATGCGGCACATGAATCGCGAACTGACGCCCAGCATATCGGAGCTGTACCACGAGCGTAGCCTGGGCCTGGGCCTGGCACCGCCACTGTCCAAGCTGCTGCTCAATCCCAACTACGAGGAGCAGGAGGTGGCCGCCGCCGGCGAAGCAAGCGAAGCTGCTGCCATCAAATCCCTTGTCGATGCAGTCAACGAGCTGGAGCTGAGTGGCAGCTCCTCTGGCGCCACCATGCCCACTGTCGTGGTGGCTGGCGGTGCGTCGGGTGAAAGCGAATCCTCATCGGCCGTTGCCGGCGCCACTGCATCCCTGGGCCAGCCGTCTGCCTGCTGCCCGATCTGCGGCGAACACGCCGATGTCGTGTGCCGCTGCAAGGCAGCAACGCTGCAGAAGAAGGCGACGCTGAAGAAGCCCTGGCTCAGCAACGTGCCCGCCAGCAGCCTCGTGCAGGCCAGCGAACTGACCACGGCAGACATACTGGAGCGACGCCTCGAGACGTCGCTGCCCAGTGCAACCAGTGCACCCTTTGCCGCCGAGCTCTGTTGTCGCGACGAGGGAGACGGTCGCTCTGTCGCGGATTCGCAGTGCAGCAGCAACTACAAGCGGGTCCTGGCCAGCAACACGGCGGGACCCGTCGGCCTTGTCGTGGGCATCGGAACGAGCGATACGGAGGCGCAACAGGGTGTGCCCTCGCCGGCCACCTGCTCGTCGGCGCGACTTGTCTAGGGCATGGGTTGGCCCTACCCTACCAGCACCCTACTCGGTGGGATTAGTCTTAGTTAGCCTGCAACGGATCATCTTATTTATTTATTTATACACGCACCCACACACACACACACACACCCATATATAATATATTTAGTATAACAGATAGTTTAAACGAAGCCACTGATTATACCTTATGCATTTCCCTAGATCGTATTGTAGCCTTCGAATTGAAAACCTGAATAAAAAGTGTTATACCTACGTACTCAGCTGAAACTGTTATACATACTGTTATACAAACTTTTATACAAACGGTTATACGCACTGTTAAACAGACTGTTTTACAGACATTTATACTTTCTGTTAGACCAACTGTAACACCAGCTATTATACAAACTGTTATACAGACGGTTATACACATTGTTATACAGACTGTTATACAGACTGTTATACAAACTGTTATACTGCTGTTGCTGTCGAATGGGCCCCAAAAATACGAATTGCCAAAACACGAGCTACATTCAATCAATGAAATATTCATAAGATATTTCAATAATATCAATATGCACGCATGAGTAACTAGTCCGGGTCGAAGGGCAAACGATTTGCTCATGATTTATTGACAATTTATGAACTTTCGGGCAGCAGCGCTGAGGCACAGTGGGACAATATTGCGGGAAAAGGCAAGCACAAAGTTAAAATGGCAAAATGCAATACAGAAACTGCATCTGAAGTTTCGAAGATTCCAAGCGGACACCACTGTGCAGTGTCCACTGTGCACACTGTGCCAGTCAGAGCCAGCCTTTGCCTGAGCCTGTCATCCGACGCATCGGCGTCAAACTGATTGCGGCCAGTTTGTTTGCTGTTCTCGCTTCTGTGGTCAATCCGTCCGAGTGGCCTGTCATCCGGCTGCCTTTGAGGCACTCGTCTACGAACGACGCGTCCAGCGTTTATGGCCATTTAATTAGCATGTCGGCTCCATTAAAGTGATTGATGTTTCGGTCACGAGGCTAAAGGCCAAGTAGAGTGCTTAAAAAAAACACAACAAGAAGCAAAAGCTACACTCGGCAGCGCAATACCCTGCACCCAGTTGCAGTTTGTTCTATCGTTTTAACGTTTGAAGCAAACGTGCATTTAATATAGATCTACTTGTATATGTATGCCCAAGCAGTATGTTGTAACTTGAGTACTTGGCTTGATAATTGCAAATAATGAATTTTGCGTGAGCGTGGGGTGTGGCAACTAAACATTTAAAGTATAATCCGTATACGTATGCTATACAAAATCTGCATGCCAATTTTCCTGCCTTTAGCTTTTCGAATAGCTGAGATTAGTGAGTTCAAACAGACACGGACAAGAATTTCAGCTGAAATACAATAAACCTAAAGTTAGTGTAGACACCTCGCTCGGTTCAGCAAAACTATTATGGCATTTCGTTTTCAATTTCCCTTTATCTTGAATGACAGGCATTTATGCAGAAATGCAAATACCTTTATTACCACATTATGCATACTCTTCGCAATAAATGCTGAATATAATCAACGAAATTTGAGCTGTGAGCGAGAGGGAAAATCTTTCTTAAGTTATGCCTTCTTGAGATAGTTTTGAGTTAAGCTCATCCAAGCATAATTACGGCAAACTATCGCGATATTTGACCGCATTTTCACTTAGTTTCCCCGAAAGAACTTTCCAACTAACGTGCCCGACTTGGCGCCTGCATCGATATGCGTGTACTCGAGTGTGTGTGCGTGCGTGAGTGTGTGCTTGGCATCCACAAAGTACGTATACTTTGGGGTCTAATTTGCGGTTGCTGTCGCAGCTCAATTTACAAGTGAGAAATTAAGATGTCGACAAAACTTTCACCTCAAACACCTCAAAGGCGGCAGAAACACACACACAGAGGAGCACACACACGCACGCACACACCCACACACACACACACGTGCGCTTAAAAAGACCGTCGGTTTTTGGTGGAGCGTAAAAACCGCAAAGTCTCTGCATGCCACAAAGTCGGAGTGTTATTACCAGCGTTACCAATGCACTTTGCAACTTCTGTCCGTCGACAGGGAAGAAAGGAAAAAGGTAAGCGCCACGCTCAGCTACTATTCTGATTCCCAGTTATCTCGCTGTATATATATGTATGCCGGTATCTGCGTGTAAAACACGAATTTCAGCGGTGTATTCAAAAAGTTTTCAATTGTACAAGCAGCCAGAGTTGCGCTCAATTGCCAACAGATCGCTGCCACACATATAACATCTACATATATGGCCTATTCAATTACAGCTATGTTATAATGGCTGTCATTTTCACCCAGAAATACTCGAGTAGAGGCAGGCAGGCGGCCTAACAAGCGGCCAGCTAATTGCACAAGTCAGTGGCGTAAAAAATCGCTGGGCATTTAGGAGCATACAAATTGCACATACATACTCGATGGCGGAGGCCTTAATTATCGTTAGGGGCCACTTAATTATGTATGGGGTATGGGATATGGGTTGAGGAATGAGGGAAGTGAGAAATGGGAAATGGCAAAGGAAACTCCAATCGCGCCAACACAATTATCTGTCGTGGATGCCGTCATCGAGCATGTGTTTCTATTAGCTGTTACTCCACTCTGCCCCATTTCTTTATTTAGCATACTTTTGGGCGCGCAGCGACTGAGCTTAAAGCTTTCCCAGCTCGCAGGTTTAATGCGCTTTCAGCTCGGCTTGACCGAGCTTAAATTTGATTAAAATACTGTAATACTGCAATATGCTAATAGAAGCTACCATAGGTAAAGCGAGTGTGTTTGACTAGAAAAATACCCGACGTGAAGCAAAGAAAGCTGCTGAAAAACGTAGAAATGAAAGCTGTTGAAATTAATACAAAAAACCAATTTAAATTTAAACACAACTTTGCCAGTTATACAATATACCCGCACAGCTGGCAGGTGTCGGGTAGCTGTGAAAAAAAAACACTACACACAAGCCACACATGTCGTTAGTTGATGGTTCTAAAATTATACATGGACATTTGACGAGCTGATTGGGAACTGGTTAGTTGTCATGCGGGAGGCAACAGCACAGAAATCGAAATCTGCACATAACGTTGAAATTCTGTGAGAATTTAAAAATATTTTAAAATATTTGATTTTCGATTAAAGCTTGAAGAAAGCGTGTATTTTATTTTATTTTATTTTTAGTTTTGTGCGCGGCACAACGGTATTAAAAACTCTTCAAAAGATGTTGCTAAAAAGATTTTTGCGCAAAGCTCTGGGTCAGACATTTTGCCACAAATCGCCAAAATGAATAGCGAAAAGTGTTTGTGTGTGCGGGTGTGTGGGTGTGTGTCGCATCGTGTCATTGTTACTGGACTCACCATTTTCGCTATTTTGTGTGTGTGTTTTTTTCCGTGGGGTTTTTGTTCGACGAAAACTTTATTAATTGCGACAGTGAAGTTCGCAGCCACAAGCCTCTGCTCCTAACCCCCCCCCACAACACCCTGTTGCAATCCCCGATAAAGCTGAAACTATTAAAACGCGCGCAATGTTTAATTTTTCCCTTTTATACCCTGCATACTTGAGCGCAAGTGGATCGTCGCAGGCGATGCACCGTTGTTTGAAGGAAAATTTGCCATGCAGTTTGCGCAGCTTGAATACTTTTAAAAATATTTTATTATTATTTCTTATAGCATATATGCAGTATATTTTACATATTTATTGTTCTAGTTTGCAAAATAAAATGCTTAAAGCTTATATGCAGAATATTTCACATATTTAGTCTTATATTTGTAGTTATTCTCGATTTCTTCCATTAACTTTATTAAATATCAAATTTGTTGACATCCAAGGAAATCTACAGGGTGTTGCATGCTGCATGCATTACTGCGCATTAAATACTATATGGTATTTTTTTGCTAGAAAAAATATTAGATTTATTTTTGCATATTTAATTGAATTCCTCACACACATGCTGCAGTTGCTCCCTCGGGCTGCCTCGTTGTTGCCGTTGCCGTTGCCGTTGTTGTTGCTGTTGTTTTTCTTGTCACTGTCGCTCCTGTTGCTGTTGCACTTGTCGGTCCGCTGGCTGTTGCTGTTGCTGCTGTTGTTGTTCTGTGGGTTTTTTGGTCAGCAGTCAACGAACTTTTCTAATTATTTGCGCGCTAAGCATAAAAGTTGACAGCATTTAACCATGTGCTGTCTGTGCTGGCAAATTTGCATAGTTTGCAGCTGACATTCAGCTTGAATAGCGACGAATGCCGGCAGGGTGCCTTTGCGGCAGCGAACGGGTGTTGCATGTTGCATTTCGCTCAAAACTAACACACGAATTATGCGTTGCCATAAGCTTGTTTGCCTCACAAGCTGCTCGAAGCAGGGTCGTCGAAAAGGGGGATTGGATGTGCCTTAATTGCTTAACTAGGCTCAAATTTCATTATTTTCTTAAAAATACGTGTGTACTTGTGGAAAATCTGTTGCTTTGTTTTAAGGTCTTTAGTTGATTGAGTTTGTAATGTTACGTAAAATGAATAATTGTTTATTTACTATAAATTTTGAAAATATATATATATATATATATTATATATATCTATACAATAAGAACAGCTTGGCTTGGGCCATTTCCTGTATTGAGTTGAACAAATAATGAACAATCAATCCACATGTCAATAAATGAATACTGCTCGCTCTCCCCCCTCTCTCTCACCCGTCCCGTCCCAGGTTGAGCTACGCGTCGGAAGACAAATCGAGCTGCATTTCGGATCAAAGTTCATTTTAATCGGAAATTGCGTAAAGTGGCAGCAACAGCAACAACCGAAGCAGGAGAGCAATTCCGGCAACGAGTTGACTAGCAAATGTCAAGAGTCAATTGATGTGTGTGCAAACTAAATTGTAAAATACTAAAATCAAAATACCAGTATATACAAAAATACCAATAATGCAATAGGCAATTTCTGCGCCAGGATGGCCAATGGATTTGTTTAATGTTGAAGTCGATGAAGTCGCAACGTTTCCAATCGTAGATAAAATCTCAATTGTCATAATTGTCGATTCGGCGACAGCTTTCACCAAACAGAACCGACGACCTAAGCAAAAACGACCGAACGACCGAGGGTAGGGCGCGGGGGCCTGCCTCATGTAACATGTGGTACGTGGAGCATTTCATTTGTTTGCATTTGCAACAAAAATGAAATGCAAAATAAACGAACAATTGGGTCGTTGAGAAGCGCACTAACCTACTGCCCTTGCAGCGACTTCTACTCAGCACAAATCGACCTATTCGCATGCTGGTTGGCTATACCCTGTAAAGTGTAGGGAAGCAGACTCCCTACGTGAGCTACGTTGGGTGACAACGTGCCACTTGAATGCAGCAAGAAAATAAACCAATTTGGCTTTTCGAACAAAATGCGGTTGCAATTGTTGTTATACCAACAACGTAGCCTGGATGAGAAACGAAACTGGACAAGGAGCAAGAAGAAGAAGTAGAAGGGGAATGAGAATGGGAATGGAAGTGGAAGTGGGAGCGGGCATGGGTCAAGGATTTGGATTTGGGTTGAAGCTGTAAAACTATCCAATAGTTGCAATTAAATGCCACATTTTGAGGTTTTGTTTGCATTTGAATACCCTCAAAACTTCTCCGTCAGCTACTACTTTCCATTTTGTATGGTTTATACCATCTCCTTGCCGCACCTCTGCCGTTTGTGGTCCTGTTCGACGTGTTGCCAGTTAGTTTAGCTGCTGGGCTTAGTTTTTCAATTTGCTTGATGTGTGTGCTGGCCATCATAAATGCTTGGCAACCTGGCAACTCTGGCCAACTTACCCGCCCTCACTCGGCGTCATTTTGTGCCGATAATCACCGGTTGTAGTTGTAGCATTGCATCAGTGTAGCCGGTTTTGGGGACTTGCCAGGCTTCCCTAGTGACTTTTCAATTAAGAACCTCAGCCAGTCGGCCCGCTGAGCTGAGCTGCTTAATATGCGCATTTTCGGTAGGCCAGCTACCTCTTGCTACCTCATTGAACTGGGTATATTAATTGCTCATAAACTTGGTATTTAATTTGATTTATTTATGGCTTATAATTTAACCTTTTCGATGTGTATTTGCTGCTCTATGAGGCACTCCTCATCGAGCTCTGAACAATCACAGTGACAACCACAATTACAACCACAATAGCCGCACGACAGCCACAAAGAAAATGAAAACCAAAATCGAATCGAATCGAATCGAATCGAGTCGAGTCTGTGGGCCGTGGAAAATTTCTTTATATAGCACCGCACTTGTCGCTCCCCTTTCCGCCTCGCACACTGTGTTTTCCTGCTCCGTTTTAGACTTGTCTTATTTTAATTGCTTTTCACTGTTCCTGCGGTCGATTGCTTGTCACGTCCGCCCCGCCAAAAGAGTCCTGCCTGAACGGCATTATCGAAAGGGTCGAGACGTGCGCGACGGGGCGGATGGGTGTGCCAAATGTCCGCCCACTTGCTTCGATGGGGCAACAGTTTTCAATTCGGTTTCAACTTTGCTTTTCTTTGCTTTCGGGCCAAACGGAAAATGAAGAATGCCATCGCTTTAGCGCCACAATTACAATCATACCCTGTATATACAACCCATATACATATACCCCGTATGTGTGACGCTTCTATTCAATTTAAATGTGACTCACACACTTACACACACGCACATGGGTTTTTAATAAGGAAAATGCATTTGTGCAGCGTACTTGGGCAGAAAGTTGAGTGCATCACTTGCCGATTACTCTGCGCTTATCTCACTCACTCACTCACTTATTCAGTGACTGTCTCCCTCACTCACTTCATGTCTGTCTCTCTGTCTGTCTGTCTGTCTGTCTGTCTGCCTGTCTGCTGTGGCATTTGGCAAATAGCTGGAAAAGAAATAACTCACAAAAATACCCGTGGCTCAAGTGCAACGTTGACACCTAAGCAGCTGCCAAAGGAACCAGGCAAATACTTTAAGGCCGGCGACAGGGCAGCACTGCGACAGCATACAGCAGTTCGAGAGACAGAGAGGGAGAGAGAGACAGAGAGGAAGAGTGAGAGAGTGAGAGAGGAAGGGAGAGAGCAGCAATGAACAAGTAAGAAAGCTACAGTCAAATCTGCTCGACTGGTTTATTCTCTTTATACTATTTATGTTGAGTATTTTGAATTGCATACTACGTTTTACCTGGGCGGCTTGGGGCGTGGCCAAATTCAAAAACATACTTACGCTTTGTGTTATAGTAAGTCATATTGTCAACGAATTTGGTTGCCCGAGCTCTGATAGTCTCGGAGATATAGGTGTTCATACAGACACAGTGGGAGAGTGTCTGCTGTTATATTGTTATACTTTTCTATGAAACTTGCTCGGTTCGACGATGCCTGCTTTTGCCTTTTCAAACATTTTTGCTTGACACACGGCTAGCATACCCTACTACGCTATGAGTACAGGGTATATAAATGGAGCCGGCGCCGGGCGAAGCTAAAGAACTTTTTGTCGTGCGTCCTCGCGCCGCTGCCTCTCGCTCTCGTTCCGTGCCACTTGAGAGTGAGCGTGCGTCTCCCACGGGGCGTGGCGTGCACTGGGCGCTGCTGGGGCGTGGGGCGTGGGGCGTGGCAGAGACATGACTGCTCTGGCATTTAGCAGTTCTGGAAGCCTGGCTGCACTTGGCTACGCTCTGAGCCGTAGCCGTAGCCGTAGCTGTTGCTGCTGCTGCTGCTGCTCTTGCTGACTTTGCTGGGCTGATTTTCAATTGCTTTTAGTTAAATTATGCGCCAAGGCAGGTGAGCAGGGTGGTGGGTGGAGGGGGGGAGGTAATGGGGGTGCGTGTGTTGCACAAACACCTGAGCTGCGCCTGCTGGCAAATGATTTAAATATTTGTCAAGCGACTGGTGAACAGGCAGCAGCTGCCAGATTGTCAGATTGCCAGACGGAAACGTTGCGCATACGCCACATGGTGCCGCCCGCCAACGCCAATTATCAGCATAATTGTTGGCAGACGACACGAAGGCAACACCCACATCGACAACATTAACAAACAAGCGACAGACAGCGGCAACGTGGAACAATGAACAACAAAGCGCAACAAGAAAAAAATGTGCACGGTAATTAGTTTATGGCCAACACAACCGTTAGGCAAACACGGCAAAATAACGCCGTGACGTGACATGCTACACCAGCAGCGTCGCGGCACTGCCTGTGGCAGCAACACTCTCCGCCGCAACAACAACGCAACCAAATTAGCTTTTCAGCGGCAATATTGACTAAACTTGCCGTGGCAGCGTGGCCGAAATCATTGTCCGACTGCAATAGGTATTGCCATCAACAAGTTATCGATAAACAAACAAGTGAAGATGACAACCGCCATGCACACATTACAGTTACCAAATTAACCTCTTTACCCGCTTGGTAGAACCATTAAAAACAGGCCGCACAACACAAAGGACCACTAACCCGGTCGATTGAGCCATGCTCGTCAATCTGTTCCGCCTGTGTTTGATATTATAGGAGCTAGACACCAAATTTGGCATACACGTTTCTATATAGCATACGCAGTTGAAGCTTGTCCCGATAATTCGATGCCACGCCCAGCGCAATTATAAAGCATAGTTTTTCCGGTTGCAAATTTTCGAAATGTTCTCTTTGGATAATTTATTCCAATTAACTTATAAAGAAAAAATAGTAATTATGCGTTGATTGCTGCCAGTACCAGGAATGAAACATCTGTTCGGGAGCCGCACTACTTGCCGCTTATGAGCTTGCGTCGCACCATCTCTTTGTGGAGCAGTTTACCCATGTGACAGGGATTCATGGCGACTATGCAGCCAGCTTTTTCAAGGGCCTTGACCTTGTCCTTGGCGGCACCTTTGCCGCCCGCAATGATGGCGCCGGCATGACCCATACGCCGTCCCGGCGGTGCTGTCTGACCGGCAATAAACGCAACCACGGGCTTGGATTCGCAGCCAGAATTTTCCTGTTTGAGAAAATCGGCTGCCTCCTCCTCGGCCGATCCGCCTATTTCGCCAATCAATATGATCGCCTTGGTCTCGTCGTCGTTAAGGAAGATCGTTAGACCATCGATAAAATTGGTTCCGTTGAACGGATCGCCACCACAGCCAACACACAAGGTCTGACCGAGACCAACGCCGGTCGTCTGATGCACGGCCTCGTAGGTCAAAGTGCCTGAACGGGACACAATCCCGACAACGCCGCGCTTATGGATATGGCCCGGCATAATGCCGATCTTGCACTGCTCGGGCGCTATAATGCCGGGACAATTCGGACCCAGCAATCGCGACTTCTCCTGCGATTTCAGCATTTGCATTATACGCACCATATCAACTTGAGGAATACCCTCAGTTATGCAGACAATCAGTCCGATCTCATTCTCGATAGCAGCACAAATACCCTCGGCTGCGGTCGGGGGTGGAATAAAGATAACTGTCGCATCCGGTTTCAATTCCTTAACGGCCTCCTTGACATCCTTGAAGACAGGCTTCTCCAAATGCTTGGTGCCGCCCTTTTTGGGCGAAACGCCTCCAACGATTTTCGTATTGTATTTGATGGCCTCGGATGCGTGAAAGGTTCCTTGTTTGCCAGTGAAACCCTGCACTATCACCTTGGTCTCCTTGTTAATCTTCAGATTGCACACGGACTTCGCATAGTCGGCTCTCGTGCGCACTCCCAGCAGTCCGCTGATCTTTCCACTGAACCGTTTCAATTGGGCATAGCGATTCCATTTGCATAAGGACATTGTGTTTGATTTTAAGAAGTTTTTGTTTTTTGCTTTAATAAGTTTTTGATTTTGTAGAGAGCTTACGAAATATGTACCAAAATAATGTGATATTTTGATTAAACAGAAGCTACAAGCAAAACAAAAATGCCAACGCTAGCTTTCTGCTTTCCAGCAATCACTGAACTGAAATGTAGCTCGATGAACACATTTGGTTAGGAGTTCTTGAATGCAGCTTGCTCAGTTTCTATAATATTTAATCAGAAAAGAAAGTATGCTTATTTTACAAATCAAATTTTAATGATTTAGAGCCTAGTTCTACAAACAAATTCGAAGTACTACTCTTAAATTTAATTGCTCTACCTGTTATAGGCACCGAGATCTAGGCGCTTCGCCTGATTCGCTGGGGTTTTTCTGAAACCTACATTAATTAAGTTAAACCCAATTGCTAGGAAAATGCTTTGCACCAAGCTCATTAAAGCTACGCCAAGTGCAACTCGGTTGATAGTTTAAACAAAAATCAAAACTCAGCTGCAATAATAGACGAATATTTTAATTAATTCGGCTTCTGGGCGAATCGAATGTTATGCTAAAAGAATTAAATTTCCATTCTTGTTTGGAATTCGAAAAATGCAAAACGCTAAGCAATGTTTGTTTTTTATTAAACCAGCCACATACAAAATTATGAGCGCTTGTTTTGTTTTGGGTTTATCCCGACTTATGCATACATGATATATGATAATCTCTGGGTTCTCCCATTTCTTTTTCTGTCATTCGCTTGTTAGTTTTTGATGGCAAATGCAGTAATGCTCCCATGTGCCGGGAGCGAAATTTGTGTAACCCAATGCAACTCGCAAGAGACCTATTATTCATGTTGTCGACAATACCCTGCAGTGTGTTGCGATGAACAGTTGCTTCGATCAGTAGCGGAATAGAGTTCCCAAGCTATTCGATCGTGTCGATTTATTGTTGAAAGAAACGTGTGTCTGTTTGAACACATTAATCGCGGTTATCATCTGAGCTATATACACCAAATTTGTTATATAGTTTCTTGCATACGGTATACTGATTTTGGTCATGTCAAACTGTCAGTACCACAGGGTATCTTGCAATTCGGCAGGCTGACAGCTTGTTCCACAGTTCTTCTGCCTCCGCTAGGTCGCTGACAATTGGCATTTATGGATTTCGTTTTCAATTTGGGACCTTCACCCTCCATGGCTATACACACACACACCGCCCCCCCCTCCTTTCCCCGCCGTGGCCAGCTCTCCTCCCATGTTTGGCGATTGTTGATTTTAATTTATTATTGTTTATTGATAAAATTTACGCAGAAATTTGCATAAATCGATGAACAATGGGTCCAGCCGGAGCCACAACGAATGCAAATGCGATAACAAATGTGAATGTGAATCTGAATGCGAGTGTGAGTGCGAATGTGAATAGCATGCGGCAATTTAGATATTTATTGCATTTTCGGCAAGGGGCGTGGCAGGGCGAACCGCCGATCACAGCCATTTCCGCTGCACAACGATGCCGAGTCCGACTGCATCTGCTTGCAACATTTTGCAGTACCCTCTTTCCTTGCCCATTCTCCCATTCTCCTGCTGACAGTCGTCGCTTTTGCTTTCAATTTCCGCAGAGCATTTTACCCAATTAACTAGATTTTGCTTTTGTTTGTTTTGATGCCACCAGCCCAACGGATCTGGGACTGGGACAGGGCACCCTACGGTAAAGGACTGGCCTAAGGGAAGGGGGAGGAGGAGGTGTGGGCATGCATTGCATGCATTCTGCTCCCGAATGGCAGCGTCGATTTTCTAGCTTGTATTTAGCGGAAATCGTGTGGTTCTCCAGGCCCACAAAATGAGCAGGGCTCGAAAAACAAGTTGGCAACCCCCCCAACAGTCCTAACCGAAAGGGCCTGGGATTGTGGCCAGTTGGATAACTGGACACCAACGATGGGCCATGTATCGTATGTGTCTAAATCGGGCTAATCCAGAGAGAGAGGGAGAGAGAGAGTGCCAGACATGGCAAAGACTTTGTGTTAGTGCAGTACAAACAAGGTACTACAATCGATAGTAACGCTGATTTTATTACTTTTTCGATATATCGATTGTTTTACTATCGATTGTTTTCAAGTTTTTGCAACACTGTTTAAAAGAAAAATCTTACAAACTTTGCAAGCAGCCTGGTCAAGTGTTTTCTGCTTGCTAAATACTCGACTCGTTCCACTGTGCACTTCCCGGCCAAGCTATGCAGGCAACTGGCTGCCCATTTGTGTCCAGAACGAGGCAGGCTGTCCTTGTTGCCATGACGCGGACACAATTTTAACTTTCTGCATTCTTCGAGCGTCTTTTTGTTGTGCGGCAATCCGCAATCCGCACACCGCACTCGCCAATAGCCTCATGCTGGGTGTGTGCATGTCTCTCGGTCTGCCTGTCTGTCGGTCTGCCTGTCGGTCGATCTGTCTGTCTGTCTGTCCGTTTGTCGGTCGTTCTGTTTGCCTGTCTGTCTGTCTGCCAAAGCACCTTTTGCCTTGCGCCCGCTCAACGTTCAATGCCTGCAAAACTTTTGTTTATCTCTTAACGTTGACGCTAAGCACCCGATGCCAAACCCAATACCAGTTCCATTCCCAACTGTATTTCACTTGCATCTATCTAGGTAGCTTCATGCCCTCCAGTACCCGCAAGTCTAAACAAATGGCCGACAGCGAACTGCAAACTGTTTTTCTCGATATCCGTTCGGGATTTGTTTCGAAGCGAAGGGGAAACTTGGACGACAGCTTCAGCTACGTTACAAATGCCACCAGATACCCGGGATAACTAGTGCGACACACACTCTCATACACACCCACACACACACATATATATATATATTTATGTCTAAATACTTAGTCAAGCGTATCGGACCAACGCGCTTTAGCTGTTTGATCGAGAAAGTTGAATGCGATTTACATATCGATTGCAGGCATAACTAATCGAATTTCATCAATTTCAGCTCGGAATGAACTGCCTTGCAGCCTGCTTAGCACAGCTGAGAGAGTATTACCCGATAAAGCTTGGGCTAATCGATAGATATATCGTTTTAGGTTAGTTCGGGAAGTGTAGCACTTCTTCAGTTAGAACAAACTAGTTAGTAGCAATAGTGAATACTCGATAAATAAAAACAGAAGCCCTGTCTTAGACATATTTATCGATTCAATCCATAAATCGATTTGAGTATCGCTTGGAAAACAATCAATATCGAATCGCTGAGTGGCTTACGCGCTTGGGGAACTCGTAGCGTGTAGCGTGAAGCGTGTCTTTTATCTGTAAATGTTCACGCACTTCACTGAAGATTGGCCCCAGTCGCAGCCAGTGTTGGTAGACGCATTTGAGCGTCCGCCCACAGAGACCGCTTGTGAAGCCTTGTGCGCTGAGCCCGTGGGCAGCGAGTGTTTTGTGTTCCAGTTTTTTTCTTTTCTTCTTTTTTTTCAGTTATTTTTTCATTGTGCCTTGTGCCGTGTTCCTTTTCCCGGTGGCTTTTTGTGTTTTGCGGTTTCCGTTTTGTGCTCTCTCACTCTCTGTCTTTCTCTGCTTTCCATTGTGCCCTAGGGTGCCTGCTCGATTCGCTCTGCCTGTGTGTGTGTGTGTGTGTGTGTGTGTGCCCCACTGCTTATGCATAATTCTTTTATCTCATCCACACCGCTTGCTCGAGCTGCAGCTTGTCTTGGCACTGTTTCGCTGCCACAGCCTCTCTCCCTCTCTCTTTCTCCTCATGCCTCTCCCTCTCTCTGTCAAGCTGTGCTATTGATGGCTTGTTTACATTGCGGAGCACACTCAACTCCCCGGCCATTTGTCTATAATTGACTAATCGACAGCAGAACCTCGCCCGGCGTGGTTGGCAAAAAGAGAGAGAGAGAGAGAACCAGCGCAGGAGGAGGAGCAGTCCTAGTTGGACGCGAGGTTAAGCCTGGTTAACTGTGTCACTTGGCGCTTTAAGTTGACGCTGCTGTCGCGCTTTAAGCCAACACACGCCACACGCGGCTCCTCCGGCGAATCCTTGGGGCACAATGCCAGTGCCAAAGCGAATTGAATTAGCGCTGAATTCCGCTCTCAATTAGGCGTATAAGTAGCAGTGTGTGCGTGTGTGCAGGGCTACCACTAGCACTGCGGCAAGCAAAATGAGTGGCAAATATGGCGAGGATTGTGGATTAGTTGGAGTAGTCAGGCAACCCTGGCGCTTCCCCATGCCCGCGCTGCACTCAGTGCGGTTAATTAGATTGCGAGCAATAATATTGTACGACTAACTGTGTGTGTGTGTGTGTCTGTGTGTGGGTGTGTGTCGGCTTACCCACTTAGAATGTTTGATGAGAGAGGGGGGTGGGGGCGGGGGGGGGGCGTGGCCGGAAGCAGGCAGCTCCACAGTCTGCCAGTGTAGCTTGATTGAGGCCGCGACTTGCATGCTCATTGCCTTAAATACACGCACACGCCTGTATATATGCATGTGTGTGTGTGTGCGAGTATACACTTACATGCAATTAGCATTTCCTGTTTGCACACACACACACACCCCCGCACACACTCACAGGCAGTCGCAATTGCATGGGGAGAGCGCATAATACGCAGCCAAAAATCAAGTGCCACATGTAGCGACTGCTTCAATGTGCGTGTGTGTGTGTGTGTGTGTTTGGCATATGTGTGCGTGTGCCATAATTATGGCCAACTGGCGATATCCTTGTGACCGACATGTCCGGCCATTTGGGCCGCCAGTGTTTTGGTCTTTTAACTAGCCTGCCGATTGGTTTGCCACCTAACTAACTCTGCCGCGTTGCGTTTGAATACATACGAGCGTATGAATATGAATATGAATGCATTCGTCATGCCAGCACTCGCTATTCCTTTCTAACTCCCCTCTAAACCCCCCCCCCCCTCCCTACGCCACTGTTGGCTTAAATCAAATCAAGCTGTCGCTCGTGCAGCGCATTCCTAATTGCCACGCCCATTCGGACTGCATTCATAACGCAAGCAGGTGAGTTATTTGAGGTTATTGTATTGCATGCAGCAGCAGTATCGATAGCCACAATCGATTGCAACTGACCAATGAGGGAGGGTAGTGCGGGGGGGTTAGGCGTTATACTTATCGCCGTAAGCCAAAAGCTTGCAGCCAAATCTCTGCGATTCGGTCGCTAACGCGTAGCGAGAACCCAGCGGGAAACACAGCCATGCCGTGGCTAGTGCTCAAGTTGGGAGTGTCGATTGTTGGTGTTGTTTTCAGGGTGTAGGGTATGCTGTTAGATCAATTTATCGATATGCTTACGATATTATCGATTAATTCATTTAGAAACTGCGCTGGAATACATTTTGTTTTTCGATTTACATTAAATTAATCGATTCTTGAATTTTAAACATATTTCAAACTTATTTTTAAGGGGTTAACATGAAAAAAGTCTCATTTTCTTTTAATTCTTTAGGTGCCACATCCATATACAATCGATAACATTAACCAAATACTAACACCTCGATTTGCTGTCGATATTTTCGATTATTTCAGTTGGAAACTGCGCTGTAATATATTTTGCTTATATTCTTTAATCGATTCATAAAAAATGAAGCGATTCTTTAAATCTGAAAATATTTCGCAAATGTTTTAAGGCTTATTTCTAGGTTTATCTCTTGGTTCGTTAAATGCCACAACAATCTAAAATCGATAACATTATGGAAATACCATGTGGCTTGAAAATCAGATGATTTTGCAGGGTCTTATGATATCTGTCAGTTCTAGCAAGTTTTTTACCAGGTGTTTTTGTAGAGGTTTGTCTGGGTAACTCACTCTAGCTATAGTTAGTTGTTTTTCAACTATTTTTGCGTAGCGATTTAACGTAGTTTCCTGCTCGGTTGCAACGTGCAAATTTTATGAACATGCAAATGCTGTCAGGGAGTTGAATGAGTAGGGTGGATAGGATATAGATGGGCACGTAAGGGGGCACACATGAAAGTTGCATCGTAATTGCGCATTTTAATTTTGCATAGTTTTTAAGCCAAAGCGCTTAATTTGGGGATTTATGCGCATGCATTATAAATAGCTACCGCCGATCCTATAGTAGATTTTAATTAGTTGCTGCCCGGGCCGGGCCGTTGGAGGCAGGCGGGGCGTGGCGGAGCTAGGCGTGGCATTTGCATTTGTCAGATGGCGCATCGTCTCACACAATTTCGCTCTAAATTGTATGATTAATAATTTATGACGCCGACTTGTTGTGCATGTGCTCAACGTATTCGCATGCCATTTACCAGGCTATATAACCAGCATATGCCCAGTACATAGCCTGTGTTTAACCCCTATATACCCACTATATATCGTATACACGAATATAGGGCAACGGGCAGTAAGAAGTGCAAAACATCGCTGCGACTGCACGACTGGGCACACTGCGGGCCAGCTTAATAGGTGCATGTTCATAAAAGAAGGAGCGACTCGGGCTTTAAAACAGCCCTGCCTCATCAGAGCCAGAGACCATGAGATTTCACTTAACGACTGACATGGCATGCAAAACCGGAAAACGGGTTGCCCGACTCTGTCTCTCTCTCTCTCTCTCGGGGGACTGCATTTGCGGCAGCAGGAGGCGGCCTTTATGTCTGTGCGTAAGGGGGTGCCATATAAATAAACATAATCGTGAAACGGGCAGCAGAAGCAACTAAAATGCTGCGGAATTTTAATAGTTGCCGTAAATGGTTTTTGTGGCGTTGGTAATGTTTATTAACCAAGTTAAGCGAGTAGAGCGCTGCTGCTACCGTTGCCCTCGTCCCAGACGACCGTACTCGTCCTCGTCCTCGTCCTCGTCCTCGTCGTCGTAGTCCTTCAGTCGAGCGTGTTTAATACTCACTTAAGTTGCGTTTATACAAATTTCTTTGCGCAGCCTCCCAGGCTTTCCCTATCTCCCGCACCGAAAAAATACCCTGTAACTTTGCTCTTTACTCGGCTTCCTTCCGACGCTTCCTGCCGCTGCCCAAGTTTCGTCTTGGCTTAAGGTATGCCACGCTGCCGCCTCCGCTGCTGCTGCTGCTGCTGCTGCTGCTGCTGAGCCGGTTAAAGCTTCAGTTGCTGTGGCATCTCGACCACCACGCCCCCACGCCCACCAACTTGTGCGTAAGTGGATTCATTTATGCCCGAGAATAAATGCTTTGTTGTTTACATTCTTAGAAGTTTTATATCTCACGTCTTGCCTGCCGCACGCCGGACGAGCTGCGAGCAACGATTGTGCACTGCTGCCTCCCCCCGCCAGCCAGGCCAGGCCCCTGCTCTACTAGCAAGCCATTCAACTGGAAAAGGCATCTACCTCGCCCCTTCCCCTGTGTGTGTGTGTGTGTGCGTGTGTGTGTGCGTGTGTCTCGAGGCTGCCCGAAAATCATCTGGCCTATATCTATAGCACTGTCAACGGGAGCAAGAGCCAGCAGGCAGCTGGGTAAGTGAGTAAGGAGCTTATCCGGTTACTTAAGTGAATGAGACACCGGCGATTAAATACACGGTCTGAGCCATCGTCTAGGGTTGCCTCAGATGCGACGTATGTGTGTGCCCGTGATCGGAGGAGGGGAGAATGGGTTACATTGTGGGTTACAATTGAAATAGAATATATCTGAAGCGTATGCAGGTGAATTCCGTCACACCATATACCACATACTGGGTAGCTTCATTCTTTCCTTCACAGAAATGTGCCTGAAATAAATCCAGATACAATATATGTTCGTACACATTATACAGTTACAAAATGTGTCGATAATAATAAATACACTGTGCGTACAATTTTTAAAATGTTTATTCTCAATCACTTTTCTCATATCAATCGTATTATTAGCTAGGCAAAAAAAAAATGTTTGGATTCCATCATACATCGTATATAATATCAACTATAATTAATACACTCAAGTATCTAGGTATACTATACTATATATGCTATAAGTAGTTATGCCTAGACATATGTATATGTACATACATCCGTGTATACAAGTAGATTTCGCAATTCGACGCTTATCGACTGACGACTGCGATCCGGTGCAATAGTTTAAGTAAGTCTGCAACCCTGTTAAACCTTCCATACAAATCAACGCTTATGCAAAATGTAAACAACTTTTTTCCGTCTCCTTTCGCTTTCGCTTCGATCTCTAGTTCCAACAATATGACTTAGCTGCTAAAAATCGTGTGATACATCTGTATATGAACAATGTACAGACAAACATATACCATATATATATAGTAGTTGTGATAGGGACAAAAGGAAACGAACAAAATACTCGTCGCTTGTTCTATGTACAATGGGAGGACGACGAAAAACATGCATATATGTGCAGATAAAACTGAAGATATAACTAACGATAACTAACGGCGTAAAAATGAAACTTACAATTTATAGGATAGAAAAATAAACTTAATTCAAGAAGAGCAGAAACACCGTGTGATTGGGTAGTAGATGCGATTAGTATTATCCATATTATTAAACTTGTTTTTTATCTTTTTCGTATCATTTTACTTATATTTGTGTGTATGTGTGTGTGTGAGTGTTTTCCCTCTTACGTTTAACATACTATGTATACGTATAGTTATATATTCTTGTTCAATATGTGTTTCTTCAACAAATTAACTATATACAGTATTCAATTTCGATAATTGTTCTCTGGTTTTTAAATCTTCCAATCCGATTTCGGATTCTGGCTTAGCTTTTAGTGATATTCGTTAGCTAAGTACCGTGTTCTTTTGTTTTTTTCGTGCAGGTCGAACTGCACAACAGTTTCGTACTTACTAACTAATACAAACGAATTATATCATCATTTGAAATTTTTGCTCGCGTTTTTTAAAAAAAATTTGCATTTTCATTATGAAATTTTTGAAAAATCTCTGTCAATCTTAATGGGCAATTTTTGCAATTGTTTCTAATTATTATAATAATCATCATCAGTCTTGAACTTAGTATAGTTTTGCTTCTTTTATATACTTTTTTTTTAGTTTTTTTCACTTATCTTTTTATGCTTCTTCTCATTAAGGTTGCTTGATGCTTATCATTATGATTATTCTCGTTTTCCTTTTGGGGCGTGTATTTTGTAACGTCTTTTGTGAGTACGTTTGAAACAGTTTTCGGGCGATGTACGAGTGTAGTTCAGTATATATATATATATAAGTGTGTGTGTGTGTGTGTTTATGTGTATGTGTGTCTGTATAGTTTAGTGTTCTTGCAGTTCCGGACACAACGTGATAGTCGTTGCTTGAGAACCCTCTATAACACTACAATTTAAAGTTGAAGGCACAATTTCAAAAGTGTTTCTCATTAGCTTTTTGTTTCTTTTCTCTGTTCTTTCCTCTTATGCTAGCCATACGAAGGTGCGTATATATCTATAGAATATGTTTATCTATGCGTGCGTGTGTGTGTCTTTGTGTGTTTAGATACTACCTATGTATACGTTTTTAGCTGATACGGGACGAGACGTAGTACATCGATGTGTTATCAAAAATAACTTTATAATATTAACTAACTAACTAAATATATACTTAGTAAAGGGAGGGGGGGGGTTAAGGGGCGCGGGAGTAGGGAGGGAAATACAAAATTAAAATACGTAGTTATAGGTAAAAAAAAACACTTTTCTATAATACACAAGATTGAACAATTTTAGCTCTAAGGAGGATAATCGGGGACGATTCCATGTTGGGGACGGGTTGTGGTTGTGAGTAACTCTGCTTACGCTGCTGGCTCACATGGGCTCTCTCTCTCTCTCTCTATCTCTTTTCTTACGCACTTCTTAAACGAAAAACTCCTCGTTGCCCAGTCCGCCGGCCATCGCTGGATCCACAAATGGAGCCGCTGGCGGTAGCCAGGGCCACGACCAGCTGCCGAGCAGTGCCGAGAATCACCGTTCCGTCGAGTGTGTTGTCGCGCCGCCGCCCAGTCCGCTGCTGCTGCCCCCGAAACCGGGTCCGCCACTACGCCGGAAGAAGCCGAGCGTCTCGAGCGTCTTGATCGTGCGCCGAATCAACTCATCCTTGTACTTCCAAATCGTTTTATCCTCCACCGAATTCTCGCGATACTCCTCGCACGATTTCTTCAGCGTCTTCACACAATCGGCGCGATAATGCTGCAACTGTGCATCCTGCGTGTCCACCGGATATGACTTGCACACTCCGCCCAGGCAGCTGAGCGGAAAGTGATTGTGCAGCGTCAGCACTCGCTCGGGATCGTGGAAACACTTCACATACTGATTGGGCTTCGTGTAGTTCTTGGCGCGATGCACGTGCTGCAACATATGCATGTACTTGGGTATATCCTTGTGCCAGCCATGCTCGTGCTGCTGATCGTCGAGGAAGTAGACGTTGCGGAAGTTGTAGCTGTGATAGCCGTCCGGCTTGATCTTCAGCGACTCGGGGCGCACCTTCTCCATCAGTTCGGACCATAGCACCGAATTACCCTTGGGCATGATCACCTCATCGATGTCGAGCAGCGCAATGTAGTTGTACAGATAGAGGTTCTTGTACAGGCAATCGTTGTAGGGTATCACCTCGTTCTGTCGCTTATGATTGGTCTTCTTGGTCAGATACAAGTGCTGGAAGCCGGGCACATTCGGCTGTCCGCCCGGCAGTGTTAGCGGGATCACCTGCACCTTGCCCTCCTGCTCGTAGTGGCTGAGCACTTTGGTGATGTTCGGATGCACTTGCAGATTATAGAAATAGATCTTGTCGGCTCCGAGTATATTCAGCATTTCGATCCATTCGATAAGACGCACACTCAGATCATCGTACAGGAAATCCAAACCCTTGACGCACACCGCGAATCCCTTCTTCTGATCGTCGGGCGGACGATTGTAGATCACACGCAAATTATTGGTGGCCGTGTCGCATTCCTTCTCCACCATCGACACCGAACTGGGCACGACGCCATGGAAGGGTTTGGGTATTTGGCAGGCGATCAGATACGGCTGATAGATACCCTGCTTGTAGTTACCCCACTTGTTGTACCAGATGTACTTGTATTCGAATGTCTTCACAATGAACGGCTCCTTCTGGCCATCGAACCAGAACTGACAGTAGGTCTTAACCTTCGGTTCGATGCGATCGATCATGCCAAGTATGCGCACCGTGGGACCCAGCAGCGAGGTGCGCCGTATGTCGTAGTAGGCGCCGAACAGCTGAAAGGTTCCGTTCGAGGTGCGCAGTGTTTGCCAGTAGATGTTGTTGAACTCCAGCTCAAAGATCGATGGATACTTGGCGCAAGTCGAGGATTTCTGTTGCAGAAAGTTCTTGTTCTTGCTCCAGTAGGCGATGGGCAGCGACGGTATGCGCGACTCCACATCACGCACCAGCTGATCGTCGTCCATGGCTGAAAGAGGCAGCAGAAATTTAAGTTACGCGTAATGGGTTAACCCACTGGCCTGCACTCACCAGTACGATTGTCGACGAGTATCTCGCTGGGATCGAAGTGATCGGTTGTCGTCGAGGTGGTCTCCGCATAGCGCAGCATATCCTTCTGCAGCAGGCTGCGTCCGTTCAGTGGCAGCTGTTGGTACTCCTGCGGCACCTGGTGATAGTCCTGCGGCACAAGGTTTGTGCCGTGCATCTTGAACAGGCCGATAATGACGAATGACCACACGCACAGCGAGAAGAGTATCTTCAGTATGACCTTGGAGTGTGCCATATTGCTGCTGTTCTCGCTGTCTCTTTCTTTCCTTATTGAACTGTAGCTGTTATCGCTATCACTGTCTTTCCTCTTCTTCTTCTCCTTGTCTTTGCTCGGTACGCTGCAAGTGCACAGAAAAGAAGGCTATGAAAAATGTGATTAAAGGTGCTGCCAAAAGGTGCTGCCTACTTTTAGGCAGCTACATTAATATTGAAGCCAGCACCCTGCTATGGCAAATTGCTTTGCATTTCTTATCGACACCGCCCATTTGCCCCGCTTCGCCACGCCCCTGCCACCACCGACTGACCCCGCGCTAATGAAATGCCGTCATTCATTTTTAATATGGCGGCCAGCCGCTTTGCCGTTTCCGTTTCCTTTCCAGCCAGACGCAAAATGTCAACTTGAAAATTGCGTGCAATATTTCTCACACACACACACACACACATTTGCACACTCGCGCGGTGACAAGCACAGACAAAGACGCCGCGACCAGTCAGCAGACAGCCGCCATTTGTCCTAACCCCAGGCTCATCAGGGACGCCTTCCTCTAATCGAAAACAATCAGAAATTGTGGCAAAGCGGGAGTCATCGTGGAAGAGTGGGAATCGCGTGTACTAACCCTACTTGATCGATAAACGAAAGGCAGAAGTATCGTATAGGAGAGTAAACGATAGCAAGGGGCTCTAAATAACCTAAATAGATCGTGAAATCGCAAGAAGACATATGGGTGTCGATAGGTAATCAAAATTTATGCTAAAACTTTAATTATTAAGCCGATTCTCGGCAATATTACGATTTGTCTGAATGAAATCACAGTTTATCGTTATTTATATTATTTATTATTATTTAAAATATCGATAAGAAATCGACAACAATTGATAGCAATCGATAACAACGGATAACTATCGATATCGATGGATAACTATCGATATCAATCGAAAACGATCGATAAATTTATATCTATCGATAACATTCCGATAATTATCGACAACTTTAGATAACTTTTGATTAATATCGATATCATTCCGATAATCATCGAAAATTTATCGATAGTTTTTCGATAACTTATTTAACAAATTTATCTACATATATTGCATTTTGTTCGCATTGATTCTTATCGGTAATTCAATCATCATATTAATGCTTATCGATAACTTATCGATATGCCCATCTATCTAGCACGTCACATAATGTTAGCAGGCATTTAGTGTTCCCTAAATGTTCCAGTTGTCACAGCCATTGGTCAACCGCACTGCCACTGGGTGACAACTGCCACTGGGTGCCACCCCAACTCTCCCCGTTGCACACTCCACACACCACTTAACCCTGCACTTTTGACTGTGTGTGGTGCGACAGTACGAGAGCAACCGCTCTGCGATTGCCGATTGCAGGAGCAGCCGCAGCAGCAGTGTCGTCTTCATCTGTGCTCCGACACGACACTTGGGGCGACAATCTGTTTGTTTATCTGCGCTTTGTATCTTTGTGTGAGGCAGCTAGGCTGACGTCGCCGTTGCTGCTGCCGTCGACGTCGACGTCGACGTTGGCGTTATGTATGACGGCATAGCCTCTAATATTTATGACACTGCAAGAGCTTTACAGCAGCGACAGTTGCCGGACCTCGGCTCGCTTCGCTCTCTCGCTGCCTCGAGGCGTTCGCCGGAGCGATAAACAAAAGGCGTGCCGTCGGCCACAGGCAGCTGTGGCATGCAATGAGATCCCTCCTACTGCCCCCTTTCCGCCTGCCCCCTCCCTTCCATTCATAGCTCAATTGTGCCTACAAATTGCACGTACAGTGTCGCAGGCAAATGGACGACAATGGTCACACTGGCCAAAGTTGTCGCAGTTGCCAGACAAACGGTCGCTCGCTCGTTCATCTATCCATCTATCTGCATATCTATGTGGGACCGTCCCTTTTGTCCGACTGTCTGAGCGGGCTGCCCTGCCCGCCCGCACCCGCCTCCGGTCTGACCCGTCCCTGCTTCAAATTGCATGTCTAGTTGATTTTTCTTTGCTCGTGTCCCCGATCTGTGTTGCCTCCACTGCTTAAGCTGGACAGGCTGCAGCTTTGCGTCCATGGTGGTCGATTGGGGTGGTTCGTCTAGGGGGGCGTACCGTGGAGAGGGGGGGGTGTTCCGAGAAGTTTGTCAGTCTGGGCGGTCCGAGCAGCGAGTTCTGTGCACACCTGAGACGCCTTAATGATTGCCTGCCTGTCTGGCTGACTGCCTGCCTGCCCCACATGGGATTGCTCAACGAGCTTTGCTCGACAAGCACTTAGAACCCTTTTCGTAACCCTCTTGTTCCTTCCCCCCTCCCCCCTTCTAAGCCCCCTTTCGAGCCTCCTACACAGCTTTAATGCAATTTTAACATAATCAAAAAGTTTGCTGCAACATTTTCAGCTGGCAGCCGAAATCAGGCAAATTTAAGGCACAGACGTCACACACACACCTACAGAACTCACACCCTATACACAGCTACCCCCCAACCCCCCGCAAGCACATACACAATTACTGCGAGGGGCGCCACAGCAGTCGCTGCAGCTTAGAGTTTTTGCTCAAGTGTTTTCCATTTCATTTGCATGCGCCGCAAAAACTTTGCCAGCAAACACACAAAATACACACAGCAGGGGAGAGACAGAGAGGGGCGAGGGAGAGAGGAGAGCGGTGAGTGAGACAGACAGACAGTGCAGTCAGTCAGCTGAGGAGTTAGCGCACATTATACAAAATATTTTGCAACATGCTTTCAACAAGCTTCTTTTTCCTTTTCTGCCTTTTCGTTTTTCATTTATTTTCCCCTTCTGTTTTGCCTCTTTTTGGCAACAAAAACACATCCTCCAGCTGGATGACTGCAGGTCTCGTGAAATATGCAGGAGCTACCCACCTAACTGTGAGTGTGCGTGTGTGGGTGTGTAGTCATGTGTGTGCGTGGGTGTCTGCTCGTATTTGCGCCTGAAGTTGTTATAAATCTCTGATGATTTGCACTCAACTCATCTCAACTGCATTCACAACTTGAGTCAACAGCCGCATACCCTGCGCAGAATTGACTCTGCTCGAGGGGTATAGCGGGTGGTAGAGACATTAATTAGTTTACTTTCTATACATGTTTCTTATTGCAGCACGCTGCAACTAACTTGGAACTAGTCGTATTAAAGTGTTATAAACGACTGTCATCGAAATTATCAGTTTATTTTGCTTATTTTTGCAGATATTGCTATGAAACTAACTCTATAGACTTTGTTTAATTTACTTGATATGCTATCAAAATTTCATCAAAATCGGACATATAGCTTTTATATAATTTAATTTAATTATTTTGAATTAAGCAAATTAATTAGTATGAAATTATCATATTTTGTTCTTCTTTATAGCTTTAGCTTAAGAACCATCGGGGAAGACTGAAATTAATATCGTATGTAATGGTATAAAACCCTCGGTAACCTTACTTATCTGGCCACACTTAAGTCGACCCCAAAATAATCAAAGAATAACCTTTCAAGTTGCTCCATATTTTTTTAGAATATCTTAATTTGAAATATTTTCATATTTGTTTTGCTCATTCCCTTTCCCTTATTTTCTTCAAGATCTGTGCGTTATCTCGAGGCCTCGGGTGTGCACTTAACCCACTTCCATGAGGCATATCAGGCAATATATGTATATGTCCGGCATTAGCATAGCTATTGATAGGGAACAGTTTGAGCTTTCTCGTTATTGGGGGGAATCGCAGAGTTTTTTTTGAATTTCAAGCACAGTTCTAACACCCAAACTATTTGGGTCAGCTCGTTATGCGTTGCCCCCGCTCAATCTTGTCTTGTTTTTTGTTGGTATTCGGTGGCAGCAGCAGCAGCAGCAACAGTTGCTGTTGTAAGCGTTGCTGCTGTTGTTCCTATGGCTAATTTAGTAGGCAAAACAGGTTCGATCTCGGCCGCGAGTGGTTCGATGTTTCATGTTCCGCAATGTGTGTCGCGCCCAAAAAGAACGATGAGAATACATTTTAATGATGCCTCCCTTCGTCCAGCAACTGTTCAACTACAGATACAACTATACGGGAGCACAGAGGGAGAGCTGGACAAACAGACAGACAGACAGGCAGGCAGGCAGGCAGCTCGTTGCCGAACTGGGTCAATGAGCCTCGATGACTTTTACAATTTCTAGACGCGTCTTTCTTGATTCGAACAATTAAAAATGCTCAACGCGCAGATTCGATTAGCAGCAGCAACTGCTGTTGCCTCTGGTGCCTCTGCTGCTGCTGCTGCTGCGCAGTCCATTCGCGTCCATTGATCTCCTCTTGGGCTAACGGAAATGTGTGTTGCGCACGCGCAAAACCAACCAAACGGGTCTAGTTAACGATTTGTATACCTCTCTCCCTCTATCTCTCTCTATCACTATCTCTGTCTCTCTCTCTCTCTCTCTGTTGTTCTTGTGTATCTGCCAGATACATATTCTATGAGCTACTGCATTTAGATACAGGAAATGCGTGCTAGCAGGCGCATTGTTGCTGCGCGTTTCTTGGAATTGCTGCCACTCCAAGTTTCCCATCGCTGCAACAGCAGCAGCAGCTCCTCCTGCTGCTCCCACCTCTTTGGCAATATTTATAGAATTTTCCCCTTCGCTTGCTCTCTTCTCTTTCTCCTTTCTCCCTCTCTTTCTTTCTGCCTGCCTTCGCTTGCCATTTAATTTGCGCACTGCTGTCGGGAGGAGTCGCCTTGCTCGCTGCTGGGGCGACTGATCGCCCGCCGTCTGGCATGCCATAATCAAAGCTTATCACGCCGCAACTGTCGACTCTTGTGCGGGACCTGACACACCAACAATACCAACAACAGCAGCAGCAAGAACAGCAACATAAGTAGGGACTCTGCAGCTGCACAGAGGCAGCGCATTGTTTATTTTGAGACAAAGATTCGCTCGAGGTCTCGCGTGAAGGATGAAGCAGCTCGGGAATGGGAGAGTTGTTGTTGGAGTTGGGGTTATTGATGTGTCTGCTGCGGATCGTGTGAAACTTATGGCCAGACTGCACTACATAAGGGCGCAGTATGTGCTGTATGTGCAGCATTTCCTGCGAATTCATAAAACTCTTTGAGAAAGCAGTCAGTTCAACGTTTTATAAATGTATCTTTTATGCACATATCTATCTATTATATTAATTTTTTTGACGTTCAGTGGAAACCGGCTCAAATTCGTTTTAGAATCGAGTGGCCTGCCCATCAACCTTCTCCCTTCTGCTCTTTTGCTTTTCTCTCCAGAGCCGTTAGATTATTTGTAACTATTCTTGGGCTACTCTCGGCATAGTCTGCATAGCAAATCATCTGTTTGATTTCCATAAACATTCGTTAAAGACGACTCTATAAATACCACTCTTCAACGCAAATATCGAAATGGGAACCTGTTCCCCTTTGCTACCTCATCGTGATGATGATGATGATGATGACGTTGATTTTACAGTCTGCTGCCAGTTGAGCATAAAACAATTTACATTCACATTCCAATTGTGAGCCTCTATACCCGTTACTCATTGATTAGAAGGGTATAAAGAGTTTTTGACAAGCGTAGGCATCGATACAGCTTTGATTGTTTGTATGAAAACGTAGATCTCCGCGAATATAAGAGCTTGAAGTATGCAATTTGGTTAGAATAAGTCTTATTAGTGCAACACTATTTTAGCATCCGAAAAATCCCCGTTGCAAGCGTTACACTTAACGAAAAGTGATAATTTTCGTTATATACAACAATAATACCCCCACAAAGTTGGGTAGCGGGTAGATTTAGGTCGTGCACACTCGACAGTAGCCTTCTCATTTGTTTTAGGTAGATATTCAATACGGCGGCAGTATGGCATCGTTCTGCGTGTTGAGGGTGCGCCGTCTCAATCATCGATTAGCAGCCTTGTAGCAGCGCACATTGATTGATTCGCTGCTTTCTCGCAGAGTTCATAAAAGTTTTATAGAACTGGCAAACAGAGCTACTCATAATTACCCAAAAAGTTGTTGACTTTCTGCAGAGAGATCTCTCATGATCTTTGCGCTTTCTGCTGAATTCTTCGGCTGAAATTCGGCGCAATTCAATTTGCTCAGCTGAGCAATGACCGCTTGGCTGTATCTGTATGTTTGATCTATGTATGTGGCACTCATTCATCAATTCACTTATCTGGGATATTCATCTAGTCGGGCAAAGAAACGTTTAGAAGAAAGAAAGAGAGAGAGAGAGAGAGAGGGAAACCGAAATGAAATTGCCAAAGTGGCGCAATGAACCGTTGGCATTGCGATTCTGCGTTCGACTTTAGACTTGACAGCAGCCGTTTAGCGCAAAGATACATTTGTATCTCACACACCGCATACGCATAACTTTGCAGCGGGAGGCATGGGGCGTGGCAAAAACGCACATACTTAAAATGCGAAGGCGCAAAGTGGCGCAAATGAACTTAAGTAGCGCGCGTGCCGCACTTTTCTCGCTCAGCACATATGTGTATCTGTATCTGTATCTGTATCTCTATCTGTAGCTGTATCTTTTGCTGTATCTATAGCTGTAGCTGTAGTTGTATCTGTGCGGCTGCCTGTATCCGTATCCGCTGCTTGCGTTTTTTTAATTCGCCTCACATCCTTCTATTTGCGTACGTGTGCGTGCCAAAGTCGCTGCTTTTCCTTCTCACATCTCCCTCCCCTCGCCTTCTTTCGCTTTCCCTTCCCCATTGCCCAATGCCAATTCAATTTTCTCCCGTAGGCTTCTTTGTCGATTGATGGCGGATGATTTTTCGTTATGTCGCCAAAGTTGATTTTCGCTTTTCCTTTTTCCTTTTCATTTTTTCCTTTTTTCGCATCTTGCGCTTTGAGGGAGACATCGCTCTGTTGCCTGCTGCCAGATACTTTACACGCAGTTAAATTTAATTAGAATTAATGCAATTATACACACACACACACGCACGCGCGCACTATGAGATACTTTTGCCTTTGCAATTCGTCGTCTGCTTTTGACAGCATTTTCGATTCTCGATTTGCGATTTGCGATTTGCAATTAAAATCGAGCCTTGAATCGATTAAGGATTTATGAGCTGCCGAGTATTTTGCAAATTTCAAATTTGCTGAGTGCTTGCCACATGCCACATGCCACATGGCGCATCTGCCGATGCCGACTCGCAGCGCAAATGCGCATAAAAAGCTGTGCCGCAACGCTGCGCGATTATCGGGGGCGGGGCAGGCGGCGCAGCTTGCGTAGCCGTGGCTACAGTGTATCGCATAAATTCAACGCCAGCCGCAATAAAACAAGTGCAAATGTTGTCAGTCTGTGATTTAAAATGTTTAACAATTAACAAACAATGCGGCGAATTGTCAAAAGACGACGACGTCGGCCAAAAATGCAAATTGCCAACTGCAGAGAAAAAAAAAAAAAAAAAAAAAACACACTCGGTCGCCATTTAAATTGCGCAAACTGTTGCCACGCCTACAAGCCTCGCAGCGCCCCACCGTCACGCACGACACGCGACGTTAATACAAATGGGCGGAGGGGGCGTGGTGCCAGGTGGCGCTTTTCTTCTATCTGCTATTGTTGTATCTGTATCTTTATATGTCAGTTTGCCTGTCTGTCTGGATCTTTGTCTCTATCTCTCTGTATCTCTGCTTGTCGGTCTCTGTATCTCTATCCCCCTCTATCTCTATGTATCTCTGTCTCTCTGTATCTTTGTATTCCTGTAGCTTTGTATCTCTGCCTTGTCTCTGTATCTATATCTATGCATCCCTGTCTCTCCGTATCACTCTATATTTCTGTATGTCTGTCTCTCTAAGTTTCTCTGTATCTCCGCCTGTCTGTATCTCTACCGTTCTATCTTCCCGTCTCTCTGTATCTCTATACCCGTATCTGTATCTATTCACAATCGAAAAGCATAAAAAGCTTATAGAGAATGCATCTATAAGCCACAGTGGATTACAAAACATAAGCTGTCATTCATTAATCAATCGCGTCAACTTATGCTACGCCATCTATTCAAATTAAGCCAACTGATACTATATAGAGCACACACACACGCTCACAAACATATAAGGAATGTGGATGAGGCATCGCTTGAATTGAAATGAATCGAGATTCCATTGTCCGTCTCCGTCAACGAATGACACATTCCCGGAGAATAATTCCCTGTCCGTACTGCGAATGGGTTTTTTTTTCTTTTGATGACAGCGAATTAGCATAAAATTTAATCGTAGCACTCACACTGAAACAACAAAAACATTCGTTTGAGTGTTTTCTTGACTTTTGAGTGAGATTAGATTGGGGCGTGAAGTGATTGGTCAATTGATAATCAGTTATCGATATATCTACGTAATGGGCTTACGTAGCGCGTTGTAGTAGTTCCACGTGGCTCGATCGACAAACTCATTGTGAATCGTTATCAGCAGCTCGGACGGGCTGAAGGTTTCTTCGTGCCAACTAACGAGCCAGCTGCCTCTGCCTCTGCCGGCACTCACGTAATTCACTTACGTCATTGCTTACGTTGCGCTAACGAGCTGCCACACAGATACGCACACATCAATCAGCAGTGCCCCAGCTGACATGGCAGCATCATCTGCATCTGCAACTTGCAACTTGCAACTGCCAACTTGCAACTGGCAACTTGCAACGAGCAACTGCGCCTCGTCCTGCGACTTGCAGCTGGCAGAGGCGAGTGCCAGCTTATTACGCCAATTTGCAGATGAATGTGCATGCCACAATAAAAGCATGAGCAGCAGCGCACACACACTACACACACACACAGCCTCACCGCACACACACACACTCATGTGCCGCAAACGAGCTGCCCAACGAATTGAGAAACAATTTTGCAGAAAGCAAATCAACGTTTAGCCCCGCTAACAAAGCAAAGAAAAAAGGCCAAAACAGTAGAAAAACAAAAGCAAAAACAGCTAGAAATACAATGAAAAAAAAGCCAAAAAAGAAATCTGAAGAAAGAAATAGTTACAAAATAAAAAAAAACAGCTACAAAAAAACAAAGAAAAAACAGCTAAAAAAGCAATGAAAAGTAAGCAAATAAAAAGCCAAAAAACTGCTAGAAAAAGCAAAGAGAAGACACACACACACACAGAGAAAGAGGGAGAGAGAGAGAGCGAGCGGGGCACGTTGTCCATAAATGCGACACGAAATGTTTAGCTTTGGTTTCGGCTATAGCATTATCTGCAGCTTTAGCTTTAGTTTTGCAGTTTGGGCTGCACGCGACGGAAGACGGAAACATGCAGCTAACTAACTGCAAGACATGTCGTCATCCGCAGCTCTATAAACTTGGTATACCCTCTAGCCCGAGGGCTGCACGACTTTTCAAACTCATACGCATATTTCAATGGGTTTTATTGAATGGGTTGCTTCGACTGCATAGGAAACTTTTCAGAAATCGAAACCAGATCAAATATCTACAACATTTGTTCATCATTCTTCAGATATCAGAAAACTTCTAAATACATAAACGTTTTCCCTTTTTATTCCACAAATTTCATGATCTTTGCAGCACTCTATATGCATAACTTATAGCTTACTCTATATAACTTTTAGCCTACACTTTAGTGTCTTTCTCAGCTTTTTTGATACTTGTAGAATACGAAAATAGATCTCTATCTGCCCTAGTGAGCTCTTACTTATATATTTATTTATTATTTATTTACTACTCACATTTCAAGATCATAACGACACTTTATCTAATTGTATTCTATATTTTACTTAGTAGAAAATTTATTATTCAAGGTTTCAGCGAATTAAATCGCAAATAAGTCCATAAATCGTTAGAGCACTCAATTTTCATGCAAATCGTCGCACGCTCGCAATGTGAATATGAAGTTATATCTTTGAGCTGCTCACATAAGCGCATGCAGGCTTCGACATGTTGCCCGCGAGACCCTGTTGCAGCGTTCTTTTTTTTCTTGTTGCTGCTGTTGCTGCTGTGGTGCGCCGTGTGGCTGAGCTGACTGAGTTCAGTGCGGAGCGTGTTGCCAGCCCTGCGTCCTACGACGACACTGTTATCATGGGCACAACTCAGTCGACTTTGCTTTTGTAGTCGTAGTTGCTGCTGCTGTTGTAGTCGCAGATTTTTGCGTGTTTGATTTTCTTGTCACGTTTCTGCTAACAACATAAGGAAGCAGTCAAAAGCTGCCCGGCTGCATCCCCCGAGCATCAGTCAGTCAGAAACGGCAGTAGTTGCAGTGTGGGATAAGAGAGAGAGAGAGAGAAGGAAGTCTTGCGAGTTGTCAACGGCATTTGAATGACATGCACAGAACGTAAAACGTAAAGCGGCAGCGGTATCTGTAAGTTCTCGTCCCGCTGTCAGTCCGTCATTGCGCTGACTTTGATTGCGATGCGCCAAGGATGCTGCCACTGGCGGAGGCGACGTGTAACGCTTCAACACACATTGCCGAAATTGTCAAGACGCTGTCGGCAGCCCAGACAGACAGATAGAGAGAGAGAGAGAGAGAGAGAGAGAGAGAGAGAGAGACAGGGAGACAGACAGATAGACAGACAGACAGGGAACTCCGTCGAACTGAAGCTGCTGCAGCTTGCAGCTTGCTGGCTCCTTCTGCGTTGTGGCTCAGCCAGAAAATTGTGGCGCATCAATTTCTGATAGAATTGCACCCCAGATTCCCAACTCCCCCTCCCCCCCTTTGCACTCGCTCGGCGCTTAATGTGGCGGCAAAAAGTCAATAGATTCGCCCCCGGGCTGCAACTGCGACTGAGATGGATGCGTTGGCCACGACACCAAATGGAATGGAACAGAGCGTGTTGAAAGCGTGCTCAAATTTCATGTAAATTTAAAGTTACGCTGCGTATACGTTACGTTACGCATACGTAAGTCGAGCAAGGCTACGCAATTGTCAGTCAATTGCAGCCCAGACTCATCTCTCTGTCTGTCCGTCTGTCCGTCCGCCTGTCGATGATATATGACTCTCACATAGTCTGCTGTTTATGGCCATCTTTTATGCAACTACAAAAATAGAACTGCCGTGACTCGCTGTGATTTGTTTCCCCCAATAATATGTGTGTACATTTAAGTACTATAATATTTGCATAAGCTCATCTATGGCCGTTGTTGTTGCTCTCTTTTTGCCACACATTTCGGACTTAAGTGGGCAATAAATCAGTCAACGAAGGCAGAACCCTGACTGCGATGACGTATCCTGTAAAGCTACTATATCTGTATCTGTATCTGTTATACGATACGTATCTGTAATTATGTACCATAAGTAGCTCGTGTAAAATATACCTAGAGTACACCGTGCATAATGTACCATAAGTACCCCATACACCACGTGTACCACATATGCCAAAGGCAACTTATGACATAGAGAAACCTAGGTACGATATGTAGTACAAGTTGCCGATGTACAATGTACCGCAAGTAGCCGTTGTACCACGTACCCGCATCTACAAGTAGTACCATATGTACCAGATGTATACCATGTACCACAGATACTTTATTTACACATGTACCACAAGTACCCCATGTAAGTCATATATAAATTGTACCTTATGTCATTGTTTTGTACCTAAATTGAGTCTGCATTTCAATTTGATCGATTTAAGCAGTTCGATATTTATCGATATTTATTCAGCTAAAAGAATTTCGATATTTATTAAAAAAAATTGAGAATTTTTAGTTATAAAAATCGAGTAGGACCATGTACCGTGCAGCATCTACCACTCATGCATCAATTATCTGCTTCAATGTCTTTTATACTCTTCTGGCACCTCTGGCAGGGTATGCTCAGCATGCAAGCAGCTGAGTTTTGTCTCTGTATGTGTGTGTGTGTGTGCGTGTGTGTGATGTGTACGCAGTATTTTCTTGCACGACTTTGTAGGCCAAAGCCGCGGGTGGCCATTCTGCATGCCTCCAGTTGTTGCTGTTGTTGCTGTTGCTGTTGTTGCTGCTGCTGCTGCTGCTCTCGGCACAGTTGGCTATTTGACATCGGCGGTTTTTCTTCTCGCTGCTTTGTAAGAATTTTAACTTTGAAATGGAAAATGGGCAAAAAAAAGAGGAAAGAAATGGAAATGAAAATCGCCGAGAAAGAAAAGATCTGCACACAAAGCGAGGCAGGGTACGGCCACACCGCTAACCCACTCCTCACCTACCCTTGCCCAGGCAGATTTGCATGTGCAATTTATGCTTTTGATGGTCTCCTCCTCGTCTTCCCACATCTCACCTCATCGTGCTGCTGCTCGCCTACGTCGGCGTAGTCGCGCTTATTCAGCTTTTCGTCGTCGCGCTGCATGTTAATGAAAGGCAACTGCAGATGGGCAACCCTGGGCAGACCTGGACAACCCTTGGCAAACAGCTGTGCCCCCAGCAACAACTACTCTGTGCTGCACACATTCTGCCAGCCTGCATGCATATTGGAATTGCGAAAAGTTCAAGGATTGCAACGTTGTCGTCGTCGCCATCGTCGTCGTGAGCTTAGATTCTGTGCAGATTGCGCTGCTGCAGTCATTTGTTGGACTGCTTTTGGCCAGGTAACCCACAAACACACACACACACACACATACAAAAATGAAAATAAACCATAGAGCAATAACAGCAGCAACATCAGCAGCAGCAACAGCAACAGCAACAACAGCGGCAGCGATGCCACGGCCTGAGGCCAAATGCAATGTGGCACATAAGCGCATTCTGTGTGTGTGTGTGTTGCACGTTGCAGAGGCAAGTTGCATGCATAGTGAAAGAGCGCGCAATATTGCGAATTGCCACAACGGCAGCAGCAGCAGCAGTGACTGCAGCAGCAAATGCCGCGCTGAGAATCGCATAGAAGGCGCGCAAACCGCTCAACAGAGCAACGACAGAGCCCGAGAGAGAGAGAGAGAGAGAGAGAGAGAGAGAGAGAGAGAGAGAGAGAGAGAGAGAGAGAGAGAGAGAGAGAGAGAGAGAGAGAGAGTGCACTATACAGATGACAACTCTACAAAGAAAGTAGAGGAAGGCAGCTGAGACTCCATAGAGTGTGCCACATTTGTGATCAGCTTCAATTGCGACGATTTATAATCATTTCTGTCTGTATGAACACCTTGATCTCAGAGATTATGAGAGTTAGCCATGTCAGAGTTTTTTGGAGCTAGAAAGGGGGCGTGACAAACATCATAAAGCATTAAACTACTTAAACAGCCTGCACAGCATCGATACAAATAAGTTTGTTTGTATGTACACGTAGAACCCGGAGATTTTAAAAGCTACGACTTTCAGATTTAACAAACATGTTTTAATTATTGCACATTTGTCTTAGAGACCGCAGGAAACTTCTACTCTTTCCTGAATCGATACAAATCGATTGTTTTTTAGCCATACTAATACACAATGCGATTATTTTTACAATTAGGAACGCACTATGCCAATCAACTCGAAGTCTTGCAGTATGCTGTGGTTTTAAGTCGAGCCTCGTGTACTGCACTTTGAATTTTGCTCAGTGTATCCATCGAGTGCCATTGGATAGCATCTGTGGGGCAACAATTTAATAATCTCTTACACACTCACTCACAAAGTCAAATGGAAATATAAGAAATTATGTAGAAACTGTAGTCGAGCAGGAAGATTACGGATGCGCAGCTGCAGCCATGGCTTGATGGAGATGGAAATGAATGTACACACATAGATGCACATATTTACCAGTTGGTACACATGTATTTGTGCACATATCGTGTATACGGTACTTCTGTAGAATGCATGAAAAGCTCAAGGCTTAAGGCTTTGCAATTTTGCGCTCGACTTGGACGCTGCTGAGCAGGCCAAGACCTGGTCAAGACTTTGCCACCCAAGCGAGGGGTGGGGAGTGGTTAGTCCTCCAAGACTTGTTGCCTTTCACTTGCCGCCTGCTGTTGCCAGTTGTTGGCAGTTGTTGCCCGTGTTGCCCGTGTTACCCGTTTACCCGGTTCTTGCCCGCTCCCACTCGACGTGCCCCGACTTGGCTGGCAGCCATTCATCAGCTTACTTCACTTGCCGCTCGACAGTCATCCAATTAAGCTATAAAAATCTTAATTTAATTATATGCCACACGAACAAAGCCGACCGTCAGAACATACTCTAACATGCAACATGCAACCTGCAACATGCAACATGCGGCGCACTCTCACACACAACATTTGCCATTCACATTCGCAGTCGCAGTCGCAGTCGCTGTCGCAGTCGCAGTCAGACGACACGACGACGACGATTTATGGTGGCCGCTTTTTCTTCATTTGCTGCCTGCACAGTAGACGGAGGGGGGCTTGCGGAGGCAAGGGGTGTACATGCATTTTTCATGAATTAGTTCATATAAAAGTCAAATGCACAAAACGTAAGCGGGCAAACTGACGCAGGGTGCAGAGTGCAGGGCGGTGCGCCCGTGGGTTTTGTTAAAGCTCAGTGTAAAGGGGAATGGGGGGAGGGGCTGAAGGGGCAGGGAAAGGAGAAGGCAGGCAGCATGTAGAGGGGAGGGCCGGCAGGGTACAGTGGCTGCTGCAGCGGCATATAAACAGATTTGTGGCCGCAACCAACAAAACAAGCCAAAAAAAAAAAAAAAAAAAAAAAAAATAAAATAAGGCAAAAATGCTTAGGAAAAGTAAAGAGGACTGCATGACTAACAGTTACCCTGCACTGCGTAAAATTTGTTTCTTATTGACTGAAACATAAGACAAATATATAAAGTGAGAACAGCATGATTCTAGACTAAGCGCGTTTCTTTTTTCCTTTTAATCATTTTCCACATTAACAAAATTTGCAGATCTCTGGTATTATAAGAGCTAGGGATCTGAAATTTGGCCTGTAGTTTATTATGTGCCATATGATTCTAAAATTTATATGCAATTTTGACTGTCATACCTAACGCCTAAGTAAATCGAATATTTGCGTTTATTTGCCAAAATCCGCACGCCTCAACTTTCTGTTTTGACATAGACATAGATGTGTATTACATGTACTTAACTTCGCAGCATAAATACAGCAGTTATTCAAGTAAACGTTTTCGGCACTACCGGGCAGCGATACCAAGCCGATGCTTGCACTCGTGCAGGGTATACAAGTACATACACACACGTACATACACAGTGAAATGAAAGGAGTTATTCTAAACCGTGCTCGCATAGGTGAACCCGGAGTCGTTGGGTGAGTGGGTGAGCCGGATAAGTAGAGGGTAGTGCCGGGAGTGGGCAGCTTGTCGAGGGGCCTCTCTTGTTGATTTTCGCTGCATAATTAATGATATGAAAGCATTTTGCTGAAGTATCTGTCTCAGCTCTTTTCGCCTACCTCCCCCTCCCCATGCCAACTCTACGCTCTTTGCCACCCTTCTTCCTCTACGCTTACTGCTCTGGCTCCCGATCCCGTTGAGGTCTACGTGCTGTATACACATACATAAATTAGATGCACGCTCCGAGAGATAATACGCCCCCGATTATGCCAGAGCCTGCTCACCCCACGAGCAACATTTTTTGTTAGGAAAATCAGCAACAGCAGCGGCATCAACTGAATCTGTTCCTGATTCCGCATCTGAATCTGAATCGGAATCAAAGCCAGACCCGTGGCACGGCCCAGAACTGTGCGGAATGCAGCCTCGACGCAGAGCATGGTCAGCAGGATGAAACGAGTCGTTGTTGTTGCTGTTGCTGTGGCAGACTGTGCCCTCTGGCCATTTCAGGGTCTGCCACTTGATACAAAAATACAACAAAATGCGAATTACAGTGGATTGTGCAGGGGGAGAGAGAGGGAGGGGCAAACTGTGCCGGGTTACGTTGCTTTTACTAGTAGCAAAAAAAAAAAGAAGAAAATGGCAGCAGCAACAACAGCAGCAACAACAACAGCAGCGATTGGCACGGCACATTGAACAAGTTAAAATATAATAAGTATACGTAGGCTCTCCAGGCCCACTCGGGCTGTGTGTGTGTCCAGCCTGGAGCACAGAGAACTGAGCAGTTTATTTTCAAGAATAAAAGAAAAGTTCAGCTTACTTTACGATACTTTTGCAGCTTATGGCTTAAGTGGTAACCCGATTAATGCTCGGTTAATATCCGATTAATCAATAATATATAATGCCCCACAGCAGCTTAACCTAAAAGGGAATTTAATTAGAAAGTGGCAGAAGTAGGGTCTGTTTGATTCCTATGAAATAAACAAGTATTCAGGCCATTTGATTGAAATGGCAAAAGCGCATGGTTTATGGTTTTCGCTGGCATCGCAAATGAGCAATTGTTAGCTCAATTCATTCTTATAGTTAATCGATTTTGATGAAATTTTGACAGCTTCGCAAAGACATAGCTGGCTAAGACTTCAGCCACTTTCTACTGCCCCATTGTATCTGGTATCTATAATAAATCTATAACAAGTCAATGCTATTGCTTACCTGTTGAATGCGTTTAACAGTTGCCCAATTGTTGATCGAGTAAACAGTTAGGATGCCGGCTAGCACGTTTTGGCTCGATGCTGCAAAAGAAAAGAAAAAGAACAAAATGAAAAGAAATCAACATGGTTAGAGGCAAAATATCTTTTGTTTCGGCCCTGAAGCCGTCGCCAGACAACGACGCACAATTTAGCAGGAAAGAAAAAGCGAAATATAAAATGAAATAAGTAAGAAAAAATTAAAGCTACGGCTTGCCGAAGCTTGGGTGCTCTAACAGACTACTGCGGCTGCTTCAGCATATACATTACATATATATATAGTCTATAAGGCTGAGGGAATCAGCTTAGTTGCAAGGCACACATCTGCAAAAAGTTAACATGCTCTCCGGGCAGGGCATTCAAAATGGAAAATGTATTCTAAAATCGGCTTTCAGCTTTTGGTTTACCTCTAAGCTCATTAATTTTATTTGCCCTTTGCGGTCGCATGCTGATGGAAAGGGAGGGGCAACTTGAACAAAAAAAAATAGAAAGAATTACTGCACACACACGCCCAGAACAATCGTCTAACCGTATGCAAAGTCAAATGGCAACAGGCCGACTAGCTGCGGCTGAGCTTGAGGCTTAGACCGCACAGCAGGCCCAACTCCGGCCCAAACGTATCCCTGGCCATGCCCACATGCCCGGCAGAACCATGCCCCCAGCCAGAGCCTGAGATGGCGCGGGTGCTGCGATATCTCTGGCAGTTGCCAGGTGAGAAAACTGAAATGCGGTTCAAGGTTTTTTGGGCGCGAGCTGCGGGCGCAAAAGTGAAAGTGAATTGTTGTGCACAGCACTTGCAAATGACGCTGATAACTGCGCAGCCAGGGGCGGAGGTGTAGTTAGGAGGGGGGGGGGGCAGCAGGCACACTACAGTGGCTCAGTTATTGTCATTGTCGCCTCAGGTCGCCCGCATAGCTGAGGCACGTGTCGCATGCCAAACAAAAGTGGAGCAACTGGTGGCTTAGTAGTTTTTCATTATCGTTTCTTTTTTCCAGTATTTTTCAACACTGTTTGCATAAAAATTGTGAAATTAATATGGCTTTGAAAATCGATACAATCGATAGTATAGTATAGTATAAAATCTATCGATTTTACGATTTTACAATTAATATTTTGCAAATTAATATTTCTCTCGAGCAATTAGCAGTGCAACTTAAGCTGCTTTGAGCTTCTCGGTTCAGTTAGATTAACTGCAACTTTTTTTAGCTGTGAAAAATTCAATGAAAATCCTCAGGCACTTTTGAAATCAATACTTTTCCGACCGCCCCCCCATCCCTTTTCCACATTAATACATGCACAATTTCTGTGGCTTTTCCTTGCATTATTTTGCATTTTTGTATTTACTTTTTCATTTTTGTGTTGCACATATTGGTTAGTCCATGCAAGTGGCAAGTGGCAAGTGGCAGCATGTCAGAGATTCAGATTGAAATTCAAAAAGCAAAGCTACAGCTGCCCCAATCTAAGCCAACGCATAATAAAAGTATTTCTGGCTCGGCAATTACTCGCTCCAGTACCAGTTTCAGTTGCCATTCGACCTCCCTTCTTGCCCTTCCCCTGCCCCCCATTGCCCACCCTCCGTGTGCAGCTACGAGTCAGTCAACCTAGGACTTTTGGTTTGCTCGAGCGCGTACACGGTGCGTATGCGTGTGTGCGTCGACATTTGCTCATACGCAGCGTTAGCCTCGAGCCAAATGAAGTTACTTGCGGTTGTTGTTAGTTGCAAACAGTTTTTTGCCGCCGTCTCTCACTGCACATATGTGTGTGTAAGTGTGTGTGTGTACATACGTGTGCGAGCGAGATGGGCAACGTGAGTAGCGACTTGATTTATGTCGCTTTATTTCATTTTAATTGAAAAACTTGCACAGTGAGCGACCAAAGCCAAGTGGAATTTACGCCCAGGCAACGCACAAAAGAGCAAATATAATTAAAATGGCATTTAAAATGTTTTCGGCTACCGGCGCCAGCAACAGTTACAGCAACAACAGCAACAGCAGCAGCAGCAGCAGCAAAGCAAACGACTACAAAACAAATATGCAAGCTAGAAATGTATGTAATGGCATAAAAAAGTAAATAAATTACAAGACAAAAGCACAAATGTAAATAAAATGACTTTATTAAAAAGCTGGGCGCCCCAGCAACAACAACTCGAGCAGCAGCAGCAACAACAACACGAGCAGCAGCAGCAGCAGTAGCAAATGGACACCGAAAAAAGGATAGGCGTGTTTATAAACTTTCAGTGTGCAAATAATAAAGACATTCGCAAGTTCTGCTGCTGCTGCTGCTACTCTGCCCCAAGGGGCAAAGTGGAAAGGGGGGGGGGGCAGTAGAAAAGCAAGTGCGAGTAAAAGTAAATGCAGCCAGCGGACACAGCAATACAAAGTGTTCTTCCTCGCTCTCTCTCTCTCTCTCTTCTCTCACTCCCGCTCGCTCACTATCTACCTCTCACTTCTCACCTCCCTGCCTGCTGCTCTGTCTTTGACTCTGTCCCTTCCCCTCTCCCTCGCACCCCTCCAACATCTAGTCGACCTTTTTTCTATGACAAATGCAAATGACGCACCCGACGTCAGCAACTTCGAAAGTGGGCGCAGCAGCAGCAGCAAAAACAACAATAAGCAGCTTTTTAAAATAAATCCAACAAAAAAAAAAGTGAACTACTTTATAAATAACTAGACCTAAGCACAGTGTGGCCAGAGCGTGCAGACAACTGTCAATTCGGTCAGTTCAAGGCAAACAAATGCGATCGCAGCGAGCGGCAGCAACAGTGGTACGAAACATATACAAAATACCAATACTGGTATTTAAAATGTATCAACATGTGCTGTCACACACTCACACACACACACACTATCATCTGCGTGGTATCTAACGGTCCACAGGAGCGTATGTTGCTGATGTTGCACGACAACGACAGCAGTAGCAATCGCAGCCTCTTCTTGTTGTCCCATTTCAAAATACCCTGTCTGCTTGCAACTTTCAAATGTCATCAGCACTTGGCATGACCACAGTGCACAGCAGCAGTAGCAACAGCAGCAGCAGCGACAGCAGCAGCAACTGCGACAACAACAGCAGCAAAAAATGCCGCCAACACCGTAAATCATGTGGCCAGCATAAAACGGCAACAACAAGAACCAAACCGACAACCAACAGCACGAAATACGCCAACGCAAAACGGTAACAGCAACAACAGCAGCAGCAGCAGCAACAACAACAACAACAACAGCAGCAACAGCAGCGACAAAGACTACGGGCAGCAACAGTATCAACAATGGCAACAAAAAAGTGAAATTAAATAACAATAACAAGGTTAGCTACGTTTTTGTTGCTGTTGCTGTTGCTGCTGCTGTTGCGATAACGTCGCCAATATGCGGCATTTGCAACAGCAACAAGGCGCAAAAGCAGCGTAAAGTAAAGAGGCGAGGGCGAGGGAGAGAGAGGGAAGGGAGTGAGCAGATATAGTATATTCGGAATGTGCAGCAAATTGAGTGTTTTTATTGCATTAACATAAATAAATTAGAACGCCAACGCGAGCGCATGTTGCTGACTCACTATGTAGTTGGCCCAGCAGCAGCAGCAGCAGCAGCAACATGCAAAACTTGCCTCGGCAGCAACAGCAACAACAACAGCAACGTCAGCTGACGCGTGTTGCCTGTCAACGCGGTGTGACTGTCTCTGTCCCTCTCCCTCTCTCTGTCTCTGACTCTCTCTACCTCTCACTCTGTGTGTGTGTGTTGCTGCTACAGCATAGCCGGCAACTTGCGCCGTCAGCAACATTCGCATATTGTTGCCGACGCGCTTGTTGTTGTTGCTGCTGCCGCTGCTGCTGCTGTTGGTATGTCATGCCTTGCTATCCCATGCTTTGTCAGGGTGTTGCATTACCACATAACGGTGCTTCCAGCACGTTTGCTCACATGTTGCTGCCACTGCCGCAACATTAGCGGCAACAGCACGTTGCCACGTGCAGCAATCAAATGATTTTTCCAACAATTTCGAAATGATTTCTAAATGACTTCAATTATTTAGTCGTTGTCCGAGCTGTTTACTTTTCAGATCTCTCTCTCTCTCTCTTTCAATCTCTATTGCTATCCATCCCTCTTCTGCTCTAAATGTTTGCGGTTCCGAAATTAGAAATACATACCACAAGGTCCTTTGGCGTGCACTCGCTTTGAAAAGAACTGATAAAATACTCAATAAAAACATATATTTTAATAATAAACTGCAAAATATTGAAGCGAATATAAATAAACACGAGTGAAAATGTTTCATATGCATGGATCTGTCTGTGTATGATAAATACCCTGCAGTCATTGATGGATGGCCGACAAAGTGTGCCACATTTGATACTAAATATGAGTATATGAGAAAAGTTTGTTGCAAAGCACAAATATCAAGTATTTGTCCACACTAGCTGAGTTTCTATTAATTTTTGAATATTACCAGGCAGCTCCAATTTCCCATGTCTGTCTGTCAGTCTGTCCGTCTGTCTGTTCGCCTGTCTGCCTGTCTGTTTGTCTGTTTTTTAGTGTTTACTTAGCAACAAACAGTCAAAAGTGAAGATTTTTGAGCAATTCGTGCAACTAAGCTAATTATAGTTTCGAAATGCTTTACAAAGAGAAAAAGTAGCACTCTCCCCCCCTCTCACTCACTCTCTTTATCTCATTTTCCATATCTCTTCGTCTCTCCTTCGCACTGTCAATTTATTTATGAGCTTGTTTGCTTTTTTTATTCAATTTCAATTTCAAAGTAATTTGCAGCAGCAACCTCAGCCTCGGTTAGGGTCCGTCGAAAGTGCCTGCAGGCTCCTGTGCTGCACAGGGTGACACAGGTAAGGCACACACACAAACAATGTGCTTTACATGGACTACGCCTTCGACTTGGAGTCGGGCTTGGACAATCGCTTGATATGCGTACAGGGAACTCGTAATGACAGCTGCCAAGTTCCCTTTGAGTTGCTGCTGCTGCTGTTGCTGCTGCTGCCACTGTTGCTACTGCAGCTGCTCTGGCTGCGTCTTGGCTCCTGGAAATTGTTTGGCTTTGTGTGGGTCAGGCAACTGTCAAGAACAGCAGCAGCAACGACTCGAGCAGCGGCAACAATAATGGCGACAACTTGCGGCAGCAACAAAGCTTTAAGGCACATGATGAAGCAGGTAAACAGGCAGTGCAAGGGGAGTGGGATGTGAAGGGGAACGGAAAGTACAGTGGGATAGGCAGTGTCAATAAAATGAAATTAAAAACTTTAAATAACCGTCAGCGCGCTGAGGTCGAGACAATTTAATCGAGCAACTGCAAATGAATGCCAAAGCAGGCACAGACAGAGAGTGCGAGGGAGAGGGGAAGAGAAAGAGAGTGAGAGTGCGAGTGCGAGGAGGCAACTGTAGACTCAAGAGCAAAGATGTGAAACGTGCAACGGGCAGACGCGGCGGCGCCAGGGCAGTCTCGCTTGGCTCGCCCATTTGCATGCCCGCAACACAGCAGCAACAGCAGCGAAACAATCAAAAAGTTTTTAAAACAAATTAAAAGTTGACATCGAGCGGCGCTGTGCGGCCCGTGCGAGAGGGGTGTCGAGGTGGGCGGAGGGAGGGAGGGGCAGTGGTTTCCAGGGGAGGAAGGCAACTAAACTGCAACGGCCTCTCGCAATGACTGGCAAATTTATGATGCGGTCAAGTGCAATGCACTCAAGTGGTTAAGTGGGCGGCGGAAGCGAAGGGAGGAGCAGTGCCAGTACACACACACACACACACACACACACACACACACACACTGGTATATATTTAGCTTCGTGTGTGTGTGTGCGGCGCTATGAGCAAGCGAGCAACTTTATTAGCCCAAAATGCCAAACAGGAACCGAGAAGTTTCATGGCCCAAGGTGTCAATGACTCGGCACAGCTGCCTCTGCCTCTGCCTCTGCCTCTGCAGCACGGATTAATGTCAAGTTGTGAGAGAGAGTGGGATGAAGAGAGAGAGAGAGAGAGAGAGAGAGAGAGAGACAGTGAGAGTGGCTTGCAAAAACATTTCAATTAATAACAAATTCGTTATTCGCAAATCACTTTCGCATTCGGTTTTGCATTCATGCGAAATCTGTTTACGTATCGCACTCTAAACCACTTTAAATATTTGCACATTGTAATGACAGCCCCTTTCCATTTCGTTTCCCAAAACCCTACCAGGTAAACCATCTACCCAATCAAATTGAAACTGTATGAGGTACTCGATTTACGTTGATTGGAAGCTTAACGTAGTCAAACGAGCTGGAAAAAATAACTCGCAGAAAAGAACTTTAAGAATATTCCGAATAATCCATAAATATATTTTAAATGTAATGAAATGTATGAAATTACGAACTAAATAATAAATACATATGCAGAAAAAATAAAATCGAATTTCCATGCTATCGAAATCATCGATAATATCGATTCTATTGCACTTGAAAGCAAAACTAAATCCATGTTTTTACGATTGTTGCTTATCCCAAGTGTCTCAGGCACAAACATTATTAAAACAGTGGTAATCTGGTAACAGTAATCGATAATAAAAGAAAACAATCGATGTATTGCAAAACATTAGGCAACTATCGATATTAACGATTTAGGTGCGATTTGTATGCGATAAGTCTCAATTATTTGAGGAACTATGGTATTTTAATCTATAGAAAGTTGATTTTCGTTTCTATCGATACAGCATAATGATCCCTAGATAGTTGCATAGAAATCTATCGAAACGATACGATATATATGTATATCGAATGGCTTACAACTACGCAGGCAAAAGATGGAGGCGAAAAAGTTTCAGTCAAATTGATGCTTGAACTCAGTGTAGAAGTTCTTGCAATCGATGGCGCTGGCCACACTTCTCGCCCCTTCGCCCCCCCCCCGTGAGGCAAAGTTCTTAACAGGATCAGGACGGGGCAGGAGGCTGAAGGCGTTTGCTGTTAGTGTTGGTCATTGCAATCGGAATTGCAACTGGGAACAAACTTAAATCGAATTCATGACAAATGATGCGCGAATTTTTCATTTGGCTTTTGCGACTTTGGTGGGCGTGTCGCAGCGCTTTTGCCCCACCCCCCCATTGACCAAGCACCTTCCTTGTCGTGAAGAAGCAGCCTCATGGCGCTGGCCATGGCTTGAGAAATCCACGGTTAAGTCAAGGTTAGGTTACGGTTCAATTACCTCCGCTTTTTATTTTCGGCTCGCTTTTTTTTCAACTTCTTCGTGTCTATGTCTATGCGCCTGTTTCTTTTCGCTGCTTTTGGATTTCTTGCTCCCTCAACTTCTTCATGATTTTCTACACTCCGGTGGTAGTTGGTCTTTGGCAAAGGTTAAAGCCAAATTAGAAAACAAAGTCTTATGCTTGAGCGCACAGACAAGAAGACTGTGCTGCAGAGAGAGAGGGCGAGGGCCTTCCTCCCTCCACACTTGTCTTTTTTTTTCCACTTTTTTCTTTGCATTGCTCAAGTATGCGGCAATCACGATGATGATGATGATGATGGCGATGCGGATGCGGATGACCATGTTGCTCATGCGGATGAGGAGCCGCCCGATGATAAGTTTGCGCACTCTTGCGACGGGCAATGGCCACACTTGAAATGTAATTAGAGTGCAGCCAAATGCATCCGAAAAAGAATGTTGCGCAAATTGAAGGGCGTGCTCTTTGCTTCTTCATTCTTCACTCTCCACTCTACTAGAATATTCTCTGCCTTCTTCTTCTACCACTTCCTCATGCCTGCTTTATGTCGATGCAGCCCTGAACTTGACAGAGAGTCGAGCGAGTGAGCGAGTATACATAATGACATCATGGAGATAAGTTTAAAGCGCTCGTGTTGCACAGTAGTTTGGGGCACGTGCAGCGACAAGTGCCTTGGGGCATAGATAAATATTTCATATGTGCAGGAAACAAGCGTGTCTGTCTGTGTGTGTGTGTGAATAAGTGACAATCTAAGCTTGCTTTGAGCCAGTTCCAAGTGATAAATGAACGCAAATTGAAGCTAGTTGTGGGCTCAATGCGTTAAGGGGCAGACAGAAAGAGTGAGAGCTTACTTTAAGCACTAAGCAGCAATGCGAGCTTTAATGTAATGCATTAATTACAAGCCAAGCTTTGAGTCGGGCAAACAATGTGCTTTCGAAGCTTCAAGGGGAAGGACAAGTTCAAGTTTACCCAAACAAACAAAGCGAGAAACTGTAAAGCGAGCTTTAATGCGCTTTTATGCAAGTTAAAAGCTCTTAAAGTTTACTTAGTCAAAAGTGTAGTCAGCATGAATCGCAAATGAATGGAAAATAAAGCTCCTTATTAATGACAAAATTGTTATTAGACACGACACAAGCTCTTGCCCAAGCTCTTATTCATCGGAAATATTAATAATATTTTTAAGCTTAACTGGAACAAAGACAAGCAGAGGGGCACAGTCAGATAAACGCCCATACATGAAACTGTCTTTGCCGAGTTTTCGGTTTTTGGATTCGCAAAAGACACGAAAGTCTGTCAAATAACACGACGCAAAAGCAAAAGATCATTCATATGTTATCTCGACTCTTTGCCATGGCAAAAGATGTAAACAATTAATCACATGGACATTTAAGCCAGTTTCAGTTAACAGTTGCTACGGTTCAATGCTCAATGCTCGCGAGAAGAAAGTCTTTCCAGCCATACACACAGATGTTGCAGATGGATAGATCATCGATGCTTTTGTGGCAAACTGCGAACGGGTTTTTTGTTTTATGTTTGCAGCGCATCGCAGCCCGTTCAAATACCCCGAAAATGGCAACGTTTTGCGACTAAATCGTTATCTCAATGCGAAAGCTTTTGACCAAAAATTGACACAACTGGCAGCGTATTAACTTTCGCTAGTTCGCTGCGAGATATATATCAATAGACCGAGCTCGACGGGTTCATTCCACTCTATGACGAGGCTCTTCGGGCAATGCAAGTTGCTTATCAGCTGCGTCTGCTACTCATCGCCTTCTCCTTTCGAGCTCGGCTCTTCAAGTTGTCCGAGTTTCCCTCAAGTTTTCACTGCAATTGAGAAACAACTCAATTGAATTGCCGCTGCAGCTGGCAGTTATTAGCAAATAATTTTAGAAGAGCAGGAGAGGAAGCGGTGGACAGAGGGAGAGGGAGTGCGAGAGTGAGCTTTATCCCTGAGCTATGGCATGTCTTCAATGTCAACATTTATGGTATTTCCCTTTTTGAATTGTTCTCTCTTCGGCTCTGGCCAAGCGGCAGCCATTCAACTGGCAAAGCTGCTGCTGCTGGCTGGTTGTGGGGCGAGGGGTTGGGGATATTTCTGGAGCGCACCCAAAAGGCACCCGGACAAGTGAATCTAACGAACGAATCTGTTGGCAAGTTGCTGCTTTGGCTTAAATCCACAGAGCATGTCAAGTTTTGCAGCTGCACTTGAAAGTTTTCAACGCAAGCGAACTTTCACAAGCCGAGGCGATGAGGCAAGTTGACTACCCCACGCTACCCTACCCTACCTGACCGTCTGTACCTGCCTCACTGTCCGCCCGACACCTGAGAACACTGCGCTGTTGCCTTGCTCCAGCTTTTTCCACACAATTCATATGCAGATACACGATACAAGATACAAGCTACAAACTACAAGATATTTGGCCATTGGGTCGGTTTCTGTGGCAGGGCAGGAACTGAGCCCGGCTTGTTTGCACGCCCCTGGCTGATTGCTTGGCCAGGCAAACAAATTGAAATACACTCGCACAATTGCAGGCCGTGTGGCCACGCATCGCTTTGCAAGTTCAAGTTTAACAATTGCCGCACGCTGTAAAAGTCGCCAGCAAAACGCGCGCACACAGCAGCCGAGGGGGCCGATGCCAGGAAGGGTAAAATTACGGGGGCAGAGCGGGAGGGAGGACAGGGGACAGGCGAAAAAAAAACAAACTAACTTTGGCAACATGTCCAACCGGTTTGCTGACTGCGAACGCGACTCGCGCATGGCAGACACGCCGCATATTTTCAAGCGTCGCACGATCCAATCCGGTCCGGTTTCGAGAGACTGACTGACTGTGCCGTTGTCCGCTGCCCGCTGTCCGCTGTCCGCTGTCCACTGGCCGATGTCTATTAATGTAGCGTTAGAAAAATGTAGATTGAAACTATAACAAGGCGACAGGCGGCGGGCATTGGCAGTGAGAGAGAGAGAGAGAAACTGCAATCGGCGAGCGACGACTTGCAACGTGGGCAGGCTCAGGCAGTCAGGGGGGGATTAGCGGCTTGTGTCGTGTCACGAGATAGACGCATTGATCATGTGCACGATATGGCAATGAAAAGAAGTCAATAACATTGCGTCTGGGAAAAGTGGATGGCTGCTACTATCGACAACAATTATATTTCACTTCCTACTATCGATAGCTGTAATAATCCTTTCGTATTTAAGAGTAGAACTATATAGATACCTTTATGCTTTTGCTACCTGGCAACTGGTACTATCGATAACTTAGAGCTTTGCAGCATATTTCTTTGTCTAGCAATTACCTGTGTTATCGATAGCCCAGTATCAACGATAACTGTAATATTCGGAGTATATTTAAGTGCAAAACTATCAATTACATTGCGATGTTTGGAACTGCTTTGCTATCGTTTCAAGAGCTTATTAGTATCGATAGCTACACATGTACTTAACTTGTCTATGCATACGATAGTACAATCGATTGCAGTAGCTCTATTGGTATACTCAACTGCTTAGCTGTCGTTTGTGCTTTCGATAGCTTATAGTATCGATAGCTGTATTGCTGATGATCTATTTATCGTTTATGATTTTATATATAGTTCGCCTTGCCTTAGTTAACACACTTGATAGACGATAGTAAAGTCTCTTCGATATACTCAATCGATATTCTTGATGCAGATCATTGGCGTCTTGAGTCGTGCTCAATCACGCGCGCATCGCTAACGCAAATGAACCTCGTGCTCGATTCGCTCGCTCAAATAATTGCAATATCGACCTATGCGCGCGCTCAAAACTCTATGTGGGCCACATCACTATCCACTATCATTTCGACCAGCTCAAATTGCCATTTCCGATGTGCGAAAGAGTCACGTTACGAGGAAGCGAGGCAAGGCGAAACGAAACGAAACGAACCAATCGATAGAAAGAAAACAAATTGAAACAAAACGCAGAGAGCGATGAACAAATAAATAACTAAGTCAAACATTAATAATCATTTCATTCGCTTGCCGCTATTTAATATCGATAAATAAGTATGGTAACAGTTCAGAGCATCGCCGTCATCATCGTCGAGGCGTACATAATCGTCTTCATCGATTATGCTCTCGAGTGCAGAGAGCTTTCATAATCAATCAATCGATTGACCGAAGACGTTGAAACAGACGCTCGAAATGGAGCAGCAGGCACAGTAAGTGCAGTTAGTTAATGCACACAAAATGCAACCGGCTAAATCGTACACAGACTTCTCTTAGCTAATGGCTTGGCAAACACACAATATTGAAAATATCGATTGGCAAAATAATGGAAAAGAAACCAGAAAAAAAAACTGATTCATTTTTAGTTTATGTCCGACGTTTGTCATACGACTTGATTTATGGCATTTGAATGTGTTCTGATCTAAATTTATGTTATCTGTATGATTCACATTCTGTTTTGTCTTCTTTTTGATTTATCTCTTATCGATTGTATGCGCCATGCTATCGATAATAATGGCACAGCAAGTAATGAGCGCGTAAAGCTTAAGCCAGCTGATTAATGATGATGCAGACGATACGCAATATTCAAAGCATGCCAGACGATACATGACTCATTCATTTATCCCAACAGAAAATTCCAAATTTGCATTTTTTTATTTTTTTTGTATACAGATACAGATACAGATATCATGTGGACTGTTAATGATTGCCAGCGAGCGCGATTAATTGTTAATTTATCTAAAAATACACACAACACAAACGCACGCACGAGGCGAGAGGGAATAAATGTCGTACGGCAATTTCCGGAAATCGTTAGTCGATTACTCATACGCCGCGTCGGCCAAGCTAAACGCACTCGAAAAAGTCACTTTCCCAGTCATAAATCATGTCAAGCTTAAATTGCATATACCGCCTATACCTATGTGCTAGTGCTGCAAAATCAATCGATTTTCGACTACATTAATCGATACCATCGATTGTAATGCATTTTCAAGCATTATATGTTCTTAAATTCTTTTTTTTCAAGTTTGCGCCTAAAACACTTGAGCTGGGCAGCAAACGTGTAGAAACATTTTTGAAAAACAATCTATAGTAAATTAAAACCAACGATATTATCGATTGCGGCACTACTAGGGCCTGCAGCGGGACTCGAACTGCTCTCATTGCTGTTTAACAACGCATGAAAGTCAACGTTCAATCGCCTCCAATTCAATCCAACTCAATTCAATTTAACTTAATTCAATCTAATTGCTGTCTCATTGCCAGCTATGATTTACGAGATTGCAGGCGAGTGTGTGTGTGCGTGTGTATGTGTGTGAGTGAGGGTTGCATAAGCCAGTGACACTTGCCACTTGAGGAGTGGCCAATTGTGGGAAAAGTAAAGCTCAACTTCATTCGGTGATTTGCTAATGCATTTCTCAATCTTCCCACTTGTTAGCCGGAAATGCGAAAAGATTCACATGTTTATGCGACTTGTTAATCCCCCAACCTAACCCAAAAAAAAAAAAAAACTGAAAGTTCCAACAACCAAACTAAAAGCCACAATTGGTTGACACATATTTTCCAACACAAGCCCGAAAGTTGAAAGTGAAGGCGGTCAGCCGTGATGGGAATAGTCGCGTATCGACACAGCGCAGCGTGTATATCTCTTGCTTATGATAATCGCATATAATGGCCAGTTTATGCAAATCTCTAACTGATTTTTGAACCAACACACACACACATACGCTGACCTACCGTTACGCGTTGGAAAGAAAGGTCGTCAAACTGGGCGTATGATTGATGGGGGGAATGTGTTCGGTTTTGTAAGTTCATGAATATGCGCGACGCCCGAACTGCAAATGCAAATAACAACTTTATTTTTAAAAAACAAATCGTACGCGAGTCGATAATATCGTTGATTGCTTTTTTTTTTTTTAACACTATCGATAGTTGTATCAGGATTTTGCAACACTATTTTAAATTGTTTGCGCCTGCAACACTTGCAGTAAAATAACAAACATCCATAGTATCGTTGGCTTTGGGCTTAAAAATATCGGCATCGTGTTGCAAAACGATTTATGCAGCAGCTTTAATCAATTGCAGTTGCCTACACTTGTGCTAGATCGATAACAAAGCTAAATCGATTAAAATGCATAACAATAGCACATCATATTGACATGAATCCATTGAATCGGTGTGAATGGCTCAGACTGATTGAATTCGTTTTGTTATCGAATCAATCGTATCGAACAGATTGTGAATGTAAGTTTTTTTTCTATTGTGAATGCTGCCTGCTTTCGATTTGGCATGCAACAACAGTTTGATACTCTGCTCTCTTTGTTGTCAATCAATATTGAAGTCGAGCTCATCCGTTTTCCATTTCCCCTGCCCCTGCCCCTCTGCACCGTTGCCTTTGCTGCTCTTGAGCGTTTCCTGTCACCTTGCCCCCTTTCGCCTACACAGCATTTATGCAACTAATCAAAGCAACTGCTGCAGGTTGCCGTTGCTGCTGCTGCTGCTTATTTGTTTATGTTGCTTGCTGCGCTCTCAGCACTTTCAACTTTGCTGCCCGCACCGTCTTCAATTTCAACTTTTGATTGCACTGCATTAAATTGATTTTCGACATGTTGCCTCAAACGTTGCGTCTCGTCTTTGGCATCATCTCCGCTTTGCTCGCTTCGATTCGCTACGGTTCGTTTCAGTTCCTCCTCATCGTCGGCATCTGCTAGTGTCATCATCGACTTGTGATGTTGTTGCTGCTGGTTCTGCTGCTGCTGCTGCTGCTGTTGTTGTTGCTGCTGCTGCTGTTGTTGTTATCGCGCATGATTGGCATTTCTTCAGCTCGTTTTTGGCTTTTTTCTCAGCTGCTACTTTCTGCTCTCACCCGCCTCCCCCCAACGCTCATCAGTTTATTTATTTACTTTACTGTTTACTGTGATTACTTCACTTTGCTTCAACAACAGCAGAAACAACAGCAGCAACATTGACAGCGGCAACAACACTGACGGCACCAACAACTGCAAATGGCAAATGAAAATTGATTTCTGCCGTTTGTACATTTCCGATTTGCAGTTACAGTTACGGCAATCTTCGCCTGCAAAGCCGCAAGTCCAAGTCGCAGTCGCATCCCACGTGGAAGTCGAAGAAAATGTGTCACATCATTGTCACTGAAATTGGGATGAGCAGGGAGGGGTGAGGGGCAGTAGGAGCGATTTGGAACGGGGCATTGCATAAGCGGAACAATGCGGAACACGCGAAGATGACAGCGGTAACAACGACAAGCCAAATGACTCGCAAATCAGGCTACAAATGTGGCCAAAAAGGCGCTTTGCTCGCATTTCACTTTCAATCAAAAAACACACACACAGACAGCAAGTCAACTTCGGCTTAGGCCATTCACTTTTTGCCAATCTCCCACATGCGGCTTACCCCATTTGGCAACTGTTTGTTTGTTTGTTTGTTTCTTTAGTTTTAGTAGTCACTGTATTTGCAGTTGCTGCCGATGTATTTGCACTAACTGCGATTCTAAGCAAACAATTCAATTCAATTTTCATTTCAATTAGGCCTGTTTGCCAGCCTAATTTGGCTTTAATTCGTCGCATTATATTTTATGTAATTTAGCCATCAGTTTGACATCGTTTTTATAGTTTTTTTAGCTGTTCGATTGCGTGATTCAGTTCAATATCAACTCAAGCTGAAAGTCAGCTTCAATTAGCTGCCTAATTTGCCTTAATTTCAATTCAATTAGTTTTAGTTTTATTTTTTATTTATTTACATTTAAATTTCAATTCAACTATGCTTCAACTTAGCTTATACTAATTATTGAATCAAGTAAAAGAATATATAGTTAGATATATAGAGTAAAATTCACTTCTTCTTTCACTAATTGAACTGCTGCAGCTTCAATTCAATTCAACTTCAATCTAAGTTGTTTATCTAAGGCATTTTCTATACTTTAATTGAACCAGAGTTGAACCTTTAACATATGCTTGTAGTTCAATCTCAATTCAATTGCTGTCAACTTCAATTCAATTGTCTTGAAATTTATACTCATTCTCTCTATCGCAGAATTTTTTGCATGCATACAATACTTTTTTGTATTGAACTGTATGCAATTATTCAATTTCAATCAATTGTTTTTCAACTTCAGCCAGTAGTAGTGCCATTTTAATTCAATTTAATTGCTTTCAACTTTAGTTGTAGAGGTTTACATCAACATATATTGTTTTCCTTCAACTACAATTGAAAGCATTAAGGTATTTACTATGCAATTCAATTTCAATGCACTTTTAATTCAATTCTCGTTCAACTTCAACCTTAGTTGGTAAATGAAGTGTAACAATTTCAACAAAATGCTCAATTACTTTTATTGAACTCAAGTTGAACGAATCTATTTCAATTTGCTGATCAATTTCAATCATTCACACCTTCACAACTGACTACAATATATAGTATGCCAATTAGAACACTGTGCAAAGAACTTGTTGTTCCAATTTGGAGCACTGCAATCGATCGTGTTCGACTTCAAAGCCGACCCGCCTCGCCTCGCCCCTGCCCCGCCTCATGTCCATAAAGGGGCATATTAAATGGCGAGACAAGCAAATAACTCGACACTGTAGAGCGACCACATCGAGTGCTGCAAGAATTCGCTTGGTGTTTTAACCAGAGTTGTCCCCTCCGCCCTCCCTCCACCCTCCTCGTCGCACTCTTTGCCGCGTGGAGTGGGGCAAAAAAGCTGCTGCTGCCGGGCGGAAATGGCGCGTTGCCGTGGCGCGCTTTGTGTGCGCGGAGCGGCCTTTTCAATAGTATTTTTCACACTTGTGAAAATTAAAACTTAACTGAACATTTTGCTCTTGCCGTTTTTCCACTTGTTGTTGTGGCTGTTGTTGTTTTTGTTGCTGTAGTTGTAGTTGTTGCTGCCTTTTATTGTTTTAATTACACGCGTATTTTCGCGCATTGTTTCAATGACCGTCACGCGCCGCAAGCCTCTAGCGCAGTCGACCCGACCAACATTTGCTGCTGCTGTTGTTGTTGCTGCTGCTGTTTGTTTGCAAAATGAAGTGGTCATATCTGTACTTAAGCCCCCCTCAACAAGCTCCCTCCCCATCCCTGCCTTACTACAGCCTCTTTGCATGCCTCTTCTCTTGCACCTCGCAGCTCGCAGCTCGCACCTCGCTTTAATGATAATTTCCAAATGACATAAAAGCGGACGAAGCGCTTCGGGCACAGCACGACGAGCACGAGGAGCAGTGTCCTGGCCCGGGCTGGGCTGGGCTGGTTGTGAGCGTAGCCTGTTCCCTGCAATCAATGAACTGCCTGAGCACGCGGCCCCGAGATAAATGAATTAAATGAATGGCTGCCGGTATCTCGTATCTGTGAATGTCTGATTGTTTGTCTCTCTTTCTGCCTCTCTCCCTCACTCTCTCTCTATCTCTTTTTCTCTCCCGGTGTGTGAGCGTGTGTGTGAGTTTGTGCATTTTAATGCCTTAATGAAAAATGCATTTTTAATTATTTTTTGTTCATTTACGAGCAATTTTTTATCATTGAGCCGTCGTGCCCCGCAGCTCGACAGTTGCGCTGGCTTATGCGGCGTATGCGTTATTTATAGCGCTTAATTTTCCCACTGACGCTTGACAAGTGTCCCCCTTCCCGCCACCCCTCGCCATTTCTCGCACGGCATATTTGCGAGCTGCTCTGCTTTCTTCACTGCACTTCAGGCGATGGCCAAGCTCGGTTGTTTGTCTGTCTGCCTCTCTGCTTGTCTGTCTGCCTGCTTGTCTGTTCATCTGTTTAATAGTTCAGATCTCGGCGACTATGGGAGCTAGAGCTATCAAATTTTCCACCCATATTTTTTATTATTGCACGCATATCAGGTTTATTACACAATTTAGACACGCCCTCTTAAATCAGAAAAAAAAAACAAATTCCTAGCGTAATTTTAAAGCTAAAATATTCATTTTAAGCATGTGCAATAAATGTCATCAGCTCAATAATTTAAGCAAGTTTCATGGTGATCGTATAAAAAACACATCAGCTATTGAAGATCTAGTTTTAATGGATGAACTTGACTCCGACGAACGGGTATATAACAGTCGAATGCACTCAAGTGTAGCTTTCTTAGTTCTTTATTCTGACTCCCTCTCTTCTTTGCGAGTTCCTCTTTGATCCTCGGTTGTTAATTATCATTTTCAAATGCAACTGCATTTCTCTTTTATTATTTTTTATTACTCATCACATCGTGCTCTACTTTTCTGCACCATTTTTCCTTTATGCGTCTCTCTCTCTCTGTTTCTCTCTGGCTTGCTGTTGGTCCCGTTAGTGCATTTCGGTGCGGGGTATCGTTTACACTAACTGCACTTTATGGAATGACAATTAGAGTAGCCAAAGGCAAAGCGCGAAGCAACAAGAACGAGAATGCTCTGACCGTGTTGCCAACTATCGTATTTCATTTCATTTGCTCGAGTTGAGCCATTGATTTGCGCCAAGCTAGCTGCTGTGTTGCCGACTGTCATTCTTTCATTCAGTAAGACATCTCTTTTATTAGACCATACCCTACGCTACCCGTCGCCGTTTCCCCTGCACAATTTCATTGCACAATTTCTTCATCAAATTTCAAGCCAATTTGCTTATTCGCTGCTGAATTTGACACTTGAAGAAATTACTCGGCACGGTGGATGGTAAGGGGCAACTGGAGCAGCGGGAAGGTTGGGGTGGGTAAGGAATGTGCAGGTGAAAATTGAAGTAAAAGAAAAACACACTCACACACAAAAACGCACAGCAAGTGCCTTTTGTGTGGCCCTCGAAGGCAAGGCAAGGCAAATCGAATTAAATTAAATTCATCTCAACTCATGCAGACATCAAATAGAAATGCCTGAGAATATATATATACATGTTATAATAATTTGTAAATACTATATAAAAATATATATATATGTGTTGGTTCTTCATGCTTATGCATTGTCTTTCAATTAAAAGCTATTATATTATTTCAAGAAGAGTTGACTTTCTGTCGCGCTATACACTTGCAGAGGGTATATACAAAGCGTAGAGAGAGATGGAGGGAGAGCGAGAGAGACATCTCTAACACATATATATTGGCTATATATTCCTGAACAGTTTCCCTATCGTTGCCTTGTCTTCCTGCTATCTTATTAAACCATTCAAAGCCTGTATCGCATCTTAACTCTGTCAAATAAAATTACTCGATAGTAGATAACATTTCTTAAATCAATTATTTGTAAATTCGATATACGAGTTTTTTAACTTTATCTGCTAGTACAATTTCCAGGAAAGATCAGCAGAAAGAAAACATGTCGAAATACAATCGAATAAACCGATGAATTTTACAATCGAATCGTAAAGTAATTAATTCCAAGCGTTGCAAGTGTATCAAAGCTGCGGCATGGCGACAGAAACCTTTCTTTCTTGTTATCTGATTATCTTGTTTCCATTTCTCCGCTCTCCATTTCATCGCATTTCACATGTATTCACTTTACGATTCATTTCCATTGCGAATCGAGTGTCACAAAAATTTCCCGCGTACTCAATTTCCTCACTTGAATATCAATTTTAATTTCAGTTTCTGTTTCAGCATCAGCTTCAGTTGCGACACTGTGTTTGAGTTTCAATTTCGAATTTATTTTTTCGATTGCAATGGCGATGGCGATGGCGATGGCGATGGCGATTGCAATTTGCCAAAGCTTGTGTTATGGTGTTGGGGATGTGACAAAGCTTTTTGCTTTTACCTGTTGCCATTGTCTCTTCGATTCGGTTTCAACATAATTGCAATTTGTACTCGATGTTGTTGTTGTTGTTGATTTTAATCGGGTGTGTGCATTGTGACGTTCGCGTGTCACTAAAATGTAATAAATTAAATAGAAAACCGTGACAAGAGGCGCAAGGAGGCTGCCCAATAGAGTATACCCTGCCAGAGTCTGAACAAAAACAAAAAAGAAAAGCTAAAAAGTCTGAAATTTGATGAGATTATTACTGTGATTACTACGGTTTATGGAGAGTACGGAGAGACGAGCTTGTCTAGTAATTAGGCAATTGTTTTTTTAGCGACTGTACTTTAAACCATATTGCACATGAAGCTTATTATTAAAAACTCTCATGAACCCTCGCTTTCAATGCTCTCACTTCGTTTCAGCATTTCACAGCTTAATTACACCCCATAAAATCTAAGTTTACAGGGTACAAGCGCTAATAATTCGACAAGCTTGGAGAGCGTAAAAGTGGGCAGACATTTCGACTGACAATGTCAACTAGTAGCACACACACACACACACACACACTGATACAGTTCGTGCACAGTTGACTTGTTTTTCCACCAAAAGAAACCGAAAGAAAACAAGAAAAATCAAGTTGGAAAACATGAAAATGAAAATGAAAGTTTCAATTACAAATTGGACTGGTTAGTGTTAGCTGTGGTACGTTAGTTTAGGCCAGAAAACACAACAACAACAAAAAGTAAGACAATAATAACAACAACGGGCCGGTCGCACTTTTATTTCGTGTTTGGGCGAAGAAAGAAACCAAAACGATTTAATTACTCGTTTTTCCGCTTCAACGACAATTTCCAAGGTGAATGCCACGCCCTCTCCGCCTCTAATATCTTGAATGATTGAAAGCGGCAATCGAGTGGAACATTCGTTTATTCAACACACATTCACAGCTCGTTCAATCGAAGTTGAAGCCTTTTTCGAAATGGATTAAAGCGATTAAGCAATTCTTTAGTTCAATTCTTCGCACATTCAGTTCGAATTGAACCTGAGATCGATGAGCTATCCCTGTCTCGATGGGTTGCAGAACAATCGAGATTCAATTGGATTGGCATGCCGTTAATGATGAGACAGTCCATTTGCGCAGAGTTGCCACCATATACGACAGGCGGTTTGAGGCTAGAGTGGCGGCAATCATCAAGGGAACAGTACGCCTGCTATCAATGCCAGCGCGCCGCTGTTCAATTCAATTTGTGCTCATTGTCAGAAATCGAACGCTTTGCTAAAGCAATAAACAAGCTAAAAATCCGAGGAAAAATAAGCTAAACAGAAAAAAAACAAGCCAAATAAAAAAAACATTGCTGTCTTGCTCAAGGCCGTCGTAAGCGAACAAAAAAAATGGTAAGCAGCTTATGCTGTTTCGTTCTTTTGGCCTGGTCTAACCAGCATGTTGACATTTTAAATCCCAAACGAACACACAGTAGCGGGTTGAGGAGGGGGGGCGGGGTGTAGCATATGCCAGACACGTGCAACTGTGGGAAGACCCCAATAAAAAACGTCTTAGACGGCAGCGGCGCAGGCAGGCCCTTTGCAGAGTCATCGCAGCGCATGACTTGCACGACGCCAGATCCAGCAAGATCTTAGATCTTAGTTGGCAAAAATCCCAGAACTAAGCAACGAGAACCCAGAACAATTGTGAGCTGGCATTAAAAAAAAGCCTGAGCATTGTTTTCCTGGGGGAACTCAAAGTTATTATTATTATTTTATTATGCTTATTCTTCAAGATATCGGCATAAAACTAACCAAGTGTATAGTTTTTTATGTCTGCAATGAGCTGTCAAAATTTCAGTAAGGTTGTGTATAACGATTGCTTAAGTCAGAAACCTTTGTTTCTGGTAATTCCCATGAGTTGTTCAATTCGGGGCAGACATGCTTAAATCACTTTATAAACAGGGAAAATACTGGAGGTATGAAAAATAATACACTGTGCATCTGATTAAGCGCATTTACTGCTGTTTGCACTGTTTTCTGATACATCCGATAAACGAGTGTGCACACACACACACATGACTCCCAGCTTGACAGCTGTGCGAGAGGGAGGGGGGGGGAGAGAGAGAGATAGTGAGAGAGACAGACAACGCTTGGCACTCTTTCAATATTTGCGAGGAACGAAACACTAAAGTGAATTATTAGTTGAGCAAATAATTGCACAGTTCGGTTTACAGCGGCAGCAGCAGCGTCTTTCTACCGTTCTGATAACTTGGCCAACTGACGACAGCAGCATCGCCATCGTCTCCGCCATCGCCATCGTCATCGGCATCGGCATCGTCATCGCCTTCGAAATCGCCTTCATTGCCATCGTCGCTCCTCGTTGGCAGCTTGCGACAATATTTGTCCAGTGCAGAAGACGTAGTCGACGACAGCGCTGAAGCAGTGGCGGCACGGGCAACACTCAAGCGGATGTGGCAACAGCAACGGGTCAGGGGGTAGGAGACGAAGCGGGTGCAGCAGTAGCAGGAGCAGCCGTGGGGACAGTGTCTACTCCACTAAAGCCGATTAGATAATTTTGTTTTTGCTCAAGCTCAATTCTATGCCATGCTCTTGCTAATTGCTTGACACACACCCCCTGCCTGCCTCCCTTGCTTACCCATCCCATCAGCCTGCCTCTCTCGCGCACCCTCCCTCACACCCTACCCTTCCCTACCTCCCTCGCACACACATACCGCAACTGAACCAGTTCAAATGGCACAAGCCACGCTGCACTTTGCCTGACCCTGACCGCAAGATGATTACACAAATTGCCAATTGGCATATCAAGAAAATCGGATGTGCTGCAGCGCATAGATACCCTGGAAACTATTGTCAGACTTTCGCCTCGAACAATGTAAGCGGATCGAATTCGATTAGAAAGAAAAGAAAACAATGAAGCTTAAGGGAATCAATAATTATTCGATAACAATATCGTTTAAAACGTTTCTTTTACATTTTTTCAAATAAATCGATACATTTTAAGGCAATCGATATAAAGCGTATTGAGAGCAAATATTTATAAGAAAGAGTCTATTATTAAGATCGCAAACAAGTCAGTGACATTTTTATTTTTGCGCTCATAATCGTACTGTTGACAACTCTGATTGATATATAAGTATGTACGTGCGAAAGGGGGTATATCAGACTAAATAACCAAAACCCCCTTGCTTTCGCTCAACTTGCATTTGTTATTTTACAGGGTATTACCATGTCTCTGCTTAGTTGAATGCGATGCGCTCTTTTTGCCCATTGTTTATTTATATTTATATTCATATTTTTTGTTGTTTTTTCTCGCTTTTTATGTGACTTCTTTTGTTTCTTCTTCTACTTAATTTTTGTAAATGTGCGAAAGTGTTTATGCCACGATTTAAAATGCGTCGCAACTCGCTATCTTCTGCTGCTGTTGCTGTTGCTGCTGCTGCTGCTTCCTCCTCCTCCTACCCAACTTCAAGCCGAATGAGGTATGAACAAAATCATATACAAAATCAGTGGAATTTGTTGAGCTGTGTAAATAACTACAACGGCTTATGTTATTGCATATTAAAGACGACGCGACGTGCGATGCCCGTTGTGGCCCTGGTATTTTCTGCTGCTGTTGCTGTTGCTGTTGTTGCTGCTGTTGTTGCTGTTGTGCAAATATGCCAAGCAACCATAACAACAAGACGTTGTCAAACAACAACAATTGTGGTTTAATTGCAGCACGTGTGATCGAGACAGGCAGAGCGGGAGTGAGAGAGAATGAAAGCAAACATTATTTAAAAGTTGTCTCTTTTAGAAATATGTTAAGCTAATGAAAGCTCTGGCTTGATTGCAGCCGAAAGTTGTTGGAATTTTTGAAGAAATTTAGAATACTTTATCATTAAAGAGAGCTTGATGGATTTAGTTTGGGTAATGAGATTTAGTTTTGGTAATGAGTAGTTTGCAAATTGCATTCCAAAGATTTCGTAATTATATTGGATACTCTTTCTAAATTGATTGCATAATAGACATTTAGTTAAGATACTCTTTAAAGAGGTTAAGTATAGTTCTTGACAGTTCAGTTACAATATTAAAGTGAAGTATTATAATAATTGTATGTTATCATAATTTATACAAAGTTTGCGAGTTTCTTTCGTTATCGAATACTTCTGAGCGAACTCTTCCAAATTAATTTAAAGTTGGAGTTTAATGAGGTTTCAAGCAACGCGTAGAGGAGCAAGCTTTCGTAATATCATTATCCAACCTTCCCTCAGCCAATACTCCCCTCACGCATTGTCATGTGATGCGGGTTAATTTGTTAATTTTCTAACTGGAATAGAGAGAGAGGGAAAGAACAAGAGACAGTTAGACCCTACGTCATCCCTTATCGGGACAGCTTAACTCATTTAGTCGCCTGTAGATGGCGTAATGCCAGACATAATGTGCGTGCGGCGACCGCAGAATGCGGCGAAGCGATGCGGCGAATTGATTCATCAGTGCAACGCTGCGTCCCTGCGTGATCCACGCTATGCCTGGACATTTCTAATAAAAAACCCAAGCGAAATGGCTCGGGGCTGTTACGTATGTGTGTGTGATAGATAGGGATAGGAGGGGTGTATGGTGGGATTGGGAGGGGAGTGGAATTTAACGCGTGGTCAAAGTTAATGGCAGGAAAACAAAATGTTGCATTTTGGAGTAGATGATATCGACTGTCACTGCAGTCTACCGGCTCTCTCTCCCCCCCTCTGCTCCACAGCCCTCATGGGAAGTGCCCCCCTCTCCCCCTCCCACCCTTGAGCACGCCATTAGATGACCGCCTGATGCGATTGCATTTTCCGGCTGATGATAACGAGGAGAACTTCGCAGTCAGCATGAGATTTTTGCATAGACGCGCAGAGGCGTCGCCCAGAGAGGGAAGAAGGAGGCATTACAGCGGGTAGAGGTAGGGGGAGTACTCAGTGCGGAACATCTGTCGGCATAGCATATTCACAGCCGTTTATATGGTCTGCCTCCCCTCGCTCAGCTGGGCGCCCGTTTAGTCATTCATTTTGGTTTATAGGTAAAGCTGGTCCGACATTGAGCTGCAAAGCAATTTAGCTGGCGCCGCATTACGAGGCGCTGGGCGTGACCATTTCATGCCATGGGATGGATGCTAAGGTCGAGTCGACACGCAGACGACGAGACACAAAGCAGGCGTGGCCACGCCCCCACACGCCCCAGCCTGGACACTGATTGTGAGTTTAAAAATGCATTTTACAGACAATTTTGCACTTACCATTTACGAGTTGGCTGAGGTCATTGATGGCAGCGTTGACTGTAACGAAACGAGGAGGGAAGAAGAGGAGAGAAGGAGTAGAAAATTAGAGAATTTATCGAGATTGTTGCAAATATTGCTGGAATGCATCTAGGTAGCAGAGATTACAGCGAGATTTATGAAATAAAACGAGTGGAACGCGAAGCTCCCACGCTTTTTAGTCAAGATAAAGATATAGTCAAATATTGGATGAATATATTCATATAGTTAGATAGAAATATATACAAGATAGAAATACATTTAACCTATTCTATTTCCATTTATATTTCGATCTGTTTATTTTCAATATCTTTCCCTATGTGCCCATCTAATCCCCGTAAAGCTCTCTGTTTTTTTATATATCTTTTTAAATGGCTCTACATTTCTTTATAACTCTCAATATCACTCTATATCACAATATATCGCACTATATCGCACTATGTCTCACTATATCTCTATATAACTCTCTATACCTCTCTATATTTATCTATATCGTATCGTAAGGCATGTATAACTTAATATTTCTTTACATCTTTATATATCTTACTAATCTTTCTAAATCTCACTATATCACTCTATATTTTTCTATATATCTGTAAACTCCTCTATATATCTCTCTACATATATCAATATATCCTAATATATCCTAATATTTTCTTAAATTACTCTATTCATCCCTACATCCCTCTATATCTTCCTGTATCAATCCCTATATGAAACCCTATACCTCTTTATACCTTCCTATATCTCTCTATATGTCTCTATATCTCTCTATATCTCTCTATTTCTCACATCTCTCACATCTCTCTACATCTATCTACATCCCTCTCTATCTATCTCTTTCTCTATCATACCCTATATACAAAGCCTGCCCCACATTCGCCACACAAATCGTCGGCTCTATCATTTGCGCATCTAATCTGATTACCTTGGGCATCAAACTATCGCACTAAAGCACTTTAAACGGCGATTTGCGGTTGCACAAAATTTTGGCAAACATATCACGTGTTCGCATTGACAGATGTTCCATGATGTTGTCTCTCTCCGTCTCCGACTCCGACTCCCTCTCCCTTACTGTCCACACACCACCCACGCACAGATGGCCGTAGTCGTCGCATTCGTTGTGAATGCCAAAAAACCGTTTTGCCATATCGACAGACCTCAAAAACCTCAACAACTACAATAGATACGAGCGTAGGGAGCAAATGGGGACTCGGGCGACATTTTTCTAAAACCAACTCATTATTTTACATTTTTGGTTCACGACCCAGAAATTGTACCCTCTCTCTTCCATTCCCATTCCCATTCCCGCTCTCCCTCTCTCTCTTTCTCTCCCCGTTCTCTGTGGCAGTGTGTCTCCATTCGTGAGACGTAAAATCTACAGAAGTCGAGTACGTGCGGTCATCTGTCATGATTCTCGACTTATCGTTTGGTGGGCACCGCGCGCGAAGTTGGCCTACAAATCAAGTCAGGCTGCGGAGAGTGGGGGACAGTGCGGAGTGAGGGGTCTGGAAAGTGGACTTGTCACTTGGTCGGCGTGGTCGCGAGACTTGGTCTAGTCTCATCGCGTCGCGTCGCGTCTTGGTTCCATTGTCTATGTGCGTGCGCTTTGCTTAAATGTCAATTATTTCACGCTTATTTGATTCTCGATGTGATGTTGACGACGGACACAAAGATGACGATGACGATTATGTTAAGGCTGAGGCTGCACAGCGTGATGATGGGGCAACTTTATTTGACGAGAAAGCCGACAGCGACAGTGACAGCGACAACAGCAAATGAAACCAAACGAAAAGTGAAAAATATAAAGAAGCCGCAGCAGCAGATTTAATATGTATGTCTCTCTGTCTGCTCTGCCTGTTCTGTCTGTCTGCCTGCTGTGTCTCTTTATCTGTCTCTCAGTGTCTGTATGTCTATCCGATTCTCTGCATGCCTATTTGTCCTACTGCATCTTAGTCTCTATGTATTTCCGTCTCTCTGCCTGTCTCTGTCTGCCTCTCCGTTTGTCTGTCTGTCTGCCTGACTGCATCTCTGTCTGCCTCTCCGTCTCTCTGTATGTCCGTCTATCTGTCTGCTTATCTGCTTGACTCTCTGTTCGCCTCTTAGTCCCTCCGTATGTCAGTCTCTCTGCCTGTCTGTCTCTCCGTTCTGTCTCTCTGTTCTGTTACTATGTCTGTCTGTCTGCCTTTCTCTCTGCCTGTCTGTCTGCCTCTCTCTTTGTCTCTTTCTTTCTTTCTGGCTGTCTGTTTACAAAGCTCTAAGTATCAGGTATGCTACCATAAAAAATAAAAGTAATGACTCGCTTTTTATGGCATTTTAATGCGATCTTTACGAGCTTACGACAAAGATCTCTTCCACGCCGCACACACGCAGCCAGACAGCGTCTCTCCCACTCTCTCTCTGACTATTTCTTCCTCACTCTCTCTCTCTCTATCTCTCTCTCTCTGTGCGTCTGTCCAACGGTATTTGGCTTCAATTCTTTGTGGGTCAATTCGAGCATGGAGTTTTAGAAATGTGCTCTCCCACATTGACTGTCACTCTCGATCCCTTTCGCCCTGCTTCCTCCCTCTGCCCGCGCTCTCTGTCGATCCACAATTGCTGACACTTTTAAGTCGGTTAAGCGGCAAATTGGCCTGAATATTGATATGCCTTGGCTAATTTCAAAGCTCTCCGAGAGGCAGAAAGCGATGCACACTCTGCTTACATCATGACTTCAACTTTAACCAATTTCCAAACATTTTCCGCAGATACAATCAGGAAATTTTCAACAATAAACTAAAACGAGCAACGACGACGATGATGGCGAAGATGATACGAGACGAGTGGGGGCAGGGGAGTAGGAGGAGGGAGTGGGAGATGGAGGCTCTCTGAACGTAACGACATTTCGTACGACCCCATTTCCAAAGTCGTAATAATTTCATGAAAAACGCAGCGACGCCAACAGCGCTGCAGTTTTCACTGTCTTAGGTGGGTGCTGGAAGAGGAGAGAAGTGCAGAGAGAGGGAGAGAAAGAATGAGAGAGAGAGAGGGGTTGCTTGGGCAGCGCGCGTTGTTGGTAATGTGCCAGTAAAAGGTATTTTAACGCTGGAATGCCTCAGCCTCCTTCTCAGACCCAGCCTCAGTCGCCGCCTCCCCCTCGCACTCTCTGCGAGCGTGCACCTATCACTCTACCTCAGGCCCGCCTCCCATGCACTGTCGCCATTATCTGCTTTACCGCTAGCTTCAGGTCGGACTGGGGGGGTGGGGGTGGGGAATCGTCGAGAGGAGTCCTCGGCTGCTTTGTCATGAAAAATAACTTCGCTTCGTTGAAATGACAGTCACGATTTTGCTTTTGCTTTTTTGGGCACCTCCGATGCCGACCACGCCTCCTGCCTACGAGGGAATTCCCCCGCGCAGACCTCATACTCCTGACTTCTCTCTCTCTCTCTCTCTCTCTCTCTCTCTCTCTCTCTCTCTTTCTCTCTCTCTCGCGCGCTGTCTGCCTCTCCGCCTGCCTTGTTCATCTCTTTTACTTCTCTGTGCAGTTTTTCCTTCTTTACTACACACATTTATATAATTTCCCTCACTCTCCTCTCTCTCTCTCTCTCTCTCTCTCTCTCTCTCTCTCTCTTAGCCATGTTACAGACTTGGATGCTGCAACTAAATGAAAGATGATGAATTTATTAAATTCTCCACGCGGATGCAGGGTGTGGAATGGGGCCGGCAAAGGCGTTAGCTGGGATGCGCGGGTGTTGGACATAATAAATATACATCTATATAAGTTTTCAGTGCGCTTAAAGAGGAGAAACGATGCAATCAGTTCCGAGTTGGATCCCATGGATGCTAAGGAAAGAGGGGGGCTATATGCTTGGAGTATGTGCCACGGAGATCTTCAACAAAGCGAATAAGTAGTTGTAGCAGCAAAAGATCTCTCGCTATAGACAGCAGTAATTTCAGCTAAAATGACAAGCCTGATATTGAAGAAAAAACCCTAAGATCTTGAAGATTATAGGAAACTGAATTTCAAGAAAATTCTCCATCTATCTATCCATATATCATCCTGTATAATACTTGATTCTTTTTTAAATTTTCAATTAAGTCAAGGTAACAATAACAAACTCATAGATTCAATCTCGGTAACAGCTGCATCGCCTCTCTAAATCTCTCTCAATTCCCCTCCCTGCTCCCCCCCACCCCTCCCTACCCATTTTCCCCCTGTCTCAGCAATATGTATGACCTACAAATTGACAAAGTTCGCATTTTCATTTCGACTCTGGCCATGCGTTTAGGCATTACCTTCAGGCCCCGCCTCGAGTTCCCGTCCCCTGCCTAATCCCTCGCACGGTCATTTACCGGCAAAGAATGAAAACTTTGTTACGCACACACCCCCACCCCCCGACACCCACCGGTTGGTTTAATCTTTTGTATGGCGATTTTATGTAACCTGCATGCGATGGCGAAATTCCTTGGGCACAAACGCCGTAAGAGAGCAAAACTTTTTCTGGTCCCGCCACTCTCTAACTCGGTCTGGGCTAATAAAGAATGTAAATGGAGCAAATTGCTTGGGCAAAAGGTAAAATTTCATAAATTTTCCAAAAAGAAAGAAAGAGAGAAGACGATGAAGAAGAGAAAGAAAAAGAAACACACACACACACGGAGAGTGCGCTGGCTCGTAACTTTTTTCGTAACTTAAGAAACAATCGTAAAAATCGCGCAGTGTCATTAATCTGGGAGGACTCTTTCCAGTCTTTCCGCCTCTCATCTGCCCCATACCGCAGCCAAAGTTTCCAACTGCCCCGCCCACAATTGATGTAATAAAAGCGTTTAGCCTTAATTGTTGGGGCGTTAAAGGTTATTACAGTTGTTGTTGTTGTTGTTGTTGTTGTTGCTGCTGCTGCTGCAACGATTTGTTTTTCCTTTACGCATTTTTCTCGGCATTTTGCTCTGTCATCATAAAAACAAAAAAAAAATCAGAAGAAAAGTCTCGTATAGGTGTGCGCGCTAAAGCGAAATCAAAAACGTCGTAACTTGGTTTCATTATACCCTGTTGACATCGTCAAAACGAGCAGGGTAAGTGGATTAGAGAGCTAAAGCATTTAAATCGAGTTTGCGATACTTTACGTACTCGTTTCATATTTATAACCAGTCAAGAAGTGATATATCACAGAATTGCGGTGTTTTTTTAACCCATTGCTTTAATTGCGGTGGCTAAGCTATACTGCATATATTAATGCGGTGTCAGTTTGCTGTGCAACTCAGTTAATGAATGGAATTGTTTATAATTGAATTTTTGAATATTGAATATGAGTAGCAGTACCAGAGGGTATCAGTGTGGCCCAGCACTGTCCGAACTGGATCACTTGGGTTTGGATCTTTTCTTTTTTTTACATTTTCATCGTCTCGCGCTCGGACTGGAAACTGTTTTTAATGACCGAATATTAAAATAAAAGGTGCTGCTGCTGCCGCTGCTGCTGCTGCTGCTGCTGCTGCTGTTGCCTTTGTGGGGCCTTCGTACGATTTTCCATTTACCATTTTGGGGTCTGCTTTGTTTATGGCCGGGTAAAGGGGGATCGGGGCGCGGTCTTATGACACTTTTCATTTGCCGCTGCATAATGAAAAATTAAATTAATGAACGCACATTTAAGAGAGAGGTAGACTGGAGCAGGGGGGCGTGGCCAGCGTCGAAACAGATTTCATCTAACAATTTTACATTTCTCTCGGTGCTGCTGCTGCTGCCGCTGCTGCTGTTATTGTCGCTTTGTATACTCATTTCCATTTCCCTTGCCTTGCCATTTTCATTTCCATTTACATTTCCATTCCCATTGCCTAGGAGTCCACATTAGCGAAGTGCCAGCAGCAACAACTCTGGCAACTCTGGCGCCTTTTACTTTGTGGCAAATTAATTTGGCAAGTGCAATAAAACTTTTGCAGCAGATTTGGCCATTATTCAATGCCGGCTAAATGCAGGCAGCACACCCAGCGCCAAGAGCAGCAGCAGCGGCAGCAGCAGCAGCAGAAGGAGATGTGAAGTTGTGGGAGTGTCGGTGTGAGTTAGGGTTGCCATGTTCGTGTAATAACCAGGCCATTAAATAAATTAGTCAAATGTTTTTGTTGCCAGTTAGGGTGCCCGTTAAGTGGTTTGATGGGGGAGCGAGAGAGCGACAGAGCGAGTGTGCGAGCGAGACAGACAGCATGCTACTTTCGCCAACTGTAGATGGCGCATTAAAGCCGATCGACGAGCTGACATTTGCCTCTCGAGGATCAGCTGTGCCTGACTCTCTCTCTGCCTACCTCCCTGACTCTCTCTCTTTCAGTCCCTCCTTCCTCTCTCTCTCTCTTTCTCTTTCTCTCTCCAACTCCGTGCTGGCATCTCGCCTGTTCGCTGCATCTGTTTGCGTCTCAAATCAACCCTGAAATTCATAAATGACAACGGGCTTGCGAGGGGCACAAGACAATGGACGCGCGTCTGACAACCCTGTGCTCGTCGTTGTCGGAGGACACACTAATAAATCCTTGTCACAATATCCTTTTGTTTTGCCATTTTTCGAGTCGAGGCGAGTCGAGCTGAGCCGAGCCGAGTCGAGTCGAGTAGCTGCTGCTGCTGTGCCAGACGCATCATCTTTTTTGAATTTACAGCGCAATAATTCAAAATACATTCGCTGACTGACACACGGAGAGACGAGCAGACAGACAGACGGACAGGCGAGCAGACAGACAGACGGACAGCTGAGCGGACAAACGGGGAAAATCTTCACTGCTGACACGGCATCCCGCCTGGGCCTCGTCTGGCAGGCTCAGGCTCAGTTCCAGCCTCGTCTCGACAGTCCACTCCCTGCCTCCCCCAGCTGCCCTGACCCCTCACCTCTTGGCAATGATTAAAGTCCTGTCGGCACGCAGAGCAGCATATGCCGTCTTCCCGTCTTCCCGCCCAGCTCCGCCGCTTCTCAAGCTGCGAGATTAATTCGCCCTCGTTCCGCTAACTCCCTGTGTGAGTGTGAGTGTGAGTGTGTGCCTGTTGATTGCCACTCTCCGTGATATAGTTTACAAGCACAGGGGGAATGCAGAGCAACGCCTTGAAGTGTCTAGCAGGAGTTTAAGTAAGGCAGAGAGAGAGAGAGAGAGAGAGAGGCAGAAATAGGGAGAGAGACCAACAGCTGAGATAAATACGCGTTATTTCCTTTCATTCATAGTCAGAAACGCACTTGAAATACGATTTTTAATTATATACGATACCATATATCATATAAAGAAATGGTGCTATTATTTATAACGCAGCTGCATGAAACACCTTATTTTACTATATTTATTATAGAATATCATATGATATAAATTTATTAAGGTCTATGGATTTAAAAAGATTATAATATATAACAATCCTAAGTTTCGCAGCTGACTACAGTCAAAAACTGCAGTTTACAGCTTTTTAAAGCAATTTGAACTCCCGAAATTTGGTTTTCTAATGAAGAATTATAAGTGAAACATATATATAACATAATAAATTGAATATTGTAAGCAGCGACCTAAGAAAAACCCATTTGAAAGATCATATTATAAGCCTAGCTGCCTCAAGCAAGGGAGAGTAGAAAATAAAAAAGCACAAGAGCACGATATCAGAACAGTTTAGTTCAGTTGAGTACGCTTGGATGGGGTTTATAAGCATAAAGAGCTGAGCAGGCCTAGGCCAAGGGAGAAGGGAGAAACGGAAAGAAGGGCAAAAGAAACGCTGAAGAACTGTAACAAGTGTAAGAAGCGGAAGAGTAACAGTTTAAACACTTATTCACGCACACTCACATGCACACTCACACTCGCACTCACACTCACACTCGCATGCACTCACAATCAGACAAAGCACTCATAAGACACTGTTAGGGTACTTCAACTTTTTGTTTGCTTTGCGCTGCGTTGCGTGGGGCCATGTGGCATGTGGCATGCAGCGAGAGCAACCGAAAGTGCAGCCGAGCGATATATACGGATATATATATGTATATACATATATATATATATATATATATATATATATATATATATATATATATATATATATATATATATATATATATATATATATATATATATATACTGCATATAGTCGAGTGCATACTTAGGCAAAACTTGGTGGCGCTTAATTCCATTTTCTGTTCTCCGCTTGCGTTTTCATTCTCGTTTTCATTTTCAGCAACGTTTTGTTTGCCTTCTCGAGGCGTCCTTTTTGGCCCAGTGTCGCTGACATGTTTGTCTTGGACAACTGTGGAAATAGGTCAGGCGTGGTGGTCGTGGGGGGAGCGGGGTATGTTTTAATTGCCAACTTTTTGTTTCGGGGGCAATTGCATTGCATTTCGCATAGCATAACTTGCCCAAACTTAGCCGAAGAACTCGTTCTGTCTAGTGATCTTCTAACTCACTCTCTCTCCCACTCCCTCTCTCTCCCTCTTTGTCATTTTGCCTCTCACTCCCCCTCTGCCGCTTCCCCTCTATAGCACCACGTAAATCATGTTAAGGTAACTTAAAAATAGGCGCCTCTTGACATTCGAGTGCGATTGTCAGTCATCGCTCTGGCGCTCTCGCTTAATTGCCGCACATCTGTCTGGCAGCACGTCTCCGCCTCCGCCGTTAACTGCCCCTCTGCCCACTGCTTACACGCTCCCTCGCCCTCGTCCTCGCCCTCACACTCGCTGCCATCGATGTGTGGCCCCGGCCAAATGAATTTATGACAACTAAGCATAAATAATTCAATTCGTGCGTGTTTACAACATTTATGAAATGAAGTGTTGAAGTGGGTGAAAATTACGCCCACACACACAGACACACCTCACACTCACACACACACCCGTCGCTGCTCCCAAAATTATCTTGAAGTTGTCTCAGTCTTTGAGAAGCACATAAAATAAATGAGAAAACAAAAATCATAGAGGGGCGACAGACAGACAGATATGAGAAAAAGTCGGTCTAATAGCCGCGGCGAGTCTATCTATCTATCCATCAAATGACTCATAAGTGCTCAGACTTCCGCTTGTCTCGCTCTCTCGCTCTCTACCTACCTACCTATCTCTTTCGTGCTGTAGGGTTCATGTGTGCAGGGTTCAAGAAACCCAGATCTGCGGCAGATTGGAGGCTGACTGAAATCCCCAAACTGAGGTTGTTGCCACGATCAATGTGATCCACGCGCCTCTATCTCACTCTTTTTTTTTTGTATTTCAATTACCTCGTGGGTTGTTTGACTCATACATGGGATTAATTCGGCTTCAGTGCTGCAGGCAAATCGCAAAGCAATCGATAGTATCGATGATTTCATAAGTTTTTCAATGCAACGATTGATTTTTGCTTACCATCGACACATGCAGTTTGCTGAGTAAACCGTTATAATTGATTAAATCGATAGTCACGATAGTTCTAGGGCTCATAACATTGATAATCGATAGTATAGCTTAGCATCTCTTACATGTCTTTTGCGGTACACACTTTTTTGGATCTTTTCGTTTTATTACTGCCTAAAATAGCATTTTCCCAGTCTTGCTCGCTCTCAACGCAACTGACTCATCGCTTCTGCTTACTTTAATGCCATTTAGGATCTTGCGAACCCCCTTGGCAATTGTCCATTTGTGGACTTGGCTCATGATGTCAGCTACTGAAAAAAAAGCTGCCGCCTTGTCAACGTTTCAACAACAATGGCAAAACTATTTAGCAAAAAAAAGCAAAAAAAATTAAATATATAAATATACACATGCTTACATAGCAGGTATGAATGTATGATAAAAACAAAAACGACAAGCAAACAAGTCGTTAACGTCATGGAATTATAATTAAAATTTGAACAAGTCCGCCGCATGCCCCGCGACCTCTCGCCTAGCCCCCATACCTTGTCGATGCTGATGTTGATCATGAAGGTTTCTGTATTTCTGATAATTGACTTGGGCTTAACGCAATTAACAAAGCGAAACGATTGAATAAAAATAGTAAAACCCATCAGCGATACAATGATACGATAACGAAATGGTTGTCGTTCGGCATGCCGAATTTTTGCATACCCTTTTCAGTTGATTATTTCGGCTAAGCGTGGTTCGTTGTTGTTGAAATTTCGATATGTTATGGTAAACATGCGAGAGATAAAATTTGTTGAATTTGCCTGGCATATCATGGAAAATAACTGAAATACAGTGCCTTCTATGGCAGCTAAATGTTAATGCAGAAACATTCGGGCTCTCTACGCTTTACTAAAAAGAAACTTTGGTTTTGAGAAGTATCGGTGATGCAGACTCAATGAACAGAAATAAAAATATATATAACTGGCAAACTGCTGGTCATAGCCAATAAACCCTTTACCATCGGGCTAGAGTGTGCAACACTCACATGAATAATCACGCAAACACACACTGCGTGTCGCATGAAGTTGTCATTTATTCATTTAATAATAAACAATATAAGCATTAATAAGTTAATAATCGCCATCGACTTCATAAACGATGTGGGTTCCAGTCGGTATGCTGCTTAACAACCCCACGAACGAACGAACGAACGAACGATCCATCCATCCACCTGCTTGTCCCTCCGCAGTTGATGATCATTATGCGAGTAATAATAGAAATACGATAAAAACAAAATTAAGCAAAGTGAAGCCCACATCGATGATATCATGTGATTTAACTGTGATTTCGACAATACGTACACAAGGTTTCCTGATCTTTCCTTAGCCCAATCAATCTTTCCTTTCCACTTGCGGAAAACAACGAGAAAATCAAAACTACGGTCAGTTCAACTAACCATGAAAATCACAAATAATCAAATATAAACTGAACGTGGCATCAATTACCCAAATAGTATTTTTTCGTATGTCCAAAACTTCCGGCAGATGGCAGATGAGTGTGGTACAACTAAATTCATCCACAGCCAACGAACGTTGTGATTATCTAGCTTCATGACGATTATGAATATTACTTTAGCCGACGTTATCATGTTCAGCAAGCAGGCAGGTAGAGTGAGACAGAGAGAGAGAGGGAGAGAGAGAGAGAGAGGAGGCAGTCTAGGCGAAACCCTCAGCCGGATGGAAGACGTAATTGCTGCCCATTATGGTCGTATGTAGCATGAAATATGACAGCGAAACTTGGACCAGGCACACACACACTCACACACATGGGAGCTGAGAGTGCAAACATGACGAAAACAAATAAAAATTTCGTGAATACGTTTTAATTATGCGCATAAAGCTAATTAATTAGGGGGCTACTGCAACAGACCGGCATATCTGCTGTCTTCTTGCCGCATGACAAATCAGATAAGATAAGGTACAGGTGTGCAACAGCACGCGCTAACCAGACACACACACACACACACCTACACACACACACACACACACACAAACACTCGACATAACCTCAACATGCAGCAGCAGCTGCACTTGCTCATTGACGAGTCCGGCTTGTGGCGCAACTATCCATCATTTAACTCATCCGACTGAGACAGAGAAAGCTTCAAGTTTACGTGAGTTTCCCGTATTAAAGGTTCCACAATTCTACCCATTTCTGTTCCCATATAAAGTGTGTGAAGTTTTCATTTTATAATCTCATAATTTCGACATTGAGAGACAACAATGGATCAATCAATTTGAAGACAGATACATTATACTTGCACACGGTGTAATTAACTAGGCTGCAGTCGAGCGTGTCCGAGAGTTTGCTATTATTTGCGTGGGCGTTGGGCGTGGTAACTAACACTTAGTATGTGCTTGAGCATTGCCTGGTATATATAAATATCTATGCCAGATTTCCCATCTCTAGCTTTTATACTAGCTGAGATCTGTGTGTTCGTACAGACAGAACGACAAATTTGTCATACCGCAGCAAAATCTGTTGATTTTAAGGCGAACTAGTTAAAGACTAGCTTTCGTTAAGGTTTATAAAAATCCCAAATGTCTTTCCACTTGCCTTATTTAAATTTACATTAAATTCGAAAATTCTACTTGCTTTATTTAAATTTACATTAAATTCGAAAACTCTTTCAATAGTGGCTTGCAAATGTCTTCGGAGTTTTGTTTGTCATTTCTTCGGCACTTAAAAAGTTATACGGAAAAACCTTTTAATCTTCCGACTCAGACTCGAATTCCATTGGCATGCAAATGAGATAGCTGGCGCTGGGTCCGCTACGAGGGGTATATTAATTAAATCTTGTGCAAAGCACAACATTAGCTGTACATCTGATTGGGGTACAGCGACAACTTTTCAATTTTCTTTGCCGTCAATTTATTTTCATTGACAAACATTTCGCCAGGAAGGAAGAACCTCCTGCCAATCCACTGCAAAGCAGCAGGATTTACTTTACAAGTATACGAAATTTAAGCTACAAGAGCTACCCCTAATAGACTTTTAATTACCTTTACCTTCACGCTTTGTTGTGCTGCGAGGGGGAGTGGGGCGTGTCGTGTTGATTTTTGCGCCAATGCGAATCTGAAACGGAAACGGAAACAAAAATAGAAATCAGTGGGAAAAGATTGGCATTATTAGTAGGGTAATATACGAGGAGCGATCTAGGTGTCGCTCGACGGAGATTTGCATAAGCCCAAAGACGTTGTCGTAGTCGTAGTCGGTAAATGCCGCTGTTGCATGTCAAGCTGGCATTAGCTGCGTGCCGCAAGTGCCGCAATCAGGCAGGCGATTGCCTCAAATTGAATAGACAGGGCGAGGATAAGTCGTAAGGGGGAGGGCGAGAGTCAGTAGGTAGAAGAATAGACGACATGTAGCCGAGTGAAATTTGTCACACGAAATTAGCCTCGAGCAGCAACGATTCGATTCGTGCCGCTGCCTGCCGCTTCGTGTGGCAGGCGGGGGGAGGAGGCATCATTTATCAATGTGCGCCAAATCGCCGAGTGACAGGCAACAATAAAAACAAAGCTACACACAGCGTAGGGTAGGGTAGCGCAGGGTAGCGCAGGGTAGCATGGCCAAGGCCATTGTCAGCGCGGGGCGTGGCTGATTGTGAGTTTGTTGTGAAATTGAGAGATTCGAGAGACTTGTGTAACAATGCCTAATATGCTAATAATTAGCCTAGGAAGCGAGAGGGATAGAAAGACATAGAACGAGAGAGGGAGTAGAGGGAGAGGGAGATAGGCAACTCGAGACAGACAGCTTGTCTTTCATTCATATGCATATCGAGTGAAAGATACACACAACTCGATTAGATACAATCTCTCTGGGGTGCCATTTCAAGTGGCCCTCGAGCTAGAGCAGAGGCGGCACTCAATGGGCACGCACACACTCTCGCACACACACACACACTTGCACACACACTCGCACACAGCAAATGCCTTTTATCTTGAATGTCGCACAATCTCAACTCATTTTGGCAGGCAGCTGCCATCAATACTTAATACAAGCGCCTGTCAATTGCCGCTTGTCAGCTGCCAAGTCAAAGTCAAGTGATGATTGGACGACCTCAACTATACCATAGTGGAATTATACCGAATTTCCATTCCACACGGAATAACGTAAGCAAATGCGAGCGAGCGATGACAACGACGAGAAGCAAGTCAATTTACATTTCCAACTTCAACTTCATTGGAATTCTCTCAGCTTACTAAGCGAATGCTCGATAACTGACCTAACCTGAAACGATTGCAGATCGATACACACTGGCTCTCTACCTCCCACTCGCTCTCAGTCTCCCACTCTATCTCTCTCTCTCTCCCCCTGTCTCTCTTGCTTGCACATGGCCAACTGACATTTCAATGGCATTTGATCGCGCTATTTTGTTTTGGCTTTCAATTTTTCAGTCACATTTTTTACTACCGAGAGTCGAAGAGTTTATTCTGCATACAGCTGCTCGCCTGCCCGTCTGCCTGTCTGCCCGTCTGTCCATCTATATATATAACCAGATCTCAGAGATTATAAGAGCTAGAGCTATCAAATTAGCTGACAATATATCTTAATAATGCACGCAGCTCAAGCTTATTTTAGAATTCCAACACGCCATCAAACGTCCACTCAAATCAAAAAAAAACCTATACCAAGCGTTATTTTAAAGCAAAATTGTTAATTTTAAGTAAATACAACAATTATCTATACACAAATGGCTACTGCAAATTTCATAACAATTGCACCATAAACATTAAAGTTATTCCCGAAACACTTGACTAACGGGTATATAAAACTCGAGCAGACGCAACTGTAGCCTTCGTTACTTATATTTATTATTTTTTCGTATTTCTTATTACGGTCTGTGCTCCATGCTCTGCATACTTGATCAGCAGCGGCGCTGGGGTCAAGCCTCATCCTCAGCTTAAAAATTTGAAATGCAGTTTTTGGCCGTGCTTCACGCCCGTTTTGTTTATTTAAACACAATTTCGTGTATGTGTTTTCTTTGGGCCAAGTATGGCTGCCCTTGAATGTGACTCGCATTGCGTATTTTGTGCTCGTACACGCACTTGTTGTTGCTGTTGTGCCTCTTATGGCCATAGATAGTATTTATGGCTTTGCCAGTATTTAGTTTTCAATTTCGATTTCAGCTTGATATTTATATTTATAGCCGGCTTGAAGGTCGTGCACAAGTGTTGACAACAAATTGGCTTCATCCGCAGCTATAGCCTGGTCAAGTCGGGTCGAGCCGAGCCGGGCCGAACCGTACCGAACCGCACCGAACCTGAGATTAGCATAAGTAATTGTTGGTTATCGAAAATGCTTAATGAGCTGCGAGCTGAGATCATAAAGCATAAGGCTTGTGCGAGAAAACAGGCAGCGAAAAGGTTTACTGTGCATTTGCTTATGTAAATTGCGAGTTGAATTGCTATAGACTATAATATGTTAACATATTTGCCATGTTGTTCCAGAATATATATACTATATAGCATAGTATTCACAGCTAGCCTGCAGTTTACGAACATATTGCAGTTGCAATCTTCTGCTGCAACTGATTCGTACTCGTTTCGCGTTTAGTGTACCCTCGTTTTCGCTCAGTGTACACACGCCTCGGGGCAATTAGCCTGCTCGCAAGCAACATATTTCTGTTTGAGCACTGCCGCCCTGCGACAATGCCATCAATTGCCAAACGAAACCCAACCGAATCGTTTGGTATTGTCTGCTCCATCCGCCTGCGCCGCCTACACCCTCCTGTGCCCCACAAAGCCTGACACCCTGTTCGACTTATGGGAAACTTGTCGAAATTATACGTTATATTGCACTAACATTGTTACAGCGATAACAACGTGACGGGGCAGGAGCAGGAGCAGGGACAGGGGCAGGCAGAGGGCACAGGAAGTGGAGCGGCAACATTGGCAGAGTGCAGGCGACACCTTTATCCGGGTCCACCCATTGCAGCATATTCTACAAAATGTTGCAGCTCTGTCAGCTGCCTTTCAATTAGAATCTTGTCAATGCCTGCGCCGCTGCTGCTAACAGGCAGAGGCAGCGGCAGAGGCAGCGGCAGCGGCAGCGGCACAGGCTGAACACGAGCACGGCCAGACAGCAGAGGACACATCTATTGAATATGTTGCGACCCTCTCGACGTGCAGTACCTACCCATCTACCTATCTGAGCTGCTCTGTCACCTACGTTGTCTTGCCTACCCCCACTCCCCCCCCACCCACTCCCGCTCTCGGGCTGCATGTCGCCCATTTTTCGTATGACAAAGCGTGCCATTGTTGATTTCCTGCCGGGCACCCGCTGCTGTGGCAGCAGCAGCAGCATCCCTTGGCAGATACCACTTAACCAGTCGAGCATCCATTCATCCATTCCCGCACACACACACACGCACTCGAGGCACAATGGGTACTGGGTACGTGGTACGTGCGTACTTGTGGCAGCACAGAAGGCAAAGTGGTTTATCGATAAGTTATTGACAAATATGTATCGATTTTGGATTGCAAAATATTTGCGCATACAACGAGCAGAATATCATGGGAAATTTTATGTATGACCGCTATTGATAAACATATTATTGACTTATCGAACAGTTATCGATACATTTGTCACATAAATATGCACAATCAAAATATGCAAGGCTACACTCATATTATGCATAAATAAAAGCTAATGTATAATCGATAAATTTCTCGATTATAAATCGATTATTTATTGACACTATTATAGATAGTACAAATCAATACATAATCAATAAGCGATAATTTTATTTTTGTTACTTACACTTTTATTTATCGAGAATGTTGCATGCGCACAATACATTTATGCAAATGAGAGCCCAAGCCTCATCGAGTATTTATCGATTAATTATCGATTATTCATCGACATTAAATAATGCCTGGCAGCCGCATCCGCAGAAATTGCCCCGTCAATTAAAAGTCAAGCCCTGCTTGCAACCAGACAAGGAATCCTACCGCCTGCCCCCCACTGGGATAATCCTCACATGGTCCCATGGTACAGTCGAGTCAAGCCCCTAACCCCGTCACCTGTCCTTCCCCCCTTCGGCCAGGGCGGCCTCTCGACGCAGCCCATCAGGCTGTCGCCCGTTTGCTGACATGTCAGAAATTTTAACTGGCAATTTGCAGCAGAACGCGCGCCACGCACGTACAGCATGGCCAGACGGCAGGACGAGCAGCTGCGAGGGGGCAGGGGTTTGGAGGGCGAGGAATTGAGGAGAAGTCAGGTTGTGTGTGGTGGACGGGGAGAGGGGGGGGGGTAGGTATGCACACACAGGAGCCACAAAAGGACAATCTGACAAGCAGACAGAGCAGGAGGCGAGGCGGACAGATGGACTGAGCAGACAGAGGGGCAGACGGGCAGACTGGCAGACGGACAGACAGACAGAGAGACAGAGACAACAATGTTCTCGGCAATTTCCATGAGCGCATCGCAGGGGTGTGTGTGCGTGTGTGTGTGCCCGTTTTGTTGTTCTTGTTGCATAGAACATGGCACAATATGTTGCCATGTCGACAACGCCTTTACCGCCCCTGCCTGCCACGCCTGGCCACGTCTAGCTGCCACTTGATTGTGTGTGTGTGAGTGTGTGTGCCGTCTGCCTGCGTGTGTGTGTGTGTGTGTGGCGAGCATTTTTGGTAATGGTGTCAAAATAATTTGGGTTGTCATTTGTTTTGTCGGCCACCCAGAAAGGTAAGGCAAACAGTGAGCTTGCGAGGGGGGAGGGTAAGCGAAGGGAAGTGAAGGGAAGGAGTGTCACGCCTGGCTGGCAGAGAGAGTCTGCTCTGCACAAGCTCATAATCAGCCAAGCTGGTCAGGAGAAGGCAAACCGTTGCCGTTTACCATTTGCCATTTGTGATTTTTAATAAGCAAAGGCGGCAAACGCAGGCGGCTAATAAACTGTGAGTGGCTGAGTGCGGGGCGGGGCGGTACGGGGCGAGTGGGGTGCCGTTTCGACTTGCGTTGTGTACAGACACGAGCACACATGCGGCGGGGGTAGCGCGGGGCTCCTTTCGTATTGTTTTTGTTTAGCTTTTGTTGCTTGATGCGTTGCTTCTTTCTATTTGAGTTTTTATTAAATTTTTTGCTGCCTGTGCGGACGGGCAGGGCGGGCAAGAGGGGCACATGTGCACGGACTGTACTGGTGTGTGTGTGTGTGTGTGTGTAGCAAATATTAATTGATTTTCGTGTGTGCTGTGCGACTTGTAACGACTCTCTCTCTTTCTCTCTCTCTCTCTCTCTCTCTCAGTGTTTCTTCCTATCTCTTTTTTTACCTTCCTCCTTCCTCCCTCCCTCTCTGGCTCTGCCTCGCTAAGCCATGCTAAATTCAATTCGTTTCCTACACTTTCGCGTTCGATTCAATTTTCCATTTTGTATTTTCCGAGCGCGACGTCACGCGGCGTATGCGACAAACTGAAAACTGTTGCCTACTTTTCAGCGCAAACTTTTTATAACACACTCGTCCTGCGCGTATCCTTGCTGGCTGCCACTACTGCTGTCCCTGTGCCAGTTCCGGTCCCTGCCGCTGCTTCTGCTTTTGCCCTTGCTCCTACCCCCGATCCTGTCACTCTCCTCCCTCTCTGGCCCATTGATTTATGAATTGAGGCAGCGCCTCCACACCCGAAATTTCATTTGCTGCAACGTGTGGCGCCTCTGATTAGTTTTGACGGCATTTCCACTGCTCAAGTGCGTTAGTTGTTGCTCGAGTTGTTGTTGTTGTTGAATTTCGCATAAATCTGAGGCAGGCAGCCTCTTAAAAGGCGTCGCTCACACATTTTTGCCCAACATAAATCATAAATCAAGCTTCGCTAGGTGCGACACAGCAGCAGCAGCAACTACAGCTAACAGCATAATGAATTGTTGCTGATGTGTTGATTGATGCCCAGCTTCCCCCCCCCCAACCCTTCCCTCCGCTCGCCCGTCGAAAAAGTAGCAGCAACAGCCGAGCAGATCTGAGCAGAGTCGCCGCCTTTGCAGCTCTTAAATGTCACTTATCGTTGGCTGTTTGTATGCCAAGCTAGGGGGGGTAGGGTATGTGTGTGAGGGGCATGCAACAGCTGTCAATAGCAGTAAACAGTAGCAACTAGTCAACGCACCCTCCTCCTGCCAGCCTGCCAAACCCTTTCCTTTCGTCCCTTTTGACAGCTCTCAAAAACCCATCGTCATCAACAAGCGCAAAGCTGAGAGTCGTCTCTCTCCTTCTGCCGCTCTCTCTCTCTCTTTGTTTGTTTGTTGTTTGTTGGCTAATAGCTTGTTAGCCATTTCAAAAACAATTTCCCCCCCAACAACAACAACAGCAACAGCAGCAGGCGGGACAGAAACATGTGTTGTCGTTGTCGTTGCTCCCAACCGAAAAAAGAGGAGGCTGCTCGAGCCGTTTGCGAGTTTCATAATTCAGACAAGTGCGCAAAAAAGGGCAGCAAAATAAGAGAGAAAGGGGGAGGGAGGGGCGGCAAAAAAATCACACACGCACACGCACACACTTATTGACAGCTTTGCCATAAATTTCAGGTAGCTGCGACAGCCAAGGACGCGCTCGACTCCACTTCAGCAGCACAAACAGGCACACACGCACAGTTACACACACACAAACAGGCACACACGCACAGTTACACACAGTCCACACACGCACACGCACACAGTCACATCTACGCCCCCACTAACCCGGAGCTGCGCTCTTGTAGTTGTTGCTGCAGAACTCATTTTGCAAATCATTCATACGCCACGTGGTGCTGCGGCAGCGGCAGAAACGCCGGCTAGGTGGCTAGGGGGGCGACGGAGGAGAGAGAGAGATGGAGAGTAGCATACAGATTATGCATGTAAGTGTTTTATGGCAAACAGAGCGGGCGCTCGCTTCGTGTGGCAGAGCGAGACCGACAAATTCGACAGCGTGATCGCACATTACGCATACGCCGCGTGTGTGCGTGTGCTTAAGGCACAAGTATCGACACCCCACCCCCCCTCGGCACGAATAATTTACAATATTTTCCAACACTGTTTGCGCACTCTATCGCTCTCGCTCTATCTCCCTTCCACTTACTGATCGGCGTGTACCTCGTGCGGCAGCTTGTTCACTTTCAACAACATTAGCGACGATATTTCAAAAAAACGAAAAAAAAAAAAATACAAAAAGGGTTGTCGTAGCTGGCGTAGGGTTCCGCCAGCAGGGTGGGGCGGGTAGAGGGGTGCGGCACACGGTTTTTTCCCCCAGCGTGTATTTTTTATTGTTGCTGTTGTTTTTGTTTTTTATGAACTTTTCACAAGTTTGTCGCCGTTTGCAACCCTTGTGCACATCCGGCGCGCAAACCCTTCAACGCCCGGGCCCACGCCTCCACCGCCCTACCCACCAACACTCACTCAGCACTTCAACACATTCACACGCGCACTCACACACCAGCACACACACACATCGAGAGGGAGAGTGAGAGAGAGAGAGTGAGAGGGAGAGCGAATCGTTGATGGCAAATTAAAATTCACTTAACATTTTCGTTTTAGTTTTAATTTTCATTAAAAAATTTTCACATTTTATGCAAATTTTTTTATTTTATTCTCTCGACTGCTGTTGTTGTAGTTGTAGTTGTAGTTGTTGTTGTTTGTTGTACTTGCTGTTGTTGGCCCAAAAATGCTTGTTAAGAATTTATGAGCCACAAAAGCCGCCGCAGACGTGACCCATGCAATTTGCATTCTCAGTTGAGTTAAGTGGAAAGATGCGAAGCTGCTGCCGGAGGAGAACTGTCGAGGCAGAGGGCGGGGCGTAGAGGTGCACGGGGGCTGCTGACGGGTTAGAGCTGAAGCTGAGCTCTGTGTGTGTGAGTGTGTGTGTGTGTGTGTGTGTGTTGCCAGCTGCGTCGTCAATAATGTATAAGGATTGCGGCAAAAACTTATTCAATGGCGGCGCTGGCTCTTAAAAGGTTTTCCATTTCCTCACGCCCACTCTCTCTCCTTCTCGCTCTCTCTCTCTCTGTCTCTGGCTATCTACCTTTTATTTTCTTGGGTGCTCTCTGTGTCTCGAAATGCTGCTGCTGCTGCTGCTTTTACTCAATTGCAATCAATTAAAAATCAATCAACTCAAATGTAGTGAAAAACAATTTATAATTGAAAAGCAGCCAAAGCACACTGGAGTGGAGCATAAAGGGAATGAGTGGGCGGCGCAGGAGCGGGAGAGTGCAGCAGGAGTAGCTCAAGTGGAGCTGGCAGCAATCCCAACTGACCAGCGTTGCACCTGCAAGTGCGGAGTGCTGAATGTGGACAGCCGCAGAGACGGACAAGCTGTGAGTGCTGAGTACGGACTACATCAAGTGGCTTTGCTCGCACACACACACACACACACACTCAGACAGAGAGCGAGTGTGAGAGAGAGAGGGAAAGAGTGACAAAGAGAGAGAGAGGGAGAGACTCAAACACAGGCACACACTGAGCCCGAGTGCATGAATATTTTATGAAGATAAATAAGGATAAAAACTTCAAACGACCACGAAAAGTGGTCGACGCTGCTCGAAATGGACCTGGGCAGGAACCAAAGTGGAGATGCAGTCGCTGCGGCCGGCAACTGGCAACTGGCAGACGACACAACAGGCGGTCCAGCAAGACAAAGAGCAAGTTGCCAGCGAGGAACAGGGGGAGAGAGACGGGGAGAGAGACAGGGAGAGCGAGTGGCCCAGCTGCACAGCTGGACGTGCACTTGGCGTATGAGCGATGTGAGCTGTGCTAAAGACATTTGCATTTTACATGCCACACATTTGCTGGCTTTATTTAGTTAGCTCTGATCGCAGCGCTCAGCCACAGCCCACGCCTACCACCCCCATCCCTCCCACGCCCCCACCCCCTTTTTCAGTTTGAGTTGAGCTAATAATCAATCGAGAAACTTGTATGCTAAAAGTTAATGTTAAACCGATAAATCGCATTAAATTCAACATTTTTGCTTTAGAAGTGCGTTGGTTTTTCGCGATTCATCGTGGCGGTAGAGGGCGTGGCAAAATATTAAAATATGCTTGAGCTGCGTGCCACATTTGGACACATTGTCAGCTAATTTCACAGCTCTAACTCTTATAGACGCAGAGCTCAAGCTGTTCATACAGACAGATAGAGAGATGGGGAGATACAAGCATAGACAGATAGTTGTGCGTGGCTTTATCGACTGGGTTGCAACTGATATTGTTACCGATCAGGAATATGTATACATTTTATCGGAATATACGTATATAAAGCATTAGAACTGAAACCGGAATATAAACGCACAAACTCAAGCAATGTAACCGCTAATGTTGTCTGCGGCGCCTTACTTTAGTTTTCCAGCTCAGCTTGTGAATTGCGACAGTGGGAGGGGAAGAAAGAGCAGGGGGTGAAGGGAAACGAGCGAGCAGAGTGACAGAGTCAAACAAACTGGGTCCAAAAAGCGAAACTCATTTCAAAGCTATTAGCCGGAACTGCAAAAAAAAAAACGAAGATGAAGCCGACAGCAGCAAGAAAAGCAGAGTGAGCGAGGGAGAGGGAGAGGAAGAGGCAGAGGGTGAGAGTGAGAGGGAGAGTAAGTGGGGCAGAAAGGGCGACGCAACTATTAGAGAATGAATCGCATTGAGGGACTGGGTAACAATTTCTTTTGGCGAAGGCGAAAGGCGTTCGTGCGCGCAGCTCTCCTGCTGCCTCTTCCTGCCTGGTCCACTCTGCTTTGATGGCTTCATACGCATAGTACGTTCCGCCACCTACATGGCGACTATTCAAACAATTCACCCCTACCCTCCATCCCGCTCTTCGCACGTCTTCCTCTTTTGTCTCAAACGGAGCGAAACGTAACGGAACACACAGCAAACGGGGGAGCGGGGCCACTCAATGTAATGAAGGTCATTAGAAATGTACTCGGGGCCATGGCGCGCGCACGCACAACTCATTTGCACTTGGCCAACTTGCAGGCAGGCCGGCCAAGAGCAGGGCAGGGCAGGGCAGGGGGTGGAGGGAGGTGTCTGGGGGGGGGTAGATGCCATCAAAAAGTGCGTAAAACACAGTGTAGAGCAAAAGTTTTCTTTCGCCGACTTGGCCTCAACTCATTGTTGGCAGCTTTGGGTCATTAGGTGACGCTTGTCCATGGGCGCAAACGTAATTAGTGTAGAAGGGGGAGGAGGGACGGTGTGTAAGAGACGAAGACGAGTCGAGGCGTCATCAAAACATGTAAAGCAGGGCAAATGCTGCTCGACTGACCCAATGTCAGTCCGCACACCAACACACACACACACACACACACACACCGCCCCGTCTCCACAACCCCCCCTCTTGCAGTGGATGCCTTCACATCGCGGAGACGATGGCGTTGGGCAGACGCGCGCTGAGACTTGCGCAAAAACTTGGTAATTAGGATGTTTGTGCTGCGAGACAGCGAGACAGACAGGGACGGACAGGGAGCGAGAGAGAGGTAGGAAGAGAGCGCGGGCGGCAGGCAGCAGCTCGCTGGCAAGACAGCGAAAGGGAAAGAATGCGTAAAAGAAAGTGAAAAGGCAAACGACGAACTGTCGAACGGGTTTTGCAGATGAAGATGAAGCTGTGGCAGCTGCGGGGGCTGGGGGCAGCTGTTAACCAGCTGAGTCCAGCTGAGCCGGGCCTGAGCCTGCGAGCTGCGAGTTGTGAGCGGATTGTAGCGTTGCGTAAATTAAGTTGACATCTTCAGTTTAACTTTTTTAATTAGATTTTATCATTATAGTCGACTTGCCGTAGTGGAAGAGCAACCCGAAAAAAGAACTCGGAAGCGGATGGCAACTTTGCCCAGCAACAGTCACTCGCTCTCTTTCCCTCTCTCTCACCCCCACCCCCACCCCCCACCCCCCATCCACCGTAACAGCCACGCCTGCCCTGCGCTTCACTTGCAGGCCACGGCGCGGCCATGTTGTTTATAATTTTGTGCTGCGCTGTAAAGTAGGCAACATTTTATGGCATAAGCACGCCACGTGCAACAATGTGGCCCAGCACAGCGCCCTGCAACGTTTAATCGCTGATTTTGCCGGCAGGCAGGCAGTATATGAGTGTGTGTGTGTGTGTTTATATGTCCGTTTGTGTGTGTGTGTATTGCGGCTTAAACTGGCTCGAAAAAGCGCTCAAAGCGCGCGCATTCAATACGCACTTGCACTCACAACTATAATCGCAATATTCACACACTCATACACACTCATATACTCATACACTCATATACTCACACACGCACACACACCTGCATACGTGGCACTGCTGTGTAGCAACTGACAAAATGATGAGCATTTTTAATGCCATTTTGATTTGTCCTGCAAATCTGTCTGTCTGCCTGCCCGTCTGTCTGCCTGTTCGTCCGTCTGTCTGCCCGTCCGTCCGTCTGCCTGTCTGTTTGTATGTTTGTGGCAACAACGTAGCCACTAAGCAAATAATAACAAATGAATAATGAACTGCGCTCCATACGGGCAACGTGTGCGCCGGCCGAGAGAGCGAGCCCCAATCGACCGCACGGACAACGTTGCAACGATGCTGCTGCTGCTGCCATTTTGGGCCACTCTCCCTCCCTCGCTCTCACACACACAGAAACAGACAACACTCATTGATTATTTAAACGTTTGCGGTGCCATTGTTGTCCATTCAGTCCGTCCGCAATGCGAGCGTGTTCCCGATGCCCGATGCCCGATTCCCAGTCCCACAACGCTTCCATCCCGCTCACTCCACTCCCTCTGCCTGCCGCCCACTACTCGCCACAGGCACGTGCACTTGTGTGCGTGTGTGTGTGCTTCACACTGTGGCATTTATTGTTTACCGTTTGTATCTAAAGTTTTATGGCATTGGGGCATGAATTAATATTGATTCGATGTGTGGCATCATTGGGGTCTCTCGCCCTCCAGCTCGCTCCTTCTCTCGCTCTCTCTCGCTCGCCTGGACAGGTGCAATTTGCCAAGAACTCGATTAGGCAAAGCTCAAACTGGCTTCAAAATTTGTGATATTAGCAGATAATCGACAGGCAGCGTGAGCGAGTGAGACGGCCAAGAAAGAGGAAGAAAGGCAGCGAAAGTGCAAGAGTCAAACAAAGTTCCAAAGTGCCCAAAGCAACGCATCGCCACGTCTAGAGCGCAGGCAAAACGAACGCTGCTCTGAACTGCGGAAAACGTTTAGATGAATAACTTCTCTATTTATGCTCAGATTTATTTGTAATTTTTAAAATAGATGCATATAATATACATCTATACGTACGTCAAAGCTACATGCTAAGCCTTTACTACTTTGCGTAATAAACACAAATAATTAATTTGCCAGGGCGGTGGGCGTGGCAGTCAAAATTTGATAGCAATTTCCAAACCAGTCTGCCTGCCAACTATCATTTCTCAAGCTCTTCGAATAGCTGAGATCTGTGTGTTCGAACAGACAGAAAACGCAGCAGCTCGACTATATGCAACACGAAATCAACTAACCTTAGCTTTAATGATCTAGACTGCATTAAAATGCGGATTACCAAGAGCTTTCGCCAAATAAACTGTCTAATTGAATGCTCTTAGTGATGTTGGGTAGCTTATTAATTTTCCTGGAAGTCTAAATAGGCAAGACAACTCAAATGCAGCTGGGAGAATCAAAGAGAGAAAACCTTGATGCGCTTCAATTACTCAAGCAGTCAATGCCACGGTACGTTACAATAAGAGGGAGGAGCTCCGCCCGGGAGGAGGGGGGTCTTGGGAAGGCACAGTACACGCTGAAGTATCGTCGCAGTCGCATTCATGAGGGCAGACGCATTGTGTACTTATTTTTAAACGTATTAAGGCAGCACCGCCAAGGAGTACATGAGACTGGCGAGACAGCGAAGCAGAAAAGGGGGAGAAGGAAGAGGGAGGGTAGTAGGTAGAGAAAGAGCGGGTGACTAGAGTGAGAGGAGTCGCATGAGGAGTCGCGCAAGGAGTCGAGTGGGGAGTCGACTTCGAGTTCGAGTTGAGTCGGCAGCAACAGTGCCTGAATAAATGATACATACCATGTGCATAAAGAGCAGCAAAAGGAGCCGCCAGGGGGAGCAGTAGAGGACAAAAGATAGTGCAAGAGACAGAGAGAGAGAGAGAGAGAGAGAGAGAGGTTGACTCTACTGCAATAGTCAGCTAAAGGTAAAGGTAAACAACATTCAGTTGCCAGTTGAATTGGCTTACAGTGCTGCTTGTGATGGCAAAAGCACAGGAAAAAAGGCAAGAAGCAGAAGTTGGTAAGCCGGAAATGTATGCAGAATGTCACGAGAAAGAAAGCAGAGGGGGCAACAATTAAATAATTTAAGAAAAGTCGTAGGAAAAAACATAAATTTACTAGGTAACCAGCTATGATTAGCAGATGCCGCGAAGAAGTGCTTAGAAAACATATTTACAAGCAAGCTATGGAAAGATTATCTATAAATAACAATATATACTTTATATAGGCGCAAATAACACACGCACTGCAGGGTATCTGCCAGTCGAGCGGCAGGCAAATCGTCGCCTTCGCCATCGCCTACATTAAAAATCAAGAAAGCGGACAAAGCAAGTAACCAATGAGCAGGGGCGTGCGCCAGGGGGCTGGGAGGATGGTAGAGCGAAAGGGGGTCAATTGCACGTCCTGTCGCGCGTCCTGCAGCGATCAGAGCAGTGACCCAAACACACAGCGTGTTGGCTTCCATTTCTCGCGCTGCACTGTGAGAAAAAGTTATGCGCGATATAAATAAGCAGCAAAGTGTGAAGCAGTGTGGGGCAGAAGGAGAGAGGGTGAGGGATAATAAAATGAAAAAAAAAATATATATATATTTCTTTCTTTATTTTTTCTCTCCTCTTCTCTGTCCATCCCCCTCTCTCACTCTCGGCCTGTCGAACTCATGTTGCACGCAAATTTATGACTGTCAAAAAAGTTTGAAAGAGACTGCAAAGTGTTGAGACAACGATGGATGGCGCCAGGCAGCGGATGAACAGGGGTAGGGGTGGAGGAAGTGGAGATGGAGAGGCTAGTACGAACCAGGGATTTGTGCCAGCATTGGCCGGGCATGTTGCAACTGCATTCAGCTCTCTTAAATTGTTAATGCCCAAGCTCGGTGCATTTCTGCTGCTTGGAAAAATCAAAAATGCATTTTCCTAAAAGGTGAATCCACTCATTTATGCACTCGTTGTCTGTACTCGAGAAATCAAAGCCACAACACAACACACAAAAACCTATCAAGACATTTTTAATGACTGTACAATCTACCCTCAGTGCTGTCTGCCATCTGCCTTGCCCCCCGGCTCGCTGCACACTGGTCAAAATGCACAACATTTCGGTATGAAATTCAAGTTTTTTTATTTTTCAGAAATTTGGTAGAACAAAAAACTTGTTTTTCAATGGCATATAGCGCTTCGATTCTAGCGAAATTCGTTCATTTCATAAAGTAAACTCTACAAAACGAACTGATTTGGTTGCAATAGCTTGAAGATTTCGCATGATTATACATGACATATACAATGGCATATAGTGCTGCGACTTTGATGAAATTTTGACGGCATATTAAGAACATAAAAAGTGTAATATAAGATAAGATTCAAAGTAATTTAATACGCAAATCGGCAAAAACAAAGATTTTATAACAACTAGACATTATAGACTGGATTTTACACATTAAAACTGGGCATTACGACCACAGTGCACACTGGGGGCAAACACATAGAGCAATGTTTGTATGTAGCTATAGCTATGCTTAGCCGACTATATAGTCTACGGCTGTCGCATCAAATGCAAATTGTTGTCATTCAACGAGCAACAACAACAGCAGCAGAAAAGGAGGCGAACACATCGCCACATCGCTTTCGATAGGATACGATTCAATCCGCATAGGTTGTGCCTGTGCTGCCTGCTCCTACCTTGCCTGGCAACTGTTCATTAATCCTTTGCTGGCAGTGTAGACACAACAACAACGAGAGCAACAACAACAACAACAACGAGAGCAACAATAACGATTTGCGGGTTTATTAATGCGGCTGGCAAAAGTAGCTTTTAATTAGCATGTCGCCGTCTGAGCGGGCCACGATGCGAAGCGACGCGACGCGACGCAACGCTCGTTTGTTGCAAGTTGTTTTGGGGGTTTGCGAATGGCATTTCGGTTGACTGGCTACCGGGGTGGGTCAGGTAGCTGCGCAGGTGCACACACAGTTCTTGTGGTGGCAATGAGTAAGTAGTTTTTGTGGCAGCGGCTTGGCAAAGGGTTGACAGGCAGAGCCTCAATTTTTTGCCAGCGTAGCACACAGGCAATACAGTGTCGCACCTTGGTCAGAAAGCTTCAGCTGATGGCTGAAAAATGAAGAGAAGTTTTCATTTGTTGTTCAACACTGTAAAAAGTCAGAAAAGCCGAAACAGCCTGAGTTATCAAAGTAACTATTGGCATATTTCGTTTATTCATAAATTTATTGCAACCAAATTCAGTACATCTATCTATTTATATATTATAAGTATAGCATTAAAATTTTATCAAAATCGCAGCACAATATTTGCACATTTTTCAAAGCTAAAAATAGTACGAAACTTTTTAATTTAAATTTGAAGACGTTACATGTGCCTGCTCGCCCACTGTGTCTGGCTGAGCTTGCGTTAGTCAAATTACATATCAATTACAACTGTGTTTGTGTTTGGGTGTGTGTGTGTGTGTGTGTGTGTGTGTATTTGCAACTTAAGTTACTTAACTAATTAAGGGATTAACATCGATTTTACACAACTAATTACAGTGCGGCAGCAGCTGAAAGAAATTGTCAATTGCAAAGGATTCCTTACCTTCTGTCTTGGCTATAGTCTTTACTTTATAATGATATAAGATATATATCACTCTCTCGCACACACACACACACACACGACTGGCGTGCTTGTGTTTAATTACACAATTAGCCACTTATAAACTTCAGGCACATCTTGCAAACTGAATTATTCTCGTTGTCGTTTCTCGATTCTTGATATAGTCGAAGTACGACGCACTTGGTCGTAGACATTAATAGCCAGGTAATTGGTAATTGACTGCTTACTCTACCCTACCAACTACCCCACCCCTTCCTCCATCCTTCTGCACATCCGCTTCTAATTGCCGTCACGCACATCCGAATCGAGCGAATTGCAAATGGCAAATCCACAAGGTCTTGCGACCTATGAACCTAAGCTAAGGCAGACGCAGAGCAGAGGCCTGAGACATACCCTATACCCTACAAAAAGCATACACACACGGCATATACTCTCACATCTGTTGCTAGATTATCTACGTCTAGATATACTTGTTCCTGAATATTATATACTTTTATACCCTACTTTATTAGACACTTGTGCTGAGTCTATATACATTTGGTGTGTCACGGCTAAAAAGCATAGATTTTTGTATATATTTCTGCTATTTCGCCTAATGATATACTTGATTTTGCATGCAGCTCAGAAGAGGGTTATGCAGATTCTCTGCATCAAGTATACGCACCGTAGCAGCTATTGCACACACGAGTTGGATTAATGACAGATTTTCCTTGGTCAGTTTGGTTCATTGAACGAATGCAGGTCGAAGGCAGAGGGGCAGGGCTTGTAGAAGCGATAGTTGCGTGTAGTTGTCGCAGCAATTGTTGCTGCTGCTGTTGCTGTTGCTGCTATTATTATTAGGCATAAAGTGAAGCTGAAGCTGCTGCTGAAGTCGGGCCTAAGTAACACGATTTTTCTTCATTATTATTTCTTGGCACGCGATCTGACAAGTTAGACGACGACGACGACGACGACTTGCTGTGGCAGCAGCAGTTGCTGTTGTTGTTGTTGCTGCTGCTGTTGTTGCTGCCGTCGGACTTTGAGCTAGTCAAGCAGGCTGTCGCCAGCGCCAGTGCCAGCGCTTTGGCTGTCGTGTTATGCGATTTACATGAAGTGTTGGCGAAGGCACAATTTCCACGACATCCCATCTCACTCTCCCACTCCCCCCGCTCTCTCACTCTCTCTCTCTGACTCTCTCACTCCCTCTGCCTGCCCTCGCTCAAAAACAAGTGCGGCCATTTTTCAAAGGCAGCCTGCACTAACTCCCTACTCAACTGGTCGCTGATGCCTATCTCTCTCGCACACACACACACACAAACACACACATGTATATAGCATGTACACTACAAGTTGTAGATATATAGATATAGATATGTATGCCGCACAGTGTGCCTTTATAAAGAAATTACATTTGACGACTTACTTGCAATTAGCCACGTCTGCAGCTCGTTGACTCGTTTCGTTGTTGTTGCTGCTTTTGTTTTAGTTACTGTCACTATAGTTAATGCCGCTGCGTATATGGTTTGTCAAGATTTCCCCCTAACGATCTGCAAGAGTATAAAAAAAAAGACGAGTGATCATTTTAGTTAGCGCATTAAAAACATAAACAAAAAAAAACAACAAAATAAACTTTTGACTTTCCCAACTCAACCGCGAATCAACAGACCGCAATTATAGCTCAGTTAGGTTAAGGCCAAGTCGAGCTATATAGTCGAGCGATACGCATCAGTTCAGTTGCGAATTAAGTGAGCTATAGTATGAAGAATGCAGGATTACCTGCGACACGCCGAGAGGAATGTACGCAAACAGCTACGCAGTTTATTTCTATGACAATCTCAAATAAGGGTTATATATAATCTGCAACTACATAAGCTATATATATTCAGCAGCAATAGAAGAGTCGTACTAGCCCATATTTAGCGCTCAGTTTTAGAACTATCTAGTTGAAACTTGGTGTAGATGCTTCTGATTGCTGCCAGCTGTAAATCAATCGAAAACAACCTATTGCCAAACAACCTATTGTCAAACAACCTATTGCGTGATTTTGGTCACGTTTTCAAGATTTCGCCATCGAATCAAATACATTAGCTTTTGTTCTATGCACATTATATGTAGTTTTAGTTGCATTCAAATCGTACCATTAGTTATATGTATTTATACAATTTCTTTGCACCACTTTACCCTAGACTCCTTTTTGTAGATTTCTGGTTATTTCGCAGGCATTTCAAGCTGAAACTCACAGTTGCGTTACAACAATGACAAACCTTCTATTATGTGTATATTTAATGCTATAATATCATTGTATTTCACCCAGAAGCACCTTAGATTACAGGTTAACAACCGTCTGTACGTATCTCTAAGGCAGCATGAGTCAAAGTAAAACCATGTGCTATAGTTTGGGTAACTAATTTGTTTGTTTAATTTCTCTTGGTTATTTTCCACAACGGGTTCAAATTTATAACGATCTTATCTGTACAGTCTGTATCTGTATCTGTATCCGCGGAATCATTGGTACTAAAACTAAACCTACTGCGATAAAAACGCAACTGTAACACAGTGAAAATTGCTGATCAACAGAGATGGCGACACAGATAGTAACAGCGGGATAGAGATGGATAGAAAGAGAGAGATGGGAAGTATGATAAAACTGGGTAAACGGTGCTACCGTTTGACCTTCGCTACGCTACGGTTATATAATCTTATCTTATATTTGCATAACGTAAAGCGTAGCCCGTAGCAATCTAATCAAGTTGGAGCGATCAGCCCCGGGTTAGTTGAGTGTGGGGAGAAAACGCAGGTATCTTTAAGTCGCATCACGTGAGAGATGCGCGCTCAGATTGTTAATTGCGAAAATAATGCGAGAAAAAACAAAAACTAATAAAGAAATGAAATTTCATGCACACATAAATAACGAATGCGGCCCGAAAAACGAACAAGAAAATGAAGACGAAGCCAAGAAAAAGCAGACAGCACTAGAGAAGAGGGGAGCGGAGAGCGTAGAGGGGGGCAACAGAGAGGCAGAACGAGGTAGCCGCAAGGTAGACAGTCGGGCTGGCAAAGGGGGAAGTAAAGCAATGCGGCTGCACAGACACATTACATTTTCTGCTCCAAATACGCTTTTCACAATTTCCATACACACACGCTCGCACTCACACACACTGCTGCGCGCAGTGCACGCAGACTCTTCATTTTACTTTTGCCCACGCGGCGTATGCGCAATGTTTGCAAGCGGAGCGTGCGCAAAGCGGAGGCAAACAACGCCAGCAAACAGATAAGCAAGCAGGCAAACAAACAAACAAACAAGCCAGACAGACAGATGGGCATACACCTAGGGAGACTGTCAGTCAGTCAGTTAGTCAGTCAGTCAGTCAGTCGGGCAGCCAATGCAGCCACTGAGCCATATAAAAAGTGAAAATTGCATTTGTTTTTAATGCAGCAGCAAAATTAAGTCGAATATGTGTGTGTGTGTGGCAGACAGGCAGCTGCAGCGATTCTGTGGCAGCCACCTTTTGTCCGTCAATCAACATGATTTTCCCAACCAGGCCAGAGGGAAATCTCAATGCCAAGAAAAGTAAAACTCAACGTTTCACATCACTCGGATTTTGCAAAATGCAAAATGCAAAATACAAAATGCAAAATACAATGTAAAATGGACACACTATTTTCGAAAGACGCACATCAAGGCATACACTTGATAGAATTTCCTTTTGTTTTTCGGGTTTTTCCCAGAAAATTGGGGCATTTGCATGCTTTCAGTCGACTGCGAGAAGTCAATTCACAATGTTTTCTGCACAATTTGTGCAATTAGACTAACACAAATGATTAAATCTAAAATCTATTTATTTTGTTTGAACTTGATATTTATTATTTGCATCTTTCTTACCTCGATAGACAGTCTTCCTTGCGCCTTGCACAACACTGTGCTATCGATAGACATATCGATCGCTTGATTTAATAAAATTACGTTAGTGTGCTCACACTTAAAACAGTTGATATGCATATATATCTATGATTATTTCTACTTCTACAGAGTTCCAACCCCGACGAATGATTTGACAGAAAACTGCGCTTATCGTTTTTATTCCACAGCCCACTGCCCAGTGCCCACTTTCGCTTTCAACCCACTGTGCACTGTCCACACTGTTTGTACACACTGTAGCTCGCGGCAGCTCGATGCACCCAGAATCATCATCATTAATTAAACACTTAATTAAAACTGCAGCCGCCTCTGCAAGCCCGGAGGGGGGAAGAGACAGACGAGGGTAGCCTAGCTAGTTGAATGCAGTGTGCAGCGAGGCATGTGAATGAAACGGAGGGAGGAAGGGCAGTGGGGGGGAGTGGAAACGAGCAGTTGGAGGCGGCGCTACAAATTGATTAGGCGGCATTTTGTGAACGCTTTCAGTAGTTCGAAAACAGACAAAAAGCAGCAGCAGCAACATTTAAAATGCAAACCGCAACAGCAACAACTACAACAACGAAAATCAACTAATGAGCAAGCGAATAATAGGTCTAATAAATAAACCATATAGCATATATAGAAATTAACGCAACTTTCATTTTTCAACACGATTTCAAACGGCATTGGGCAATAAGAGATAAACGAAGCAAAGCGATAGATTGAATTTATTGTGCGATAGACGAGTGTGCGATAAGCGATAACAGTGGCAGCGATTATGAATGGCAAAAGCGGATAATTATTATTATAATTGCACCGACACACACACAATGATAATTTGCAGATGCAGGGAGCGAATCAAAAGGCATATCAAAAAAATAAAAAATAAAAAATACAAAATAAAAATACATACGAAAGCTGTAAAAACGTCAATAATATCGTAATAAATCATATCAGAACACAACGAAGCGAGACAATGGCGATAATTAAATCAACGACAAAATAATTGCACACTAATTCAATATACACACATATATATATATATATATATATATAGATATATTATATATATATGAATATAATATATATGAATAATATATATATATATGAATATCTATAGGAAAGTGCTACCCATTGAAATACGCACGCATTTCACATGAATGAACGAATACGAGTGAATTTCGTTAACCGTTTACACTTATGAAATTAGTTGATAAAGGCAGCCCGGATCCTGTGCGAGTCCCACTCAGGGGTGACAACCCTAACGCACCCCTGAGTATGCACAAGCGAAGCGATAACAAAGAGCCCAAGCCCAGGCCCGAGCCCGAGCCAGTTCCCCCGAGTGCGAGAAACGCAATCAAAGGATGTTTATCTTCTTGACTGCTCTAGTACCCTTGCTCCCCCCGCTGTAGTTGTTGTTGTTGTTGTTGTAATTTTAGGTCCATCGGACACCGAACGAGGGTCAGTTGCGTCAGTTGGCCTTGAGCGGAGTTCGGGTCGCCTAATGCCTCCCTTTCCTCTCTTCCTTTCTCTATCGAGTCTACTGTTACCATTTTCCATAATGGAAATCTTCGAAAATAATAATAATAATAATAATAATAATAGTATGTAATGGGCAAGCAACTGGCCAATTTGTTATTGGCCACACTGGCACACGCACTTATTGTAGCCAAAATCGTTTATAAAGTATTCAATAGTTAGGACATATCGTACTACACACAGTGGGCGTGTTCTCGTGTCCACCATGTAAATGAAAAGGAATTGTTATAAATCGTCTTGAACCTTTTGCCTTTGCCTTTTTCCTTCTGTTTCTGCTTTGGCTTTGACTTTGGTTTTCGTTTTTCCTTTCGTTTTTATTTTTTTGTTATACCCTGCGAGCATTGAAAATGAGCAGATCTCAGCTATTAGAAAAGCTAGAGACATTCAATTTTGCGTGCAGATGGGCGTATACCCAAGGCTTCTGCAGTCAAATTTGGAGTGTCACGCCCACAATAATATGCGTTTATTAGCCAAGATCTTGTAGTCTTAGCTTGCTGCTTTGACATGCATAAAGATACATATTAGATGCTTCTGTAAATCAAATTTCATAGCAATCGCAGCATAAGCACACAAGTTATTCATGCAAACGTTTTCCACACTGACCGTAGGGTATCGCAGTGTCGTGCCCGCTTGACTCTTTGTTACTTGTATATTTTCGCTCGAGTTTCTCGAGGCGTTCGGCTCGTTTGATAGATATTCCTTATTTGCCGTTAGGGGCCTAAGCGGCATATCTGTGAGATATTGTATCTGTTGTCATGCAGCATGCGTAGGCGATTTACTGGATGTGCCACAATCGATGGAAGGCGGGGGGGGGCTGGGTTGGGCTGTTCCGGGCGGGCAGCTGTAAAGAGTGCTTGCTGTGGGGCCTTGTATTTGGAGGCTTAGACAGGCTATTGAAATCTTTCCGCTGCCTGCCGTTTAAATCATGACGTAACTGTTATTCAAGATGGGAGACACTTCGCTCTTTACCCTCCGCATTCCCCCCTCTGCCTGCTCTGCATAATTGTAAACAAATTGGACGAAGGCATCGCAGGTCCAGCTGCCCCTTATCAATGGCCACAGCAGACGGGGAAAACCTGCCAAGTGAAAAGCTGAGCGTGAGAAGAGAGTAGAGCGGGGGGAGGGCAGGGACTGGGGGATAAGTCACTCAACCTCACGCTGAACCGGTTGATGTTGCAACATTTGTCGTTGCTGTGTAGGCGTGTCCAGAACTGTTAGCCAGACAAATGAGCCACCGGACACTTGACTAAACTGCTTGACAGTGGAACAAATCAGTTTAATTTGAAGAAAAAAAATAGACAGGAAACACAATTAAAGATTATAGAATCTCTTACACATTTTCTAGTATTTTAAATAACTTGCTATAAAATAAAAATACTATTAATTTAATTTAAATATCAAAAAAAAAGGCTAACCTTTTCCTAAGTTTTTAAACAAAACTAGCCTTACTATTGTTTATATCGAATTACCAGTGCCTGCAGCCTTCAACTCTGTTAAACAGTGTTGTGAAGTGCCTAAAAACAAAGCAATAGTGTAGAAAAAGACCTTGAGTGCATTGAAATAATTATGAAACCCGCAAAAATATCGATTGTAGTCTGATTCTTTTGCAGCAATTCCAAATGAGTTTAGGTAACATATCTTTGGGAAAATTTTCTCTGCCCACTGTGCAGCCGTACAGTTTGTCACTGTCCAGCGCCAGGTCGGGCAACACTGTCTGTCACTCTACGCAGTTCAGACCAGTTCAGCCCGGTTCAGCTGAGCTCAGCTCAGCTCGGCTCGGCTCGGTTCAGCTGCTACGACTAGACTTGACTTTTACTCGGACTGGGGACTGGGACTGGGACTAGACTCGAACTCTGCTCGCACTGCTTCGTGTGTTGTGCTAAATAAATTTCAAAGCGATTTATCAAAACCAAAATCCCTCTACCAATCCCAATTCCAATCTCAATGCCGGCCAACGAAAAGGCAAAACATTTTTAGCCACAAACGCAGCCGCAGCTGAAAAGAACTTAAGCTGCAGTCGGCACAGAGAGTGTGAGAAAGAGGGAGAGAGGAAGAGAGAGTGGGAGTGTGTGAGTGAGAAAGAGAGAGAGAGAGGGAGGCAGAGCCTAGAGAAGCTATGGGTTCAGGTTTTCTACACTTTTCCTCTCCCGTTCTCCTCTCGTTGACAAACGTCCGAGGCAAATTATTCATAAGCAGGACAAACAAACATCTTGTAGCTACAAGTGGGAGAGAGAAAGACAGTGAGTAAGAGAGAGGAAGAGTGCGAAGAGAGGGGCAGCAACAACTGTCATTGCTATTGCGCTCCCTTTCGCTCTGGGCATATACAAAACGTTAAATTAATGTTAAAAGCATGTTGCCGCTTGCTCCTGCTCCCTCGAGTTGCTGCTGCTGCTGCTGCTGTGGGTGAGGCAGGCAGACAGGGCCAAGGAAAAGGGGGAGTTGGCAGGGTGAAAGGGAGGTGGAAGGGGGTGTTGTCCAGCTACGCTTGTCCGCTTGACTCGCTTGGTTCGCTCTGTTTGCCTTTTGGCTGCAGTTGCGTTTAAACGCCGCTGCCGCTGTTCATGTCGCTGCTGCCATCTGTGTTGCTGCCGCTGCTGCTGCTGCTGCTGTTGCTGCTGCTGCCTCTGCTGATAAGCCGCTTAGCTGTAGCTGCAGTAAAAATATTTTGGTTGTGCCTCCCCCCCAGGCCCAGTGGGCGGGCAGGAGTCGGAGGCGGACGCGCGGCGGCGAGCTTAACGAAATGGCGTAACGGAAGCGCAAGATCAGATTGAAGTTTAAAGCGTGCAGGCTTGCTTGAGCACGACGTTTGCTCAGCTCGCACAATTATCGATAGAAAGTTATCGATAACAGTGGTTGTGCAAGCGCTGCGGCATGTTCAGCAATGAAATACAATTTTAAAAAACACTGTGCAAGTTATCGTTACATGCAACTCTCATAATTATCGATAGAAAACTATCGATAACTCTGGTTATACCTATAAGTGGCAGCAGGCAAGGCAATTTAAATAACAAAAAATTTAAAACGAGCTATCGTTAGACAAGGTTATCGATATACCAAGTTATCGATTAGGCAAAACTAACGATATGCAATATGTGTATTATGCACAGCAACAGTTATGCACTGTTTGCTAACAATTTGCATTCAAATCAGCCAAACAAGTTATCGATAATCAAAAACTATCGTTTTACCAATTAGTACGCTATTGTTTTTGTTTTTGTTGTTGTTGTTGTTGTTGCCGTTGCTGTTATCTCGGCGACCTCAAGCCATTCGACTAACAACACACACCTTAAACGACTTCATCGAACATACAGCTCGATTAATTTACTTTCAACACTGTTATCGATTGACTGTTCATCTAATTGACAGCGACTTGAAGTCGAGTGAAGAAGGAGGAGAACAATGGCAACAACAGCAACAGCAACAGCGACAGCAACTACCGTTAAAGGCCAACAAATGGTAATGCGGGCGAGAGTTCATCGATTTCCATTGTTTTCCCACACATCGATAATTGTTTTCGATTAGTTTCCTCAACTGAACTGGAGAAGAAGAAGAAGAAGAAGAAGAAGCAGAAGTAGGCAAGGTTGCAGCCGCCTCTGTTCAATTACGTAGCCGCAGATGCTGCTGCTGTAACATGTCTCGTGGCCCTGCCATTTATGTGGGACCAGCTCCTTCTGCTCCTCCTTCCTCGCAACCCCCACCCCGGGTTAGTTGTGCAAATAAAAAGCTTGTCACTTTGACATTTCGCCGGCAGGAGCGTTAAGCTGCAGACAGGCGATCCGAAGCCGTGGAGGAGTGCCGCATCATCGCGGGCCGGGAGACGGCGGGAGCAGAGATTGGGGGTATCGGTTGCGTTGCTTTGTTAGGCGCGAATGCCTGGCTAGGCCAATGAATTTGCACGAGGATGGTTAAGGCAAACGAGCGGGCGGAAAGTAGTGGGGCAGGGAAGCAGCAGGGGGGGGCAACGTTGCGGTTGGTTTATTTACAATTTTGCTTTGCAAAAATCCAATTGGCAATTGCAGTGCGCTGCTGTTGGCCGCAAATTAAACGTTTTGGGTCGTGCCAGCCAACAACAATGGCGGCAAACAACGGTTAACAACAGCTTGATGAAGCCGAAGAAGCAGAAGAAGGAGAAACAGTAGAAGAAGCAGCGAAGTAGAAGAAGAGGCGAAGAAGCAGCGTAGCTTTTGTCTGTGCCTCCAATTATTTTGCATTATTTTTTTTTTTTTGCAACGAAAAGTAAAAGTTTCCTTTATGACTACGAATTATTGTCGAAGAAAATGAACTACATAGAGATAATGATTGGCAGAAAGAAGCAGCGCCATCTTGTGCAATCGCGCAGCTAGAAAGAGACAGCGAGTGTTCGATAATTCGATATACTCTTTTGCAATCACTAGTTTCATCACTAGAGACGACTGAAAGATTCGATAGTCAAAATTGTTTAAATCGTTTGTAGGGGTTTTCCTGGAAAAAATCGATACACTTCAAGGATTATCGATACATCAATATATATTGTGATTTAGTACTGGTGTACAGATTAATATTCGATAAGAAGAGCCCGAGTATACTCGAAAAATACAATCAAACTTAGATCCAGGATAAATTTTACGATTTAATCGATTTACTCGAAGTTTTCGACTATCGTAATTTCAATAATCGATAAGCTGTACTGAACAAATTTTTATTGTATATTATATCTCAAAATTTCATCATTTTACCCCACTGTACGACTGATGCAAGCTCAACTACCTTTATCACCTTCAAATTTCGAGCAGCAATAGTTTAAGATACTGTTACTCATATACAGCTACAGCAACAGTTGTAGATGCATAGATACATATGTATATTTGTAGCTCATAGCTACGTTTTTGTTTTAAGCCCATCGAATGTTCAAACTCTTCGGGGTCGTGCGTTAATTAAGCCAAATGGCCCCCCTTCTGACCAAACGAAGCTTAAACAAACAACCCAAATAAGAAAACAAAGCTCATCTCATTTGTATCTTGGCCTCTTCTTCTCTTCTCGCTGTAATTGGGCAATTGCCTCGAGGAGGCGCTAATCCGCATCGACCGCATGGAAATTTGAGGTCAATGGGAGGCCTATGGTATCTGTAGCAAGTGGTGCCCTAGTGGCAAGTGGCAAGCTTCAACGATTTGCCAACGATTACAAGCCGATCGATTATGAAAAAAAAAAAACAAAACAAACGAACGTTTGTTTAGGATATTAAGCAATATAAGAGGGGAGGGAGGGAGAGAGAGGTCAGACGGGGACTGAAACTGAGATGATCACAACTTCGGCAGCTTGAGCAATCGATCTTCCCATGATCTTGTGTGATCTGCAGCTATTGATCGTTTACTTATCAAGATTTTGTTATCTTTCTAAAAGATTGCGGGAGATCATTAAAGATCAGATAAAACGCTGAACACTAAAATGATCATAGCTTAAGTAATCGATAGTCAAGTGTTCCTGTGCGATCTTCAGGGGGAAAGGAGCTTAATTATCAAGAGTTTGTCATCTTTCATTATGCACAAAGAGTTTCTGCTTTCTTTATGATGTTTTTTTAAAGATCGCAGTCGATAACTATCGATCTCATTTGCAAATTATGTTAAAAACCGCATACAATGAGCTGATCAGAACTTGCACAAACAATTTGCCTGTGATTTTGTAGGATCGCAGGTGCCGTTAGACTGATCGAGAGTCGATCATGCTTCTTAAAGCTTCTTTTGAGATTACACTGCAAATTGTCGATTCGACGAGTAAAAGAGTGAAAATCGAATTAAGGCATAAGCACATTTCGACAATACAAGCTTATGTAACTCTCTATAATACTCACATCAGTTATAGTATATGGCATATATTTTATGTACTACCGTCGCTGCCGTAACAAAAAGGGAATCAGGAAAAAGAAATACACCGAGGCAAAGCGGCTGGAAATGGTTTCACTTGAATTTGTCGAGGGGAAACATAAAACTCATTGCATTTTGTAACCATTAATCGATGGATATGAAATTTTCGCTCACACAAAAGAGGCGAACAAAGGCCAGAAGAGACGTCGACAGAGACGATGGAGACGATGGAGACGATGGAGACGAGTAAATAAGGCTGACTGAGACTGGAAACTTCATAAAGGCGAAGCCGGTCGTGGCTGACGAAGGCAGATGGCACGATGAATGCGAGGCAGGGAAGCGGAGTGAGCGACTTTATGCACTCTATGGGTGCAGTTGCTATGTGCCCACGCTCAGGCAGCTACGGGACGGAGCCAGGGGGAGAGGTGCAGGGGCTAGCAGTATATTCGCATGGAATCGCGCTGTTTCAAAGAAGAAACAAACGAAGCAACGCGCGCAAAGAAAGGCGAACAAAAAGCGTCAACCGTTTTGCTTCATTGCAAAAGGCCGCAGCGCAGCACTCGAGCCTTGGGTTTTCCACTGAACCAGACGACGACACCTACAGTTGCCACACCCCGCCTCCCCCCTTCCCCCCTTTCGCAGCGCAGCAGGCAAACCGTAAACAAAACCACGAAGAGGAGCGGCAGCAGGCAGCGCAGTCAACGCTAGCGTTGTCAATATAATCTTTCTCTTTCTTCAGGTTTGTTTTTTTTTTTATTATTTTTTGGTTTTTTTTTTTCTTACATACATAGGCGTTGTTGCGTCCACGCCCCCTTTAGCTGCACTTTTCAGGCGTTGACAAATTTTGAGCCCAAAACAAAACACAAAACAAGCGACGCGGCGAAAGTATGCGCAATAATCGAAAAATGTCGTCGAAGCGATGAATTGCGGGGGAGGCAGAGAGAGAGAGAGAGGGAAGGGAGGCTGGCAGAGGAGGGAGAAGGGGCAGGCGGGGCGGGAAGAGCTGGCTGGAAGCCGGGGGAGTGGCAGCTGAGGCAGAACAACGTGCAGTTAGCGGCATCGCATAGCTGCTACTGTAGCTTCCTTGTCTCCGGCTGCACCGACTCTACCGACCGCCCCCGCCCCCTGGCTCATCCCAGCCTCCTCCCCCTCTTGCCGCATTCGCCCACAGAGTGTGGCATGAAATTGAAAGCAACAACGAAAAACGACGAAAAAAGAACGAAAAATTGAAATATTTTGAATATTTTCACGTGCATTTGCATAAACGGGTGGGCGGGCATCGCAGGCATGGCGATGGGCAGGGGTTTTGGAACAACAGGAGGGGGGGGGCAACGCAGCGACGTGTCGCATTGACAGGCTTTGGGGCTGCTGCTGCACTTGAAGCGACTGCTGCAGCCGCAGCAACAACAAAAGCGCGTTGCAAAAAGCTTTTTGGCAATTTGCCTTCAAACGGTTTTCCTTTTTCTTCTTTTTCCTTTCCTTTGCTTTCCTTCTTTTTTGTCCAAGAGGCGTGGCCAGCATCGAGCTGAGATGAGATGAGTGCTTGGCTAGATGGAAGTGCTGCCGCTTCGGCTCCCACTTCCGCTCCCGCTCCCGCTCCCGCTGCAGCTTCTGTGCCGGCAACGAGCTTTAACAGTTAAGCCAAAGGCACAGTGGACATATTTAAAGAACGGCTGCACTATGGCATACAGGGCAAAGGTGAGTGGGCAAGAGGTGACTGAAGGAGTTTATTTCTTACGGAGACTGCAAACCAATCGATAGAAATAAAGGATAAAAGGATTAAGCCATATACCATGGATTGTATAGTAAATAATTAAATTAAATAAAAATGTATTAAATAAATAAAATAACAAATAAATAATATATAAAATATATAAGTATTTCTTTCCTTGCAAATACTGTTGAAAAAACAAACGACAGTACACATACCAAATAATCGTTTTAGCATAACTATCGATACTATCGATAGCAGTTGCGATTCACTTGCAACACGAGCTTGTGCTGCACTACAATTTCAATTTGTGAATAGCAAAAATAAATTTGTGATTGGCAATAAATACATTTATTTAATGTTCATACTCTATGGCAAACTATATATATCAGGAAATTTGTTTAAACTATCGATACTATCGATAGCTATGGCGACTTTCATGCAGCATTGATCTCAAATATTGTCAATTTAATTTCCAAGTCATTGCAAACTTCTCTCTCTATTTTGTTACTTCTTCTTGACTCATTCCCTCTCTCTCTCTCTTTTCCTCTCTTATGCTCTCTTTCTCTCTCTCTCTCTCTGCCTCTCTCTACTTCTGCCGTTTCGACGTGAATTCTTCAATATCACTGCATTTGCTATTGGGGATTAGGTCAGTTCACTCGTTCTTTTTTTCTCTCTCTCTCTCTCTCTCTCTCTCTCTCTCTCTCTCTGTCTGTCTTTCTTTCCGCATCTTTTTCTGCAAATACGTGTAGATGCTGCACAATGTTGTGCCTGACGTGCAACCACAAAACCTATGCAACACACGGAGAGACAGAAACAACAACAGCCACAGCAACAACAACACGCCGCAGCCAAACAGGAAAAGAAACCGCCGCATCGCAACGCCAGCAGCAGCAGCAGCAGCAGCAACTGAGCTGAAATCCTCCCGCCAACCACAAACAACAGCAACGGGTACCTGTTCTACATATTTATATATGTATGTGTGTGTGAGCATGCCTGTGTGTGTGCGTGTGTGTGTGTGTTGCCGGAGGCACAGCCAGTCGGCCACTCATGCGCAGGCAGAACGAACCGCAGACGACGACAATGGCAACGGCAACGGCAACGGCAACTGGTAACAAGTCTGCCAGTTCTTGTTGCATACAACATGTGGCAAGCAGTCGAGCTAGGAGAGAGGGAGAGAGAAGCCATTCGTCATGCTGCTTTTGCACTGCAGTTCTCGCCAAGCGTCGCCCAGGGTTGCCAGGCGCATCTGCGGGCTCCTAAGATTCCTGATAGAAATAGGTAAATTAATTGAGAAAGTGCGCTATATCGATATATCGTTTGTTCTTTTTTCGCTGCCGTTTTTCAAGGGCTTTTCAACACTGATAATGAAACATTTACTCACTCTTTAAAATTCAATAATTATTGTGCTTCGAATTGCTATATTAACTATATTATCGATACTACTGTTAATTTAATCGATAGTAGCTGGAAGTGCCGAAGCAACAAGTGTTGTAAATCGTTTTGTTGCAGCACTTTGCAACACTAGAAGTCAAGTTAAACCTACACAACTTTACAGCTTGCCCTTCTTCCCTGTCTTCATTCTTTGTTAGTGTATCTCGAGCTGAAATCAATCAGTTTATCGTGTCTCTTTGTTTCTCTCTTTCCCATCTCTATTGGCATCGATTTCAAGTTGACCCTGAAATGAGTTGAGCTTTGATTGCTGTGGGAAGAGCAGCGAGAGAGAGAGAGGGAGAGAGGGAGAGAGGGAGAGAGCGAGAGGAAAAACTTGCTGGAAAGAAAAACTCTTCAACTTTAACAATATTCTTGCTAGCTCTCTCTCCCGCTCCATCTTTTTCTATAACTCTCTCCCTCTCTCTCTCACTCGCTTTCTGTTTGCCCTGTTGAGTATTTGCGCTACATGCAACATGGCTTGGCGTCTGTGCAACAGCAACACGACAACGCAGAATTAATTCAAGAGTGCTCCTCATTAACATCACAAACACACTCGACAACACACACATAGTCACACACACACACACGCAGCAGATAATGATGATGTTGCTGCTGCTGCTGCTGCTGCTGCTGTTGATGATGATGCTGATGAAGCCTCCGGCCGCACATAACTCGTTCAACATCACATGACGGTAATGTTGCTCGTGTTGCTCGTTGTGTTGTTGCTGTTGCAGTTGTTGCTCAAGTTGCGTTTGTCTTTGGGCCAAAACATGCGTTGTCTGCTGTCTGTTGTTTTTGTTGTTGTTGTTGTTGCTGCTGTGTGTTGTTGCTGCTTGACTGCCCCCTTTGCCGCTTCGTGCCTTCAGTTGCCGCTAGCTTTGGGGTTTTTCTTTTCTTTTCTCTGCTTAGCTGCTGCTGCAGGAATTTGTTCAAGGCGTGCACAGCAACAACAACAACAAAAACAACAACAACAACAACAGCAACAACAGCAACAAACCAGCAATCATTCAACAGTTGCACAGCAATCAACCGCTACAACAAACCGGTTGTCTTTGCCTCTGTTGCCTGTCTTTCTCTGGCTCTCTCTCTCTATCTCTCTCTCTCTCCCTCTCTCTCTCTCTCTCTCTCTCTCTTTTCCAACTGGCTTTTTGGTCCGATTCGCTGCTGTTGCCGGCTCTATCCATCATATTCGCTTTCTTAGGCGCCCCACAACTTGTCAATAGTTTTTCCGTTGCATGTGCCACGAATCGAGAACAACTGCTGCCTCTCTCTCTCTTCCTTCTCTCCCTCCTCTCACTCTCGCTCTCTCTCTACCTTCTGCCTCTTTCTCGCACTGCTGCTGCTGCCTCATCTGGCGCTGCCTGCCAATTTTTTTGTACACTGTTTGTCACTTGTTGCGGTCTGCGACTTCTTTGGCGACATTCAATTGACATTTGTAGAACAAGGGAGACAAAGAGAGGGAGGGATAAGGAGTGGGAGAAATTGCCAGAGAGTGTGAGCAAGAGAACGCGAGATAAACCCAATTTGTATAACCCTATTTAGCCTGACTAACTGCAAATTGACCGACAATAAGCAAAGCTGCACGCTCTAGTGTTGCAAAACGCGCCTAAACAGTGTTGTAAAGACTTGAAACACAAGCAATACTAAAAAAACCGATAGATTTTTGCAAAGGAGAGCAAACTTAATGCTAATTTGTACCAGTTGAAAGCAGTTGATAAACGTTTAATTAAGACAAAGACAAATTGTTCGATTAAATCGATATTATCGAGTATTGCAATGGAAGAAAATCAATTTGTATGCTATATATATCGATAACTGTACCTATTTTGCATCTATGCCACATGCTTGTGCTGCTCATTCCTGGCTCAAATTTCAAAGTCACCTGGCAACAACAACAGTCAAAGAACAACAACATAAAAAGTCAAATGCGAGAACAAAGCAAAGCAAAGCAAAAGCAATCCCATCAGCAGCAGCCACACGAGCAACAGCAGCAACAATACGAGCAGCAACAACAATTGCTGCTGGCGAACACATGTGCCACCAAATTGTTCACACCTCCAGCCGCAGCGTGCCCCACGCACAACCGCCCCCACACCACACGCCACACACACACACACCACACTTAGCCGTTCCCGCGCAGCACTTGGGGCTGCCTGCCACGCCCACTCGAGACACACGTGCAGACGTTGTCGTCGTCGCCGTCGCCGTCCCCGCATTATTATTATTTTAATTACACAAATAAAAAGCGAGTCGCTCTTGCAACTCGTACTGTGTGTGGCAGAATTGTAGCCTACCCCCTGCTCCTTACACCCTGCCCCTGCGCCCCGACCCCCCTGCAGACACAGCTCCCACACCAGCAGCAGCACACAACACATTAACACACAACTTAAGAACGCATCGAAGCAACTGTGCAGCAACTTGGCGAAAATGTACAGAGGCGTAGGCACAGCGTGTTGGAGTCTGGGGGAGCACTGCACTGCTTTGCCCCCTTCGAGTAGGAGTGGGTGATGGGAGGGGGGGGGAGGTGCCCTCAACATCCTGCAACTGCACAAACTGTTGCATCAACGATAAATTACCGGGAACGCGTAATGTGCGCTCGTTGCCAACTCTGCGGCGAATTGTTTTCTTATGCCAGCTATATTATGTCTATATAGAGGGACCTTTGCCATATGTTATGTATCGTACAACTCCCTCCAGAAGCCATGGCATATCAGTAAAAATGTATCGATTAAATCAAATTTGAGCTGACAATAAACATTGATTTATTTATCGATCTAACGATTACAGATTGGAGATGACAGAAGGTAAACAGGATATAGTGGGTTAAGTACGCTATATGTTTATTCCAAATCCGCATCAATAGAGAAATTTAAAGCAATAGGTCGAAATGCAGACAAATAGGTCGAAATGCGGAAAAAAAATTCGATATGCAGAAAAATAGATCGAAATGAAGTTTTTTTGCCTTAAAACCTATATTTTTAAGCGAAAACAGCATCAATTGATACATAAAGTATAAAATGAATATTTCTGCTATTCGCCAACTATCTATAGCCCTATTTAAGATATATTTTGAATTTTATATACATATATATTTTGAATATATTTTGAACTTTAAAACAATCGATATCTTAGTTAAAAGCAAAGGTATTGTCCAAGAAACTGCAAATGAAATCGAAATCTTTTTGCAATATATATATTTATATATATATATATAAATATATATATCCACTTCTGACATCGTGTCACACGAAATCGCAAGCCATATACCCCCTGAACCGCCCTGACCCGCCCTGAAAGCCCCAGAAAGCCCTCGTCAACATGCATTTAATGCAACGTTATTTTCAACATCGTTGTCGTTTTTACTTTGCAATTCTTTTTGTTTTCTTCTTCTTATTCTCTTGTTGGCTTGTCTCGTTTGCCAATGCATTTCGCGAGAAGCAGACGACAAAGGGACTGTGGGACAGACAGACAGACAGACAGACAGAGAGAACCCCAAGAAGCCCAGCAGCTAAATATAAAATAATTCGAGCCGCAAGAAGAAGAAGAAGGAGAAGAAAAAAGCAGGCAGAAACAATTGAAAAAGCACCACGAAAAACCGAAGCAGACGAGGAATGATAATAGGCGCATTTTACAATAAATCAGCAAAAGAAAATGCTTCGTTTTTGTAAGGTTTTTCTTGGAATATTCGTTTTTTTGGATTCTTTTCTTTTCGGTTTTTTTAGTTTTTTATTTATTTATTTTTTTTTTTTTTTTTTTTTTAGTTTTTTTCTGCGGTTGCGAAGTTTGTGTCGCTGGGAATTAGAACTCTACTGAGCACGCCAAGCTCACACGTATCTAGACACGAAATCACCTCGAGCTGATCGTCGCAAGATCTGCCAAGTACATCTATCGTAGCATGCATAAGCTGGGCCCAATTTGAGCACACACAACATCATTTTTATCTCGTACATAGTTCAAGGTGCCAGAACTATGAAAAAACCTGAGCTGCACTCTGAACCTCAGCTAAACTCTGGACTGGCAGTCCAAGGCAAGCCGAGTGTAGGGCCTCTCGACCCCATGTTTTACGATCGTAGTCGTGCAACAGTTCAGAAATCATTACCAACACTGATGTTTACTTATGCCTTAATATCGGAGCATTACTTGGGCACAAACTTATCGACACATCACACTTAGATTACCATCATACCACACCTATATCTGATTCATAATCATTTGTCGGAAATCAACGTCTGCCCCCTTCGTTTACGCAGGTACCCGAACGTATCTTTAATCTCTCGTTCTGCCGCCTTATCAGCAGATAATAAATGGAGGACGGAAACTACATATGTACTGTATGTACTATAAAACCAGAGAGATATGGAGTGCCGACTGATTGATTCCACTCAAAACACATGGACAAATAAATCTTATTGGATCGAATCGAGTTTTCATCACACACAAGGTAGATGATACTTAGGCGGCCCCAACAACATTATTGTTTTCGGGATCTACGAAATTGAAGCATCCACAATTACGTATTAAATGAGACGAAGAGACAGAGATAAATTGCGAAAATTGTAGCCAAAAAAAATCAAATATCATGCAGGGGGAATATGAAGCGATTATAATACGAGAGAGAGAGAGTGAGGCGGATTCGTTAGCCAAAATAAGCGAATGAATGCAGGGAGGCCGCACATGAATAAGTAGGCTGAATGAATGAATAGACGAATCGCAATTCGAATGATTGCTCATTATCGACAGCTGCTGCTGCTCCTAGCTTTGTATAACTGTCTCTGCACATATCCAATATTTGGTCTATCCAATAAACACATAAATCACACTGTTGCTCTCAAAAAGACATCAACGAATTTTGAATTTTGGCAGATTTTTAATTAGCGCAGAGGGAGTCGCCGATTTCGATGTCGATTGCGATTGCGATTGCGATTGCGAGATGTAATCGTGATGATGATGATGTTGCTTTGGTTTCGCTGCAAGCTTTTCACTTTCCTTTCGCAAATCGAATTAAGAGTCTCTGAAAGCGAGACAATAGATCCGCAATAGATCGCATTATATCATGCTCGCGCATTACTCTCCTCATTTATCGCTTTATGATTATCAATTGTCGACGTTACTGGGCAAACTACTTTTATTAACAACCCTTTGTATAACATGGAAATTACTTAACACGCTACGCAGCACTGATTACTTGTGGCCAAAACAAGACTCATTCAGTTAAGATAATGATTCAAACAAGTCTGATAATTAGCGAGACAACTGATTGAGTGAGGGTTAATTGAAAGTGAACATGTTATCGATAAGCAGGCGGCAGACGATTATGGTGTTATCGTTTTGGGTAACTTTTTGTAAAGCCCAATCGACACCTTTTTTTGTGCATAATTCAATCGATTCTTATGGGCTGCTTTCGTGCTTTTCCAAACATTTCCATTTCAAAGAGCGAAAGTACAAGAAGAAAAAAAAGTTCTAATCACAAGATTGATAACGTGACCGTAAAATCAAACAAAAAGCAACAAAAGGAAGACCACAAAAGAACAATAACAAACAAAACGCAAAGGCAGACGAAATAAAACGAGACGAAGAAGAAGAAGTTATCGAGATGGTGGCGAAGCGCGATAATTTTTCTTTCGATTATGGAATGTCCATCTGACGCCTTGTGTGTTCTTTCTTTTATGCTCTTTTCACGTTACTTTTAACCCATTTACACGGCATGAGTGTGTGAGCGAAGGAGTGGGGAGTGCCAGTGTGAGAGAGAGCGAAAGAGAGATAGAAACGGCAGTAAATGTGGAATTTAGCTAAGAATTAAAAGTGAATACGAATTTATTGGTCATTTCTGCTAACAATGTTCGACAGTTGTAAGGAAAAGAAATGCAAGCACACTCGACTCTTAAATACCCTGTTACTGTTGCGGGAGAAGATCTTGAAGTTAAACAGACTAAACTAGTACCACATGACATAAACAGAACGATATTCTTACATAAAACAATTTTATTGCATTAAATATAATGCAAAATTATTTGGAACTTGAAGTTTTAGGCCAGAAATAAACAAAGCTTGCACAAAAAAACGTTTAAGTGTTGCCAAACTTCAGCGTATTATTCCATTTCATTTACTAGCAAGTCTAGTACACCCCTTAACTGCTTACAGCGTAGGGGAATCGAAAAGCTATTACAATATTTTGGCTGCGTCCTTCTCTCCCTCCCTCCCTCTCTCTCTCTCGCGTCTCGTCTGGTCTCGCCGTGTCGCCCCTTCCCTGCTCTCCTTTATCTGCATATCTGCATTAATCCAATTTACAGTTCGACTGTCGTTCGGCTCCCTTTCCTTTCCCTTTTCTGCCTGACGCCGGGTGCTAATTCAATTAGCGCCTCTATGCGGGACTGACAGAAGGTGAGAGAGAGAGAGAGAGAGATAGAGAGAGACGGCAAATCTCACGTAGTATGCGTATTTCGCTGTAAAACTCCTCGAATTCGCCGTCCCACGCAGCATTGATCCAATAATTTTTCGTTCATACGAAATAAGCGCAATGTTGTCAAGTCTAACATTTCAGAAGGTAAACATGCGCCTAACCCCTTGCTACGCTCTCTCTCGCTCGCTCATGTTAAGCCAGACATTGAGAGAGAGAGAGAGAAGAGAGAAACTAGGAGAAAGAGAAAAACTCAAGCAAAGCAAACAAGTCAAGACAAGGCTGCCCATTTCTATACCCTTTATGCCTGCCTATGCTACCTTTATTTATTTTCTTTATTTTCTATTTGTGGAAATCCTTATCTAGAACAAATATTTGAAACTACCGTACTACGTATGTTTTTCGAGCTATTAGGCGTGTTAGAATATGTTAGAACATGTAGCGCATATGCAGGATATAGGTTGAAAAAAATCCATCTGCACTTCGGATATGCACATTTGCAGCTTGTCTCGCCTTTTTTTAGCTGTTTAGCTTTTTCTTGCCTGCAGCTTTTTAGAGCTCATTATGTCGACGCTTTTTACGGCGCCGTTCGGCCCGACAACCTGTCAATATGCCTGACCATAAACATGCTGACCGATTTCTGCATTGATTTACGATTATGAATGAATGCGCGCTGGGGCCGGGTCGGGCCAATAGGACAGTGGGCCTAGGGTTTTTTGCACACCTTTTTTTTTTACCTAGATAACGTTTTCGCTTTTCAGAGGGAAACAGAAACTCGCTGTATTTTTCTTTTACTTTGCAGTTCTATCTATTTATCTCTTGCACTGATCTGGTATTATTTAATTTATAGACATGTAATCCCGCTTAGAAGCAGCTCTCTCTCTATTTTCTATTCTCATGCTCAAGCAGCCTAAAAATGATTTGCACACTCTCTTCCTGTGATCATGCTGCGCTCTTCTCTCTCGAACTGTTTTCCTGCACACACACACACACACACACACACACAAAGCAGGGCAACAAACAACAAAACATTCGCACTTACATTTTAAGTTGCACTCTCCTGCGCGCGCTCTCTCTCTTTTTCTCTCTGCTTCGCCTGCTACTTCTAATTCTGGACAGAGCACGATCGTTTGTCAAGGCGCTGCTGCTGCTGCTGCTGCTCCTGTTGCGCTTGCTCTCTCTCTATCTGCTGCCCGCTAACAGCGACGGCAGATGCTGCAGACTAATGTTAACGCTGGCGTCGCTGCCGCCACAGTGCGTAGAGACGCGGCTATTGTTGTTGCCGTATTCAATCCGGTTTTAAATTTCTTTTAACTTGGTTATTTTTCTTATTTGCTTGTTGTATACATATATCAAAAAAAAAAAAAAATTCGGTGTTGCTGTTTGCCTTTGCTCTTGCCTTTCGGTTTTGATTTTGTTGTTGCGTTATTCTTCTACACACAGCACACACACGCACACACGCGCACGCACACGCACACGCACACACACAACGCTCGTGTATGCAAGTTTTAGAACTGCACGTGCGGCATAAGAAAGAGCGAGCAAAGCAACATAAAAATTACACTTGAAGAAACGATTTGCACTGCGTTTTGTTTAGGCGCAAAAAAAAAAATTGGAAAAAAAGTAGAATTTCTAAAAATTCGGCAATTTCTATTTCTCGCTAAGCTTTGTCCTAGACCAGACGCGTTTTCGCCGTTTAATATTCCCGCTTACATTCAGTAACAATCGGCAGATCGAACCGCGCGCGCAAAACTGTTGAATTTCTTTACGCAAAATTGTTGAAAATGCAAAACACGGCGTACGCAGCAAACGTGACAAAACCCGTGCGCTCGATTTGAATGCCGGCAAGAGACTAAGAGCAGCACGTTTACAGACGTCGCGTAGGTAGACCAGCAACATGCTGCTGTTACGCTAACAGCGCCAGTTAGCAGCACACTGTTGTCGCAACATGTTGCGCCGCACAGTGTCAACACGTGTCGCTGTTCTGTAAACATTGCCCGCGCTGGCAGCTGCACAGCGCGGAAGCAAATTGCAAGCAGAAAACAAATTGTGCAAATTGTTTACAGTTTAAATACAGTTAACTGCATATTCAACTATTGTTAAATGGCACAAGCAAGGGAATATAGTATTGTTCATATAGTTAGCTAAGCATGCGCAACTTTCGTCTCTCGTCTGCCGCAGCACAGACCACGGTGCGGCCGACGCAGCTTAACGAAACACGCGTGCGCTCATGCTGCTGCTGCGGCTGCGGCTGCTGCTGCTGCTGCTGCTGCGGTCGCTGTTGTCGAACATGAAACATGTTGGAGCTGTAAAGTAACAGGTGTTTTTACAGTGGCCACACTGGCTGCGGCTGCGGCTGCAGTGAGCCCAAACATGCGTGTATGTGTTTGCTCGCACACACTACACACACACGCCTCTGATTGTGTGTTGGCCTAGGGTAAATATTACAACTTAATACACTGTAATTTATGCAAAATTAAATATTGTGCGTAGACAGAGACAGAGAGAGGGAGAGCGAGAGAGAGAGGGCGACAAGTACTAATGAATCTAAGCCAAATTAATCATTATTGCTGAGCACTGTGCACAGTGGTGATGCGCTGCCCCGCAGCTGCGCCGGCGCTTGAGTCGATGCGAACGTGCGAGCGAGACGTCGCACTCAGCCTATGTTGCTCAAGTGCGACTCTGTGTCTGTGTGTGTGTGTGTTTGTATGCCTGTGTATACGTGTGTGCGTGCGTATTAATGATCAGCTTGGGGCGCGTTTACTCAGCATTTTAATGAGGCGATGTCGCTTAAGCTTGAATACCCTGCGCACACTGAAAACGCTCAACAAACGGATATACTTAGGTTGTGAAAATGCAAAGTATATATTTGTTTGATCGTGATCAGTGGGCAAGTCGATTTGGTCAAGTTTGTTGGTTTGAACGCACAAATCTTCGCTATTGTAAAAGCCAGAGAAATTTTGTATGAAGATTGCTGTATACCCTACGAACCTAGAGTTTATATTAAATATAATGCCACGCCCTGGGTCCACACATATTAACAATTAGATTTTAAAAACTATTTATGAGCGACATATTAATGATAAATAAATAATTAGTTAAATAAGTGAATAATTTAATTAAACAATAAATAAATGAATAAAAATAAAACAAATAAATTAATTAATTAATACATAAAACGAATTAATTAATTAATACATAAAACGAATGCCACGCCCTGGGTCCACACATATTAACAATTAGATTTTAAAAACTATTTATGAGCGACATATTAATGATAAATAAATAATTAGTTAAATAAGTGAATAATTTAATTAAACAATAAATAAATGAATAAAAATAAAACAAATAAATTAATTAATTAATACATAAAACGAATTATTTAATTAATACATAAAACGAATGCCACGCCCTGGATCCACACATATTAACAATTAGATTTTAAAAACTATTTATGAGCGACATATTAATGATAAATAAATAATTAGTTAAATAAGTGAATAATTTAATTAAACAATAAATAAATTAATAAAAATAAAACAAATAAATAAATTAATTAATACATAAAACGAAGAAATATGAATAGATAAATAAACAAGTAGATTTATAAATAGCTAACGAAATAAATAAGTAAATAAATAAATACTAATAGAATAGATAAATAAATGAAGAGAAGAGATAAGTAAAGCAAAGAAATAAATAAAGAAAGGGATAAATCATTAAATAGATAAATTAATGAAAAGCTAAATAAAAATGAACAAATATATAAATTAATGAATAAATAAATGGTTAAATAAATAAATAGACAAATAATTTAATAGTCAAATAAATAAATAAATAGTAACTGCGCGCGAGTCTGGCCTTTTTGCGAAACAGCGCTAGTGTGCAGGGTATTCAACGAGTCGAGTGCACGGCATCGCAGCTTTCTTTACTAGTTTCTATAATTTTTTTCGTTTCGTGCTTTTTGCACTTGACTTTGAACATTTGAATGGAAATATGTAGGCAAATGTAGGGTGCTGTTTGGGGGGAAGTGTGGCGAGGGGGCAACAGGAGGAGGAAGAGGAGGAGGAGGAGGAGGAGGAGAGAAGTTTTAGTAGTTGGAGGGTTAACTGAAAATTGTGTAATTAATAGTTGTTGTTGCTGCTTGCTTTATTGCCATCGTCTAATGCATTTCAATATGCCGGACAACGCGCCTGCTGCCCACTGTCATTGCTGTCGCTGTTGTTGCTGACCTTGAGGACGAACCGCGGCCCAATGTCAAGCACAACGCACGTCGCGCTGCGCTAACAGTTCACATTTTTGTTGGCTTTCCTTGGCGCAGTAGGAGAGGGAGCAGGCAAACGAAACTGCCTGCAATCAGGCATTGCTTTTGCTTTTGTTTTTGTTTTGTTTTTTTTTGGCAGTTACGCGCTCTCTTCGCCCCACACTCTCTTTCTCTCTCCCGCATGACAACTGCATTTGCATGCTGCCTAGAAAGTCCATACAACTCGACCGCCATGTTCTCACTCCGCTCTCACACCACACTCTCTCTTCGCCTGCTCACGCACTCCACACAAGCACACACACATACATACGCACGCATGCATGCACACGGCAAGCAGCCTTACTCTCGCCGCTTGCTCTAATGCCTGCGCTGCCGCCCGCCTGCCTGCTCTGCTTGCTCTGCTCTCGCTCTCTTTCATCTTGAGCCGCTGCGGCTGAACGCGCGTGGAACGGCAAAGTTTCAATTAAAACTCAAGAACGACTGCGCTGCGCTGCGACGCAGTGCGTCATGCTACGCTTGCCAGAGTTATTAAAAGCAGCGGCTAGAGCAGCGCAGCAGCGGCAGCGGCAGACAAACAACAAGTCAACAAGCCAAAGGAAGCGTTGAAGAGTAAACACAACAAAAACCGTTGCATGGAGTCTGAGGAGGGGGGGGGAGGGTGTTGAGTCAGCAAGAAACTTTGAGCCGAAGCAGCAAAACTCATCAGCAAATCACGTTAATCAGTCAAGTTCTCCTACCTCTGCCCCTGCCGCAAGCAGTGGAGTAGGGGCGAGGGCTGCCTGCTTGAATTTTGGGGCCAAAGCCAACTGCGACTGCGGCTCGACGACGACGACGGCGACTGCAACGGTAATAAAGTGCAGCGAGGCGCAGCAAACGCAGCGATCTCGAAAAGCCAAGGCTGTGCGGCAAGAGAGAGAGAGAGCGCGGTAGAGCGCGGCAGCGGGAGAGAGTCACAGTGCGCGCAGCGTTGAGCTTGACTTTGACTCTGCAGCTGGACACGAAGTTCGCCGTCGGCGTCGGCTTTTGCTTTCGTTGCCCGCGGCGTATGTAAAGCAAATGGAAAAGAGCAAAAGAACGCGAGCAGAGGCAAAGACAGAGCTAGAGAACGTTTTAATGTGCGATCCCATTTCGGGTTTTCCTCATTTCTTTTCTTCTCCTCTTTTCTTCTGGTAATTATCGCTGAACTTTTGGTAGAAAGCTGAAGACGGAAAATGTGTGTGGGTTTTGAGATGAGATATCTCACATATGTCCAGTTTGAGGCTATAAATAATAGCTGTAAATACTTTATAGATGCATAAACATGCAACATTTAAATTTATAAATTAGCTGAAAATTAAGAAAAAGCTTAGGTAATGCTAACTAGGCTTAGATGCAGCTCAAAGCTGCTCAAAGTTTAAAAAATCTAGAATCATTAAAAGCTACGTTAATATTTTCTTGGCATATTAAAACACTTAAAAATTTATAAACATAATATTTTACTTAAATTTTAGCAGTTAATTGAAAGCTTTAGCTGAAAGCTGCTTAAAGCTTTTATAAATGCAGAAAAGCTCATTATAAGCGGGTTAAAAGTTTCTATGGGCAGCGACTCTATGCTTAAGAGACTTACAAATTTATCATCTTACTTTAAAGTTCACGAAAGCTCTTCAAAAAAATGTTATATCGTAGCTAAGCTGTAAGCTTTATTCTTAATTGTGTAAATAATGATATTAATTGATAATGCTGCTGTTTTTGATCCTTAAAGCTGCAACTGTCTAATTTTTTAAATAAATGCCTAAATCTTGCTTAAAAGTGCGTAAAAGCTTTCAAAAGCTTTCGGTTTGCTTGATGCAACAGCTTAAGACTTTTTGGTGTGCTGATTAAAGCTCGTCATGCCCCTAACTAGCTACAACTGTCTTCCCGTGCCTCTTGCTGGCAACATCTCAGCTTTACAGGGTATTTCAATAGTCAGGCTTTTAGTCCCCTTGCCCCATGTCAATTGCAGGGAATCAATGGACTCGCCCGCCAGATAAATGTTGCGTCCTTAATCCCGAGCGTGGAGCGCGCCCACGTTGACAGCTATAATTACTTTAATGATGATTTCAGACCACCCTCTCCACCCTTCGACAGGGTAGCCGCCAGTGACGCAGCAAGGGACAGTGGGGGGGGGAGGGGAGTTGCTTGGCTTTTGTTTGTGCGCGCTTAAAATGCAATTATATATGCATTTAATAATACTCATTGCATACTTTGCTGCGGCTCGAACGGAACGACGAAATGCGACGCGCTGCAAGGCGACTCCAGGCGAACCGACGCGGTCCCGTCTCGAGTTCACTTATCGAGCCGCTGCAGCAGCAGCGGCAGCAGCAGCGGCAGCGACTGCGGCAACTGCGGCAGATTAATTAAATTGAAATGCGATGGCAAATCGAATTTGTGCGGCTCACGCGGCGTATGCGCAATGCGTTGCATTATCGCCCCACAGTGCGTCCGTGCAATTGAATATACGTTTATACAGCAAATTAATCCATTAACTAACGATAATTTACGGCACACTCTGAGGCATATGCCCAGTGAAACACAATACCAAGGGCTGGCGATAAGGTGCCCCCCAACGATCCACAAGTTGATGTACTATAACCAAGATTAGAACTAGCTATATTATGCCTAAACTATATACATACTAAATCCGGGAAATATATCGAATTGTGTCTAAATTCAAATATCGATAGTTTTTGTAGATTTTCCAACACTGTTTATACAAGTTTACGCCTGTTACAATTGGCTTGAGTAGGAAACTTGAAATATTAAGAATTCTTTTAGCTTGCAAATCGAATGTGATCGATATTAACTATGATTATGATTTAAAAACAATGAGTAATCGAAAGTACAGAAAGTGGAGTATTTTGCAACACTACCAATACTATTACTCTGCTCTTCATCTTGCTTTTACCTATACTGTTTTAGTATTTGCAGAAATGTAAACAGATTTGCCTGAGTAAACCTGAAAAACCTATCAATATAAAGCTGCACATGGCATTATATATACATCTATAACTTACAACAGTTTTACTGTTAGACTATGCTGTAATACCCCTTTCTTGGCAGCTACAACAGGGTATGCCACGGCCTGCCAAAATTCAATTATTTCGGCTGCGCGTTTTAAGCTAATAAAGCCATTGTTGAGCCTGTCTTGCGTCCTTGAAGCGGGTTGGGGATGCAGGGGGAGGGGGGGTGGGCCAATTGAGATGTGTGCCACGCCCCGCGCTATGCCTACAATTATTCAATTAAAAAGTGCAAGCGGGAATGGGGAGGGGAGAGGGCACAATTAATATGATTTTGCGAGCAGCAGCAGAGCGAAAGCAAAGCTAAAAGTTTTTCGCTCGGCTGGCTCGATGTGTGTGCGGGAGAGCGGTAAGGGGGGAGGGGGGTGGGGCAGGGCACAAGGGAGGCAAGGAGTGGCAAGTAGAGGGGGAGCAGATAGTGGTAGGCGTGGCCAGAGGCGGCCTCTGACAACGATGTTGGCAGCTGCACGGAAAACTTGCGAAAGTTTTTAAGTGACTTCTAATAGCGAATTATGATGCCGTTGCACGGGGGCGGGTGCGGGGGAGTGTAGGAGGCGTGGCAGCCAAGTGGAGGCAGGCGGGACTGGAGGGGAGTGTAGTGCGGTCGGGAACTATTTCCGCTAAAAGGAAGGCAGCCAATTTTGCAATGCATTGGCTGCGGTTCCGGGCCGAGCGAGAGAGAGTGAGAGAAAGAGAGAGACACAGGCGTAGGCGGTGGCGCAGCTGCTCTCAAGTGTGGGCGTGGCAAAAAGTTCACGCTTGAAACTTGGACGATAACTTCATTGCAGCAGGCACAGTACTGTGACAGAGTGCGAGAGAGACAGCAGCAGAGTGAGAGCGAGAGAGAGGCGGCATAGTGTGAGACATGCATAAACAGAGCGCACTTTTAACAAAGTTAGTTAGTTTCTTCCTTCCGCTTTGCGGGCCATGTGTGTGCGGGCTCCCTGTGTCTATGTGTGTGTGTTGTGTCTCGTATGTGTGTGTGTGTGTGTGTGTGGGTGTGTGTGCTGCCTCTGCTGATACAATGACAAAGTGCACTTTGACATTATCTTCGTCAGCGCATGTCGTCGCCGTTGCCAGCGCTGTCAGCGCCTTAACCAGACCCCCCCCCCCCCAAAAAAAACAAGCCACGCCCCTCCCACGCCTCTTGCCGGCAGCCGCCCATACGCTCCCCCCCAAAAAGTTGCACGTTTTAATGAATTATGCGTACATTGATAATAATTTCTTGGTTAGTTTTGGCCGCGACTTGTGTGCAGCTGCCACGCCCCCACACAGCAGCAGCCGACTATTCGCACACCCCCCTTAAGACTCTTCCTCCCCCCGCTGCCCCTCCTCAACACACAACAATCTGCAGGCACATAAAAGTTTTTGCACTTTTAATAAGGCCACGTTTGATGATGTTTATGACGAGAATGTTGTTGCTCCACTGTCTTCTGAGTTTTTCCTTTGCTTTTCCGCTCTACTCAGCTATTGCTACCCCCGGCCCTACCCGCCTTCAGCTGCTGCTTGTTGCCCTGACTTCACATGATGACGACGGCGAAGAGACAAATGTCAAAAAGTCGTCAGGCTGCTAAAAAGTTTCGCCTGTCGGCCAAAAAGACTTGCTAAGCAGTGGGAGCAAGCGAAAGGCACAGACCGTGAAAGAGATAGAGAGAGAGAGAGAGAGACAGAGCGAGAAACACAGCAAGAGACAGCGACAGAGACGTAACTGAGCTTAATTAGTTTGCGTAGCACTCAAGTAATACATTTTTGATTTAATTTATAAATTTCAGCTGCGAATTAATATAAATATTTTGATTAGTACACTGGCTATACCCTGTATAAATGGTGCATAGCAGGGTGTACTATACACTGTAACATAGTGCGCTCACTGACATGGCAGGGTATCAATAAAGCGCATTCGACACACTGTTCTTTGCCTCTTGCTCTGCTTTTAATGTTTCTCATCACTTTCTGCAATTTACAGGGTATTTTAAAGTCATTACTTTGACAATTTTGTTAAAGTACAAGCATATCAGAATCGCAAAAGGATTTCAATTAATTTCCAAACTGTTTTTCCTGCCACAAAATAATGAAAATTATTAAAGGAAAATATTTAGTTTCAGTTTTGCGCTTTGTCCCAGTCGAAAGTCGAACAAACGTGCGGTTTTTGAAGGTGTTAAATGGAGGTGGAGGTAGTTAATTAGTTTAATTTGACAAACAGAGATGGGAGAATGCGAGAGGGAGAGAGAGAGTGGCACGGAGACAAGTAGGGACAGGGATGACATGAATGTTAAGCGCAATAAATCGATTCATTGATAAATGGATAGATAAATAGCGAGAGACTTGCATGCGGTGTTTCGGAGCACCGCAAAACACAGCATGTATGAGTAAGGCAGTTCCTTCAGTAGTGCGTGAGCGGGTGAGTGAGTGAGCGAGTAAGTGAGTGCGTGAGCTTGTTCAATAAGTTACCAAGCGAGAAAGCGACGGGCTCGGAGAAGAGCAACTGATTCATTTGCGATGCCAAAAAACAACGCAAAATGCACTCTGGCAGAACACAGAGCGTGTGAACGAGTGAGAAAACGCAGAGTTAACTAAAGACGTTTAAATACAGGTAGATTGAGAGTTAGAAAGAGACAGATATATTCAACCGGCTAGATTGAGACGCAGAGCCATAGATAGGCAGGAGACAGCACACTCCACAGTGACCTATGGCCGATGGCATTTTAATTGATCCTAATAGACACTCTAATTGCTCCCTCGCCCTCGCCTAGGATGCACAGCGCCAGGCGATAAACATCGCAGAACATCGCGCGGAGACGTGACACGCACACACGTTTCGGCCCAAAGTGAAGCGAAGGCGACTAGTTGAGCTAAGCTTTATCTTTACGAATATCGCGACACTTTGTCGAAGGCAAAAGGCGACGCGGATGATAACGTCAAAGAACGTGTGCGACGAGCCAAAGCGGCGTATGCGCAATGCAACAGAGAACACACACAAGCGACAATGTCACGTAGCACGTCGACGATGCTACTGTCAGATAGATGGCCGTGATATATGAGCAAGTACGGACCAACTGATCTTGCGCTATCTTTGTCTCTGTCGAACTGGGTCGTTCGCTTACGGCATGCCTGATGCGCCCAGGGACGTGTTAAGTTGGCGGCGTCTGCCCGCAGCGACGTGTTAAGTTAGCTGCGCCAAAACACTCGATTATTCTATGCTTTTGCATCAAAATAATCGATACTATCGATTGGATTCTCAAGAACAATAAATTCTTAAATTTTTCTCATCATTTCAGGCACAAAAAGTGTGGAAAAATCTTGAAGTACGAACTACGTGTTCTCGCTATATAGAAGCCAGATATATAACAGTTTTAAATCTATAATAGCTATATATCTACCTGCCAGTTATATAAATTTCAACCTCTCATTTTCTTCTTTATATCTTTGAAGTTTGGCAAAAATAAAACACCTTGATCATTTGTCAAAGTGGCAAAGTGTCAAAATGCACACGCTTCTCAGCCATAGCTCTTTACCGTTAGCAATTTGATTTTTTTTGGTCTGTTTCTTATTCTTTTTACTTGTTCTTCGTGAACTTGTTCTTCTTCCGTGTCCGACTTTCGAACGACGAGGCGGCTAATTGATTCTTTGTGCTTGATTTGACAACGTGAGACGGATTGATGCTCCATTAGTCGACCGACTCGGAGGTGCCTCTTGATGGTGATTTACGATGAGCTGAGACGGTTAGTAGGGTAGTAAATACCCTGTAATGTGAAGCAACAGCTAGTACCGGAGTACCCTCAGGTCAAAGATAGACAGAGAGAGAGAGAGGGAGCTATTCTTTTCTCTACTTCCCCCTACGCTCTCAATCGCCACGAGCAATCTGCAGGCGCTTATGCAACAGTGTTGCAAGGTGCCGCATGTGGTTGCACAACCCGCAGCTAACACCAAAAACACACACACTGCAAACATAAAACCCAAACACAAACAGAGAGAGAGAGAGGCGCAAACATCTCGTGGCCCAGAGACAAACACTTTGACCCAAAGCGACAAGCCGAAGGGGCGAGGAGGAGGAGTCGAGGCAATACCGAGCGGGTGTCGAGGAAGAGACGAGTCGAGTGGAGTCGAGTGGAGTCGCAGTCGCAGTCGCAGTCGCAACACAGTAGCTGACATGCAGTTGCAGCTGGGATTGCTGCACTGATGCAACCAGTTTCCTGATTCGACGGGTGCCTGCGACCCTACCTTCCCTCCCCAGGCCTCTGCCTGCGCTTTGCTCAATATGGTATTACTTAATTATAGAGATGTGCTCGATGCGCTCGTCTGCTGTGCGACAAGAAGATTTGCAGCCTGTCTGGCGAGCGACCCTCTCCTGGATTACATATGCTTTAGGCAGAGGCCCCCGTCGGGAGCGGTACGTGGAGAGATCGCCGAGCTGAGCTGAGCTGAAAATGCTGCTGTAACGGCAGTGTAAATGGGAAAATTGAAAATCCATTTGCTGATTAATTTCTCACAATGCCAAAGCGTTTGTCGAACAAAAGAAAAGGCGCGGAGAGGAGTCTAAAGACCGAGGAGTAAAGCAGAAGACAAACAAAAACTCGCATTTACCTAAATGAACTTTTTGCTTGCTCGATGTTATTGTTGTTGTCGGGCAGCTGAAGTAAAAGTTTTAGTTGACAAAAATGTTTTCGAACCCGTTGCCAATTTTACTTTTTCAGCTTATCCCATTTCCATTCGTCTTCATTCGTTTTTCCTTGCAGTTTTGCAATGGGAAATTGGGAAAATGTTATGGCAACTGATATGGAGTGCAGCAGAAAACATATATTTCGCATAGTTTACACCTCGCTCTCTCTGTCTCTCTCTCTTTCTCAGTCTAGCTCTCTCTTTTCTCTTCTCGCACTGAGTTCTACTCGAAGCTGCTGCTCTGGCAAGATAGCTGGGCCTGAGCTTGGCTTAGCACGCTTTAAACGTGTTGAAAGGCAGCTTGTGTATTCTCTTGCGAATCATCCCTCTACTCTTTCTCTGCTATGGCCTAGCAGAGGGTACTGTCTGTCTGTCTGTCTGTCTGTTCATCTGTCTGTTCGTCTGCTGCATCGTTAAATAGTTATAGCAGCTTTAGTTACACAGATATCTTAAGGAAACTTGGCACACATGTTTCTTATAGCCATACGCTGTTAACAAGCTGAAATCAGCTGCCTCGAAACGATATATCGTATAGCTGCTTTATAAACTATCGGTCTACATCCGCCCGATGTCGTTCTCTCTCTCTCTATCTCTCTCTCTGCACCTACATCCATTCAATTTTCTGGCTATTCTTTTGTGCTTGCATCCACTCTCATTATTCTATCAGCTGTCCAAGTGAAAAGCTCTGCTCTTGCTATCCCACTGCCTTCTCCAACTTCCTGCCACCTTTCCTTACCCGCTGACTGCGAGTTTCTCGCCTGCCTAATCAAGTGTCCAAATCCGAGTTGGCTGCGAGAGTTCTCCTCCTGCGCTTGGACCAAGACACGGGCATACTGCCTGCCCGTCTGCCCGTCTGCCTGTCGTTCTGGCGAGGAGCTGACGTACATGCATTATTCAGGAGACGGCGTTGCGTCTGTTGCCCAAACAGGACACGCATGATTTGAATTGTCTGCGAAAGTTTCGCAGCTCGAGCCTCAACTCCGCTTTGCACCTTATGTGACAGCTATGCGCAGACTTTTCGCAACTTGAGCGAGAAAAAATCGAAAAAGACAACGGAAAAAAGTCGAGACAAACATACTACAGGCACGAGCATAAGTATACGCACACACACACGCACACACAGTCAGATACATACATATACATATATCCCTATACTCGGCCTGTATGCAAAATGCAAAAGTTTAGCCAGTAAATCTTTGCAAGTGGCACATAAACTTTGCCAGAGAAACTTTTTTACTCTCTGTCAGTGCAGAAATCTAGAAAAAATGATACAGTGCCTAGGAAAAAGTAAGCCAAAAAACCGAAGAAAAACGAAAAGCAAAAAGAAATGAAAATAATATATATATATATGTATATATATATAGAATAACAGACTAAACCGAAAAGTATCAAAGAAACTTGAGCACAAAAAAAGTGCCAAATGCCATTGAGTTTTTCACTTGCTGCTGGCCAAGAAAAAAACCAAAGAAAACCGAAGAAAAACCCATAAATATTGCTGATGTAATTAGAGTTGGGATACACTGGAGTGGGTAGGCAGTAGAACATAGGGCTGTACCTATTTCTTGAGCCATATAAGGCATAAGCCCAATTATAAACATTATAAACGATAGTAAAATCGGTAGCGCGAATTGTAGCTTAGTAAATAGCATAGAATCGATAGCAAATCATCTTAAAATCGTTATCGATGTCGAAAATCGATTATCTTGCAGTGCAAAAGTGGCCGCCAATCGATGTGGATCGTGCTTTATTCATTTGCATTCGCTGCTGCTGCTGTCGCTACTGCAGGCGCTTAGCATTGCTGCAACGCCGAAGCGCGACGTGCCCCATTAAGTGTTGCAGTTGCAATTGGTGGCAACACGTTGGCCAAACGTGCTCGCAATTAACTCGCCGTCTGCGGCCAAATGCCGCGAGTGCCCAAGCCGTCGAAATAAGTCGAAAAGGGCTTGAAAATTGCTTGCGACACATCTGCCTGGCAGCGTCTTCCACCTCCTCCGCCTCCTTCTCCCCTCTCTCTCTCTCTCTCTCTCGAATTCAAGGTCTGCGGGTGTCATTAAGATGTTGAGATCATCAGAGTGCACTCCCTGTCCCCTCGCTTGGGATCACAAAGCTCGACAAATGAATGTTTAACGAGGGAGGGAGACAAATGACAATGCGGCTAGACGCTACGTCAATCATCGGGTTAGCTAAGGTCTTCTCGTCTGTTTCCCCTGTTTGTCTGTCTGTCTGACTGTCTGTCTGACTTTCTGTCTGTTTGACTGTCTGTCTGCCTATCGTCCCTCTGTCTCTCTATCTGTATCTCTGTCTTTCTGCCTGGGCAGAGAGGTCTCTCTGTCTGTCTCTCTGTCTGTCTCTCTGTCTGTCCCTCTGTCTGTCTCTCTGTCTTTCTGTCTCTCTGTCTTTCTGTCTCTCTGTCAGTTCCTCTGTCTGTCTATGTGTCTGTCTGCCTATCTGTCGCTCTGTCTCTCTGTCTGTTTCTCTATCTTTCTGCCTGTCTGTCCCTCTGTCTGCCTTTCTGTCATTCTGCCTGTCTGCCTGCCTGCTGCCTGTCTGTCTGTCCGTCCACTCGTCTTTCCGCTCTACAGCCGAAAAGTGCATGACAATTGAAGTTATTTAATAGACGAGCGGACAAGCGGCAATTGCCACAGTCGCTACGAAGGCGATCATCATTATTGGGTCATCGCAACTCGAGTACCCACTCTGGCTACCCTCCGAGCGGTCCGACCCACTGCATTTGAACGAATTATCGGCACCTTCAATGCAGTCCAAATTTGAGAGATCATTGGGCGGCGGATGAAGAAGCAGCGCAGCTCAATTATGAGGTGTGTAGGATTTTCTTTTTGTTTTTTTTTTTTGTTTTTGTCTGGGTGGGGAAAATCGAATCACTTTTGTAGAGCGCAACGATGATTTCCCAATGTTTTGGTCTTGGCGCTTTAATGGCTGCCGCTGTTCGTCGATCGTTGATCTTGTCGAGTGATATTTGAGCTTCACCGAAGATGAGTTGAGTTAAGCATGTCGAATCTGTGATGCGTTTGTAACAGTTTCGGGTATTCTTGAGGTTTTCTCTGAAGAGAAAAGAGAGAAGCTGAGAGAAGACTATGTGGGATAGTTACATAGAAAAAGCGTGTAAGATAACTGCAGAACTATCGTTTAGTATCGTAAACTATCGACTAAACTGACTTAAACTTTTTTGTTAAATAAAGAAAATAAGAGTAGCTCAAAGTAAGTGATCGTATACTGATAAAAACTATTGTAAAAACTTATCATGCGCCTCAAGTAATTAGGCAGTCGATTTATCGATATTTTTACTATCGGCAAACTGCTTGAAATGAGAAATTTAAAGATTATAAGCTGAATTATTATCAGGAATTTCGCTAAACGTCGATATTATTATGGGAAAACTATTATAATTTATTAAAGCTGATCATGCGACTCAAGCAATTGCGCAGTCGATTTATCGATAATTTTACTATCGGCTAATTGCTTGCAAGTGGTAAATTAAAGAACACAAACACAATTATCATCAGGAATGTTGCTAAATATCGATATTTTTACAGCTGCGACAATCAGGAAGCTGTCGATAATCTCGACGAGAGTTTACATTGCAATCAGATTGTTTGTTGCGCGATTATGCCACGCAGAAGGGTTGCCCAAGGCGGCACGAGCCCCTGCACTCTTGCCACCCCTTCACGCCTTCCCCACTCCGGCAACACTTGCGCGATGCAGGGCAAGTGAAGCGCATAAATCGCTTTAGCCAAACACGCGCGTTCACATAATTTTCAATATCTTGCCAATAAAATGTCGTCAAGAGGGGGAGACTGAAGATGGAGGGGAGGGGGGGGCGGTGCAAGAGAGGGAGTGGTGTGAGGAGCTGCTCTGTGGGTTGACTGAAATTACATTTAAAATTGAACATCGTCGAAACCGAAGGATGCCGCTGCCGCTGCTGCTGCTTCTCGCACACTTCGCCAGCCACTTCCGGCGGCGACGGCGGCGACGCGGCTGACATTAGCACCTCGTCTCGACAAGGTGGAGCAGCACTTGCCAGGTGGGCAAGCCATGTGCATGCACACATATATGTAAGCTGGGGAGGGGGTTGGCAGGGATGCTGCAAGATTTATGTGCCATGTGTTTTTATAGCGGAATAAGCTGGCGCGCTGCTGGAGGCGTTGTGGCAATATGCTAAAATTTTCCCAACGCAATTTTTCATATGCATAAATGCTCGTTCGATAGCACACACACATATAGTATATTGTGTATACATATTTATATATATGTTTGTAATTTATATATGATCGCTTGCCTGCGTGTTTTTGCTGCCCTTAAAAAGCAATCAAAACTTTTGGAGTGCGCTTCGCTGTGAATGCTTCATTGCCGTGTGTGTGAGTGTGTGTGCGGCGGTTAGTGGTATGGGGGGGGGGAGGTGAAAATTAATAGAACTTATGTGTAAAGTACTTCATTGTTTGTATACCCTAGCAACGGGCACAGTCGCAGCGACTCAGTAAAGTATTCCTGACAGTCTGCGCACTATCCTGAACAAACTGTACAAGATATACCAATGAAACTTAACACATTTATGCTTTTGTTTGTTTAGAGTATGCTGTAAAAAATTTCCCTAAAATGGCAGCAGCATTTTCCGAGATAAAGCAATAATTCTCATATATATACATGTGTATAAACGAACGGTCTGAGCTCTTTCGCTGCATTATCAAAGGATCAGTGTGCCACAAGCAGAATTGTAATGAGAGCAAATGGTTGAGAAGTTGACAGACCGCAGGACTGGCGGACGGATGGATGGACGGACAGATGGGCAGACGAACATACAAAGAGCTGAACGGACAGATGAATGGACAGACTGATGGCGGCATAGCCGCCCAGAGCTTTCAATCTGAGCAATTCAATGGCAAAAACGAAAATAACTGGAAACAATCGGTGGGCTCTCTCTACCTCTCTTTCTCCGTCTCCCTCTCTCTCACCCTCTCTCTCTCTTGCTTTCTGCTTTCCTTGACCCTTGTTGCGCTGCCAAAGGCTGCCAACTTGTCTTTCTTTCTCTCTCATTCTCCCTGCACACACTTTTTTTGTCGTGCAACACATAAACATGGTTGCAATTTATGCGCCGACCCAACCGACCCGCTCCGCCAGTGTTGTGCAACCGCATGCCCCATCACGCTGCCATACCCGCTGGGGTTGCCATACCGGGCGAACGCTGCTGCTGCTGCTGCCCTAGAAATGCGCGGACTGCCAAACTAACTTCAAACTCGCAATATAAACACATAAATCCCGTGTACTGATACACACAGATTCCGCTAGACAGCAGGCTGGCAAGAGGCAGGCAGGCTGAGGAGCAGGCTAGGGGGGAGGAGGTCAGAAGGGGCAGTGTTGTCGGTTGTAGGTTGAAAAGCGCCAGCGGCAACTTTTGCGTACCTCGCACCGACAACAACCGAAAAAGGCAGCAGCAACAGCAACGAAAGCAGAACTTGCATTCAAAAAATATTATTGGGGCGTCAATTTTTTGCCACGCCCCCCTCTCCAGAAAAAAACCTGGACCTTTTGCTATTTGGTGGGCGTGGCCGTGGGGAGATTACAAATGATGGAACGCTTAGTTTTTTATGCATGGAACTTGTCGATGGCAAAAGTTGAATTATTGCGAACGCAAAGCAAACAGTAGCAGCAATGTCATGGACGTAGCACACAGGGGGGCGCGGGGTCTGGCGGAAGAGCTGCGAGCAGCGGGTGCGGGACGGGACGGGATGGGAGCAGGAGGCAACAACAGACCAACTGCTCATGCATTATGAATGCGAAAAGCGACAAGCTGACGAGCACGACAAGAGTTGCCTAGCAAGGATCAAAGTTGTGAGCAAGCCAGAAGAAGAAGAAGAATGAAGAAGCAGGACAGGAAGAGAGAAAAGAAGAGCAGAAGTACACAACAACAGGGTGCGGGACTTATGTGGCTTAAGGTGGGATCCGGGCAAAGTCTCTCTTTGAACGGACAGCTTCAATGGAACTAAAGACTCGACTCGACGCGAGGGGAGGTGAGGTTTGTAAAATGTGAAAATGTTTTAGAAAATGCGCTAGAAAATATTTTAATTAGAAGGTTGCCAGAGAGAGAGAGAGGAAGAAGAACAGGGAGAGAAAGGGGAAGAGAGAGAGAGCTATAAAAGACAGAGAGAAAGCAAGCAATTGAAAGTATTTCATTATTACTTCAATTAAGACTCAATTCTTTGCTAATTTATTTATTATTTAAATTGAGAGTTTGGCCAATGTTGCCACCTAATTGAACTGCGTTAAGTTGGCTGCGCCGCAACAGTTCATGCATTGCTTTAACAATTCATGAAGGTATTTATGAAAATAAAATAAAACTAAAAATGCAAAATCTCAAGTAACGCCATGCTTCAATTATGATAAGGTGCCTCCAATCGTTGCACATGTGTTTCTTGCACATTTTCAGGTATTTGTTATTCGTTTATTCATTTACATTCATCTTTCATTCATTCATTTGTTCGACTTAATTGCAAACAGAACAACAACACACTCTGAAAATGATAAAAAGGAAAAATAGGCATGTTCGAGCAGTAAATCGATGTGGCAACCACACCTGTGTGCCAGAGGGAAGGCAGTTGGACAAGTGGTAGGAGGATGGATATGGCTATGGCTATGGCTATGGCTATGAATGTGGATGTGAATGAGGATGAGTAGGCGCAACCGCAATGTGAACTGTTGCACAATGCAAGCGAAAATGTAATTGAGGCGCACGAGGGCAGCCTTAGGATGTTTCGTTTCTGGGTTTCAGCTTGGAGTCGCAGTCGGAGTCGAAGTTGGGTGTTGGGGTGCTGGGGTGCTGGGAGCTCTGAACTGCGGCCGGAGGCCCATGCTATCATCATTTAAATGCTGATTGTCGGTTTGTCGGCTTGTCGCGTTTTTCGTTTGCGGTTTTTGGTTTTTGGGGCCAAAGCGAAGCCACAGGCCGAGGTAGCGCGGGCAGTAGGAGAAGGCGGAGGCGGAGGCGGAGGAGGAGCAGGGCACTGTGGCTTAGCTGGAGGGTCGCGCTCGAAATTGCATTGAGAAAGCGTTGGCTCGTTGGCTGCGCTTTGTGCCGCTGCAGCGTCGAATTGGGAATTGGGAATTGAAATGGATGCGATACAAGCGCTAATTTGATGACATCACAGGCCAATGGGGTCATCAGCAGCCGGGGAGCGGGCGGGAAGCTGAAGGCTTGCAGCTGAACGCTGTCAGTCGGTCGGGCTGCTGCCTCAGCGCACTGCAGCTTAATTAACAACAACGCACCTTATGGCTCGACTCGACCAACAACCCTCAAAGTGGTAGCTCACTTGCCCCAGGGTCAGTTTGCCTATTTAATGGTTGAGCGCTTGCTGCAGGACATTGCACTGGGACGAACAAACCGAGTGGACAGACGGGCAGACGGGCAGACGGAGAGACAGACAGACAGACAGACCGACAGACAGGCAGAGCGAGGGAGACAAGCTGCAGCGCGCTATGAAATGCATATAATTAAAAGTTATGAGCGCATTTCTAATAAGCAATTTCTCTCTTTCTCCCTGTCTCTCTCTCTCTCTCTCTCTTAGTCTGTCTGTCTCTTTTCCGCCCTGCAGTTCTCTTTCTCCGCGCCGCGGGGGCTATTGCTAGCTCTACTCTCCTCTGCCCCTGCGGCGCGAAGGTGTTTTTCAAAGCGCAATCGAATTAAACTCGCGTTAAATTAATGCTCAGCTCGCACAAAAGACATCGGGGCACCCTGTAGAAGGAAAGGGAGGGGAGCATGCGACCCAGAAAAAACAAGAAGCGACTGCGGGAAGAACAAGGTTCCCTGAGCCGAAGGTTCCGCTGCATAAGTCACTCCTGCGCTCTGCTTTTCTACTGCAAACTTTTTCTAATTTAAAAGTAAGTCAAGTAACACAAGTCGGAAAGGCTACAGTCGAGCGTACTCGACTGTGATATACCCGCTACAACTCATCGGAGAAACACGTACCAAATGTGAACATATACATATACATACATACATATATGGTGCCTCACAATACATCTCAACATATCTAATCGGACGGACAGACAGACAGACGGACTCTACGACTCTTCGAGTAACGGGTATACAAATACCTAAAGGTCTTTTAACGATTGCATTCATAAGTCTTATAAATATACAACATAATAGAAACAACATAAATTTATATGACATAATATTAAAATAAATTATAATAATACAGTAAAATAAAAAATACTGCAATATTTGTGCATATACTCTTTCGAAACTTGGAAATTATTTACTAAAAAAAAACTGTTTACTGTTTTTTTTTTGTACAACACTAATCTCTAACAGTTTAAGTATCTTTGAAAAAGAATCTTAAACAATTGGCCTGCACTATTAGTTAGCTGACCTTGTCGTGCACAACAAATTCTACAAGCCGGGTTTGATTTCGATTGAAAGACCATAAACCATAGACCGCGTTGGAGCGGTCCTACCTTCTGGCATAGTCTGTGCGAGGTCTGTGTGAGCTACGTCTTCGTTAACCTTTACATCGACGGCTTTGTACGCGGCTCGATATGAAAGTGGCCAGCGATAGAAAACAAAGTCATGGCCACCACAATTGCGATAGTTCCCGGGAAAGTGCCACTAATTAGCCATGTCCAATTGCAGGTGAGAAACATGGGGCAGACGAGGGAAGCATCTACAAAAACCTCTATACAAAAGTGTCGCAGCAAATTGTCATCTCATTGTGACACATTTGCTGTTTTTGTTGTTATTGCAGAAGTCAAATTGATGTTAAATAAATAATAAGCTGTCTATAATAAATGATATATGGGCGTGTTTACTGACGTTTTTCGTTTTTTTTTTGGTTGACATGACATAAGTCTGGCCAGTCTTGCGGATACAAAGCGGGAATGTCTCAAGAAATGGAGAGTAGGCTGGCTGAAGTTACAGAAAGAGAGAGAGAGAGAGAGTGGAAAAGATATGATAGAAAGATAGAGAGAGAAAGAAAGAAAGAGCTCTATCTAAGTGATTTATCTTTTAATTGGAATAACCGTTGCTTTGCAAGAACTACTCTAGCATTTTTTTTGATTAATCAAAAGGAATTTAGTATTAAAGAAAACTAATCTAAAATAATAAAGTATTTACCTACCTATTAATTGGATAAATCATAAGTAACGCAGAAAAATTAGAAGATCTTTTGGCTATACTCGAATATTATAAAGTATTAACCTAATATTTTATCAGAACGAATATAGAAGAAAATTAATAAAAGATATTATAGTGTTGTTAATATCAAGTAGTACAATAGAGTATAACCTTAACTAACCTAGTAGTACTATAAACTCTAAGCTCTAAACTCTTTTACATTTTTTTATTTTTTAGATCGATTAGGAATTTTTGATTTTAAACTAAAAAGGAAGTGTGTAATTTAACAATGTCTAGAAGGTATAACTAAAAAAGAAAAGTCCCTGTAAACACTTAAAGCTGCCTGCAGGTGAGTGTGTGTGTGTGTGCAAATACTACTGGACTACATTAAGTTGCAGTCAATCATCAAGGACGAGAACGAGGACTATCGAACAGCAATCGGGCTGTAATCGGACAGCAATCGGATGGCAATCGGACGGCAATCGTTCTGCCTTTTCGCTGTCTGCGTCGTAAAGTTAAAGCTTCCAGTCGAAATCGCGTACAAACAAGAACATTGGCGTTGTTATTTTATTTTATTTTCCCCTTTTTGCAGTGGGTATACTCTCGACATTTACTATAATGTAGTTTTTAATAATATTTTTATTTTTCAAGATATCTTAATCAAATGAAACATATCTCCATTCGAAGAGGCAAGTCAAAATTTCATTTGAATCGCAAAATGTATAAACGTATATTTGTAGTATGAACAATAGGTCGAAATGAAGGTCTAAAAATACTTTTTGTTGCTTTTATAATTTAAAGATTTCATTGAGTTGTTGGGTATATGCAATCTATAGCTTTTATAGGCAAAATTAGACAGAAATAATTAATTTTACACAAATAAATAGCATGATTCCATTATTCGAATTTTCGGCAGCTCATAGCAAAGGAAACTTTGCACTTTTCTATATAAAATGAGTATGGGAATAAACGGTGCAGTGTATACAACTTTCGGCAAGCTGTAGGTAGCCTTTCATTCTTGTTTTATTTTAATTTGAACTGCCAAAATAAACTACCCATGGGTGAATTTATGCATGCGAATGAGCTCACACTGTGGAAATGACTCGACAGGACGCGAACGGACGCGGGCACGGGAACGAGCACGAGCAGGGGAACGGGAACGGGAACGGGAACGGGAGCTTGAAGGGCTGCCAGACAAATGAAAGTTCGCTGGGTACAGGAGCGAGTAAAAAAAGAAATGGAAAAGGCAAAATGAAGAGCAAACAATGAGAATGCTCGCAATGAAATGCATTGAAAATTGAAAATCAATGAACTGTTATAATAACTTGCCGCAGAGTCTGAAACAAGCACATACATATCTATCTGACTCCGCAAATATGTGAGTGTGCGTGTGTGTGTGTGTGTGTTGGTCGTCCTCCTTTATGGCCTTAAATGCATATGGGCGAGTCTGAAGAGAGTCGTTCAGCGAAATGCAGCGGCTTATACGAATCACACTGCACGAAAACGAGTGCAACTGGCGAATAAATTTAATTTCCTGAATCTTTATGTACATGCCGCCCTCTCTATATATCCCTGCGGCTTTAACACTGTAGTCGAAGATCTTATCGATCGAATTATTACTGTATTATAGCATATTATTGTCATAATATCGATTCTTATCGATGATTAAATAATGCTTTCGATACATCGATTGTTTTTCTTTCACTTGCGATTGTTTTCAGAGATTTTTCAACATTGTCTAAATATTTTTGAAATAATTATTTTGTACTTAATTTTATTTTAGACTTAGAAAAACGACTTAATCGATAGTAACGATAGTCTGGCAAGCATATCGATGTTATGCATGGCTTGGCTCAACTGAAGACTTTAGGAATTTAAAGTACATCTATATATATATGTATATAGATTTCTGTCAGTGACTTAACTTTCTGCATGACGAGGGTATACTTACAGTGGGCGTGGTTGAGGCGTGGTGGGTGGCAGACGCTGTGTGTGGCGGTGGCAACTCGTGCGTGCCGCGTTCTTCATTAAACTTGTGCGTAACGTGTTGCCGTGGTTCATACCCAACCACATGCCAAACCAAGTGCTGCCTGCTGCCTGCTGCCTGCTGCCTCCTGCCATTGTTACCACATCCACACATCCCGTGCCATCGACTTTGTCTCCAGGAATTGTGAGTCGAAGGCAGCGATTAAAAATTAAACGTTGTCGCATTACCAAACAGGCTGCAGCACAACTCGCCAGAATTGTTGCACGTCAAGGAAGAGGAGAAGCAAAAAAAAACAGTAGGAAAGCACTTGCGCATGTGCTCGACTATGATATACCCGCTATGCAGCTCATGCCAATTCTTTTTAAAGATGATCACACAAAATACGATTAATTTAGTCCAAGAATTACACATGCAATTCGATTTTTTCGATTTACATGGGCGCATGGGGGCGTGGTCGAAATCCAAAATAAACTCCACATGCGTGCAATAGTAAGACATCCTGTCAGCAAATTTGCTAGTCGTAGCACTTATAATAGCCGAGATCTAGTTGTTCATACAAGCAAACAAGGCTATAGTGTTTCGTCTGCAACCATTGAGCAAGAAAGGAGTTGGAAATGCCCCAACTGCCATTTAGACATATTTTCACATGGCAACAAATCAGAATACCCTGCTACTCGGTGTGTGGCGGGTATATGAAAAGGGAAGCGCAGTGCATTGGGCATTGGAACTGGTGGAAAATCCTTTTGTGCATGTTAAATGCATGAGGCGGCAAGCGCGTCGTGCCACGTGTGAAATTTATGCACATATGTTGAATGCATTTCGAGAAGGAGCAGAAGGCATGCCACGCCCACAATCGCAATGCGAGGCTGCTGGAGACGACGACGAGTCGTTGCCGACTTGGCCAGTTGAACAAAATTCATGAAAAATCAAGCAAAGCGCGCATAAATTTTGGACTGTGCAAAAGAAAATGGGGGGAAAAAAATATGAAAATGAAATTGTTGGAAAATTGCAATGGCAATGGCAGTGGCAGTGGCAGTGGCAATGGCTCTGGTCATGGCCAACTGGAGGCGAGCGAGGCGACCAGGAAGATCAAACGAATTAAATGAGCTGGAAAATGTATTCGTCTTGGCCGACAGCGTTCTCTCTCTCTCCCTCTCTTACTCTCTCCCTCTGCCTCTCCTAGAGTGCAGCTAATGGTCAAAAGCTGCACTTACTGGCCAAAATCTGCAACTACTTGCCGCCCTGCCCTCCTCCCCCGACTGTCATTAAGGTTGGAACGCGGCAAAGCCAAAAATTTGTTGGCCCCGTCCTTGGGCTGCACATCAATGATGTATGTTGCCGATGTCGATTCGTGCTGCACTAACAATTAACATAGTTAGCCGCCCCCTCTGCCCAGCCCTGACCCAAAGGGCCGGGGTCTATCATTAACCCAAGCTCAAAACAAAAAAAAAAAAAAAAACAAATACAAAGAATACTTTGAAATTAATAAAGAAATATTGCATAATAATCTCAAAAAGAAAAAAAACAATTCAAGTACAATTTGCGCCCAAACTGTGAAGTCATCACGCTTCACAGGTAAATAAATAAATAAACAAATCGATAACGTCGATAAATCATCACGACGACGACAACAAATCGCGACTGTCGGTCGAATCGATTGACAGACAGAACAATTTGTGCCTCTCCATGCGAAACCAAGTAGTACGACAAGCAAATGCCGAAGGGTCAACGATTATGGAGGAAAATCAAATATTTGCTGACCATATTCCATATGGTATTTTATGTCATGTCATGGCCAAACAAGTTGTTGCAAGTTCTCGCAGGTTGTTGCAAGCAAACAAAACGAGATTTGGGTCATTTGAGGCAGGTGAGAAACGAGAGAAAAGTTCTTGGTATTGACAGTGTAAACAAAGTCGGCTATATGTCTTTGAAGCCAGGCAAAAAGCAGCTCGAATGTGTTGGTTTAAACCGTTTACACCATACTCGCTTTTTAATAGATTATCTACGATAATGTTTTTTCTATAAGGTTCCAGATTCGATTGTTGAACTTCTTAGAATGATATCTGATTCGATAAAGCCTCGCTCGATGAGCTAAGATTAGTTTCTATCCTTAATCATTAGCATAATTTGTGGTAGATTATCTTCCATTATAATTATGATATGATTGCACGGACTGCACAAGACTCTAAGGTTTGGTTTGTATGCGCGAGACCGAGATTATTGCAGACTCTTGTTCGCTTGGTATTGCGTTAATTAAGTGTTCTGGCCCTTGTTTTTCGGAAATTATCTCATTTCAGTTAGCACTGCCAGCAATTTCATTCGGGCCACCCTGCTCGCCCGGCTGCTCGATTGGCATGTTTGTTGTCCTGGCTTCAGCCATGTTGTCACTTTCAGTTAATAAGCATTTCATTAGCTTAATTTCAACGACGATTCGCTGTTTGATGGCTTGGCCCGGAGCGTGTGCTCTCCCCAACCGTGTGGGGTTACCAGAGTATCTGTCCTACTTCTCCCCCCCCCCCGCAACTTGTTTTCGTCTCTCTTTTCATCATTTGCTAAGCAAACAGCAAGCTACAACGTCCAAAATGACAGGCCAACTGTCACACTAGACGTATGCGCAATGTAATGTTGTTTTTTCTTTCATTTTCCGCATTGCTTTTTTCGATTGCCATTAAATTTTTCTATCGCAGCTACCGAACGACTTTGAGTATTTCACTTCCTCTCTACCACTCTGTCTCTCTGTCTGTCTCTCTGTCTGACTGTCTCTCCTTCTCCCACTCCCTGTCAGTCTGTCTGTACCCAGAATGTGTCGTCATTCGGATGCGGAACGATAAAGTGCACTGCGGCCCACACTGAGCCATGAAATCCAGTGAAAATGCTTCCTCGTTGCTTTATTAATGAGCAAGCAAAGAAAGACGAAATGGAGAGAGAGCAAGAGAGACAGAAAGGCGAATATATAGGGAAACTACAGTGGAAAACATTGACTTCAATAGCTTCTGTGTTTTTTTCCCTTCGATTTGAAATTGGGCCAATATGTTTATATAAGCTACATCTATATGCATGCTTAAGAAGCAAGTTGTAGGCTACAAGCTTTGCAGAATAATTGTAAATTATCTCTCTGTATATTTTATTTGATAACCGTGAATGATCGAAGGGCTTAAATATAGCAGGAGCTTCGCGAGCTGCAGATATATATACGATTTGATAAGATTATAGAACTGTTCCGATGTATGCTTCCAATGTTTATATCTATTTGTGCGCATCGGGCGCATTGTGTGCTACCTGTGCCTCGTGTGCCTCGTGTGCCACGTCATGCAGCTCGGGCAGCTCGTCCGCATCGGTTTCTGTGGCAACGGGAGGATTCTGGCGCTTCTGAACGCACTCGGGGCACAAACACAACGCGGCATACGCGTGTCCGCCGTCCGAAGGTAGCAGCTGCTGCTGCTGAGCCATGTAATCCTCCAAGGCGGACTGCTGCTGATGGAACATGGTGCGAATCTCTTGCCGCAAGCGCTGTGCCTCGCCGAGCGTGCTCGTCGAGATGCTGCAGATATTTGACGGTACTTGCACGACTGTGTCTGCTGCCGCTGTCGCTGCTGCTGCCTCTGCTGCTTCTTTGCCATCCACAGGCATTGCTGCCGATGCGGACACCTGCAGCGCCGGCGGCGGCGGCGGCGACGACGACGACGCCACCAGAACGTTCCGATGTTGCGATGAAGTTGGTATCAAATTCGCAGCTTGCTCCGCTGGCATGGTGCCGGCCAGAATTCGGGACGAACGACTCAATTTGTTGGCAACATGCTTGATTTTGCGCTGCATCTTCAATTGCTTCTGAAATACGTTATCCACATTAACCATGGCTTGAGCCAGACGTAGCAGCTCTGCGCTATCGCCGGCAATCAGTCGCTGCGTCTCGAACATCCACTGCAGACTCACTTTGGCGAACGCGGACTCCAGCAATATGTAATTGTGCTGCGAATCATTGGGATTGGCCGGTCGATTGATTATCAGCACGCTGGCCAGCGAGCCGGGCCACAGTTTGGTCATCAGGCGACACCAGATCACACCGTTGCTCAGATCCTGCAGATTGGTGCAGCGTACACCGGGCAACTGCCCGCTTATCCACAGCAGCAGCTTCCTGGCCTTGCTGCCATCGAGTTCAGTTGCAGCTGTGCGCAAGCGCGGGCCGGATTCAAGATTGGAGTTTAGGGCCGCGGGGCAAGTTGATGCATCTTACTTACCTCTGGGTAGCATGATGAAAGAGACAAGCAATTTTGTTATGTATGTGCGATATTTGCAGGGTTTCTTTCCCACTTGGATATTAAGTGGGAAATTGTGTAATTTGACGTTAGCTTCGTTAGCATGCTGTGTCTCTTTTGATGGGGATCTGCAGGTCTGGTTAGGCTAGGCAGAGGCATAGATTCATGGATTCTTAATATTTACGGGGCAGAATCGATGTAGGTGTCCGACTATCAACTTAAGTTTCCTCGATAATCTGCGGACTTCTTTAATAAATTTTAAGTGTTGAAAAGCGCTTTAAGGATCTTTAGGCCTTCCAACTGCTTAGCCGGAATAGTCTGCATATTTAAGTTCTTCAGTTTTATTATATTTTGATCCAGAATCAACTTAAGGTTCAAACCGTGAAGAAATCCTTCAAATTCATCTCCTACGGCAACTGCGATGATTTCTAACGCAGTAATGAGTGTTGCAAAGCGCTGCAAGGATTTTGAAATCGGGCAAGTATTCGACATTATAGACCTTGTATTTTTAAGCTTCAGATTCATACTATTTAAATGCAGAATAAGGCTTGGGGTCAAACCTCTACAAGCATGGGTTCTCCCACCACAATCCGATGATTTCCAACGCCGTAATGAGTGTTGGTAAGCGCCATAGGGATCTCAAAGCCTGCCGAAGAGCTTAGCAAGAATATTCCATATATTATTTAACTTTGAATTCTTAATATTTTAATGCAAAAACAATCCGGGAAACAAGCTAAGAATTTTGTCTTCTACCCACGAAAATGTTAAGAATTTTCAAGAAAAAATGCGTGTTGGAAAATGCTTTAGGAATCTAAAAACCTAAGATTGCATAGTGAATAGTTTCGAGTGCATTTATCGCTCGGCATTCATAGTTATTCACTGGCACTCCAGCTGTATTCACGCGCACAAAAGCTGCGGTTCTACCCTACCCGACTGCTCCGCCCTACCAATTCGACTTCCCAGACCGTACTGAATTTTCGGGGCTAGAGGAATGTGTGTGAGCATCCTTCTGTACACAGTGCTTTGTGCTTCCTGTGCTCTGCTGCTGCTGCTGCTGTGGCCGAGGGGCTGTGGTCAAGGTACGAGACGTGGCACGGGCGTGGCGCATGCAAATGAATGTCGCCAGGATGCGGCACGTGCTGCTGCCAGAGGCTGCTGCTTTTCGGCCGGCAGTTGGCAACGCTGGCACCTTAATGTGGCCATTTCATTTGGCCAGCAGCAGCAGCAGCAGCAGCAGCAGCAGCAGCATCTGAATCAGCAGCATAAGCAGTGGCGAAGGCGGACAAAAAGAGAGACCGTACCGGAGTCGGAGTTGGAGCGTTGTTAGGTTGGTCATCCTGTTCCAGGATGTGGAGAGCGGTTGCCACACACACACACACATACACACACACATACACACACACACACACACACAACCACAGACACACACACTGGGGCACACAAATAAAATGCAAACAATGCTTGTTTCATTTGCGTAATAAAATATTTATACAGGTATTTAGTTAGCCGGTCTGACGAGGACTGCGAAATAAAGCGCACAACGTGAAGGACGCGAAAAAAGCGCAGAAGAAAAACCGAAAATTAAGTGAAATACAATAAAAGAAAATGAGAGAAGACGAGGCAACAGAAATAACGAGAAAATCACCCCTCCCAAAAAAAAAAAAAAAAAAAAAAATAGAAAATGAAAACGGGCAGCTGCCTGCGAGTTGGGGGGCAAAACATGGGCCAACCTCATGCAACGTCTGCTTTAATGCGAACTCGTCTTCTTCATCATCAACAGCTTCGCCTGCTTTCCCGTTCAGAGCCGCAGCCGCAGCCGCAGCCGGAGTCAGGGCCATGGCCAGCGCGCTCTATTGTTTCGTAGCGTAAACGAAATACGTCTAGACGTAATTTCTCAGTCAGCAGCCCAAATCCAGCTGCTGCCGTATCTTCTCCCGCTCGAACGTATCCCAAGCCAAATCCCATCCCGATCCCTGTCGCCGCTCGCAATATCTCAGATAAATCAGTTCGCGCTGCGATTTGCCGCTTTGCCACGGTCTGCGCTTCAGAAATTTGAGCATGACATGGATATTGCACTCATTTATCATGTGCCTGACCAAAATACTACTCTCTCTCTCTCTCTCTCTCTCTCTCTCTCTCTCTCTCTGTGTCTCTCAGTGCTTTTTCTTTCCCTGTTGAAGGCAGCACCGCAACCCTAATGCGGTCTACGTGCTCGATAAGTAGTAAGGCATCGATTAAACTTCGATGTATCGATCAGTTTAAGCCATAATCGTTCATTATAAAGTAAGAACCACTCGCTTTTTTTATGAATGCGGTGTTTGCAATGGTTGCGGTGTTTGCGATGGCGATATAATCGGTTTCTATACCGCAAAAGTTGCGATACTCGTATCACAATAACGCAAATAAAAATGCGATATCTTTCGAAGGGAGCAAGGATTGAGTGTGAATTAAGAGTTCTCGTACTTTGACGTAGTTTTCATTTGCCTGCTCTGTTACTCTTTGTCTCTCTCTTTCTCTCTCACAGCCCACTACTCTCTCTGGCCATCTTCACATGCATTTAGCACATTGATTGGCCAAGGTATGTACAATCGGACAAATTGGTCGTTCTAGAGCAGATGAGTTGCCCATTGGAGCCGAGCGAGAGAGAGAGAGCGAGTGTGAAGAGGTATTTCTGTCTGCAAACAATCCATCTGCAGCCACTGTGCACTGCGAAGCAATGGGCTGGCAAAGTAGCTTCTTCCTAGTCCGGCACTGTTAAGTGTTTCGGGGCTTTGCCTTACTCTCTGCTTGGTATTCAAATGCAGGTGTAAGTGTAATAAGCGGTACTGCGAGTGGGCCGAGTGGGTGCTGCGACTGCAACGTGCTTTATCGCACAGACGTTAATTAATCTGTGACGCCTGCAACATCATTGTTGCGGCTGCTGCTGCATCTTCGTGCAGGTCGAATTGCTGTCGTGGCACGAGGTTGCGCCAGTTGGCCGCCCGCCTGGCTGCCTGCCTGTCTGCCTGCCTGCTCGGTTAGCTAGCTTGGCTTGTTGGCTGCTTGGATCGGCTGGAGGCTGTAAACATTGTTAACACGTTTTTACGAAACGGAAATTCTTCCAATATCTTTACATAATTTTGTGTGCGCGCTCGACGACCGCAATGACAATTAACAAAAAAATAAATACGAACAAAAAGATAAACAAAATGTAGCAAAAAACGGTTGAGTGAGTTGTGGGCTGTATGTAGTTGGGGGTCTGTTTGCCACTTGAATGACAGTGACAGTGCTGGAGCTGGTTGGTGCAGGCTTGAGGGAAGCGTGGGTTAGCGGCGGGCTGGGCGGGGTAAAGTGGGGGAAGGGCGGCCAGCCGTGGCACACAAATGGCGCATTTTAATGTGCGGTCAACAGAGTCAGGCAATGTCTAAATTTGAAATGTCAGCGTTGTCAACGGCAATTTACTTGGCAACAGCAACAACAACAACAACAACAAGCTGCAACATATTGCACAATGTTGTTGCCGACTCGCACGCGCGATGACAACAATTCAACCTGCACACAAATAATACATAATCCACTATTAAAACATTTGTGCAAAACTGCAGTCGCGCGGTAGTCGACTCTGGCATACCCTGGTATAAATAATATCCTGGTATAAGAATAAATTAAGTTCATTGAATATGCCACTATTAATTTTTGAAAGTAATTGTTTTTATTAATTTTTTTTATTTTTATTATTTATTTTTTATTTTTATTACAATCATCGATACAATTACATCTACAAGCATAACTTATTCATAAATATTCCAGATTTTCGCTCTCAGTGTGTTTCTGGCACAAGCTTTGCCAAACAGTGTTGAAAAATGCTTAAAAACAAGCTATATTTGACAGAAAATTATCGCTAAATTAGAAACTATAATAAATCATTGGAATTTTCGATTTAAGTACGATATTTTAAGAGAGAGTCATGACTAAATCAACTCGACTCGGCTGACCAAGAATTGATATGTATGTACATATATACAATTTGTTAGCGCGGTCGCACAGTCGCACATACCCACTGCTCGTTTTCAATGCGGGGTAGCCTGTAGTTACGAAAAGCTTTCGGCAGTTATTTTCGAGCGGTTCTCTCGAATTGGTGGCAAGTGGCAAGTACAGCAAGTGCCGGCACATGCCGCAAAAGGGTTGACACCGCCTCGACTGCGTCGTTTTGCAAGCCCAATGAGTTGGCACTATCCAAATACATATTATTATCGATTTAAGCATTTTTTTTTTTTTTTGGTTTTAGCTTTTATTTTTTTACCCTGAGTTTTTTTTTGTTTTTCGGATAGGCACCCGAAGGCTGAACAAATGCTGGCCCTCAGCACATCATCGTGCTGTTTCGTTTTTTTAATAAATTCTTTGGCCAAATATTATGAAAGTGCAGATTTTCGACAAGGTTCATTATAATAATCTGCCAGTTGTCGTGAGTATTGGATACGCACTTCTTGTGCTCGTGACCTTTGTGGGGCCCCCCCCCCAAAATTTAGCACGACAAAGGTTCGTTGGTTTTGAATACCCTGTAAGAATTTTGGGCACACTTTTTGCACATTTCTTTGTAACTGTGTTTCAAGCGATTTTTACGTGGCATTTTGGCAATGTCTTGAAAGCCTTATTCTACCATTTCAAGGATTTCTTCGATCCGTAGCGTCTAATCGTCCTATCGCGGTGCGCTAACTCGACTGCTTGAAAAATGCATTCAATATTCGAGCAACGCTATACAAGTTGAGTGTGTGCCTCAAGTGCTGCCACGCACTCACACCGACACAGCAACACTCCAACTCGCACTCACACTCACCGCAAGTGAGTGTATTCATGCGTTTGTCGAACCACTTTCTTGCTAAAGCGAATGTCGCGCACAGAAGCGGAGCCAGGACAAAAGCAAAGCGGCAACATGACAACCAACATGAACATGCAGCCACACACTGGCATGAATACACTCGCACACACCCGCACACACTCACACAAACACTCATACACTCACACACCCGCAGTGGTACGCATTCATACAGACATGAGCGAAAAAAATGTCAGCGCGAATTAGTGACACATTTGCGAATTCGATATAAATGTTTTTATAGGTTACTCCATGGGGCAATGCAGCAGCAGAGCCAGCTATATGGCTGGCAAGGGGGTGGCTGGGGGGGTGGCAGGGTTGCCAAGCTTGAGCATTGATAGTAATTGCGAGCAGCATGCACAATTGCAGTCGCTTGGAGCTTACTACTAAAAACGAGACGCGTAATAAATCCATAATCCAAGGCGACAATTTGAATCATTGTGCTGTAAATGCGGCACGAGGAGAGCAGAGCGCGCGAGAGAGAGAGAGAGAGAGAGAGAGAGAGGGTAGGGTGTGCCGGTTCGGGTGTGCAGATGTGTTAGTGCAAAGGTCTTGGGTCGAGGCAAACACGCTTGACAGGCAAACGCCGCGACGTTGTCACAGTTGCAGCTGCTGCTGTTGCTGCTTCAGTTTTAGTTTGCCGCTCGCAGTGTTGGAAAAGACAAGACAGTAGACATTGCAGTCACAGTTGTAGGGGCAGGGACAAGCACGACCCTGCCCTGCCCCACGCTACCCTACCCTGTTCCCGTTCTTTGTGTTTTATTGCATTTCACTTTGCTGTTGCCCCCGGGCGCGGCGCGTCGCTGTCAGGGGCATGTGAAAATTGCATTTTACGCTGCGCCACTTGCCACTTGCCGGGGCAGCTGCATGGCTCCCGGGCTCCCGGGCTCCCGGCTCGAGCTGCTGCTCTGTTTGCCTTTACGCTGGCAGTTAAAATAATCATAATAAAAACAAAATCCCGCGCACAAATGGGCCACAGTTGGAGAGACGCAGACGCAGACAAGGATCGAGCTTGGGCTGGAGAAAGCGCATTAGAAGAGCAGAGGCAGCAGGCAGCAGCAGGAGGAGGAGGAGCCGGAGTTGGAGCCGAAGCCGGAGCTGCCTGGCAGCAACAATGAATGTCAACATTTGCCAGAACGGCGCCCGGATATGGGGCAACACTGGCAGTTTGGACATGGCATGAACGTAAATGAACGCCTCACGTCGGCTTAGCAGACGAGCATCTTGATCAGGACTTAACAATCCATTTAATTTTGCCCCATAATGAAGCCGGCAAGAGCAGCGGCTGCAGCAAGCTACATGACTGTCCCGCTGCCTTCCCCAGCGCCTGCTCGCCCTTCGATTTATTGGGCTACTCTTTTCAATTGGCAGCGGATTTTCATGTTGCGGTCTGTTGGCAGCCAAACTGGCGTCACAACCGACTCCTCTACTGTTTCTGGCCAGGATTCCCTTTCATGTTAATTTGCAAATGGTTGTTTGGTTGCCGCCAAATGGTTTGTCTGCTGGCATAACGCTATCGCAGGCCACATCGATGGTCGCTGCTGCATCAGCATTTGGCCACGTTAAGCAATGCCCGACAACTACCTGGTACCTGGTGCCCAAAGAGAACTTCACTGCAATTTATCGAATGTACTCGAGCTGCAAGCCATTCGATTTTTAATCGTTTCCAGCTCGTCTGAACACAAAACCAAATACCAATCAAAAACCTATCAAAAAACGTTTCTACGCTTATCGATTTCATGCGCCTGTACAATCAAAAAAATATATATATATTATTATATTATATATATCGATATTAATTGAAGCAGCTTAAGACAGAGTTGTATTTGTTTCGAACTAAGGTTCTTTCAATCAATTCAGAAACTGCCTGCATTTGCCAAACTTCATTTCGATTCGATGACAATTTTAATTTCACGCTCATGTCACCTCGCATTCAGTTCGCCAAATCTCATAGCTTGTTTATAAAGTGCAATTTCGAGCAGGCACACGTGCATTTTGGCCGAGAAGCTGCCAGTTTCCACTCCGAGTTGCCCGAGTGAACTGAGAGAGGGAGAGAGAGAGAGAGATAGGCAGAGAGAGTTGACAGTTGGGTAGGGCAAACAAATATTAGTGCGACCAGTCGAGCCAAGTAGCTGCCATGCCTGCCATGCCTGCCACACTTGCCACATGCCACACAGGCCACACATGTCACGCATGTCATGCATGCAATGTAATATTGCAATAGTTTCCGAGTTCTTCAAGCGGTCTGGCTAATTATGCGGCTCTACCGCCCGAAAACACACAGCTAGTGCCAGCCCAATTTTGTTGACGTGCGACCTAGGCCGTGGGTCCTGAATAAGTAATGCCAGGGCCTGTCAATCATGCCGGATTTGGTAAATTTGCAGCGTGACTGGCGAAGTACTGCAATGATAACTGTAGCGATAAGTCACAGTGAAAGTGTAATTGATGACCAGGCGCGAGTCAAGTGCAGTCACAGTGAAAAGTAGCAGTTAGCACGTGAACTAGTCACATGCCAGAATTGAAAGAGAACGTGTTCTGTTATATCGAATTATTATATTATATGATTCGCCAATGGGGTTTTCTATAAAACGATTGTTTTCCTTCTCTAGCGATTTATTTTTATGTTTTTCAACACTGTTTTCGGCAAAAAAAAAATCGCAGCGCATTTAATAATATCGATAGTTGAATTGGTTTTTCGATATCAATACTAAACAGCGACTGGCTGCGATTTCACAGTGAAAAGTCACAGGTGAAGACGTCAGAAATGTACGGATTGAGTTGAAATTGCCGTGAACTGTGACCTGCGCAACCACTAACCAGTTGTCAATCGAAAGTCACTAATGAACAAGTGACCAGTTACACGGCACAGTCACAGGTGACAGCTGAACGTTGACTTTTGCCTCAGCCTGTACCCAGTTCGCCTGACCTGGCAATCATCGAGCATTGACTTTCTGGCCGAGCATTCGATTTACCTTCGGTCAAAGTTCAATGTACACGTACACACACACACTCACACACACACACGCATGCATACATGACGTATGTGCAACGACAAACAACGCCGCCGGCTGCGTACAATTTGGAAGCACAAGTTTTGCGATATTCCATGAAAATTGCGAACTAGAAATGCAGCGATAAATGTTCGTCAAAATGTTTGCAACTAATTCGTGGTGCGTTAATTAAATGAACTGCTTGCCCCAGCGGAACGCACTCTCCCTGTCACTCTCTCTCCCACTCTTCCACTCTCCCTTCTCTCTAGCTGTCACATTGCTTTGCAGCTATTCGACGTGCAACGTGCCACACATCGCACATGCCACGCGTTGAAATTGATTGAGTTCAAAATGCAAATATTGAAAAATGCGAAACACATTTTTCAAAATTTGAAAGCCACTGCCAGCGGCTCAACGCGCTAGACAGAGGGTATACAATAAGAGAGAGAGAAGGAGGGAGAGTGGAAAAGAGAGCGATAGACTGAAACGAAATTGTGTCGCGCAAAATTCAAAGGGTAAGAGTCTAAAATTCGTGACATTTGCTCGCTTTTCAATTGATTTGACTGCATTGACTGCGTTTGAAAGCATTTTTATATTGAGCGCATTATTGGCAAAATAAAAAAGTATATTATTCATGTATACAAATGTATTTTAATGGATTAAAAGCGTATAAAAATAAATGTTAGATTTCAATTAAAATGCCAAAAGTGCCTTGCGTTTCTTCAATTTATTTGCTTTATTCCGACGAATTCATTTATATAGGATGGCATATGCATTCATTTTAATCACGACTATCGATGTTTTTGCAGCAAAATTATCGATACTATCGATTATAGTGAATTTCCATGCAATGCGCATGCTGTAAATCACATGTTTCAAGCGAAACATATTTGAACAGGCTGGAAAATCTTTAAAAGCAGTCTAGAGTATAAAAAAGCAATCGATCTATTGCAGCAATTACTTATATCATCGATATTATCGATAGTTGTAAGTTATTTGTGTTGTTATAACTGTTTCTAAATATTGTATTATAGTGTAATTTGTTGCCTTCTGCTTTAAGATCGTATCTGTATTAAAGCTGTTCCGCGCTCTCTAAACTCGACACAGTCACTCCCCTGACACTTTGCCGCAAATGGAAAAGCACTTTCTCACTTAGTGCCACTGTGTGTGTGTGTGTGTGTTTGGTGTGCTAACCAAAATCAAGCCGACTATTTTGCATACGCAAATAAAAATAAATAAATTGAAATACACGCTGCCTGCCTGCCTCCCACTCCTGTGGCGTGTAGCACGCATGTAAATCCACGTTTTACAAAAAAAAAAAAAAAGAAGCCACCCCGGGGGCCCATTGCCATCTTCTTGCTCTTCTTTGCTACTGCTACACATCTCCTACTGCTGCTCCTCCTCCTACTGCGCGCTCTCCCGATAACCGCCTGGGGGAATAGTTGGCAGCATGCAGGTAAATTTGCTTTTTCTCCTCTTTTTTTTATACCCTTCGACCATTTTCAATTCAAATTCAGTCCAAAAAGGGTATACTAATTTTGTGCAAATGTATGTAACACTAAGCATAATATAACGTAAATTAATATCTACCATTTTCATATTCAAATTCAGTCCAAAAAGGGTAATACTAAATTTTGTGCAAATTTTGACCATCCATGGTACCCCCCCCCCCATAACGATAATGCCATCTTCATTATTTGACCTCTAGATTGATTCAAAGAGTGAGAGGGAGGAACAGAGAGAGAGAGAGAGAGAGATAGTGAGAGCGAGAAAAAGACAGAGTAAGTGTTTTTTTATAGAGCATGATTATAAATTTATCTGAAACTGTAGAAATTGTGCTCAGAAAACAGATATCCTTTATCCAATCATGCTAAAATTTTGAAAATAGTTTTATTGCGTCTGTAGATAAGTCCTAAATTGTAAAACCCTCCTTAACTACATATATTAATAACAATAAACAAATACTAAACCTATACACTGCATACGTCGATATTTTGCTTAGTTTTCGATAGAAACCCTCCGATAGTATGCAGTTTGTTGAAATTGTTCATGCGATGACACCGAAATCGAGCAACGGATTCATTTGAAACAATTTACTGACGTTTATTCACAGTTGGCATTTTATTGTGAATATTTGAATACCTGGCGACCGTTAGAAGCCTTTAGATGAAGGTAAAGGGGTACGCGGTACTGCCGTACGGTTTATGGCGGTCATCCACAAGGTCGTTGTGCATTTCAGTCGCATCGATTGCACAATTCTTACTACGAAAAAAAACTCTAAAAACATTGCGCTCTAATTGAGTAATGTACCCATGGTACATTAGCAACGGTAAGCACGTTGTGTCCTTCTACAGCTTTCATCAGCCAGGCTAGTCATGGTCATTAGACGAATAAGTTGCTACCATATCGCTGGCAGCAGCTATAATCGAACCAAATGTCCTGCTAAAAGGCTAAAAGACCGCGCACCGTGGAAGGTCAAGGCGAAACGTAGCTTTTCCTGGTTGTGTGTAATTTGCGGGAAGGTGGGGGGGGGGGTAGATTTTTCGTAGCAGCATACAAAGTATTTGGCATTGATTTATGACATTTAATTTCGTTTTATTGCATATGCGGGAGCAGGCAGTAAATTAGTTTCAATTGCTACGCGCCAACGTCCTCTGTCCCACGGCAAAGTTGATGGGGAAAACCTGCGATGGAATTGATTAAACACGTTAATCGATGCGGCAAATTTGTGGGGCACGTCTAGTAGATGTAGATGTAGTACCCTCTGCTCCGGTAGCAGAATATAGGAAATACAAACATCAGAAAGACGGCACAAATTCGATGGGTTCATTCACAATAATTCACACTGACTTTGAGGCTTGACAACGATTTATTACGACTTATTACGATCAACAATGAATTTATATGAATTATTAACAAATTTGGGATCATTCTTAAGAAAATCAACCATAAACCTGCAACGTAAAACGCGAAATGTATCGGTATTCAACTGAGAATTTTGTCGTCGTCGATGCCGGATGCCGGATTCGGGAGTTTTTGGGTTTAACATCGTTTTCCTCTTTATCTTCTTCTCGGTACCGATTCGTTGTTGTTGTTATTATTATTGTTGTTATTATTATTATTGTTGTTATTGTCATTATTATTATTATGATTGTTATTGTTATTGTTATTGTTGTTGTTAATGTCTCTCTTGGTGATGGTGTGGAAAGGGTTCTTCCATTCCAAACTTAGATTTCGATGCGATTCTGCATGGGAGAAAACAAATTTTTCATATCCTATCTTCGTATGGCTGTGCTTGTTCTCGTTCTCGTTCTTGTTTCTGCTGTTGGTCTTGCTTTGTTGTTGACAATTGGTATTGTTACAAGTAAAGGATTGAAAATCGAAATCGGCAACATTTTCTATGCATTTTTTATATGACGTGTATGTTGGTGAGTGTGTGTTGCGGTGTGAGTGTGAGCGGGTAAAAGTGTGTATGGGTGTAAAAGTGAATGCCTGTAAGTATGACAGTGAGTGGATAAAGAATTCAGTGGGTGCGTGTGTGTGTGTGAGTGTGTGTGTGTGAAAATTAACACCGCACGCTGACGACATAAAGCGTTAAAAGAGCAACGTTATGTTGTTATTTTGGCCTAGTTGTTGTTTTGGCTAGATATATATGTGGTGATTTAAGTGTGCATCAATGTAATGTCGGATTGCTTAACGCGTGTAAATGGTCTTCACCAGCGATCCCTGCTTGGCCATGGTGTCCTTATGCAGCTGATATTGCAACACGTAGACACTCTCCATGCGCAGGCCATCACGCAACTTGCCACCGATCTCGAGAGCCGCCGCCTCATTGCTACCGTTCGCCGTCCAAATGGATATCTTATTGTTCTTGCCACGTATATTGACAACGGCACCGCACAGCTCGTTCGAGTATTCGCAGCTCTCGCCGATCAGTACCAGCATGGTGTCCAACCAGAAATTATCCAAATCGCTTTTGTTGCTCTTATTCAGTGTGATCACCCAACGACCGCCTCGCACATTCGCCTCGTCCTCCCACATGGGTCGTATGCCCTTCTTGAAGAGACAATAATCACTGCCCATTTTGATTTCCGACGGCGTCTTGATGTGATTGATCAGACTCCAGAAATTCTCAACCGTATTGAAACTGGCCACCTCGTGCAGCATCTCCTCCCAGCTCTTGCTGCGATCTGTTTCCAGATACCACAGTGTCCATTCGCTGTTCAATGGATGATGCGGTTCCTGTGTCTGCTCCTCCTCAATCGTATCGCTGCCCAATGGATCCGACGGGCTATCGTTATCGCCGGCTGCTAGTGTTGTCTCTGTTGTTCCGGTGCCAGTTGCGGTAGTTGTTGCGGTGTTTGTTGTTGTTGTGGTTGCTATGCCTGTCGCTGTTCTCTTGTTTTGCTCGATAATTGCGCCCATGCCCATGCCAGCGACAGCTTCTCCCGTTCCCATTACCATACCCATTGTCGTCTTGAATTTGCCTGTTGATCCCGTTTTGCCAGTGCCCATTCCCATCCCCGCAACCGCAACCGCAACCGCAGCCGCACCACTTTCCATCATTTGAGTAGCTGTCGTTGCCTTTGATGCTGTTGTTGTTTTCGTTGTTGTTGTTGTTGTTTTCGTTGTTGTTGTTGTTGTTGTTGTCACCGCTGTTATCGCCGTCGTTGTCGCTCCTTTCGCCTCCGCAGTCGGCGAGCCATTGCATTGCAATTTATCGGTGGCATCCTGCTCCGATCGTGGCGAACAAGCGCAACTGGCATTGATAATGCTTTTGTAGCTGGTGCCGCTGCTGCTGCCGGCACTGCCGCTCCGTACTCGCCCCATCGATGGCCGCGGAGATCGCTTGGCGCAGCTCTGTACGGGTTTCGTCGAGAACTCATCGTTGTTGGAGCAAGACTTGAACATAGTCTTCGGATTGGCAAAGTTTTTCATCTTGTATATGTTAGACGGATACATGTCGCACGCTCACGTTGAACTGCAAATGAAAGTAGAATGAGAAACACAACACAAAAAAAAAAAAAAACGAAGCAAAACACAAGATAAGCCGATGATCTAAACAAACAACATCAAACATTAGCAAAATGCAACAAAGAATGCATTCGAATACACCCAGACGAGGAGGTGTACTTGCCTTTGCCTGCGAATAATTTCAATCTTGATTATCGTTTTCGTGTTCCTTTGTACTGGGCTCCAAGTTGAAATTTGTTGCTTTTGATTTTAGGACTATAACAACATGTGAACTATGTTATTTCTGCTCTAGAAAGCAAACTGTCTGACTGACTTGTCGAGCAGCGCACACTCGACCGGCACGTTCCGCCGGAGTCGTGCTGACTAAGCTTCAACTATTGACAGCAGCGTGACAACTGAGAGAGAGAGAGAAACTCTACGAAAAGCGTAGCCCCAAAAAAAAGAAAATTACTTGACCCAACTAATCATGGACAATACGAACAACAAGTTCAACAGCATCACACTGGACAGGGCGAACAGTTGCATCGCCTGGCATAGTTTTGCCGACTACGATTCACCGTGTCATAAGCTGGTCATCAAGCAACTGCTGCTGGGCGCCGAGGCTGCCGATGATGAGTACAATGGGGATGAGGTGAGCACCGACAGGGACAATATCAAGATACCAGTTGATGTGCTCACGGCCAGCGAGCTGCGCGTTATCAATGCGAATATGGAATTCTATGAATCGCAATTGACATTCAAGCTGATTCAAGGCATACATAAACATTACATATTGGGTCAAGACTTCGAGGACGATATCGATGTGAAAGGAAACGACGATTAGATGGATAAATTATCGCTGCTATGGTACCCCAACTCAGCTGTAGTAGAATTCTACAAATACGGGAGAGAGATCTTCGAAAATAGAATAACTAGTAAAGAAAATTCTATATATATCTATATATATATATATATGTATATATATATTCTATGTGTTATCTATAAGTTATGTTAGTCGACTAGACTTTGTCGGACTCGCAGCTCTACTTAGCATGGCAAATATTCGTTTGCATTTACAGAACTCGACAATTAAGATATATATATAAGATATATATACTTATTTAATTTTTGGCCAGTGCTGCACAATGTGTGCTTGCAGCAGGTGTTGGGCAACTCTACGACGCTGCAGCAGTGTTGCAAATGGCACTTAAAATAAGGAATCGCTTGAGGCAACTTGCGAGCGGAAAGTGTATTGAAATTGTTGCACAAAGTAGCGTAAAGTGTTTTTTTTTGTTTTACAACAATCTTCTTTTTTTTTGGATCGATTGATGTGCAGTACGCACTGCAAACTTGTTCGACTAATTAAAGCACTTCGCAGGGTTGCAGCAAATCGCACGTGAGCTCTCAAATTGACTGTAGAACAGTAGTGCAACAATGTACACCGCATGTGTATGATACCCTAACTAAGGTCTCTCTGAAGGTCAATGAAACTTGTTCGCACTGCTTTCGTCTTGATTTATTTAGACAAATAGAAGTGTTCGCACTGCTGACCTACACTGCCGATGGGTAGGGTATTGAGTGTCGTCTAAGCTAATCGAAACGTGTGGATACGTGTGCGATTGCGACTTGAAAGTCGTTTTCGGACTGCGAGTCTCGAGTCCTTTTGCCCAGCCAAAGCACAATTTCAATTCCAATCGCACACAAAACTTGACGAGTTTCAAAATAAATATTTACACTGCCACACCCGTACACACACACACACACGCACACACACTCGGCACGCCGGAGCAACACTTCACGCATTTCTTATTAGCTGCACTTCAAAAACTGCGCAAAGTTGTGCCCGAAACTTATTATGGCATCTCGGTTTGGCCCCAAAAAAAGCAACGGAACTGCAAAACGAGCAGGATGCGGAAGTGGGGAGCCGCGTTTTGGGTGACGGCGGGGGGGTAGACAAGTTTAACTAATGGCAACATTTTTGTTTGCCCATGTCGAGTGCTATTGAGCCAAAGGAAAGGAGCAAACTTTCATTTGGCTCCGGCTGTCATAAGTTTAAATGGGGTTATTGGGCGAGCAAGAAAGCGAAGACGCAGTCGAAGCTGTAGGCGGCATTTTAAAAGAATTCGTCGAGGCAACGAAGCAGCCATTGCACAGTGGTCGAGCTTAGTAAAAAAAAATCATACAAATTTAGACTAACAATTGTTACTTTCTGCCTTATGCTTATAATAATAAAAGTGATTAATCTAATACGTAAATGTTTTAAAATTAAAAAACAATCACTTATTTGGCAGCATTTCAAGCACTTGCGACCACTGTGCGTTCTAGTGGTAGCCGCAGTCAAAGCACAAATGAAAAGTGTCAAAGTCCAAGGCGAGGCAAGGCAACAAATCATCGTCTCACTCTTTTGCTAGTTTCCACTCTCTTTCCCTCTCTCTCTCACTCTTTCTCTCTCTCTGTCTATATATATTTTCCGCTCGCTGCCTGACTGGCATATAGAAACTCAATCCTGAGCCCATGTATTTCGAAATTGAGATTCCAATTAGTTGGCAAATGAGTGTATATTTTTTATATACTCGTATATATATATATATATATATATATATATATATATGTATATATATATATATATGTATATATATATATATGTATATATTGAGTTACTGTCCGTGGTTAAATTATTATTTATTTATTTTTATTTTGAATAGAACAGAACAAGATTTAATAGTCATATTGTCAGGCATGCGTGAAATTTAAATTGAAATTGATCTCGCACATACATATTTGGTATTTAAAGGCAAGCGCAAAAGTATGCAACGCATTATGCAGCGCGCAGCTGGCAGCTGCTTTTAAATGCCAGCTGAAAAGTATGCAACATTTTTAACAATTCCCAGTTGCAGTTGCCATTTTAAAGCGATCCCAAAAGCATGCTACAAATCTCAAATACTTTGGCACAATAAACGTCAACACTTTCGGCTGTACGCATTGATCTATGTACGTATGTGTGTGTGTGTGTGTGCGCGAGTCCCGCTTAACACTCAACGCCATCATAAAGTGCCAGCGGGCCAAGCCGAGAAAAAATGCTAAAGCATTGCACAGCGCGTAGCGTAGCACGGACATAAAAATGCGCCAAGAAGTGCGCAGCTTGTGCCAGATTTTCTTTTCAAAATCGCACTGGGATTGAAATTGGCTGCCGGGCCAAGGGCAACTTGCAACTCCTCAACAGCAGCACACACACACACACACACACAGAGCACACTTACAAATGCGCTTTTAACTTAAATGACAGTCTTAACAGGGTGCCGGGCTAAGGAGTTGGGGTCTATTTGGATTTTCCCCAACAAAACTCAACTGCGAAATATACGCATTGCCATTTTTTATTTGAACAGACCCTCAAGCCCCCGCCCACGCGCTCAGCCCCCCCTCGCCACAGTACAACAATTTGATGTAAATATTGTATTAGTTGGGGCCAAAGTGTTGAGTAAATTTATTGGCAGCACATAAATCGCTTTCTGAATGAACGATGCCATTGCCTTTTGCTGCTGCTGCTGCTGCTTCGCTCTGCTCGCTGCTCCCTGCTCTCAGCTTAAGCCACTTGCGGCAGCTCTCCGTCCAGAACTGTGTAGAATGGCCAATTTCTAAATAAAAAATTAGCTCAGCTTTAGGTAAATTTATGCTGTAAATAGCAACTCTGGATACTTGCCGAGCGACCTCTTGTGGGTTGCTAAGTCTTTTTCGTTTCGATAAAATACTTTGCTTATTTTTATTTTATTTTTTGACAGCACAAAGAAAAAATTAATAACTGTTCGATTGACTGAAATAATATAGGTCTTTCACAAGTAAGCCTTTAAGGAAACAAACGCTATTTAATTCTATATAGAGCGTAAAATTAAAAAATTAAAAACAACTTGAGCTGCATATGATTTATAGGAACCTGTATATCGAATTCGAAGTGTATAGCTTTTATACTAACTGAGATCAGTGAGATCATACAGACAGCCGCCTCAATTGACTCGGCTATTGAATCTTCGCAAGCATATAAATGTATTGTGAGCTCTGCCACGTCTACTTCTGCTTGTTACACACATCCACACACAGTGAGTAATCTCCTTTTTTCAACATTTATTCATTTCCAAAAATAGCAGGGTATAACAATACATGCATGTACTATGTATGTCTACAGCCCGCAGCGTACAATCGATAACTGGTTCAGTTTGTAATCCAAAAATGCACTGGCTAAGCTCACCATCGAATCCCTAGATTCCCGGCATATTACCATAAATGTAATATTTAAATTCCTGTGACCTGTCTTCAAACATGGTCGAATCGAAATGCGCTTTGTATTTGCCTCTCAAATGTTTCGTTGATGCGAATGCAAAAGTTGTATTCTTCTATCCGTTGTAGTTGTTGCTGTTGTTATCCTGTTATCCTGTTGGTTGTTGTTGTTCTTTTATTTTCGGCTGTTGTTCCAATTTTAATTAACAAACAAGTAACGAAAGCTGCACTCGAGCGAGTCCGACAATTAGATATCCTTCGCTAAATTGCGAAAAACAAAACAAACCCAAGCCTGCTAGCTTTTCGAGTGGGAAACTTTGCTCAGTAATCGCAAATTACCGAATTTCTGTGCCTATAATACAGACCCATGAAATCGGTTTCTTCATACAAATTTTGATGTCAAAAACTGCTTTAATAACCAAAATCTGTGTGTTCGAACAGACAAATAATACGAACTGCTTTGGGTTAAACGACTTCGATATTAAAACTGCACAAGAACAGTTTGGTTGGGGTCTGTCACGCCTTTTACATAAATTTCCACATACATAGTATACCCTTTTTTTCTAACGATTTCAATGGTCGCAGGGTATAAAAACATGGCAAGCCCGCGTTGTGTTTGGTTTGGTTTTGCGTTGTTTTTGTTCTTTGTTCAGTTGTGTTTTTTTGTGTTGTGCTCTGCGATGTGCTGCCTGATATGGTGCTGCATTTGGTTAGACGCAGCAGGAGAGCGAGACAGAGACAGAGACAGAGAAAGACAGATGGATAGCGACGGGTGCAAATATTTTAATATGGACTCGCTCTAAGACGCCTCGACTGGCACTTACCATATACACTCGGCTGTGTTGTCGCGTTTTCATTTTCATTTTATTTATAGTTTTTGCCGGCATCCATAAAGCAAATACTTACCATAGTTTAGCTCGCAAAAAAGTGCAATTTAATTGGAAAATACTTAAGCGCTCTCGGGCGTAATGCAATGACGAGTTGCCCATGAAAATTATATGTCTATAAGCAACAAAAAGATAAAAAAAAAAAATAGAAAAGAATATATATACGCATGAGCGTTTACAGATAAGCCTGACAGTCATATATAATCATATATGATGATTACTAATAATATCCCGTAGCCACACAAGCAAGTATACTATCATACAGGTATATAGGTATGTGTTCTCTTTTCTTATCAAATTTTTATGAGATTCTTTAGGACATTTGAGACTTTATTAATAATTTATTTGTATTGTTGGTCAGTGTCTTGTTTAAAATAAACTATACGTTCATCAGTATAACCTTGAAATTCTATAGTTCTGCTGGATTCGGGCAAAAGATAAGTCTACCTTCGCCACCTTCATTGATAATGTGAGCGATCTTAACATTACAGCGTATGTTCTAGTCGAGCATGTTTCGCCGAGTTGTGTTATATCTAGCGCCCTTTTTGTTTTCGACTAGTTAAGCATAATATGACTTGTTTTTATTGTTTCGCTCAATGGAGGAAGAGTTGGGAAGGGTATTTCTACGCAATGCAATTAATTAGAAGTGCAACAATTTGTGTTATTTCAGCACAGATTAAAGCGAGCAAGGCGATAGAGAGAAAGAGAGAGAAAGTGAAAAAGAACAGTAATGAAATGTGAAACAAATATGATTAACAACAATCAATAAATAATTGATAATGAGCTCTAAAATAAAAATATAAATATTTAATTTGATTTACAAAAAATAGTATAGGTAGTATCATTTTTATACATACTGTATGAAGTCAATTGATTTTTAATTCTGGAGTTCTGTTCTTGTTAGAGTAGTACCTACAGAATTTTTATAATAGCATTCATTCCTATATATCATTCAATTCATTTGCTGACTATCTGAAGTTTCCTGGAAGCGCACTAGAATATTATCTGAGCACATATTGAGTAAAAGACCGCAGCATAATCTGTCTAAGGTTATCTATATGATTAAAATACACTTTTCTTTTCAATTTACTGCCTCGTTTCGATTGCAGTATTACGATTTTTCGCACCAATTACTGATAGGCTGTCGGTCTTATTGATTAAATGGTATTGCTTTTTTAGCTACTATGGCGTATCTGTTCCAGGCTTTCAAATCGAACAGAGAGTACGTAGGGTATATATGCAACACACCGTAGAAAACATCTCGAACTACACATAAAGTATATATGCTTATATATTCGTGTTCAGCATAAAACGATGGGTTGACTTAATTAAAAACTTTACACTAGAAAATTCGGTTTTTTATATCAAATGTATAAATTGTATTAACTTTTTTCCAAAATCGAAAAATTCGAAAAATTCGTCGAAGCTTTCTTAATTCTGTTTGCAAAGCCAGTGAGTCAGAAGTTGTTAACGCTTTTCGTATTGAGTTAGCATTGGGTACTATTTCGCTGACGTAAAAACTGTTTGACCAAGTGTCGAGTTCGGCATAGATAGTTGAAAATAAAATTGAATTCAAACAATACGTAAGATCAGTAAATAAGCTAAGAAACAGATGTCTGTCAAGTTTGATATCTACAGGCTCGAAAAGGTGGCTAACAACTAGATATCTGCGTGTACACGCAATTACTATATATCATATTTTCGTACCATCAAGTTATATTATTATATATATCATGCATTCATATTATCAAATTATATCGTATTATTATATCATATATACATACTATTAACATAAATTTTATCGCATTATTATAGCACATATTCATTAGCAAACATATATCTTCATATTCAGCACATTAGGTCTTAGCACAAATAAACTTGTGTTTTCCACACCGTAAATGATATATGGAATTTTTTTCTCGGCTTCAAGACGTGCAGCATCAAGAGATGATTAAAGAATTAAACGAAGAAAAAGAAGCACGAATTGTCGACGTAGAAAACGAAAGCAGTCTGCAATGTGAGTCCGATAGGTAGAAGAAAAAAAAGAAACGTGCCCGAAGAAGCCGGGAGCTAGAGAATTTCATATATCACAGCCTCAGAACCTATACCATTTCTTAACTCTTGAAACTTACCTGACTTATTATTTGTATTAGATGGGTCTCAATTGTATCTCAAAATATTCAGAATCTATATCATTTGTGAACTCTTGACACTAATCGAACTCTTGATTTTTATTAGATGTCTCTCAATTGTTTCTCAAAATACTATCTCATACTATACTATAATTGCATATAATATTTGAAAAATACGTTAAATTATAATCAGTTCAGGCAAGTGCGTATATGCAATCTAAATGTGGGGCAGGCCATTAAATGTATTACCAACATAAAGATAGCGTGTTCTACCTTCAAGAAAAATGATAACTGTCATATCGCTACATAAGCAATACCTGCCTCATTGGGTACTTCTTAAATGGATACGCATTTTTCGATGTCAAACCGAAGATATATGGAAAAATCCGAATCGACGCTTAAGTTGAATGTGTACTGCAGTAGATAATCATGGTATGGGTACAATGTGAGTGATTCATGTACCTGAAGAAGTTAAGGTTTTCAACTTACTATCGCTTCTTTATAGGAACAAAGAACATACCCAGTCAGATTAGACTGATTTTATTATTTTTTTTTTTTTGAAAGAAACATTTGGTTTATCAAATATTGTTTTGAAACGTCTGCGCTGGCGCAAACTTTGACGTCGGTGTCGACGTTGCCGTCGCCGTCGACGTCGACGTCGACTCCGGTGGTAAACTGAGCGTACTAGAGTGTAGCTACGGTCTACATATTACAAATAGTTGTCGGAAGTCGATCGTCGTGCGTTGAAGATCGTGGTGCAGTGGGGATCGTACGAGAATCGAACTCGAATCCAAGCAAAATGTTGGGCAATCATGCACGCCTGGTCAGGATACTGTTTGTGGTGATCTTCGTAAAGTTGTTTATACTGCTGGTACTCGTGGGTGTCAACCGTACCGATGAGAGTAAGCCGCATCGCAGCCGTCGGCTTGTGATCGATGAGCTGCTGATCGATAAGCGTGAAGGTAAGATCGAAGTGAAGAACTTCTGGCAGGCTTCTGGTATTGATTGATCTGCATATGTCTATCGATCTATCTGTGTAGCACCCAGTATGGAGGAGAAATTGAAATTGATACGCGAAGAGATGCCGTCGTTTCCATTGGAGGAACTACTGCGTCGTCCGCAGCCCCATAAGCGCATCGAATGCGCCGAAGCACCCGACTTTATGAATATCGATTTCCACAACGATTACTGGCAAGCGTTGCATATCGATAACGTATCGTACTATTTCTTTGGCGCCTACTACGATAATCGCGACGTGATACCCAATACACCGCTCGTGCGCCTGCTCAGCATGGTCAATATCTATGGCAAAGCGAATGAGGTCAAATATCCGAATACATATTGCCAGCTCTGGTTTAAGAATCGCGTGGAACCCGTGATTGTGAACGCAACCGATCACAAGATCGTTTGGTTATGGGGCGGCGCATCGCGACGTTTCTATCCGACACTGATCAGTTGTCCGTTACCCAAATCGATGAAGGATAACAAAACACAGGAGGCGCCCGAAATGGTTTCGATTGTCCACGAGCCCTGTGTGCGTGCCAAGAATCTGTTGCGTGTTGTTTTCGAGTCGAACGAGCAGCATCCGATGAGCGGGAAACCCATTGGTGCCATGACTCCGCCGCCCAGCAAAAAACGTCGCTTTATGGTCTGTGTCAAGACCATGGATTTCCTGTATGTGGATATGTCGTGGCGTCTCATCGAATGGCTGGAAACGATGCGTGCCCTAGGTGCCGACAAGGTGGTCTTCTACGATGGTCAGATGCATGCGAATATGACGCGTGTCATGAAGCATTATATGGAAAGTGAACCGGGCTTTGTCGAGTTGCGCCCCATGTCGCTGGGACGCGGTGAACCGCATTCCGGAAATCATTTTCATCATTACGCGATGGAGGCAGACGGTTTCAATCGTATACTGAACGAAATGATACCCTATAACGATTGCTATTATCGTAACATGTACAAATACGATTATATTGGTGTCTTCGATATCGATGAGATCATCATGCCGTTGGGCAATGTCACCAATTGGTCCGATCTGATCGATTTGGCCTACAAAGTTGATGACTACGAGCGTGACGCATCCAAATGCCAGGACTGGGCCAGTTTCTGTTTTCGTAATGTCTATTTTCCGCGCTATCCCGAACGACCCAAGGTCTATAAGAACCTGCCCAGCTACTACTATATGCTGCAGCATGTCGAGCGTGTTGCCGAGCATTGCGATCGTTATGCGGCAGTCAAATGTTTGCATTCTACACGCTATGTGATCGGTTTGCACAATCATTTCCCTTTGCATCGTGCCGGCACCGGCGAATGCGATCCGAAGTCCGTGCCCATCGAGTATGCACAATTGCAGCATTATCGCGAACCCGATAACAAGACGCGATTGATTAATCCGATTATCGATGACAGCATCTGGCGTTTTCAGCCGCAGCTGCAGCAACGCGTTTTCGCCAAATATCAGAAACTCGGTTTTCTGCCCGACATCGAACAGATCGAGGCAGCGGAACATCAACGGATACGTGCCGATGAGCAGCAGCTACACGATGCCATGGCCAATACTATATAGACGACATCTCACAGGGCTTTTTTGCCAATTGTTTTTTTTTCTATATTTTTTTTTCGGTTTGCCTACTATCATATACCGAGTTACATCATATATATATGTATATATATATATCATATATAGCTTGTAAACTAGTTAAGTAGATCGACTTATTGATATCTCATAGTTTAGAGAGCGAGAGAGAGAGAGGAAGAGAGAGAGAGAGAGAGAGATCTGTGGGCTCGGATACATTTGTCTCCAATTAATAAAATGACATTTTTTAACTCAGCAATTGAAACAAGTAAAACCGCAGTTGTTATACTCTTTCCCATCATCGTATAGTTTTCGGTTTTGGCTTTATACATTTTTATTTTCAACGAATTGTTTCAATGAAAACTATAGTATATAGTAAAAGATTTCAATGACATTTTATTATAATGTGGAAAATTCGAAAAATAGGTCGATAGTTTCAGCTATTGTATATATAGGCTCGTTTCGACTGGGCTAGTTGACTTCCTAGCAGATTCAATAAATATCTACTGAATGGATTTGTGAATAATTATGTTTCTATAGTTGCGCGGCAAACATCTGCTCGAAGTGTGTATACCCTAGCGAAGGGTATACGAATTTTCCCAAGTGTTTGCTTAGCTGGCACATTCTTTGCGGCAGCTGGAGTTAGAATTGATGTCAGAAAGAAATAGCGAAAAAGCGGGACGAGAGAAAGAGACAGACAGAGAGGAAGGGAGAGAGAGTAGGGGGCAGACAGAGGCAGGCAGGCAGAGAGAGAGAGCGAGCGCGAGTGTCGAGGAATGTCGCGCGTCATAAGGTTAAAATGGCGCCGTGGGGCATGCAAGACGCCGACAGAACTTTATGGTAAATATGGCTGTTTCAGTCGCGCTCTCGCTCGCACTCGCTGCATGTGTGTGTGTGTGTGTGTGTGTGTGTGTGTGTGTGTGAGTTTGCCTAAAAGTGGCCACGCAAATGCACCTGAGCACAAATGAATGATATTGCTGTGCAGCTGGCTGCACCGTGGTCAAAATGATTGAAAATTAAATGAAGCTTAGAAGATTATTTGCCAATTCCATAGCCCAAATCAGCTTATACATTTTTGACACACACAGCGCGCAATATCGATTATCGAAAGCAAAAACATATTTCTCTAAGAACTTATTAAGTTGTATTTCATTTCTTTCACATTTCTGCTGACATCTTCAATTAGTCCCCAAACAGGCCTCTCATTTTTCATTTTTTATTCAACTCTGTTGACTGTATCTTATCGTAGGCGGAATGTTGTTACCTCAGCTCCGACATGTTATCATCTCTGGGTTTTGGTTTATCTAAAAATTGGCTAGTTCTTTGTTGTTGGTACAATTGAGGCAATTGAAAGCTTCAGCAGTGCTTCCTAGCTGTTATCTATTTTTTTTTTTAATATGTCTGCATAGAATTTGCTGCTTGATCCCACTGTGCAGCTGCTAACTTTGTCTTGCATACTTTGCTGCTGCTTGTTGCTTCGTTTTGCGGCTCATGTGTTGCAGCATTTCGCTTAAGCAAATTGCCAGCGTATGTGTGCGCGGGTGCGTGCATGTGTGTGTGAGTGTGTGTGTGTGTCTGCTCTGAAGAGCTTGCATCTGCCATGCGCCCCGAGTGCCGCGACGCCTTCCACTTGCGGCCAGCTAAAAAGGCGCTGAGTTATTGTGGCGCAGGTATCGCTCGCAAGTGGCACGTACCTTCCTACCTGCCTCTCCCTCTCTCGCTTTCTCTCTCTCTCTTGCCCTACTGCGTGTGTTTCTGGCACTGTCTATTGCATTTTTACTTAAAATGCTTTTAACCAAAACATTAAGCAGCTGGTGTCACATTACATCACAATGTAGAGCAGCTTTGGCCCCATGCTCGCAACAAGCCGCAACAGCAACAACAACTGTAGCAAATTTATGGCTTAAACTCGACAGCCAAGTTGGCTACTAAAAGGCATCGCAAGGCAGAAGCGAGCGAGAGAGAAACCCCCCGCTAAACAGAACTATTTGCGCAGGTTTTATTCGTGGATTAAACAATGCAAGGCAAAATATACACATTAAACAACATATGCAGGGTATTATTATATATCATAGAGCTAAAAATGCTCTCTTCGAGCCAGAGTTACCGCTGATTAAACAAACTAAGCATTTTCAAATAGATTAACTACATGAACAGCTAAACTAGCTGGAAAACGCAATAATGCCGGCGTGACAAATCAAATAATCCAAAAATAACTCAATTTTAGTAATAAAAAGAGGTTTTTTTTAGCCATAAATAAAACAATATTTTACAGCTGCACATCAATTGTAAAGCTAAAAAAGAGCAAATTTAATTCACACACCAATGCAACATTTTTTCGAAACGGGTAAAAAAAGACTGCATCAAAAAGTGATGCGATGTTTTTGTATCCAAATCATTAAACGTTTCCCACTTGTATCTCTCTGCGTCTGTCACTGACTAATTAGTGATTTAATATTATCGAAATTCTTAGGAAATATAAACGGCTTATATGCCTTGGGCTTAGGCAGGGGATGAGGCTTGTGTATCTTGCTTTAAATTGAGCTCAAGGAGTTTCGGTTCGGTTTGGGTCAACCTGCACAGAGCGAGAACGTGAGTGGCAAAGGCAATCAATTCCGTTGGCGATTTAAGGTGCTCAAGTGTGCAATTTAGACAGAGACTAGGCAACACCCCTTTACCCCTATTACCCATTCCCCCCCCCACTCCTACCCGGTCCGAGCTTCCAGCAATGCAGCTGCAATTGATTGCTTGTTTATTCAAATGAAATTTTGCATAATAAACTAGACGAAAATTGAGCAGAACAAGGGTCTTAGGCTTTAAATAAATTAATGAAATCGCTCAGAAAATTGCCCAAATATACCGAGCACACACACACACACACAGATAATACCTTTGTGCATGTACTTAAAGCCAACTCCTGCGGGCAGCCTGTGCAAAAAGATGCTGCCAATAACAACAACAACAAAGACTTGAAATAGTTTTGCTCACAAATTACAAGGAGTCTTTGGCCAGTCCATAAATCACTTTAATGCCCGCACAACGTACTACAGCCATCTCTCTCTCTTTTACCCCTGGCCGCTCCATAGCCAAGGCCAACAACAGGCAGGAAACTGCAAGTTTTTCCTCTCGTCTTGGTCGCTTGCCAAGAGCTGCAAATCCATTTTGAGTGTGTTCGCTCAGATTTTAAAGTTTATTTCGAGCCGTGATTGATATTGCTGCGAAAACAGATTGCAATCTGCTTAGGTAAAGCGCAGCATATGTTTATCGATATTGATATAAGTCGTATATATCGATATATATTTGATATGCTAGAGAACTGCAACTGCGATTAATTCATAACCAAATTGTTGATCCGAGCGGTACTTTGACTTTGTTTGGATTTTCAAATCTCGGACGGACTCTCTCTCTCTCTTCCACTCTCCCCTTCTCCAAGTCTCTCTCTCTCTCTTTCTCGCCGTCTCTTCTATTCGGGTTTTGCAACTGCAACGAAATCGTCAGCATGATTAATTGATGAAAATCCCTTTTACCATGCAGAACAATAAATTACAATACACAGACACGGACACAGACACGGAGACGGACGAGGAACGGACAGGTAGCATGTGCTTCAAATAGCTAACAGGCAGAGCTGCCACACACACACACACACACACACCGACAAGGTCGTGATATGTGCGGTGTTCCTGCTGGACGCGTCGACGTCCTGAAGAGTTGCTGCGTTTATGCGTCACTTGTATCAAGAATTTTGATTGAGAAAAATTGCTGTGCGTGAACAGCGAACTCATATATTAATTAAAAACCAATTTGTATATATATAAATATTTTTAATTATTAATTAATCAATTTAATTATTAATTGCTTAATTCATTTACCGTATGAAATTAAAATAAGCTATTATAAAACTTAAAAATATCTGCAAGTCTAAAGAAACAATTCGGAAAGGCTACAGTCGAGCTGACTCGACTGTGATATACCCGCTACAATTCTTCGGAAAAACACGTGGCAAATGTGAACAATGCGTTCTTGCTTATTATTTCTTTCCGTCTCTAATTTGTTTTGCCTATGCAAGTTCCACTCGATTCTTATTGGATGTTGCCCTTTGCTTTTATTACTTTGCATTTATAAATTATGCATGTGTGAAAGAGACGCCTATACATAAATACATATATGTATGCTGCCTCACAATACATCTCAACATATCTAATTAGATTTGTCGTTTGTTTTTTATGTTGCTGCTCAATGTCTCTTTCGATTCTAAGTGGCTTTAAATATACTAAACATTTATTTTGAATTTTGCAACACACCATAAAATAAAAAAAAATATAAGATACAAAAAAATAAATATAAGGCGCCGCGGCACCCAGGAGTTGAACTCCGGACCTCTCGCTTAACAGTCAACTACCATCACCACTCGACCACTGCATTTATGCATTGCACTATGAATATTTTCGGTGCACATAATTAAAAAAAAAAGTTGCCACATAATTAAAAAAAGTTGTCTGCTGCTGGAGTTGAACTCGGGTTCTGACATTAGGAAAAACCGACATAAGCACATGGCCACAGTGCAATACTATTTCTTGAATATCTTCCTTATTTATCGGCCGATCTTATTGAAACTTTGCCAACACACCCGCATAGTGGTCATCATAGTGGTTATCACATGTATAAAAAATGATTGCTGTAGATTTATATTTGCAGCTACAATCAACTTTTTTTCGATTTATGGGGGCGGATGGAGGCGTGGCAAAAATCCAAAATAAACTTGATCTGCGTGCAGAATTAACACATATTGTCCCCAAATTTGGTAGCTCTAGCTCTTATAATAGCTGAGATCTAGGTTTTCACACGGACGGACAGACAGACAGACGGACAGACGGACATGGCTATATCGACTCTGCTGTTCATGCTGATTCAGAATATATATACTTTATGGGGTCGGAGATTTCTCCTTCTGCCCGTTACAAACATTTTCGGTTGGCACAAAGTTATAATACCCTTATACTCTTCGAGTAGCGGGTATAAAAACACACAATTCTATTTAATTTTATGAACTCAGCCTGAATGCATGAAATAGTGAGGCGCAGCCAACTTAACTCACTTCAACTCACTGCGCTGAAAATGTAAACAAGCAAACGATTTTAAAGTCAGCCGAAATAAACTATACTCCAGGCTTCTCCTGCGAAATAAGCTAACATGAAAAGCTTACTTATCACTCATGCGACATTTCATGTGGAATTCATGACATAAACGTGGTAAACGAGGCAGAGGCGAGCTGCTGTTTTCGAAATTAGCTTAATTTCATTTAAAAGCATACCGTGTTGCAGCAACAGACCACGTGCCGCGTGCCACCGGTAGGGGCGGTAGCCCAGCCGCCTGCCCATCCCCAATCAGCTGTGGATGGATCCTTATTGTTATTATTGTACTCATTTTTTGCCTTCATATTCGATACAGCGTGTGTGTGCGAGTGTGTGTGTGGTGTTTGTGATTCATTAGCTTGTTAAATATATTTGCCAGCTTAATTGGCTAGCAGAGTGCAAAGCAGGCTAGCCAAGATAATGGCAACTCGCTTCAGATACCGCTCCCACTGCGTGTGACGAGCTTTGTTGCGTTGTGCAGCTTAAAGCAGGCACGACACGACACGACAGGACACGACACGGCACGACACGACACGGCACGGACGGCTGAACATATGAGAATTTCAAATTTAATCAGAGCGCACGTGTGTGTGTGTATGTGTGTGTGCTCTCCTCTACGCCCGAACACCTTCGCATTTGCAATTGCAAATAGGTTTTAAGCCTGTTGTCCAACTCACAATTAGCCCAGCCCGCTCACACACACACACACACACACACACACACACACACACACACTCGCAAACTTGCTTAGCCATGCCGAGCAGTTCACTTCCAACATTTGTTTTGGCTCATAAGCGGCTCAGTTGTCGGCCCTAAAGTGGGCCACGCACGCGGCGTATACACAATGCACACCCACACACACACAAGCACACACCCAGGCAGGCGGGCATATATACACTGTACGCCTCGAGCGTTTCCTGCGCTTTGCACTGGCTTGAAATGCATTTCGAAAAAGTGCCCTATGTATGACGATTTTCTGAAGTGAATATTTATTTTATATATTGCATACCATATTTTCCTCATATTCTTTTTAAAACATTATTAAAGAAAATAAATATTATTTTAACCGAATATCAAAAAACAAAAATAAATATAAATAAATCTGAAAAGCACGATGTTAATAAATATGTCATGCGCACCACAGTGCGCGCGCTTCCTTTCTGGCAGCGCCTGAAAGTATGCTTTGAGTTTATTATTGTCTGCCGTCAAGCAGACGCAGCATAAGCAGGCAGCGCGCTCGGCAAGAACAAAGCACGAGTAAGCGAGAGAGAGAAAGAGAGAGTGAGAGGGGCGAGTGTGGGGATTGGGAAAAGAGATAGAGCTGCTATCATGCAATATGAAGGGGGGCTAGAGTCGAGAGAGTGCATTAAAAATTATTATTTAAAAATTATGTTTGTTTTCTGTTTGAAACGAAACTTACAAAAATCATTCAGATGATGATAAATAAAATAATGGTAATATATATACATAATATAAATAAATAATATAATAAACACAAAAATGATACCATAAAGAATAATAATATAATATAATAATATAAATATAATAAATATATTATAAAATAAAAAATTCAATTTGATTTTCAAGTAAATTCTCCAAATACTGACTAGATATCTAGTATATATATATATATATATATATATATATATATAGTATATATACTATAATACTGTGTAGTCTGATCTGAGCTCGCCGCGTCCCCTTTATAGCGTCAGCGACAGATGTCGCGGTCAAGGTCGCACTGATCTGAATTCGCTGATTATCAATAAATCGATGCAAATCTACTTCAATTACGCTTCGACTGGAAAAATGAGAACAATGATTACGGGAATATATGAAACAAGCTGATCGACAAATAGAAAACAAAAGAAAATATGCAATAAAGAAATGAAATAATTCAATTGAAGATAAAATGTTGCGTTGCTCGAAACGATGGAAAGCGATAAATTCCATAACTTCTGTGTTTATTGTTCGATCGATGTGAAATTTGCAAGAAGTTCATCTATAAACTGCACTATATTCTTTTCAATCGCAGTGCAGTGTCACTTGCAGAAATCAGGCCTGACATTCAATCCAGTATGGCGGCAGTAGTAAAAGATATTGCGTATACACAGTGTACTTTGCTCGAGCCTCTTTCTCGTCTTTTGTTTTGTTCTTTTTTTCTGTATTCATATGGAGCAATCGGGCGATAATGCCCTATCGCAGTTATTACGTAGTTACTTCGAGTATATTGTCGAACCTAAAGTCCAAGCGCAGTGTGTGATTGTTCTCTATGTTTGTCACATTAAACCGGTTTCTCACAGTGCCAATTGAATTCTCAAGAAATGCTGATTAGACGAGCTTCGACATATAAATTATGTTGATTGTTTCGGGAAAATAAGCAGGATATTAAGAATACATACAAAAATGTTTCTTTATAATTTACAATTTATGATTAATTTAAGGAATGTGGCATGTGTTTTGTAACTTCCTTATGTTGATCGAGTTATTATTACAATTGTTACGACCAGAATACTTTTTGAGATGTTTCAGTAGATTGCTTTTATTAGCCAGACAGAGCTCATCATATCACATATCCGAACATATCTTAACATATGTCACTGGAGTGATTTCTTGCAAAAGAGTTGAGCTCATATATATATATATGAAATATAAAGCCGGCACCTTCATGCGTCAAATTCGCTTGCATACGGGCAATATGCGGAAAAGTTGGGGAAGCGTATGACCCATAATTAGCGCTAACTCGCTTAGAACTTGAGAGCACAAAATTCGATTGATGCCGACGCATTAAGTTCGCCGATATTCCCACTATCCCGTTATCAGTTGTTTTTGGGAGTATACATACCGCCGGGGACACTGTTACTAAACAGTCGGACAGGCGACAGACTAACTGACACACACATCGATAATGCAATAAGCGTATAAATAAATATTTAAGGTAACATTTTGATTAGATAAGATTCGGGCGAAACGTATGGACAACATAAGTAACTATATGTGTATGATATATGTATGTGCACATATCGAAATCGGAGTAGATGGTGCGACGTTTGTCGATAGCCACAAACGTATATACATACTATATATATTCGAATTCTTGGCTCGGCCAACTGATTGCGATGCATCATTCACGCCCCAAAACGAGATCGAACAGCGAATGTGCCCTTTGTCCACGGAGGACAGCGGAAATAGTAAAATCCAACTGGAATCCGCGTCAATGATGTCACACCGAATGTGTGAATGCATGTACAGTGGGACAAAGTCGCAATGGAGTGCTGCAAATTAAATTAAGTTGCCCGATAAAAAGGAAAATGTGCCGGGAGAACTGCAATGAGCTGACATTCAGTTGCAGCACACTTTTAGCTAAAAAATAAGTTATTTCTCTTACAAATTTTTTGAATAATGAAAATAAAATTCAAATTTCGATAATTTCTGTTAAAAAACATACACAAATTTTAAAGTTAAATTTAAATTAGTAACATTTAAATTAGTTTCTTTATACGTACATATATTTTATTTATTTTTTATTATTTTTTTAAATGTTATGACGAAGTATTATTATGGAAAAACAAGAATTAAAGGCTTCAGTTGGTTCAATTATTGTACGTGAACAAGCGAAAACTATCGTAAAAATATTTGCGTAAGTACAATAAATAAATTTAAAAAATTATAAATAACTACGTATATAAGTACAATAAATAAATTTAAAAAAATTAAAAATAACTACGTATATTAATTTATGTGCTATTTAGATCTTGCAAGCTAAGCTATACAATACTAATCCAGTTGGGTTGTTTATATTTTCCGATCAGCTGATTATTGATTCTGATTATAAAACGTAAGATCCGCCGAAAAATCTACATCAAAGTCATACATATGAGTTTCTCACTCTAACTGTCTTATCGCCTATCTAGTACATGTTATCGGTTCTGAGTCAATTCAATGATTCACGTGGTTCACGTTTTTGCCTATTGCACACCACTGTGCCACTGTGCGGGTCTCTGTGTGTCGCACGTATCGTACCCATTGACTGACTAGCGACAACAAGCTCTCATTTGAACGCAGCAACGCGACGAGAACGGGCTGCACGTGGGTCGCAACCGCATAACAAGAAAAAATATAAAAAAGAAGAAAAGCGATCGCTAACTTAAAGCGATCCGATCAGATCTGACTGTGGGCCACAATGAACAAATACGCTTTCCTCGCCATCTGCCTGCTGTCCGCCCTGGGCGCTCTGCTGCTGGAGGTGCGTGCCAGCCCGGCAGATATCCCCAAACAGCTGAGCACCAGTCAGCTGGATGGCTACACGTCCAAGCTGCTACCGCCAGAGTTTCGCAACACCAATGTCAGCATGGGTAAGTCGGACGAGCAGTGAGACTCTGCTTAGGATCTCTGACCGATCTCTGACAGATCTGTGATTTTTCTCGGACGGTTCACTGATTGATCGTTAATTGATCGTTGACTGATCGCAGACTGTTCGCTGATTGATCACTGACTGTTCTTTGGCTGATCTTTGACGGTTCACTGATTGTTGGCTGATTGATTGCTGATTGATCGTTGACTGATCGCAGACTGTTTGCTGACTGATCGCTGACTCTTCTCCGACTGATCTCTCTGTTCGTTTTCAACTTTGCAGATGATATCAAGCGAGTGTATCGGGAAAAGTGCAAGAAGGTGACGGGTAGCGATAATAGCACACTCTACAAGGAGATCGAGAAGGGCTCCGTGAAGCTGGGCAATTGCCTGAACGAGCTGGCCAATCTGACTCAGCTGCAAATTGAAATGGATGAGGCACGACCGCTGGGCGAACTGGACACGGTGTTCAACAAGTACTGCAAACGTACGCCTGAGGCAGAGCAATGCGTACGTGAGTTTATCGACAAGGTGAAGCCATGTTTGTCGCGCGAGGAGCAACGCCAGAAGGATGTGATGATGCGCATCGCTTCCTCACTGTTGGGTTTCGCTTGCACGCGTGGCGGCGATCAGCTCGCACTCTTTGTCGCCGAACAGGGTCCCGAGTGTCTCGAGGCCAACAAGGAGGCCATTGGTCATTGCATGAACAAATCGTTTCATCAGTATATACCCAAAGACGGTCAGATACCCGATCTGATGAGCCAACCCGAGCTGCTCTTCACACCCACGCATTGTGTCGATCTGCAGAGTTTCGAGGCGTGTGTCTTGCATCATCTGGAACAGTGTGCCGAGATAACACCCGCCAATATTGTCCAGTCGATTTTCCGTTTCGTCAAGAACGAGACCGATTGCCAGGCCTGGATCAATGCTCGTGCCAACGAGCGTCCCGTACTCCTTGCCGCCTCGGTGAACGGTACAGGCGGCGGTGCCGCGACCATGATGACTACGCTGAGCGGCACCTTGGCCCTGACGCTGAGCGCCCAATGGCTGCGTAACTAACTATATTTCTTGTTGTTCTGTTTCGATTTCATACTCAACTATGATATAATGTTTTATAGTATTCAATGTGTCAATTCTTACTTATTATTTTTTTTTTGTTTTTTTTTTTTTGCTTTTGTTCTTTTCGCCTGCGATAATGAAGCTGAAGTGATAACATTTCCGACATATGCATGTATATGTATAAAGTATATATATGTATATATATGGCACAGTCTGTGCATGCTATTTCACTTTAATGTTTGCGGTAACTTGTAATTTAATGAACTAGTACACTATTTATTGCTTATAATAAACAAAAGATTACGATACGCGTTGATGTTGACAAGACCGTCGATTTATCGATCCGATCGCCCCGTTCGTGTTTTTCACGTATCATCGCATTTGTGTTGTATGCGAATTCGGCCTGCATATTGTGTAAACAGTTAGACGATTCTCGTCGATCGACGTAAACATCTTGATGATGTACAATTATGGCTCGCACTTTGTATCCGATTTGCATATTGTAAGAATTACAATCAGTCAGTAGATTTGGCAACCCGGACACACTGTCTCCCCCACTCCATGTGGCAGCGGTGCAATACGCGCAATTGATAAGCGCAGAACGCGCGATAAGGCCAAGAACTTCGAGTGACTGAGTCAGAGTGCTAATGCATATTTTTGTTGCATACTTTTATGCGCTATGCGAAATTCCACAGTGTGCGTAACGTAATTGGGAAACAAAAAATGGTTAATGCTCATTAATGATAAATCAGTCTGCAAGAAGTATATATATAGTATAGTATATATATGTATAATCTTAAGCTAAGTTGCTACAAGCACACTATCATAATCAGTTTGCTTAGTCATAATTCTTAGTCTGTATGTGTTTTATATACTGTGTGCCTAACTAGCTAAGTATCTGGTATAGAGGGCCGCGGAAAAAGTTTGGAAATCTAGCTAGTTATTATAGAAACAAGCAATGACAGGTATACTGGGAAAACCGGCAAATATCAGGCGCAGTTGATAAATTGAAAATGTCTTAAGTTCTGGCGTTTTTTGATTGATACCCCCGATATATAAATAAACATATACATATATATAAATACATAATAATACATAAGCTTAACGATATGAATGAGTAATATTATTTAAAAAAAAAAGAAGAAAATAGGAGGTTTCAGTCCTTATTCGACACCAAGAACACAAAGGGACTAAGGTTACCCCGTATGCCTTAATTAATAATAAAAAAAAGTTATTACCGATTAGTCCTACAGTTTTATTTGCTATGTACAGTATTTGTATTATAGTATAGTTATATGTACATTATATGTACAATATATATATAGTATGTATATAATATAAAATTAAATAATTTAAAAAAAATACAAGCTTAGCCTAAACCCTTAACCCTTACGCCTGCTGCTGCTGCTGCTGCAGCTGATACGACTCCTGTTCCCGCTCCCGCGATTCGCCCAGCATGTTCTGATCCTCTGCCGTGGTCAGGCTCTGCTCCCGCCCATCGTCCATATGCAGCCACGCGCGCTCGACCCCGGCACGCAATTCCGTTGCATACTTCCAGGCATTACGATCTTCGACCAGCTCGGACAGCTCATACTTTAGGTCTGGCTCGCGATAATGCTGCATTTGCGCCAGATGAATATCGACAGATCGTGGCGCACACACATCCGATATCCATTTGAGCGCGAAATGATTGTGCAGCGTCAGGGCATAGCGTGTGTTATGAAAACACTTGGTCGCGCGATTGTGTTTGGAGTAGTTGCGATAACGCATCGTATGCTGCAGCACGAAGAGCTCGTCGGCCTCCTCCTGTTGCTCATGGTTATGCAGCTCGGGCAATACCTTGGTGAAATACGCATTGATCGCACACAGCGAGGCAAATCCATTGGGACAGGGCAACGATGATAGCTTACGATCGGCATCGAATATATCTTGCCAGGTGCGTAGCGCACCCATTGGCATGACCAACTCATCGATATCCACATTGAGTAGATAATCATGTCGATACATATTGCGATAGAAGCAATCATTGTAGGGTATCAGCTCGTTGAGTCGCGTAATCAGACGCCGTTGCTGCAGCAGCATGTGCTGATAGTGACGCAAACGTGGCATTCCATTGGCCATGGTCAGCGGACGCAGCTCGAGGAATCCGATGCGCTGATAATAGTCGAGGACACGCTGCACCGCCGGATGCACATCGTACATGTACGCATAGATCCTTGCGGCACCCAGCACACGCTGCATTTCGAACCATTCGATGAGACGCTCCGACAAATCCACATAGGGAAAATCGAAACCCTTGACGCAGACACCAAAGCTCAGGGCTCGCTGCGCACTGGATGCATTTGCGGACGGCGGCTCGACAATGCGACGCTCGTTATGAATGCGCAACGAATTGCTGGCATCCTCGCAAGCATTGACGACCAGCGAGACGGTGCGCGGCACAACCTGCTCGTACGTGGGCGGCAGTTCGTTGGGTATGGGACAGGTAATCAAATGGGGATAGCTCAGACGCGGCGTCGAGCCCCACGACCTGATCCAAACGCTCAGGTATTCGCTGACGTTTGTCAGTATCGGATGCGTGTAGCCCTCGAACCAGAACTGACATTGCGTGGCCGGAAAGGTGTCGCCAATTTGATTGGCCGTGGCTAGAACACGTACCCCAGCACGATTGCGATCGTCCCAGTAGGCGGCATACAGCCGAAACGTCACATTGCCATTGATGAAGGTCTGCCAGTAGGTGTTGTGCAGCTGCAGCTCCAAGGGATCCGGATACCGTGCACATTCCTTGTCCGTGCGATACTTCAGCGGCTTGGCCTCGCGATACCAGAAATCGTAGTCGATCTCCGGTAGTTCGCTCTCCAAATGACGCACCAGTTCCTCGTCTAGCGGCTCCACGAGCTGCTGCACTACCGAAGCGATTCGCCTGTGCTGTGCCGGCTTTGCTGGTGTTATTGTTGTTGTTGGCGTTATTGTTGTTGGCCCGGCCACACGTCGCTCCAGTTGCAGCACCTCCATGTCCGCATTGTGCAACGCATTGAGCAGCAGCAAGAGGAACCCAAACATCGACAGCAACGCGAGGAACGTCAGCTTGATGAAACTACCTCTACTTCTCGTTGACATTGCGTTCGAACTAACGTCAAGCAACCCGATATCCCGCTGGTAGCCAAATTAACAGACGGCAGCGCGAGCACCTTATCGCAACCGTACATGCTTACCGTTATGTTGCCTGCTCGTAGATATATAGACCCGAGTGGTTATCGCTATTGTTATTCACATTCATTAGCTGGTTAATGACATTCTTTCGATCAGAAATAACATATACTCAGCCCGAAATCGAGCATGCTAGGCAGCTCTACACTTTGATTTCGCTTCGAAACTTCGAAACTTAACCAGCTGGGCAGTATTTCAGTTACAAATACCTAATTACACATTCGTATTGCACTGCAAGTAAAAAAATGATACATCACAAATGGATGCGGTGTTTTTTCATCGCTTCATATGTTTGATTTGAGTTACAACTTTGTGCATCGACATAGACTGAAATAGATATCAATACAACACAACTAATAATTTGCTTGGTAAGTAAAAAAATGATACATCACAAATGGATGCGGTGTTTTTTCATCGCTTCATATGTGTGATTTGAGTTACAACTTTGTGCATCGACATAGACTGAAATAGATATCAATACAACACAACTAATAATTTGCTTGGTAAGTAAAAAAATGATACATCACAAATGGATGCGGTATTTTTTCAATCGCTTCAAATCTTTTTGATTTTTCTGATGTTACTTTGCGTTTATTAGCTAAAGTTTCCGAGTCACCAGTTTCTGTATCGACATAGACTGGAATAGATTTCATGCAAATCAATACAACACAACTAATCGCAGCATGCTCGCATAAGCTATTCAGCTCGACATGTCCCATAGTGTAGCTCGCCGTTAGCAACATGTATTTTTGGAGCCGGAATAACTGCGAGAGCATCTCACCATGTCATGTAGCCCGAGTTCGAGTGTAATGGATTTTCGCAATCCAAAGTTAAAATATTCATTAGTTCGCTTGCAAATGGACGCGAGTTTGCTCTTAAAACTTTTCAACCTAAACATACGTACAAATGTCTGTACATATAGATGTATATTTAGTTACACGCATAGAGAAGGGGAAACAGTTTTATTTTTTAGTTTATGAAACCTACTGATGGCAATTAATCGACCCAAAAACTTATCTTTATATTTTGAACACTGATAGCAACGATAGTGTTTTTATTATGAGCATAATTCGCCTGTTTTCCATTCTCTCTCTCTCTCTCTCCCTCTCTCTTGTTCTCTCTGCTTTCGTCGTTTCGTTCAACTAACGCTTACTGCACTCAAGCACTTGTCCCTATAGATTACTTCTCCTCCGGCTCTAACTCACCCACGTGCCAACTAAGTACATTTTTAAAACATAATCTCTGTAAAAATTACTTCCTAAAACTATAAAAGTCTCGTTTTTCTGAACTGGACGCCATTTTCACTACCCTACACAGAAGTGTATGCTGACAAATGGCATCCCCTTGTACGGGCTAAAAACCAAGCGAGTGTACTTAATTATTTACATATTAACTCCTCAGGGTTCTATATGCTTGCAGAACAGAAATGAACCTATAATCATAAAGCTTTGTAGTACAACAGACGCGAGAGTCTGCTGGGGCGAAAGTGCTGCGACGTGCGAGGAAATTTGTATAAGTACGCTTTATTTCTATACCCTGTAGTTGTAGAGTTTTGCAGGGTGAATTTGTTCGAAATAAAAGGTTTATTAAATGCACAGTCGAGGAATACAGCGATGAAAGTCTGTAATTTATAGAATAAAACTAAACAGTATAGATCAGTTATGGTAAAAAATAATATTTTGAATAGGTTTAGGAAAAGTTGAATAATTTTTGTAAATGTAGATAGATAACTAGACGATTTCTTAATAAGTAGGATAGGGACTTACCAGTTAATGGCATAATTGAATTACATATTTAGTGAATAGAATTGTTAAAAAAAAATTCTACCTGCGTAGGGTATAAACAAAGCTGTATGCTCCTTGCTCTTAGAACAGCAGAGAACTCTACGTTCAAACAGACCAACGACTTGCACAAAGTTAGTATACCCTTTTTTCCACAAATCTCCGAAGGGTATAATAAACATATTTGACATGTAGCATAGAAAAAACTGCAGGGTATTAAATCTTCGCAGCCGTTCTTTCCTGTTTTTTTTATATACATATATATATATTTTTTTGTTTTTCTTTATTCTTTATTACTATAACTTTGCCCTGTCCTATTTTTGCAAGTAATTTAAAAATAATTTGATGTTGTCGCTGAGTTGGAGTCGGTCTGGGTTATACTTACGTACATAGAAGAGTGAAGTGAGTAGAGTGCGCTGCGCGTTGGGAACGAGAATGCGTTGGGTGTTGTGGGGGTCCGAAGCTTGCTTTATTAACATTGTCACCAGGACTTGTGACAATGAACGCACACCTGCAGATCGACCACGACCACGACGACGCGACGGGCCAGGGCCAATGTGGCCAATGTCGTACGGGCAGACAGGGTGTGCTAGGGTAGGTGGGGATGGAGGGTGTTTGGGTGCCGTCAACGACGCCGGCGAGAGGATAATAAAATTGTGAAACAACTTTTTAATGAGAAACATTTTTTGCACATTGCACGCTGACGGAGCCGCCGAAGCAGTCGGTAAAACGCTGCGTGCTGCGTAAATTGTTCATGATGATAATGATGATGCTGACGCTGATGACAATGACGTTGTAGCCTGCGGCAGATTTGGTTATGACAGGAATGTTACTACCTTAATGCTGCCGTGCTACATGAATTCATGAAAACGTGAGACAAATGTAGCGTCGTTTATGCGAGGGTAACGATTTCAGGCAATAATTTAAACATAGATTTTGAATCAGTCCATATGCTATGTATATTCTCCACATTGCTGGGATCCCACTTGCTCAAATCGCACTCACTGTATAACACTCGACAAGTCGATTGATCTGATAAGTCTTATCACAATCGCTCAGGTGCCAAATGATTTGTGCTACGCTACACATAATTATTTATTACTATAAACATTAAATTTGTGTCTCGATTAAAAGTTTGTTAGTTTATTAGAATTACAGCAATCTAATCTTCCGAGTTAAGGACTATGCGTACTTGGCAAACAATGTATAACATACATATTATTAATATTACTACTAAGCTGGGCACTCCAGAAAAGAGATAAACTTTTTGTTCGAGTTCTGAATGCATGTATGTCAAGTGTATAAAGTACGTGACAAATTTATGCGGTATATAATTAACGCAGCAGAAATACACCGCATCAAATTGTGACATACCGCAAAACACTTGGAAAAAAATGATGCGGTTGCAAAACCATTGTATCATTTTGTGTTGCATCGTTTTTTTACTCGCTGTGCATATGCTGCGATTGTTCAAGTAATGCAAAAAAAAGAACAAGTCAAGTTAGTTGGTTAAACTAAAACCAGTTTGGGTTAAACTCTTAAACTTTGCAATATTGATTGATTTTATAGAGCTCTACTGCGCTTTCCATGAGTTTTTCCATGAGATATTAAATAGTATTCAACTGGAGCCACAAAAAAGTTTCACATTAATTATATTTACCTAATTTAAATAGGTAGCATAAGCAAAGACAACAAACCTTGAGGAGTTACCTGTTACCGCGCTGTAGGTTGATGCAATCGATTTTTGTCGGAGTAGCTGAGCGTGGGCAGGGAAAACTTGTTTATGCCAGACAATTGACGCCACTGTTGCCACGCCCCCATCCACGGAGAAGCACTGGGGGAGGTGCTGGCTACTGGGCCGCCCACAAAACTGGGCTACAATTAACTGTGAAAATTTTACGCCGCACTGGAAAACTAAAAACAACTTTTTGCCTTAATTGCCCAGAAAAGCAACACAAATGAAACGCATCGACGCTTAATTACTTTTGCCAAATGGGACGGACGCATTTGCCGACTGAGACTGCATTAGGTAAACACTGTGGGCGTTACCCACATCCCCTTCAGCCTCGAGCCTCGAACCTCGAACCTCGAACCGGCAACCGGCAAGGGCCAACTTTGCAGCATGCGGGCGCTAAAGATAGCCGGCGCGTCGGAGTTGGGGCATGTGGCACGCTTTGAATGCGCAGCATGGCAATTTACTGCTTGGCAAGAGAGAGAGAGAGAGAGAGAGAGAGAGACAGGGGGAGAGAGAGAGACTGCCAGCAGGATTAGCGAAACAGCAGCACTGGCTGCTCTGTTGCTATCACTTCTTGGCGAGACTGATTGCTGTCAGCATGTGAGTACTCTGGCACGGCACAATTTGACTTTTGTCGACGTCACAATTCGAGAAGTTTGCAGAAACTTGGCCGGCAGCAACTTGTCTGCCACTTGGCTGCAAGTTTTTGATTAAAAGCCCGAAACGACAAGCCAGCCAGCTGCCTGTCGACGCTGACGAGCTGCCTCGAGCTGCAGCCTGCACCTGCACCCAAAGCAGTCCGCATAAACTTTTTGCACCCAGTTCGCACTCGGCGAATTGTTAATTGAATGCATTGCTGGCTTGTTTGCCCTTACCTTTCACTGCCCGCAACCCGGAATCCGCAGCCGAAATGACTGAGTGGCCATTTTGTGTGCGATAAGAGTGTGCCAAAAAGCCGGCACAGGCACAGGGACAGGCCTCGCATTCGCAATTGCAGGCTGGTTGCATCATTTTCCAAAATTGCCTGACTAGTTGCTAGTAGTGACACCTCGGCACATTGGCCCGCTTCGAAATCTTAATTAACGCATCTTCGATGAAAAGAACTACATATGTTCGAGCTGCAGTAGATAAGATAGAAAAGCAAAGTTATCCTCGCCGTACGTAATTAAAGAGCTTATCAAGGTGACGATTTACAAGCAAATCATTGCTCCAATCTGGAAATACGGTTGCCAAATTTGGGGATTGGCTTACGACAGCCAAATACGTTGCATTCAGGCTGCCCAAAATAGAATCGCCGAATGATTAGCGGCTGTGAGTGGTTCGTTAGGAACACTACGTTGCACAACGACCTCAGACTACACACGGTCTTTGAGGCAATAAACATGCACTCCAGCCGGTATCACGATAGACTGGAGTGCCATAGGCATCGTCTCGCTAAGGCACTATCCAGAACCCGCCCAACTCAATAGGCGACACCCGAGGGACCTTATTCTACGGTCACCCTCGTCGAGAGCCAGGAGATGATGCCCCCATATATGTGATCTCGTAAAATTGTGATTTCCTAATTTGTAATTATTTGTATTAAATGTATTGCTACTGAATTATTAGAGACCAAGGTCACAAAGAGGTTTTAAGCTACCCCGTATGCCTTAACAAAAAAATACAACTTATCGATTATTTCCACATGTAATGATCATCGATTACACACGCTTCGAGTTCAGTATTTTGTGCTGCCTACTTTTCAGTGCTGCCACTTTGTACACACGGCAAATAAATATAATTTGCAAATGGAATTTTTTTTTGCAATATATGGGATCAGATAAAAACTCTAGCTCTTTTAGAACTTAAGAGGCTCTAGGGTCGCAGTTGCCTTCCACTGCCTTTCATATACCCTTCTGCCCCTTGGTTAACGGATATAAAAAGCGCAGGCAAAAGAAGAAGCTGCAGATTTTCCATATAAAAGCCAAGGCTAACGAGATTTGATGAATTGCTCTGCGCATCTTTGTGTCTGAAAGCTGCAAGAAAACTGTGCGTGAATAGCGCCTTCAGTTGCAGCACTTGCCTGCCCACGCCGGCCATGCGCACTCTCAAACCATCCGTTGGCAGTGGCACGTCAAGTGCGCGTCTAAGTCGGAATCCATTGAGAGAAAAAAAAACCCATTAAGTGGTTTAAGCCAGTGAAAAAAAGGCGCACAACAATTGCCGCTGCAACTGCAACGAAAAATGCAGTTGACACAAAAGAGCCAAAGCCAATATTTACCTCCTCATCCATTCCCCTCTCCATGACCAGACAGACACTCGAAGCAATTCAGCAAATCCGGACACAAGTTGAGAGACGGACAGCAAGACAGGCAGACAAACACATTGAGAGAGAGACCTGTACGGGCAAGCACGGTGAGGGGGGAAAGGGAGCGTGGCTGAACATCTTGACGTATTACCCAACAGCTGCTGCAGGCAGAGCAGAATCAGGAAATTTAATCCAACCGAAGGTTTTCATGTTGCCCGACAGGATTTTCGAACGGCTCAGACCGCCATTATATGGCGTGGCTTTTGTAGAAGCCAGTTGCGTTCAGTGCTAGAGAGAGAAGAGAACGAGAAAGAGAGAGAGAAAGGGAGAGAGCGAGAGCATTCTATGCCAGCTTGTCCAAAAGTCTTCGCATAGGAAGTTGAGTTAGTTTTATTGTAGGCAATTTTCTGTTTCTTAGTTGGACAAGAAGAGTTATGTGACTTGAAAGAGGAAATGAAAACTTCAAGTAAATTCTTTACGACTTTATGTACATTTTGAAATTTTCCCAAACCCCTAAAAATTAAGTTAGTTTCCATTTCCCCCATTTTCTGGAAAAACAGCATGCCTTCTCCATTGCGTCTGATTCAAGCTCGCAGGGCATGATGTGCGCCTCGGCTAACACATATTTTGTTTAATCAAAATTCAAAGTAATACAGATTGAGAAAAAAAAAACGATATAATGAACAACTAGATCGGGCACAATAAGTGTGGAACATAGAGATCTAGGGATTTGTAACCATGGATAAACTATCGCTCTCCGCATTGAGCATAGCTCTGATACTGCACACCGTAATGGGCGTCTCGTACTATTTCCTGCTTGGGCGCTGCACGCCGGGTCCGCTCCTGGGCAGCTGGCTGTTTATTGCCTGCATTGGCGCCGTACTGCAGACGGTACACATCTTTCCACGGTGGTGCCGCGCCAGCTCGTTCCTCAGTCGCCTCACCATAGAGACATTGCTGTGCTGCCTCACACTCGACTTACTGCTAACGAAACTGTGGTCTCGCATCGAGTCGCTGTGCCACTGTGCCATTGTTGGCATCCTCCAGCAGCTGGTCACCGAAGAGCGCACCTTTGCCTATTTCGAGTACTGGCTGCTTGGCATCACCACCGCCATCATTGGCAGCTGCCTGCTCTGGCTGACGCTGTGGGCGACGGCATTGCCCCAGAAGGTACGCAACGGCTATGGCAACTGGCAGAAGAACATCTCATGCTCCACGACCAAAAGCATATATAAAATGGCATTCGATGTGCATTCGCGTAAGCTCAGCAAGTTATCACGCCACAGGCGGAGTTAGCCGAGCAGCGTGACTTATGCATATGCAGGAAGAATCATTTATGCTTTTCTTTCTGGAAATCGAATATCGAATTTTATGAATCCCAAATAAAACCACATAAAGAAATGTTAGTTTTACTCCAATGCAAAAACATTAATAAAGATTTTTAATCAACACCTTTGCAAGATTTTTTAATTGAAATTTTCATGGAAATTCCGTTCGGGCCAATTAAAAAGAGAAAAACATCCCGCCAGCTTTGCCATGCCAATATCTGAGTCAAACAGCTGACTTCGCTGATGTGGCAACTCTGCCTTTGTCGCGGTTAACTTTTTTGGACGGCGTGCTTTTTTCTGGTTGTGGTAGATTATATAAAATGTCGAATTTTTAAATGCATGCAAGGAAATAGCTGTGTATCCATTGTGAATTGATACATATTTCAAACGTGATGAATAGGGATAGGTTTTTGCAAACAGACCATATGCTTGTGCGAATTCACGCATCCACAAATTAGGGTAAATCTACCTGCCTACGACATATGGTAAAACCTTTGTCATAAATATAAATGGATTTACCTAATTATCCCAGAAATTAACTCAGGTACAACGCGCCGGGTGCGTTTAACGTCAAATTTTCGGGGAGTGTGAACTCGATAATTGTCGTGTTATTTACTCGATTTGGCATCGATAACATAAATTTATCGGTTTGTACGTTAGACAAGCAGGCGAGCGCGAATTGCAGCAGGCAACAAATCGACAACAAACAATTTTGTTTGGTTCTTCGAAATAGACGTACACAACTTTAACGCGAGCTCGACGAGATGAAACGCAATAAGGACGAAGACAAGGATGATGGTGTTGTAAGCGGGGCAACTGCCGCTGGCGTGGCTAACACCAATAATAATGCAAAATTTAGCAACAATGCTGCATCTAATACCAGCGGCAACAGCAACGATGCCAATAGCGGCAGTGGTGGCACGGCTGGCACTGTCCGCACTACGGGTCGCGTTAAGGTAAGTTTCAATCGCTTTAATAAAAACTACAAGTGTTGTACATATGCACATATACTAACATTCGAAAATTGTACATAGAAACCGAAGCAAGTTTACGATCCATCTGACAATTATATATCACGCGGATCGCGTAACTCGTTGCCGACTCCAATATCGATATCAACACCGTTCCCGGCTCTAGCTGCCGCTGCAGTTTCGGCAAATGCAACCGCTACGACATTGGCTGTGCGAGCCGCATCTCCTGTACAACCGGCAAATGCAAACGAAATTGCTCCATCTTTGGCCAGCATTGTCAACAGCAACAACAACAGCAACTCAAGTATTAACAATGACGACCCCATGGACGGCATTTCTGTGCACAGTGCCGAGCAACAACGTAACTATGATACCTGCAAGAAGTGCGGCAAGAGCGAACCAAAGCGTGGCTCGGGCTACAAGAGCAACTTTCTCACCTGCAAGACTTGCTCGCTGAAGTGTTAGTATTGTGTTTCAATGTGTCCAAGTTTATTATACTAAATCCTTGGTTTTTTACAGGGCACTTTAACTGCCTGTCCGTCACATTCGAGGTTCTAACGAATGCCCGCAAGAGATACAAGTGCGACAAATGCCGTCGCTGTCGCATCTGCGTGAGCAGCAGGAGCAGCGAACAGCTGATGATGTGCTCGCTTTGCGCGAACGCCTTTCACCCAGACTGTCACCGCCCGCGCGTGATGCGCTCTAAGCTAAACGACAGCAAATGGAAGTGCCATGACTGTGATCCCAAGTACAATTCGTGTGATGTGGGCGCTGCCGCTGATACGGTCGCCATAGTCGAATCGCAGTCACAACCTATGCGACAGTCCTCGTCGTCGTCGTCGTCGCCGCCGCGTAAATTAAAAACAGGCCGTAAGAAGCGCGCTACATCTGATCCGGCTGCTAGCAATGTCAAGATAATGGCCTTCGGCAAGCAAATGTTAGGCAACGAGGATGAGGCTGGTAATGGTGATGGTGCTGCCATCGATAGAGCTGCCACCAAATCTGTAACCCCGCAGCATGTGCAAGCGGCCGAATCTATTAAATCCAACGACGACGAGGATACTGTATCACCAAAAAGCAATCCACAATCACCACAAGCTTTGAACGTGTCCGTCGTTGAAATCAACCTCGACTCATCGTTGTCGAGTCCCACCGAGGCCAAAGAGAATCAAGACTCGAGTGCACAGATCGTTGCGGCGGCCATGTCGGACGAGCTGCCGCAGCAGGAACAACAGAAATCGGTGCAAACCTGGAGTGTTGAACAGGTCGTTAATTTTATTAAACGATTCTATCCGCGCGAATCGGATGTCTTCGAAGCGCAGGAAATTGATGGCGCCGCCCTGATGGTACTAACGCGTCAGGATATCATTGATCGTTTTGGTTTAAAGCTCGGGCCAGCGTTGCGCGTCTTCGAGCTGGTGCTACTCTTGCAGACCTCCACCGACGATGTTAGCCTAGCATGGAGTAATTAGGCTAATCCCTATGTTTTCCAATTTTAGTCCACTTCAGAATTTCTTGATGTTCTTTCTTTTTTTTTTTTTTGCTCTGCTATCAAAACCTTTAGCGTTAAGTCTTTTAATTCATAGCACTCGCAGAAGAAGCACTCGTTAAGAAATTCTAAGAATACTCGTTGTAAGCTTCTCGTTATTAGGATCAATGTAGATCCTACAATTTGATTTCCTCAGTATATTTACCATAAACATAATTAGTACAGATACATTTGTATGCAACAAATAAAACTTAAGTCGCTCAAGTCGCATTTCAAGTGGCCTGTTCTTCGGGGAGAATTTTGAGAGATTTTTCAATTAAACATATTTCAGGTTTCCATTACATTATTGTATTATTATTATGTACATTATTGTATTTGTTCTTGAAAACCCAAGCGACCAATTGAAAATCGATCAGTCTAAAGTTTCCTTAAGCACTTGTTCCCGTAAATGCGATATCCGGTAATGAAACACAATTTGCCGTACTTGGTCTCAACTCTTACATAAATATGTATATATATACATATATATTGTATATATATTCACACGTAATACAAAATACATACATTTAAATTGTGTGCTGTTGCAGGCAATATATGGAACTATAAATACATAATGTAGACCCCGCAGTAGGCCTTTTGCATTTCGATGAATGGAACTAAATGTAGGCATATATACTAGATAAATACATGCGCAGATGAACCTATGCTTGTGTTTAAGTGTGTGTGTGTATGTTGGGAATATCAAAAATAGTACAAATATCAAATTGAAGTACACTGACGATCATCACACGGGCAAGCGCAGTTGCCCCTTCACCGGTCTCGACGAGAATAAAAAATATAATAAAGGTGTGGAGGTGTATGTATATAAAATAAACCAATGAAGACAACGATGACGACGACGAGAAGACGACGACCGTAGAATACTGTAGGCCCAACAACGGTTGTTCTTGTTGCTGCCATAGGATTAGTTTGGAGCATGGATTAGGAGGAGAGAGAAGCCTTGTTTCACACGCGCGGCAACAGCTTCTCATCGGTTGGAGCATTATGTATTGTCGTCTTGACGGTCGTGCGCGATGGATCGTAACCGTAAAGGAATATCGATGCAATCACTAGCAAGGCACCGGCACTGAACTGTAGCGTGAGATTGAAATTAAAAATATAAATGGATGCAATGCAGGAGATGATGATCGCCAGCGATGTGGCAAATCCCTTAAGTATATTGTCCGCATATTTAACTACCACAGCGACAATGAGCCCGCCGCCTGCCTGCAGCAGCACCAGGTACCAGACGAACAAGTCGTAGCCATGGAAAAAGCCATGATTGTAGATGGGGCTGGCATCGTTTACGAAGCAGGTGAGCAGACCGAACGGTATGCTCAACAAGCTGAGCTGCACATTTCGCATCCATACAGAGATTTCGGCACCCTTCAGTATCTTCTCGAAGTAGATGCCAGCAAAGCCGGACAGAAAACATGCGCCCAATGCTGACCACAATCCGAGCATGCGATTTTGCACGGGCCCCGACGATAATGTCGATGAGGTTGATGCTGCCGTTGGTAGGCCATCGTGTCCGGCATTAGCGGCAGCAGATGCTGCCGCGGCAGCTCCGCCATCGGTCTGGGCCAATTGCACCAAAACAATGCCGAACACGAGCAGCACCAGTGCGCCCCATTGTGTGTTCAGCAGCTTGCGTCGCAGAATGACAACGGCAAACATGGCGGTGGTGAGAATCTTTAGCTGATAGGTCACCTGGTAGGTGGCTGCATCTAGATGCGATGCGGACACATACAGCAAATTGTTCTGCACAATGTACACCAGCGATGGTACGCACACCTTAAGCGTGTCCATCGGATTGGCAACTATAATCCTGTGTAGCGAGCGTACAAATCGTTGCGCATCCTTGCCCTCCTCATTGAAGACCAACACCAGGCACGTGATCAGCTTGACGAACTCAGCCATCAGCACAGCTAAAAGAAAACAATTGTAAATTAAAAAGCTTAAAACAATATTGGGAAGCTTCTTGGAGAATGAACAAATTATAATATTGATTAGCCTTAGATATATTGAGTTCGCTTATCGCTTTGAATTTTGTATTGTACTTTTTATCATAGTTGATGCATTCCCCAATTAGCTTGGAGTTTTTTTTTTAATTTGTTCGTTCTGGGAAGTGTGGATCTTATCGAGCGCATAGTTTCGTTTCACTATACATCAGTCAAAGTTATAAAACCACTCCCGGACCCACACTTCACACACACACACACACACACACACACACAGATACGCACATACATCCGCAAAGAAAGCAAACAACATGCTTGCAGATATTGCTTATCAGCGTCGAGTATGAGCTCTGTATTTTGTTGTAGATTCTAATTGAACAAGAACTTCTTGTGCACCAAATATAATTAGGTAAGCATTTAGATAATTTCTAAGGTTGCATATGTTTACGCGATGCAATGTGTGTGTGTGTGTGTGGGTGGGTGTATATGCCAACCATGCATCTTCGCACCTGTGGAGCTGAGAAAAATCTCGCCGGGCCTCGTCCGGGCATACCGCATGCTGAGCCCCAGTATCGCATTCTGAAGGGTTAACGTTAGCAGGCTAATGTACTTTAGAGTATTTGCGTTAGCTGTACGGAAGATAAGATTAGTTTTAGCCATCATCAGCGAGACACAAAACAAAGCGCAATGCGCGCACTTACCTCGTATATTCATATTGGCTGCAATCATTGTCGCGTGTGTTTCAGTTGAGGTTGCCGACCCGCCGCAGACCGCAGACAGACACAAGTTATGGGAGTTATAAAGAAAAGTAAAAATTTAGTTTTATTTCTTAGTGACCTTTCAAGCTTTTCTTTAATGACAGCTCGTCGCCGGCAGGGGTCAAGTGTAGAAATAATAATAATATGTAAACTTTACTGGCGGCTTTAGAAGTTTGCCGAAGTGTTTGCACGTCCGTCGAGTACGGCATGCAGTTGAGCACAAGGCGACATATTTAAATAATAAACACTTAAATACAATGTAGTTGATAAGCATCTTCACTGGCATACAATAATGCTACACGTACGCACAAAAAAAATGTTTTTCGCTAAAATTAGCTACTTGTCTTTACAGTGGTTTTTCATGTTTTAATTTTTTTTAATTACACTTAAATGGTAACCGGCAAAATTTTCGATTTTTTAGTGTATAAAATATAAATGATAATGTATAAACACCTGTTTTGTAGATAAACAATTGGTTGCACAGTGCGCGCTGCTTGCTGTGCGCGTTGCGTCTTCACCGAATTTTTAGCTGCGAAGGCGCGACACGTACGGACACGTAAACAAGCTTTCAGGTCATTTTGCCTACAGTTTTATCGAACCTTTTGTTATGTTGTTGTTTTTGCTTCTCAGTAATTATTGCCCAGTGGCCTTTCACCAGTATCGATAAAGATCGAGAAACACAATGAACATCGAGTAACATTGATTTAAATACGAGTACTTTTACAGTAAATCCGGCCAATATTGTCAAATAAACTTTATTATAAACAAATACTTATATTTATTTAAACCGTTTGCTTTTAACAAATATTTGTTTCTGATTAATCGAATAATAATTCACTTTTATTTATTTTTCTTCGAATGACTTTCCACCATCGGTTAAAACTAACAAAATAAAATCATAACACTTGTACAAACAAGGTCGCTGTTTCAAACATGTTGTCTATCGATGATCGAGTAATCGATAGTCGAACACGCACAGCTGCTGGGCATCGATTATATATTGTTATTGTTGGTACAACGTTGCCTGTGCAATTTACTTCTTTAGTATAATCGGTTTATTTTGTGTTCATCCAGATTATAAGCAAAATGCGCGAACAGCCATTAAAGGAGGTAACCCAGCTCATCCATGCCATCAAAATGGGGTAAGATAAACGTGTAATTAAAGTAACAATTACATATAATTGACCAGCTGATCCATTGCAGTCTAGTGGAAGGTTCCTATAGCATCACTAACAAAACGCTGGATATTTTCAAGTATATAATTATTAGCAAAACATGGCAAAATGCTGAGTAAGTTAAGATCGTTATTACCCTGATCACAACATATTATAACAATTTGTGAAATTTCACAGCGCCCTCATGCAAATTGTGCGAGCGCAGTCGCGAATTCTGCAAGCAGCTCTGCCTCAGGAGACTGTCACCTCGAATATAGCGCGGCGTATACTGAAGCTAACGCGCGAGGAGTTCGACTTACTGCAAGCGAAGGTTCAGCACTTCGCTGACGACTCACAGGCGTCTCTATCACTTCACAAGTTGATCACACAGACCAGCGAGAGCAACGTTAGCGTGGATTACTCACTACCACAGCAGGGATTACGTGAAGCGCTGCTTGACCACTTGCAGGAAGTCGAAACGGAACTGGAAACTAGCTCAGAGAACATCAGTGTTCAAGCCGAAGAGCATATACACTCCTCCGAAATAATCTTGACGCTGGGTCACTCGCGCAGTGTAGAGAACTTCCTTAAGCGCGCAATCAAGAAGCGACAATTTCTCACCATTATCGTGGCTGAATGTGCACCGGCCTGTCGGGTGCGTGAAACCTAACGTGCCCAGTATCTCAGATAAATCTCTAATTTGTTGCTGTCTACCTTGCACAGGGTCACAATCTGGCGGCCAAGCTGGCGAATGAGAAGAATGTGGAGATAATTGTAATACCGGATGCATCCATATTTGCCATGATGTCGCGCGTAAACAAGGTCATCATCGGCACTCACAGCGTGCTGGCTAACGGCGGACTGCGTGCCGCTTGTGGCGCCTACACAGTTGCCCTGGCCGCCAAGCATTACTCAGTGCCTGTAATTGTCCTTGCCCCCATGTACAAACTATCCCCGCTGCACCTATGCGAACAGGATGCCTTCAATATGGTTGGTTGTGCCGAGGATGTCATTGCCTACGACTCGCTGCCGGCGCGCGATGCCAAGGTCTACAGTCCTAAGTTTGACTATGTGCCACCAGAACTTGTGACGCTCTTTATATCTAACACGTAGGCGTTCGAAAATGCTGATTCTCTTCATTATCTAATCATCATTTCCTAATGTTTTTTAGCGGTGGTCATGCTCCCTCCTATGTATACCGTTTGCTCACTGAACTCTATCATCCCGAGGATCTGGAAATCTAGATAAACCAGTTTTTGCACTTCCAAAAAAAACTTACTTCTAAATATGTCCATTTGGTCATTTCCATGCGATTTGTTGACTAAATCATTAAGAGGAGAATACAATTAAAAGTCAGTTGCCAATTTCAACTCTACATACACATATTTATATATATATATTTAGTTGATTCACGACGTTCTACACTAGTATGCAAAACAACACAATAATAACATTAATATACAATGCAACAAACAAACAGGAACAAGGACAACAGCTGCGAGCATTGCTTAACTCTTCAAGTTCTGGAACAACTGAATGAAGTCCGCCAAACTGTTGGCATAGTAGTCTGGCTGAGCCTCTGGCGGTGCCGCAATCATGTCATCTTTGGTCAGGCTGCCAGAGAGCACAAACAGCGTCTGAAAGCCGCAGGCCTTACCAAATTGAATGTCCTGCACCAGCATGTCACCAACGAATATGCATCGCTCGGGCTTCTCTATCTCGTATTTCGCCTTCAGCATATCACCCAGCAGTGGCGATGGCTTGCCCAAATAAATGGCCTCACGGTTCGTATAGCGTTTGACGTGTTCTAGGAAATCATAGAAGCCTGCGACTTTGAGATCCTTTGCGAGCGGCATGATAACATCATCACCGCCAACAATCAGCAGACAGTCCGGGTTCTGCTGCAAATGCCGTATGGCCTTAGCCAACTCCACATACGACATATCCAAATGGATATCGAAGAGAACCGCTTCGACGGGCTGCTCGATAACCAGTTTCTCAACAAGCGTAGCTGACGTCAAATGTTCCTTGATTTGCTGCAAGGAAAAATAAATTGATTTATTATATTGCGAGGGGAGTGGGCGTTGAAGGAGGTGGTGGAGTTAGTGTTAACTACCCACCAGCGATTCGTATTCAATGCCGTGCTTACGCAACGTTTCATTGGCTTCCAGTGACATAAGCGAGAAAACACGTCGTCCGGGTATATGTTTATGCAAATAGCGAACAATACTCTTGACCGGATGCGTAATGTCATCGTGCTCCACATTTAGCGCGCCAATTTGATCGAATTTTTCCATATACTGATCGTCGGTACGAAAACTATTATTGGACACGAACTTGACAAGTTTACCGGCTTCCTTTAGTGCGTTGATAGCTTCACCGGTACCGGGTATCCAGCCAACCAGTAACCAGACAACTCCATCACAATCGGTGATCACCTGATCAAACGAGTCGACAAAGCGTCGCTGTTCCTCAATGCTCAGCTCCAGTATATGTCGTGGCGCCATGCTGTTCCGTTTGCTTACTGAGCCGACAAACGAGCAGCCCACTGTGTCCGTTACAATAGCTCAAATAACTGTTTATTGTCTAGAGGCAATGGAGAAGGCGGTATGCCTGTTGTGTAGGCGCTGCTGCTGTTTTTGATGGTGGTGGTGTTGCTGGCGGCGTTAGTGCTGGTGGATGCTGTTGCGCGCGCATGCCAATTAGCATTTCAACTGCGCCCAGATGCCCGTTTAACCTTCAGCGTAACATTGAGAGCTTCAGCTGTTGCCGCTGTGATTAGAACACGGGTAAAACACATTCCAGATTAATAACTGTTTATCTAAGTTAAACCAACAAGTGTCTGATAAGATGCCTCCACCTACGAACAGAATTGGCAGTCAAATCTACCATCTTGTTTACGTGTACTGCACGTGTTAAGTTTGTGGATAAATCGTGCCAGAACTGGAATTTATGTTGCTTTTGCGTTCAAAAACAAAAGCGCCAATTTCCAAGTCGAGCATCTGCGTTACCAGATGTGCTCAAAAGTGATTTTTTACTGCAGCCCGAAATTATCCGATACATTTGTGTTTGGAATGCACTTGAAGAAAGGTCAGTTATCGACTGCGTTGCCACATGCATGAAATTATTACTGCGGCACAAGCATTTTTGTTAATAGTAAATGGAACTATAAAAAATACTTTGTCTGGCTGTGCCTTTCACGCAAGCGCTGCCAGATGGCCAAATAAACATCGATTCAAATCGAGTGGCAAATAGATTTATGATTAATGTATTTGGAATTGTTGCTAGATATTTCTTCTTATCGTCTATTGCCAACTGGATAAGAGCGTATATTGCCTTTCATTTATTCTATAATCCTATGATTTGGTGTCTCTTATCAACTACGGAAACGGCACATAAGATTATTTTCTCGAAATGAGCAAAACAATAAAAGGTTATATTTGAATCAAAAAAATGTAAATATTTTGAATGTCCGCTCTCTCAGCTAGTTGCAAACATAAAGTTAACGTGTTCTACCAGGTACGCATAACATTGCTTTAACTGATATTTTAATCTGCCATAAAATGAACTAACCTCAAATTTTATGGTGATCAATCAAAGCGTACAAGGATTGTCGGCAATTCTTTGCAGGGCTTAGCACTAATGTACATTACGTATGAATATATATTTGCAAGTTGATATATTTATGTACATTTAAGGTCACAAGCTTGCGCTTTCCATGTGCAGCAAGCTTAACCTCGGAATGGACTACCCCGTGCCGCAAGTAAGCTCCACATTTGCACCGGCATTGGCAATGAATTTCGGGCAAAACAAACGCCACAATAGCTGGAAGAGAAAGAGAGAACGAGAGAGAGGGGGAGGGAGAGACAAAGATGAGCAAACAAACCGAGGAACAACAATAATTGGCAAAGGTTTTTCATATCTATCTGTGGCGCAGTTGGGTCCGACAGATAATTGCAAGACGACGACTAAGTCAAGTTGGACAAGCGGGACGCGCGCATTTGCCATGTTCCATTGGACAGGTGGTAAGTACATATAATGTAGATACTTGCACCCAGGCAATCACATATACATATCTGTACATATATACAAGAATATATATCAAAAATCCAAATCGATTGGCAGGCAGGCTAGTTAGGCGGCTCTGATAAGATAGAAGACGCAGCGCACAGAGCGACGCGGCGAAACGAAACGAAACGAAACTGCCAAGTTAAAGGCAAAGGCAACTGCACACACGGCACATCACACACTCGCTCTGGCACGCAAACACACACACACACACACACACTCTCAAACACACACTCGCTGATAGACAACAAAAGTGTCGGAGCGTTGTATTTAGAACTGGGCGGAGTGCTCAAGAACTAGTCGCGATTACACAACTCTTTGGCAGCGAGCAGGAAACATGAGCAGTTCCGACCAGGTCCAGACCAATGGCCATGAGCCGCAGGAGAACGGAAACTCGATCTTAAAATCGAGCATCAGCTCCGCGGAACCGCTGCCCGTGGTCGGACAGCTGAACGAGCAACGTCGCATTTTCCTCAAGAGCACCATCCAGGAGAGCAGCGAGGAGAGTCGGGAGCAGTTGCTCGCCAACGACAACGCCGACGAGGTGCCTCAACTACGACGCCACACGCCGCCGCCCAATACTCTCACGTTGAGCGTGAAATACGCCACGCTGCCAAGTCCAACGGTTGCCCAGTCCAGTGCACTGCGTTCGCCGCTCTCGCCGCCTCCGAAGCCTCCCATGTTGAGTCGCACGCGCAGCACAGGCTCCGGCGATGGGCGCACGCCACTAACCAATGGGGATGCCGCGCTGCAGCGTCAAAGCGTTAACGAGCAATCAGTAGCAGCAGCAGCAGGAGCTACAACAGCTGCACCAGCAGCAACAACAGCAGCGGCAACAGCAACATCCGCAGCACCAGCCACAACAATGGGCAACCTTGATGAGCCACAGTCGCCGCCCGCAACCATCTCGGCGCGCCATTACGAGAGCCTCATCGAAGAGCTGCGCTGTCCCGGATGCGCGGGTCCGCTCAAGGCGCCCGTCTTGCTCTGCAAGAGCGGTCACAGTGTCTGCGAGCAGTGTACGCGCATCCTGCTCATGTGCCCGCTATGCAAGGTATGTAACACCCAACATCGATCTCATTCAACGCCGCCGACATTCGCTGACGTCAGCGTTAGTTAGGTAAGTGGTATCTCTTGAGATCGTCGCACCGCACACCTCGACCTGCTGCCAGCCTTGGGTCTTATCAAACCGGCTGCCGTAAAGTGTTGCTCGATAAAATACACACACATACCACATTATTTCCGCCGGGTGCAGGCTGAACTAAACCAAGCTAATTGTTTCGATCAACGTATATATGCTTTATCTAATTGCCGGCTAATCTTCAGTTGCACTGCGAACTATGAATGGGAAATTGATAAACTAAATTAAAAGAGTAATGAGGATGAAGTTTCCGATCTCATCGATCAACCTAGTTGATCTAGCTTTGTTTTCTTAAAATACCTTAAACCAAAACCCCATTAATCTTACCGATCTTGCAGGAGAGCTTCACCAACTCACGTTCGCTGACGGTGGAGGCATTGTGTGCCAAGGCGCATTTCGGATGTGGTCACTCGGGCGGCGGCTGCACTGTGCGCATGCCTGTGGCGCTGCTGCCATGGCACGAGCAACAATGCGTGTACAAGCCGATGAAGTGTTTTATGGGACGCGTGTGGGGCGAGTGCAAGTGGCACGGACGTGAGGTGCAATGGAAACAGCATCTGGAGGAGGAACATCAGGATCGGCTATTTGCCACGAACAGCGCCGATCTGGTGTGGAACATGGGCATGCGACGCAAACCATTGACCGGATATTATGTGTTTCAGGCGCACGACGAGATGTTCAATTTCTACGAGATCTACGACAAGCAGCGAATACTCTTCACCATGACGTGCACGTCGAATCGCCGCGAGAGCAAATACAATTATGCCTATGAGGTGACTCTACTGCAGCCGGACAACGAGGCCGTCTCGCTAACGCAGAAGTTTCCGGTGCACAGCGAGTATGATAAGGATATATTGATGGAGGGCACTTGTGTGAGCATTGGCTTCTCCGAGCTGTCGCGCTTCGTGGACGACGACAAGGTAAGCAAATGCATTGCAGCAACAAGTTACGAGCTAGTTAAGCAAACGCTATTGTTTATACCTGCGACAGTTACTTCACTACCGGGTCACTGTGATGGCGGTCAAGTCACCGCGTCGCCTGAAACCTGCACGTCAAAGCTTGCCTGCATCCATGGACTTTAGTTTGGGCAAAGCTACTGGCAGTATTGTCAATGTCAAGAGCGTGCCACCCAATATGATTATCACGCGCAACTACACCGAGTCCATGGGCAATGCTTCGGCGGCAGCAACAGCAGTCAGTATACCCGACACTCCAGATTCCGAAGAGGGCGTCTGCGGTGCCGGCCTGGAGCTTGAACGTAAATGGGGCACACCACAATTGCACTTCAATCGGAAATACTTGAAGAACACCCTCAGCTCGGACGGCAACAGTGTCGATATTAAAGAAGATGAACTACGTCCATTGCATGCGGCCGGATCTGTTAGCGTCGCTGCTCACGAGGATAAGCTCTCGCTATGCAGCAACAGCGCCAGTTACACTAAAAGGGTTTCGGACACACTGCGACGCAGTTTCCGCGCGCTCAAGTCCGATCTCAGCGAGCTGCGTCCGTTCTCGCGTAAGAAAACAACCGTCTATACGACGGCGCAAGTGGCGAAGACAGCAAAGCAGTAGAACAGGGTAGGAAACGGTTTAAACAAACACAAAAAAAAAGCAGCATTATATCCAGCTGAAACGTGTCAAGCCACGCAACGGACCAAGCGAAACATTTCCAAAGCAATTTGTGATTACAATTTTGTCGATTTAAAAACTGATCTAATTGTTACATACATCTACATATACGAATCAATCCATGCAATCCGACTCAGTCTCTGCAAAGCACGTGTCACGGCTCTCTGTCCAACAATAAAATTAATGGAAAATGACGTTAATGACAATATGCACTCTATATTTGCGGCTCAGAGGATTGATGGTTCATCGTCATGAATTGACCAGATCGTGAATGGGTTAGACTATGTTGTGGGGTTTGGGTCTGTCGTTAGAGCTAGGTAAGTGTAATCAGAATTAAACTACGCAATTATTGTATAAGGTGAAGCTGCAAACCTACTGTTGGTGACTATCGCGTTGCTGCTCTAATTGGTGCATCATTGTTGCGATATCTGCTCCAAACGATAGTTCGATTCTGCTCCAAACGATTGTTGTTCGGCAGCTGCAGAACAATCATCTGGACCAAGGCCATGATCAGAGCTAATACGCTCGGAAGCTGCTACAGTAAACCCTGCATTTCGTTCATGAACTGTAGGTAGGCATCGTCCTTGGTAGGTGGCTTGTGCGTCTCCGGCGGTGCATGATGTCGACGTTCTGCAACATCGCTGGATCCGGTCATGTGTCTGCTTCTTGCCGTTCGACCATGAGTTTCGCGCTTAACACGCAACGTTGAGGGTACAAATCGTGTCACGTCTGCGCTCAGATTTCTGCAAAATAAGTGGAAGATAAGTTCGGAATTCCAGGGGATTCGGCGAGCTGATACATGCCTGATTTGTGGTTTCGCTGTAATGGTGGTGACACCCTTGGCTTGATCCTTGTTTGGCATCATATTGGGATTTCCACCGTGCTTGACATGATGCCCACCCATACGTGGCGGCAGTCCCGGCGGTGGACCAGGTGGCATTCGTATGCCCATACGCGGCATGGGGCCAAGCGCATGCGGTGGTCGTGCTCCTGGCGGTGGTCCCGGCGGCATACGCATTCCAAAACCAGGCATACCCGGTCCCGGTGGTCGCATTGGTGGCGGACGGAACATAATGCCCGGCGGCGGCGCAATGCCACGCAGATGCGGCAACTGTGGCAATTGTGGCGGTGCCGGCAAGTGTGCCGGTGGAAGTGGTATGGGGGGCAATGTCGGAGCCGTTGGCGGCGCAGGCACTGAGGTGATGACGGGCACCACAGCCGACGCCTTTGTTGATTCGTTAGTAACACTATTCGATTTAGTTTGCTTAACATCATCATCGGAGCCCAATTCCGGATCGTCAGCATCATCGTCTTCCTCGTCATCTTCGTTGCTGCTGCTGCTGCCGCTGCTGTGGCTTCCCATACGACGCCGTTGCACCGGAGATTTGCTCTCCGAGGCGCTGTCATGCTTATCGTCGCCACTTTGGTCCTTGTCACGTTCCTCGTCGTTTTGCAGTTTGCGATGCTTCCGCTTGTGCACGTGCTCCATTTCCTTCATGAAATCATCGATGTTCTGCATGCGTTGCTTTAGTTTCGGACATGTATCCGTTGACTCCTCTTCTCCCTCATAGTCCGAATTTTCCTCTGCATCGGAATCGAGTTCCGACATTGCAAATAGATCCGGCGGTGGACCTGGCGGCACTCCCAGCCATTCTTTGTCATCGTCTTCCTTGAATTTCTCAACGTGTGCATCATTGTGCCCGCTTACACTCGACTCGCTGTTCTTAGCCACTCCCGGAGGGGCACCAGGTGCAAACGGAGGCAGCGCGAGTGTCATTGGCGGTGGCGGCACACGTATGCAGCCCGAACCACCGGGAAAGATGATGTTGGCATTGTTAAGCGTACTGCTGGTTCCACCCGCACTGACCGAATTCGTGTTGGATGCTGACACCGGCGCTGGCAGCGGAATCTCATCGATCTGAACGCTCTGGGCATGCTTTACGCTCTCATAGTACTGTTGCTTTTTCAGGCGCTTCTTCTCGTATTCCACCTCCTTGCGTTTCAGATCCGCCCAGTGTTCGGGCTCATCATTGTGCTGCAGGTTAATATGGATGGTTATAATTAGCAATTAGCCGGAAGCAATGCAGATTCTGCACTTACATATAGCCTCATAACTCGATCAAAGGTTTCCTTAAGTTTTTTTCGCTTATCACGTAAAACCTTTTCGTTGAGTGGCGACGGCTGCAGTACGTTGTACTCTGGAGGAAAATATGAATTAGATACATTGCAACATTGGTGGGTTTTTCTGCCATTTACCCATTTCGTCGATCTTTTCCATTTCTTCTAGTATCTGTGAGGGATCCTTGTTCTTTAGGACGGCAGCTCGCACCATCTGCCGCTGCCGCTTGTTTTTCTTCAGCTCCTTTTTGCGCGCTTCCTTGCCTGTGGGAGGGAGATTCTCTCAGTGTGTGTACAGACACATGGGTGCGGAGCTGGACCTAGGTCGTTGCTGGTACTTACGCGCTTGATCTGTTGGGTTCATGTATTTGCCACTTTTTGTGGTATTTATGGAGCGGCGCCCCATTTTTATATCTTATTGTTAAATAAATAATTTAATACAAATTTCTAGGCCTATGTTTGTTCCGGAGTTTCAACTATAAATTTTTAGTGCTGGAAAATGTCAAATACAGTGCAGTCCATAATCGATGGTCATGCATCGCATGATATCGATATAAATTAAATTAAAGCATCGTTGTGGTATCGATTCTATTCTAAGCACATTGCTAATATTATTTTTCTAATATAGTGCCTATGTTATTTTTCTACAAGCGAACTAAATAGATTTTCTGATTTAATTCGTTTTCTAGACAAATTAAAAATACTGAACATTTAGTATATTCTAAAAAATGCATTACATGTCCCGTTAGCGGTTTTTAGAGATTTGTTTAAATTTGTTAAAATATCGATAGTTTACGGCTTGCCATCTAGATGACAACAAAATATTTAAGCAAAAGGGAACGATGAACACTTCAAATTGGTGTAAAAGTCTAGCAGAGACACTGGAGAAGTTAAATATTAATGAATCAAATGTATCCAACTTTGAAGATAGTAACTTGATTGTAATTGATCAGTCACTCGAAATGATTGAGAATTCAAACAACAACACACAGCCCCAAGAGTCAAACGATGGCGGCAGTCGCGATCTACCGTGCAGAATGCCCCAAACAGCAGGTAATACGGCCAGTAGTGACGACACGGATCCAGAGTCGGACGTTATTGTCGTTGTGGATTCTCTGAATGCGACGGCAGACTTAAGTTGCTTAATAGTTCATTCAAATTCAGTATCGGATTCGGGATCAGAGGTAGAACTCTGGGATTTGAATTCATGTACAGTATCCGAAACAGGCAGCGAAAGCATTATCGATGGCAGCAGTAAGTAATCCCCTCTAGCCATACCTAACAATATACGCACTTACAATCTATAATTAATAAACAGCATCTGAGACGAGCACTATGGAAACTCGTTTAAGGACTCCAAGGAAACGTAAGCACGAGTGCCAGCCGGAGAGTAAAAAGCTCCAATGTGAGTATTATTAAAATCCTAATGGTATGTTCAATATTAACCATGATGTTTTTGGTCTAGCTGAAATTTCGCCTCTGGTGGCCGTTACACGAAGCGGACGATCTGTGCGGGCTCGATTTGATCACAAATTCGATTACTCATCGGAGGAGTATTCCTCAATTTTGGATGAGTCACAAGAGCTAATCATTGTTGATAGTCCCAAGATAGATTCCGACAATCCTAGAGATGTTGCCAACGATAGTATTGAAGATGACAACGACTACGAGGACGAGGAGGAAGACGATGATGATGATTATGATGATGAGGATGATGATGACGATGATGATGATGATGATGATGCTGACGAAGATGATGAATTTGATTTGCCGCAACAAAAAGCAACGCGTCGCATTACCACCAAACGTCGCAGCTCTATTCATCTAAAGCTCGAATCGCATGCCATAATCTATCTAGATTTGAGGCAACATGTAGCCATTGCTCGCAACGAACCCACGTCCGATGTAGCCGCCGTCGAGAATGACGGTGATCTGAAAACGCAGCTACAAAAAATGTTGGGCTTGGTACCGGCCCGGCGTCGTCTTTACAATCCAATGGATAATTTTGACATGGAGGAAAATTGCGTGCACGAAGATGAAAACGAGCAGCCAATGCAGCGCTCCCGTCTGTTTGCTAGCACCGCTGACAATGCATTATCTAATGCAAAACTGCAGACAGAGCTGCAGAGCGGGTCGGTGAAGCTGCCAAGTCTGCAGAATTCTCGCTTAAAAACGCATCCTGCCGAAATGACAAGTGAGATGCAAATGCTGCTGATCAACGAGAAGGTGCAGCGCATTAATGCCATGTGCTATGAAAGTCAAACACCTCAACACATAAAGGAGCCCATCGATCTAGTCTGTTTGCCCAGTGAGAAACAGCGTGCCCACATCTGTAAGCAACACAAGGAAATTATAAAAATGTTAGAGCCAAACGAGGAAGTATACAGCTTTGTGAATTCTCTAAGTTGTGAGTATTGACTGGATTGCAGATAGATTCTTATCCTTCTTTTCGTAACGAAAGCTAAACGTGAACTCTTCCCCTAGTCGATACACCTCTTAATATGTGTCATCCGCTTGCGATAGACTATTGCAACAACGATTTGCGCAAGTGCCGGACACCACTGGCCAGGACGCTGTTCAACCTTCTCAACCACACAATATTTCATTGTGGCCTGCGATTGAGTATCAATTGGAACCATTGTACGTCCAGCAGCGTTGTACATTTTTTTGAAGCTGGCGCAAAGCGCATGTCACGCATTTTCTTATCGACATTAATTAAGCATCCAAGTGATCTGGTCAAGCCGCTGCTGCACGAAATGTGCCACGCTGCTGCCTTCGTGTACCATGGCGAGACTGGACATGGTGACAATTGTCGCAAATGGTGAGTGAATAATGTCTATGATTGGTTTCCTTTAACATGTCTCTTCGCCGCAACAGGGCCTATCAAGCTAAGTCGCTGATGCCGGAGCTACCGCAGATCGACGATTGCGATGACTGCTACAGATACACATGCCTATTGTGTCGAGGACAATCATATGGTATTTGCAATTTTAAGGATGTTGAGCAACAGCTGCGCTGTCACTATTGTCAATTCGAAGTGAAAGTGGAGCCAAACAGTATGGACAATATGCTATTTCTGTCGATCACCAATCAGCAAGAGACGCCCTACAGGAAGTTCGTGCGCGACAACTACTTAAAGATCCAGCAGAGCAGTCATAGCTCCAAGATGCTATCAATCAATGCTCAATACATAAAGCAGACAGAAAAGCATCTATGAGGCAATGGAAACCAAGTTTCATTTTTAGTTTTAGATAAATCATTAAATGTAAAACACAAATACGCAAGGGAATATAGTTTTGCAATTTACTTTAATTTTAATGGTGTTCTTTATGAACAATCGGCCTTGGACTTCGGTTAACTTGAAATTTAGCGAGATACGTTAATCTAATTAGGACATCATGCCTTTGCTACGCTTAAAGGCAGCTCCCGCCTTGCGGTTGTGATTGGCACGCGACGATTTGTGTGCTTCCTTCTGGCCACGATTGCGTGTTGTTTGCTGCGTCTGACCCTGGCCCTTTGGTGCACCGACTACATCGTTTTGGGGTCGATGACCGTATTTGGCCTGTTGTCGTTGTTGATAACGCGCGCGTATCAACTCAGGATTCTCACAGAAATCGCCTCGTTTAGCACTTGTATTCGTATTGCGCTCTTCATCGCTGCTTTGCTGCTCCTCGTTATCATCCTCGAGCGTGTCCTGTGCCTCGTACGCACTGCTGGCAGCTGCTGCCGACGCCTGTTGCAAGCGGGCACGCAGCAGGCTCTGTGGCGGCGCCTGTCCATCATTTAATGCTTCATAACTGTCATCGTACTCATCGTCATATTCGCCGCCATCTTCATGCGGTGTTTCCTCTACCAACGTGTACTGCTGATAACGATCCTTCAGTTGCTTGATTTCTCGCTTATCGTCTAGCAACTGTTCGGCGTTACGCGGCGCTCCTGGCAACCCCTTGCCCTGCTTAATGATGCACTCCGGATTATCGCGCGTGAGCACATCGTACTTGTCGCCGTCGTGCACATTAAAATGACGCACACCTGTCTGACGTTGTAGTTTATCCTGCGGATCAGCTGGTATATATATCTCTTGTCGATCCATATGCACTAGATCAGGTGGTAGATTATCATCCAGTATTGCAGATATCGCTTGTTCGCTATTCTCGTAACGCGTCAGCACTCGTCGTATAAAACCCATGCCCAAGTCGGGCAGTACATCCAATACGGCAGATACTTCTAGATCCATATCACGATTGCGACCATTTTCAATTACCGCAGTTGTTGTTATTGTCACCGGTGATGCCCGCGAATCGTCTTCTTCCTCTTCGTCATCTTTGGACAACAAATTGGCAGTTAGTTCATCGGCAATGATGCCGCTGGTGCAGGCATCCAGAGCTTTTTGGTAACCAGATATCACAAAGTCAACCTTATAATTTTTACTGCAAAAAAGAAAAAAACATAATTTAAAACCAGTTTCAAAACGAAGTTGGTGCATAGAAACCTACAGACTGGGACAACGTGGCAAAAGCTGCGCAATGTCATGCTCCACGGGATACTGACGCTGATAATCGACCACAAATGTTTGCGCCGAGAGGCATTCTTGCAGCAATTCCACCAACTGCTGCCCACGACCAGATTCCATTTGCGCCTTGGTTATGCGACGCACGACATTTAAGAACTGTTGACGCGCCTCGTTCAGCCAGCCCAATGAGTTGGCCTGCGGATTGATCAGATAAATGTTCCTATATAGCATTGGCACCGTCAAATCGTAAAAGTTGGCAATGCTGTAAAGAAAGACAGCTGAACTTAAGCTTGATGATTGCAGAAAATTGAAAATATGATTCTCACCTCTGAACGAGTTTCAGCTGCTCGAAGGCTGGAAGCAATTGGGTTGGACAGAGCTGAACGAGCATACGCAGACTGTAGGCACAGTCCAAGGCAAAGAGGACAACATCATCGTATGGCGTATCGGCTTCTGGATCGAGAAGTGCACCGCCACCGGCTCCCTCGCAACCCTCGTTCTCCACCTGAATTTGCATGCTGAGAAAGGCGTTTTCATAGAAAGCCAGACCCTCTTGCAGATCTTTCATATATTCCGGTTGAATGCGCATCACTGCATCAAAAATCTGATTTAACATCCTTAGATTCAGGGGATCAGCATCACCCACTGCAATCACCAGATCGCACAATATTGGCACTGATATTAAATAATTATCGTACAACAGAGAACAATGATGATCCGGTCTTATCCACTCGGTCGTCGACTCTTGTGGTGCCAATAGACGCATGACAATACGTATGACCCGATTCAATAGCTGGGCGTAGAGCGACTTGGCCTCATTCTCTGAAGTATCTGTGTCGCGTCTGTAGTAGGGATTCGCACGCTGTAGGAATGTTACAACGGCAGCCATTGCCGACTCATCGTATACCATGTATGACCAAAATCTATATTGAAACGAAAAATGGTTTATATACTTTTTGAATTGTGTAAATAACATACTCGTGGTGACACAGTTGCAGTAGAAACTCAAAATCCTGTAGGCAGTTGTTGGCCATATGCGTCCATTCCTCCAAGGCGGCGCCACTCTTAATACTCCCGTAGGAGCTTAACATACACGAGTAACTGGAAAGTGGTTTCTCACGTGTCAACCAGTGCACGTCCTTGAAAATACACACATATAATGTAATTATTGCAATGTTTAACAATGTTTTGTAATTGTTCTTACAAGTGCAGCAATTTTACGTTTGACCCCATCAGTGCCAGCTAGTGTTAGCTTCAATTCACCCAAAGGCAATTTATCAGGATTGCAGTTGTTATTACTGTCCTGAATATCCAGTTTCTTATTTACCATTGCTGAAAAACTAGTAAAACAAAATAATACAAAATGTAGCAACTAACACTAGAGATAACAGTGCAATTCGATTTCGCGACGTAAACAAATATATACCGGAGTATCGATATTTTCGTAAGAAACTTTGGGATTATTTGACTTATCGACTTTTTTCATACTTTTGATATGAATTTTAATATCCACTGTACCATATCTATATATGGATACATTTCTAATCACGGCTCAAAATATCGATAACGAAGCACTCGTATAATGTACATCTCTATGAGCGCCATTTTTATATACACTTGTTTATGTGTTGCTCTTCCAATCGTTTTGTTTGCTTGTTCCACTGAATAATTCTATTTGAAATTCTTATTAGACATTAGATTTGAATTTGAAATAACCAATAGATAAATATTAACTCCATCAAATTAAAATTGGCTTTAATATAGCGCTCATGATTAAAAACAGGTAAATATTTTCAATTCGATTACAACTCAAGATTGAAAAGCATGTTCACCGATATTTGAAAATTATTTTTGTAAATTTATTTTGAATTGTTATTAATTTATAGCTTATTGACTTTAACCGGCCGAAACGGACGTGGTTGTGTAACTTCAAATCCACAAACATACTTACAACATGATTTAAATGATAATCTCCATCGACCAGACCCATTTTGCACGAGGGATCAGCGGCAAGCTGTAGAACCGAACGATAATGGGAATAGTGAAGTGTTTAGCAGCCATCAGTGCGATGACGTTGAATACACCTATGTGATGCCAATAACTAAAAACGCCGGCTATAATTTCTTAGCCGAAAGCATTAAAACCAAAGATTTCAATAATGTGCGCATCATTGTGATCTGTGAGCATGCCTCTGAGGCGAAAGAGATGATGTCCGAGTTGGGAAAACGCGGCGTTGCCTGCCTATTATTAAACGCGTCCCATGAGTTACTAAAAGTATTTGTAAACTTATGGGCTGAGAGCGTAAGTGGAAATCATGAATGTAAATAATGCTATATTGATCTGGTTATTTCGATTCCTTCTGACAGTTACTAAATTCCGTGCTTGTAACTTGCGACAACATGCTGCAGTTGCTAGCCGAGTACGCAAATCTAAAGGCCGATTTCCTGATACATTCCACACAGCCCTTGCCGCATGTCTTCCAGAAACGGATTCAGGCGCTCATCCAGACGAATAAGCGGGACACAAAGGTATTGATTATAAAGGCGCCAGCAAGGACGACAGCAGTAAATCCAAAGACAATTGAAGTCGAGAAATGCGCTAAAGTCCTGCCAGAAAGAGTTATATTTGAACAAACGGAATCCGTAATCCAAAAGAAAATTTCTTCTATACCGGCTAAAATATCCAACGCAGGCTTGGGTGAATGTCCTGCTAATGGTAATACATCCACAGCAGAGAGGTTGCCTTCTGATATTCAGGATCTAGAAATAGCTGACAAAAAAGCACAGGCTGAAACAGAATTCATATATCGAAACTTTGGCATTTTAGCCTGGAGTCGTTTTAAGCAAGTTTCATGCTTTAACATACGCGACACGAAAATCGATTCACGTATCAAGGATGCCATGAAGGAACTAGAAGTTGGGTATGTGCGCGCCAAAAGCGTGCAGCGTTATGCTTGGCCACATTTGGCCACAGGCCGTTCGCTGTGCGTGATTGGCAACGAGACAACGGGCAAAACCTGGTGCTATTTGCCTTGGCTATGTGACCGCCTCATAAAGGACTTATCACAGCAGCAACAAGCTAAGAGCGGCGACTGTGGTCCAAGAAGCATTATTGTGTGCGCCGGTGCCAAGCAAGGCGAGTATATTGCCGATTTGTGTCTACAAATGCTGAACAAGGCAAATGAGGGAATTGACATGAAAAATCTTGTGATCAAACTTTTTGACCGCCATAAAATCCATGAAGTTGCCAATGAGCTGACACGACCGTGTGGCATTTTGGTAACCAATGTTGACTTGATGCTACAATTATGGCCGCTTCACACGAAGGCTGCTCCAATTTTCAATCGAATCGCCATACGAACTGTGGCAATTGACAATTTGGACGTTATGTGGCGATGTGTCAGGTTGGACAGCGAAAGAGTATTCAAATGGCTAACAGATTTCTTGCAGTTCGACGAAAATCACACACAGATGCTAATTGCTAGCCGGCTGTGGAGCGAAACGTTGATGCATCATCTGATGTCGAAATTGCCAGATATTTTGCTGCTGTTCGAGGATGCATTGGAAGCCACTGTCTATGGCGGCATCAAGCTGGATATGTTGTTTACTGTGGCAGAGGAGTGTGACGGAGAAATTGTAGAGTTGGTAAAAGCGAAAATGGCAAAAAAATGCCGTCAGATTGTAATTTGCCAGAGCAACGAGGATGCACTGCATTTAAGCAATCTGCTTTGTCGGGTTGATATCAACAATTCGATTGTAGATAATCCCAACAAGGAAAAGGCATGTAGCCAATGGTGCTCGGAAGGAATGTCCTCACGCGTTTTGATTGTCACAGACAATGCGGTGCCTAAGCTGCGAGGTGATTCAATCGATTGCTTGATTCATTATAACTGTGCCAGTGGATGGGCACGATTTAAGGCACGCTTTGGCTTGTTTTTTGGTAATTTTAAACCGCAACAGCCCAAAATTAAAAATGCTACATCGGTTATCATCGTGCGTCCACAGGATTCGGAGTTGATTTGGTTCATTTGCGATTTTATGCTTAAGCATGATCGCATTGTACCCGACTCCTGGCTACATTCGTTAACCAATTATCGCATTAAACTGGAACACATTAAGCCACGTCCCGATCATCCGATTTGTCGTCAACTGCTCGGCTATGGAAACTGTAGTCGGCGAACGTGTCAATATCGGCACACTCTGTGGGATTACGAAGTAGGACCGCCGCCCAATCATCCCACAAGAGGAACAATACGTTTTCATGTGATATTGGTAAGATTGATTGGATAAAGCACACATATTTTATAAATTCATTTTCAATATTATTTTTTTTAGACCATTTCTCCATCTCAACTTGCTATAAAACTGGCCGATTTTGAGATATCCACCTATTTCCTCAATGTGCCGCTAACGAAACTTGGTGAAAGCATTCAGCAGCACTATGAGAATCCGGAGAATAGAAAACGCCATCACGACCCCAAACTGGCTGATATCTGCATTGTATGGATAAACAAACAATATCAACGCGTTGGCGTTACACGCGTCGAGATAGATCGCATAGAAGTCAAGCAGCTGGATGCGGGTGTTGACTTTGTTATGGTCAATGAATCGGATCTATTGCAATGTGACGAGCGCTTTTACGACAAGCCCTTCGAGGCGAACGATGTACGAATTACGGGTCTGATACCGTTCAATATGGAACGAATTTGGCCAGAAGATTGTAAGCATTTGGTACGCAAAAAGTTCTTTAATCGTCACCCAGGAAAACCGTATCGTGTTTTTAGTGCCAAAGTTGATTTCGCCTTCCATGAAATGATTTTTGTGGAAAATGTGTATGACGATGATGGCAATGACCTCAAGAGTTTTGTTCTCAATAATATGCATGTGCACATGGATGACTGCGTAAAGGAACGTTTAAAATACGTAGCATCCATGGCCAAACCGTCATTAATCGATGACACATAGCCTTGAACAATATAATTTTTTTTAACTTTTTATACATATGTATGTAAAATTAATTGTATGATGTGTTCTTTTCCAAAGACTAGACCAAATAAAGTTTTAAAGGGGCTTTTCCTCAAACAACGTTTGAAGAGGCTTTGTTCTCTTTCCCAACAGTTGGCAACACTAACATTTCATCTTTTAAACCTATCGATATACGATATACAAAAGAACCGTTGTTTTCGTTTTACACGTTTGTGTGCGTGATGTAAAATTAAATGAAGCTTATTTGCATGTCCAGCTTAGTACTTAACATATTTGTTTAATTAAGCTCGAATAATGCGTTTCGGAGATGAGGTAAGATGAAGTAAACAATCAGTATTGTGGAATTGAGAAATTTAATTACTGTTTCAGGCCAAGTGCCAGATTTGTAAGCGCATATTCTGCTGTGCTAAATGCCGCCAAAAGCATCAGATCGCGGCACACGCCATTGTGGTCAAGCAAACGCTGAGTCAGCAAGCCAATATGGATGTTGGCGCTGATACCAATATGAACACAACAAACATTTATGTCTTTTGTCCAATCTGTGAGCAAAAGCCGCTGGCACTGCGCGAGGGTCTTTACACGGAACTGTTGGAGCACATCGAGAGCGTGCATCTGCCATTGCGATGTCGCAAGTGTCTTCGGCATTACACGAAGATCGATGATCTTCGTGAGTTCACCAAGTGTGTCGATTTGGGTCACAACTGTAGTGCTGCTAGCACGGAGCAAAATCAAAGCTGTGATACGGATGCCTCAAAGATAACGGTTAAGAAGGCTGCTGCAACAACAATATCGACACAAACATCACCGAGCATTGCCAAGGATGTGCATGGACCGCAATCGCAACAGCTGCACCAACAGCAGCATCTAACGCCCATATCATTGTTTAATCTACGCTGGAAAGCCAAGAGTCGTATTACCCAAGAGGAGTTCATTAGCGATAGTGTCTCGTCCATACGAAATTTATCCACGGACAGTGTCAATATGTCGGGACAGCAGCGTCTCAGTATTGGCGCTGTTCCGGCAGTTGGTATAGAGAAGGGAAAAGTAATTAGATCAACATCGACGCCACTGCAGATCTACACCATGTTCGCTAAACCAAAGGAAACGTTGACCTTCAATGCCGGCCACGTATCCAGCATTTGTCATAGCGGCTACGTGTTGGATGAACAGCATACACCTGCTGTGGAAAACAATAGTAATCCTGTGCAGCAACCACAACAGCAGCAGCGAGCTTGGAAGGTTACGGGTCGCGGAAGAATGAGCGCTGTGACGCCATTGCGTCAGGTCATGTCGAAGAGCATACAGAAGGCATTTGTCGAGCATGGTGGAGTGGGCGGCATGCTTGCTATCCAGGGCGAAGCACAAACACCGGATCCTGGCATGGCCTTGGATTTGCGTCTGTCCCCGGTGGTGCGACGCACGCAAAGTACAGAAACCAAAGACAAGGATCATATTCAAGAGAAACCCAAAATGATTCTTCTGTCTGCCCAGAAACACACCACCGAATCGATTATCATAACACGGAGCGCCTTGCCTGGCGTTGCCTTGTCTAGTGCTAGCACCACGAGCACCGTTTACAATTCGTGTGAGAGCGTCGAGATCATCACATCATCAACTTCATCGTCGGCTACATCCGAACTGAGCGCCAACATTCAAAAAGGCATGGTTACGGGGGCAATGATGATTCCACCCATTACGCCTATTACACGCATACCCGGTGCCGTCATTAACAAGAAGCTCATCAAGTTCGAGACTCCCATTAAAACCGAGACGCCAGCAACCGATGTTAGCGATGAGGCCCTACAAGAGGACCGGGAAATTTTCTATACACCCACTCAAGATGACGGTTCAAGTTGCACTAAGCAATCTCCCGCTGAACGACGTCGAGCTCAGATTGTGCCGCGTCAGTTGAATGGGCAATTCTCGCCGGAAAAGAAAAAGGCACCAGCAGCGCCAGCGATGCAGCGACCACAAGGACCACGTGCTCGTCCACCACTACGTACATGTCAAAATCAAAAATCCTTCAGCTGTGTCCAGGATGTTGAGAGTGAAGAAGAGGAAGAGGAAGTAGAAGTCTTTCTGCCAAATGGTGCTTCAACGCACAACGATAAAAAGACAGAAACTGGACGACTCTGGTCTATAATGTCATCTGTTATGCGCTTACCGGCTACCCTAAGAGGATCGGATCGCAATTCCAGCAGCATGGATAAAGAAAACACTATAAGTCCCAACTCGAACGGCTCTAAATCTCTGATCAGACGTTGCGCCTCCATTGCCGGTTCATTGGTGCGCACCATACATGTTCATGACGATTTTGCCGATGGTCAGCCCATGAAACGTAAAAGGACTCAGACACTGGACAATCAGTATTGCAGCAGCACTCAACCAATGTCGCCGTCTAGCTCATCCAAACGTTTTCGCATTCAGCCAAGGAAGCCTATCGAGCGCTCGCGTAATACTTGAAGAGCAAATATTTTATAATTATTAACCGTGCTTAGATTGTAACCATATGTTTTAACTATTTATGTGTCAAATAAATTAAATGTTTCGTGAAATTCCGCTACGGTTGCCGTTGTGTTGCTCGGAATATAACTGTCTGGCAACGCTAAAACGTAAGTACAATTAATATCGATATGTAAAGTGAATTTTTCAGTATTTTTGCACGATATTTTTTTTTTGATCTATCCACGCAACGGTCATACTTATCTGGACTCGTCGCTTGTGTTTGGTGGTGTGTGTACTTTTCCACATTTTCATAGTTGTTTTTAAGCGTTTGCAAACCTAGCATCAATTAATATTATTATCTAAATTAACGTATACGTGAAACAGTGTAATGTACTTATCGAGTCTTCTGCCCACGCCCAAAAATGCGGTATGGGATCGCGAGGACGAGCGTCGCCTGGCAGCCAAAGGTGCTCCCATGATTGGTGCACTTGTGTCCGCCAAAATTGCAGCTCCACCTTACGGCCAACGCAAAGATTGGATACCACGAACTGAGGCTGATTTCGGTGATGGTGGCGCCTTTCCCGAAATTCACGTGGCTCAGTATCCATTGGGTATGTATCCTGACGATGGTTGAAAGAGAAAGTGAAAAATGTTTTCCTTTATTGATTAATTTGCATTTTCTTTGGTGTAGGTCTCGGAGCACCCGCCAATGTGGGCAAGAAGTCCGATGCACTTGCTGTACGATTAGATGATAAGGGAAAAGTCAAATACGATGCTATCGCACGCCAGGGACATGGCAAAGACAAAATTGTGTATTCCTCGATTTCGCAGCTGCTTCCTGCTGAAGTTTTGGCAGAAGATGCTGATGAGCTGCAACGTCCAGACGAAGAGGCTGTGGCCGAGGCAACCGAAGAGACTCGTCTGGCACTAGAGAAACTAACGAATCAAAAAATTACCTCAGCTTTGCCCGTGCGCCATGCACAGAAAGCGGCGCCCGCTCAATACATTCGCTATACGCCATCGCAGCAGGGCGATGCCTTCAATTCGGGCGCCAAGCAGCGTGTCATACGAATGGTGGAGGCACAACTTGATCCAATGGAACCACCAAAGTTCCGAATTAACAAGAAAATTCCACGTGGTCCACCATCACCCCCCGCGCCTGTGCTACACTCTCCATCACGCAAGGTAACTGTCAAGGAGCAAAAGGAGTGGAAGATCCCGCCATGCATTTCCAACTGGAAGAACGCAAAAGGTTACACCATACCATTGGACAAGCGTCTCGCAGCCGATGGACGCGGTCTGCAACAAGTCCACATCAACGAGAAGTTCGCCAAAATGGCTGAGGCTCTTTATATAGCCGATCGCAAGGCTCGTGAAGCTGTCGAAGCGCGTGCGCAGCTCGAAAAGAAACTAGCACAGAAGGAGAAGGAGAAGAAAGAGGACATGCTGCGCATGATGGCGCAACGGGCCCGTGAAGAGCGTGCCGGCCTGCGTAATCCAGAGCCGGATGCAGCTGGTAGTGGTGCCGAGGCACGTGAGCGTAACGAACTTCGCGCCGAACGACAACGGGAAAGGCAACGTGATCGTAATTTGCAGCGTGCCGCACCAGAGAAACGCACCAAGCTGCAGCGTGAACGCGAGCGTGACATATCCGAACAGATTGCTCTGGGATTGCCGTCCAAAAGTACTGGAAATGGCGAAACTCTGTTCGATCAGCGTCTCTTTAATACCACCAAAGGCATGGATTCTGGCTACGGCGACGATGAGGCTTACAATGTGTATGATAAGCCGTGGCGTGATTCCAACACACTGGGCGCCCACATCTATCGGCCGAGTAAGCAGGCTGATAGCGATAACTATGGTGGAGATTTGGATGCAATTGTCAATACCAAACGCTTTGTGCCCGACAAACAGTTCTCGGGTGCTGGTGGTGGATCCAGAGACTCGACGGCTGCTCAACGAAGTGGACCAGTTGAGTTCGAGAAAGAGGAGGATCCCTTCGGTCTGGATAAGTTCTTAAACATGGCCAAGAAGGCACCGAAGCGTGCCGACGAGAAGAACGAACGTGGTAGCCACTCGGAGCGCAAGCGAAGTCGACGTGACTAAAATGCTTAAATGGACTGGACACGTAGGAGATACTCCTATTTTTTTTAATAATTATGATAATAAATAATCTTCAAAATTTTGCTAATACTTGCATATGTGTAATCTTACATACTTATATTAATATATCTTAAATATATCATGAATAACAGTGTGTTCGTACGCTTCTCCGAGTTTATTTACTTTGCCATGTTGTTGTTGGGATCGCAGAGAAGGCCAAAATGTAATGCGTAATTCCTAAAAGAGATGGCAATATGATCCGATAGCAAATCAAGTCTCGTTCACACGAAAATTGATAATAATATAACCAATGTAAATTTGAAAACTAAATCTAATATGCAAAGTATTTTACAACATATGCAAGTTATTTTATTTAAAAAATTAAACATGTCGCGGAAAAATACACAATCAAGCTTGTTGTTATTTTTGTCAGTTGGTAGCGCTTAACGTGGCCATTATCCAGGACATGTATTGCTCCACCCGCGTGAAAACCATGGGTCGACCGCGATTGTTGCAGGTTGGACTGCCCAGTGAGACGATGCCGGTTAAATAGTAACTGCTATTCCCGATACCATTATCTTCCAGCAGCATTAGAGGACCGCCAGAGTCGCCTTGGCATGTGCTTGCCGGAGACTCGCCGCCAGCACATAGCTGTCCGGAAATAACTTGCGGGTAGATCTCTCTACACGTCGCCATGGGCAAGACATTAAGCACGGCTTTCATTTTGACAGGACTTCCACCGAAACGTATTTGCTCTGTATTTCCCCAGCCAGCTATTTCCATGGCGTATCCAGTGTAGCCATACTCCGCATTCGTATTTGCCACAGGCAGGCAAATGGGCTGAATGTATTCCGAAAAGGTGATGGAACGATCTAGACGCAGCATGGCGATATCGTTACTATAGTTGGTCGTACCTTGCGGCGCGTAGTTCTCATGCACCTTAATGCGATCGATTGGGATGTCAATGTGCGGCGGCGCGCAGACGCGATCTGTCTTGAACTGCTGACAATCCGGGGAACTGGTCGTATTCCACTCGCCCAAACGCACCTGCACCAATTGCTGATTTGCTTCGGCGCTGGGAACACAGTGGGCGGCCGTTAGTACCCAACGTTCGGTGATAAGTGACCCACCGCACAGATGACTGTATTCTTCGCCTGGAACACACATTGTTATTTCATGTTTCAGTTTACATTAAAACTATGAAACCTACCATCGCTGGTGTATCGCAACAGAGCCATCCAAGGGTAATCTTTAATGCGTGACAGGGTTCCGGCTATAATGCGATCTGCAAAGGAATCACCAAAGCCACCACAAGCACCAGCCTGAGGCAGCAGCTGCTTCTGAGCAACTGTAACAACATTCTCTGTTGGCGCACGTCGACAGCAAACCAAATCGTTCCGAATTTGGCTGATGCAGCGGCCACGTTCCGCGCTCTGGAAATTTACATCCTTCTCCCAGCAGTTATGCCGATGTACACAATAGCCGGTCTCAGTTCGCACATTGCAATGGCCAAAGTGACGAATTGGATCTGCAAGGAATACACGAATATTAACGAAAATGAAATGGCTATTCCTAACTGATTTACTTCGGGCACCGTGGGCGAATAAAATAAGCTCACAGAGAATGACCAAAACACCGATGTCCCACTTGTTCATGTTCAACGAAGCTCAATATATGACAATATGTACTTTTGTGAAACAAGAACATCTTATCAGTTTCCGTGGCTGACAGGGGTCAATGATGTGTGATTGCGCTCCCGAAATTTGCATAGCTGGAAAAACCAGAATTGCTGTGTAAATAATAGTTGGAAATGTCATTTCCTTAAATGCAAATTAAAACTATCGGTGCAACAAGGTCGCGTAATAAAAAATCAACTTCGATTACAATTGCAGATACGAAAAGATCGTTGCAATTACTGCCCGCCAACACAATTGTCTTTTGAAATTGCTATCGATTATTGATAGCCAGCGTTTTCATTCTCATCATTTAGACGATGTATTTTCCGATGACTGTTATCGATGTGCATAATCGGGCTCAATCGATACATCGATACTTGACATGACATTCAGTTGACATTTCGGTGTATAATTTTAGCATTTTTAACGATTTTAATTCTTTATTTTCGCAATTGAACCGTCGACAATTTGTTCTCAATAATCCTTTACATACGTGTCCAGTGGCAGCCGATAATGCAACAGTTTCCGAGCCTTGACAACGTTTACGGCAGCTTTTAAGTGCAGCCAGCTGCAGCTGCTACGGTGTGTAGTGTGTGTGTTGTGCGAGGGTAGCTCGTGGATTGCGGGCTGTGGGGTAGGGGCCCGGAGACATTGACAACAATTACATACGCCTAGTAACATCCGCGTCGCGCCGCTACCTGCTGCTGTATAGGCGAACAACAACAAACGCTCCTCGGGTCAATTATGTAAGTGTATGTTAGTTAATATTAATAGACAAAATAATAAATAAATGTAGCACCTGCAGCAGTTCGTGAAACGTTTAAAACAATCATAATGCGGTCGCGTAGCAATTCAGGCGTTCGCCTTGACTACTATCAACGCATTGTACATCGCCTGATATTGGCCCACCAGGAGCCAGTGACTGGCTTGTTTCCTGCCTCGAATGTCAACTCACATGCCTGGATACGTGACAATGTATATTGCATTCTGGCTGTGTGGGGTCTGTCGATGGCCTACAAAAAGATTGCCGATCAGGATGAGGATCGTGCCAAGTGCTATGAGCTGGAGCAGAGCTGTGTCAAACTGATGCGTGGCCTTCTCATGGCCATGATGAACCAGAAGGATAAGGTCGAAAAATTCAAAATGACCCAAAGTCCATGCGATTCCCTGCATGCCAAATATTCCAGTAAGAACGGATTGCCCGTTGTCGCTGACACCGAATGGGGTCATCTGCAGATTGATGCGGTGTCCCTGTACCTCCTTATACTGGCACAAATGACCGCATCTGGTCTACAGATTGTTTTCTCCCTGGACGAAGTATCGTTCATACAGAATTTGGTATTCTACATTGAATCCGCCTACTCCATACCTGACTATGGCATCTGGGAGCGCGGTGACAAGACCAATCACGGTGCGTAGTGCTAAAGACTGAAATAGATAATGATTTGTTTCGATTAATATGTGATTCTCTTTGTGTGCGCAGGTGAGCCAGAGCTGAATGCCAGCTCCATTGGCATGGCCAAGGCCGCACTGGAGGCCATGAACGAGTTGGATTTGTTTGGTGCACGCGGTGGACCTGCCAGTGTCATTCACGTGTTGGCCGATGAGGCGCACAAATGCCAAGCTGTGCTGCAGTCGATGCTGCCACGTGAGTCTAACAGCAAGGAGCTGGACTCGGGTCTGCTATGTGTTATTGGCTTCCCGGCGTTTGCTGTCGATGATGCACAGCTCATACTCAATACCAAGAATGCCATACTGTCCCGTCTGCAAGGCAAATATGGCTGCAAGCGATTCCTGCGCGATGGCTATCGCACACCCAAGGAGGATCCCTCTAGGCTCTATTACGAACGCTGGGAGCTGCGCATGTTCGAGAACATTGAGTGCGAGTGGCCGCTCTTCTATTGCTATTTGATACTGTTCCATGCATTTCAAAACGATAAACGATCCGTGCAAGAGTATGCCGATCGACTGGAGAAGATAATGGTGCGTTCCGAAGATGGCATATTGCTGGTGCCCGAAAGTTATGCTGTGCCGCAGGATTTGGTTGGCTTCGAGTATGGGAAGCCTGGCTCACAGGCACGTGAGGTCGTTGGCCGTTGTCCCTTCCTATGGGGACAGTCGTTGTTTATATTGGGCCGCCTACTCCAGGAGGTAAGCGCAATGCTATAGTCAATAGCTTTGTTTTATTTAAATTTTACGTTATTTTAGGGATTTTTGGCTGTGGGTGAGCTGGATCCGCTCAATCGTCGCCTTGGAGCTCAGAAAAAGCCCGATGTTGTTGTCCAGGTGGTCATCATAGCCGAGGACAATGAGATACGCGACAAACTGGCCGAGCATGATCTGCATGTGCAGACAATTGCCGAGGTGGCACCTATAGAGGTGCAGCCGGCTCGTGTGCTCAGCCATTTGTATACCTATCTGGGACGCAATCGCAAGCTGGGATTAAGTGGACGTAAATCGCGTGACGTGGGCATACTGAGTACCAGCAAATTGTATTCTCTCAAGGATCGCATATTTGCTTTTACCCCACAGGTAAATTGCCCGGATCGAAACGTTGCGAATCCCCCCCACTTCCTGCACCCAGTGCTGTACTCTCTCTCTATCTCTCTCTCCCTTTATATAGATAATTCCTACTTTCTCTATCTTTCACCTATTATTTTTACTCTGATCTTATTAACGCTTTTGATTCTATTAATTATTATTATTGTCTTGTTCTTTTATTTCTGTTATCGTTTATATTATTTTCGTATTATGCATCAGTTTGTCGACTTGTCGCGCTTCTATATCGCCTCCGATAATGAACTCATGATTGACATCCTAAAAGGCGAGATCAATTTTCTCAAGTCCGCTTGGGATCTGCTGGGGCGTCCCCTAGTAACGCTCGTCCTGAAGCGCATCCATTTAGGTCGGTTCACGTATCTCGGTGTTTATACCACTAGATATATGCTATATATGTAGATACATACATACGTGTTAATTATTATATTACTAGTATTAACTGCGTTCTTCGAAATGGTATCACACATGTACCAGAGTTATGCGATAGTTTCTACCAATTAATTTCTTGTATACTCTTGTTATTTACAATTTGCTCCTATCTTGTGTGTGTTTGGTTACGATTTAACCTTTAACTTAGTTTATTAATTGATTTGATTCGAATTTGTTGTTATATTTTTTTTTTTGCAACGGTTGCTTTTATTTTCTTGTTTCGTATATTAAAATCAATTACCTATTAGATGAGCAAAACTATCGGTAGTACTATCGAAAGGGAGCTGAGGGCTATAAAACCATTTCGAGTCGATATAATTGCCCAATTTGTTGGCCTCGTTGACATAAGAAACGTTCTCGACGATAGTTTTGTCGATAGTTTTGCGCACACACACACACACACACGAACGCAGACACACCAACACACGCACACATTGATTATTCCCTAGTTTAGCTTCTTTTTAATTCCTTAGTTAGTTGTTTTGGTTGTGGAGAACAACACACACAAACACACACCTCCAACACACACTCATTGTATTTAGTTGCTCAGTTTCGTTGACATTTCCCTCTTCTTTCTCTCTACCTCTCTGCGCCATTTAAATTTATTTATTTGCTTTGCACTGTCCCCAAAACCCCGATACACACTGTCTCTCTATCTCTCTCTCAATGTCGCACCCCTGATATTAAGTAGAGACGCGCCATATAAAAAATCGGCTAAATCAAGAAGAAACATCAACAAAAACAAAACCTATTTGTTCTCTTTTTGTATAATTCGTGCCAAACCAACCAATCAATTGGATTGGAACGACCATAAACAACAACAACAATCGCAACACACACAACCAATCAACAACACACACACACGCAGCATATCGACTACGAAGAATACTACACGACACGCGATCCCGATCTGCTCGCAAGCAATTTTACCACAAACTTAGCCTTCTTGACCAACAATTGGCGTCACATGTTGGGCAGGCCGACAATCACATTAATGGCAACGCATTATATGCTAGGTAACTACATATCAACCACACTCGCCACGCCCACGCCCACGTCCTACCCCAATCGCAAACCAACCTAATCCCGTCCAAGCCCTTTATCCCAAACAAACAAACTTCAACACACAAGCACACTCACACCTGACATGATATATACTCTATATATGTATGTGTATGTACGTGTATGATTGAATGTGTTGAGCACCAGTCAAAGAGTTAAAAAATGCCACTTAATCTTTCTGTTTTCTCGATACGATCTTCCCCTACGTCCAGCTAAGTAGATCATTGTTGAATATGCTGAGAAATTTCTCCTTTTGCGTTCCTGTCTGTCTGTAGATTAGCTGAGCCTAGTCAGGTTTCCCCGAGCTCTAACTGCATCTACAAACGCCCCAAAAAATAATTTTATATGTAATCCCTGTCCCACTCTGCACTCTGCTTGGGTTGCACATAACAATAACAACAACAACAGCAACAAACAAAACTGGTGTTGGTTTCCTTCTGAGAATCTTTGAGTGAATCTTTGCGTATGTTGGTTATTGTTGTAGCTTGTGATTTAATCATAGTTGTAAGCAGCATCATCGATTCATTGCTAACCCATTCCCATTCACACAACCAATCACATTCACACACACGCACACACACACACACCCGCACACAGTAGTATCCTGATCACTGTCTAATGGATTTTCCATTGTGGGGGTAATAGATCAGGACAAAATACCGCTGGCCATGATCCAAACAATGCGTAAACTCAAATCGGGCTACATCAATGGAACGCGTGTAATGCTGGGCAGTCTGAAGGACTTTCTCAACACATCGGCCATCACGGACTTGAGCTTTCTGGGCAGCACCGAGGATGGCTATCCGGATCGCCTGCATCCGGATGTGCAAACTTATTTGGATGAGCATCTTTTGCGCTCGTTTAGCAATCGCAGCACAATGAACTTACGCGGCGGACAATTGCGTCCGCGTAGCCTGCGACGTCGCATGTCCTGCAAGGGTGCTATCAAGAAGACACGCTCCATCAATGTGGACTGTAAGTGTGAATCATATGCAACTTGTATCTTTTTATATGATTAGCCTATTGCTCTTCATTGGTAGCCGACAATCTGGGCATGGAGGGTCCATCGCCATTGACCGAACGTCGTCTGTCCTCGATTGTGCCGCCACCATGGCTGCAGGCCAGCAAGCAAGGACACGTCAGTGTGTTTGCCACCACACCCGAAGAGGGTCCCAGTTCGCCAGCTCAGCTGGGCGGAGAGCTGGGTCAGCGCGAGAATATCTATCCGGTGGATCCGCATCACAGCCGTTCGGCGATCGAACGACGCAGCGAATTCGTGCGTCAACAAGAGAGTTAGTTCTTGATTCTTTCGCTGTACTTTTACTTTGGTCGTGTGATTCTTATTTGTTTTTTTGTTTTTTTTTTTTACTTTTCCTTTTCCTTTTTTATTCGGTTATTCATTTTTTTGATCACCATTGCCACTTTTACACATTCGTCCCGACGAACAACAAAATTAAAGTAACAGTGCCAAAAATTCTCATCCAACGTCATCGTGCCGACACCAATTTTGCGGACACAGAAGTGGAGGAGCTGATCGCAACGCTGCGTGAAACGGAGAATCTCGAGGAGCAGGGTGATATACTACAGTTTCTGGTTGATACGCAAGGATTGGATTTCAATACGGGTAAGTGTCGCGGCGTGCGTACTATACACACTCTCCCAAGTAGTATCAGTTGAGGCAATGCCTCCAAACCGCACACGAAACCACTGCGGCTCCCGCACAGCACACGCAGTTAGACCCCAGGATGCATTGCATTTAACGTTGAATCATTCAGCGATTCACTGATCCCTTCTCCGTTAGAACTCGAGATATCCAGTCCAGCTTGGGCTCCATACAAACACACTACTCTTATTCGGGGTACACGCGCTAACTCCATTCATATGTTCATATATTTAATTGTTTTGTGCTTCGTTACTTTTCTTTGTATACGTGCTTTGTGCTCCCGTCCTTTCTCGTCCAACTCCAAACATTCAACCATACGTACTACGCGTTCACAGCCGGCCTGGGCTTAAAGCACAAAACCGATCATAATGCTGGTAAGTGTGAAGAGATCGACTCGGCTCTCGAAACCCGGGTTTGTCCTGCATATGGTGTCGGTTCTATTTGTACTACTACTATTATACTACTACTACTACGATGTTGTTGGTGTTGCGTACTACACATCCTGGCATCCAAATCCGATTATCCTATTCTATCTATGTGCAACTCCGTCTTACAATCCTCTTCAAATTGTTCCTATGCCTTGTCTTAGTTCCCTTTCCTCTATGTTCCATTTGTACAGTCAACCAAAGTAGTGTTATACTCCTCTGCTTCACCAACATTCAAGTGTACTACTGTTATACAAACTCTTTAACAACTTACTAGCTGTTCTACTGCTATATATGAATGTGTTAATGTGCAAACTATCACTTTTATACACTACAAGCTGGCATACTGTCATACATCGCTTAGAAATTTTTATTTTTTTTTTTAATTACACTGGTATACTCTCATGCTGGCATACTATTATACTGATATGTACTGCCAGAAAAGACACACTATTTTTGGCCGCTTTTAAATTAATTTAATCTCTTTCTATATATATTTATTTTGTATTTTATTTTTAATGTTCCACACGCACGCCCCACACATATATATATACACGCCCGCACCGATGTAACCCACATACCGCCATACTCACCATCTGCCATTAATCTGAAACGAATTTCGAACATATTCTTCTGTCACACACAACGATAACTACTCACAAATGGCCCACAAATCTCTCCACAACGTCAACCTAATCCTTCTTGCTAAATCGAATCCAACTAACCATAAAACAACAACAACAACAATAACAAAAATAACAAAAACATGAAATGAATAACAAAAGAGCTCGAACAATCATTCGTGGACGATGTGATGCTCGAAATGACAACTGCTGGCGCTGGTTGTGGCGCCGGTGCTGGTAGCGCAGATGGTGCAAAACGATCACTGCCGGCGGCAGCGGTGCCCACAGTCATCATCGATGCAGTTCCGGCAAAAAGTGATGCCAACAACGAGGACAATGGCAATTCGAATCCTGTGCCGCCGGCACACACAACCGGCTCGAGTCACAACAACAGCTTAAATAACAACGATTCTTCTCAATCTGAAGGCATGCTGGAGGAGGGACGCGTCGTCACTGTCAGGGATCTATTGAAGGGCCTGTACGAGAAGGCCTGCCAGCAGAAGCTGTGGGGCCTGGTGCGTCACACGGCCGGCATGCTGGGCAAACGTGTCGAGGATCTAGGCAAAGCAGTTACGGATTTGCTAGTACGCCAGAAGCAGGTCACCGTCGGCATGCCGCCCAACAATGAGCATACCATAACAGCGCCGCTGCCCGAGGTCGAGCTGCGTCAATTAATACACGATGTGAGTACGGAGAGCAAGAGATGATCTTCCTAACATATGTATGTGCTACAATCCAAATCTTTTTCCATTTCCACTCAGGCCTATGGTGACGATGAGAGTACGGCCATGTTGACGCAGGAGCTGATGGTCTATTTGGCCATGTTTATACGCACAGAGCCGCAACTGTTCCACGAGATGTTGCGTCTGCGTGTTGGCCTCATTATTCAGGTCATGGCCAAGGAGCTATCGCGCACGCTCAATTGTGGCGGCGAAGCTGCTTCGGAGCATCTACTTAACCTGTCGCCCTTCGAGATGAAGAATCTGCTCTATCATATACTCAGCGGCAAGGAGTTTGCCGTCAGCAGTGGTGAGTTTCTCTGATTAGGTAGTTCAATCCCAGGAACAGAGAGAAAATTCAAGTTTATTCGCTTTTCCAGTGGCTCGCGGAAATCTATCGATTGTTAGCTGCAAATCGAGCCGTGTCAGCAAGAAGAGTCAAATCGGTTTAGGTGATCCGGAGGGCGAGGATGCCCTCATTGCCACCATTGACGATCGCCAGGGTCAGTGGCTGCGTCGACGTCGACTCGATGGTGCACTCAATCGTGTGCCACGTGATTTCTATTCACGTGTCTGGACCGTGTTGGAGAAGTGTCAGGGCTTGGCCATCGAGGGTCGTGTGCTCCAGCAGAGTCTGACACAGGAAATGACGCCGGGCGAGCTGAAGTTCGCATTGGAAGTGGAAACGGCACTCAATCAGATACCACAACCGGAATATAGGCAGCTGGTGGTCGAGGCGCTTATGGTGCTCACTCTGGTGACCGAGCACAATATGGTGCCCTCTCTGGGCGACATTATCTATGTGGAGCATCTGGTGCACAAGGCAAATCAATTGTTTCTGGAGGATCAGCGCAAGGTGCAGGGCGATGCCACATTGTGCTGTGCCAAGCTCAAGGATGGCAAGGAGCAGCAACAGGCTGCATCTGGCATGTTGCTCTGTGGCGGCGCTGCCTACATTTGTCAGCATCTCTACGACAGGTGGGTTGACATCTCGCCGCTGCTTCAGTAGAGACATTTTATTAATGCTTTTGTTTCTGGTATTTTGCAGTGCTCCCAGCGGCAGCTATGGTACCATGACGTACATGTCACGCGCTGTTGCCCTTGTGCTGGACTGTGTGCCCAAGCATGGTGAAATGGAATGCGCAATCTCCTAAACGTTTCAATATACTAAAAACACTCGCTACACTCGACCTGGAAACAAGCAACGCGTCTGCAGGACGACGCTACTTAATGCCATGTACTGTTAAACCGACGGCCCATTCTATTCTCTCTTGTAATCTCTCTTGCTCCCTCTTTCTCTCTCTGTCTGTTTCACTTTAAGCAGTGCTATTCTTTCTCTCTCTATCTAGTTGACTATTTTTTTGCTTGCTCAGGCCGCGTATTTAGCCCAACGATAAGTTAAGAGTCTGAGGAAGAGATCTTCCTTCCTCAACGGCATGCTAACTATATAGAATATATATATATATATATATAACAGAATGCATACATACATATATCGCTTATGTATTTTTGTAATATGCCAACTTAGCCCTTTGACTACTGAGCGGTCCACGGGGAAGTGCACGATGAAAGAATACATCGCCAACCTTCACCACAGTCCACATCCAAAATACTAACGACATAAACGACGACGAGTACGAGTTAATATAATATATATATATCTACGTATTATCCTAATTTATATCGCTGCGCGCCACAAATCAGTTTTATATACTCGCAGATAATCTCCATAGCGGGATTTTAAATTATGTTCTTGATGCAATAAGCTGCAAGTTTTTATTGTGACGAAAACTATAGAAAGAAATAAAATATGTTTGCAATGTTGAACTGTAGAATGTTTTCCTTAATTGGATTTGTAAATGAAGATACGTTTCGCTCTTTGTTTTTGTTAAGCATAAATATCAGTTTTTTTTTTTATTATCGTTTTTCTTGTTGATTTCCCTTTTTCGTTTTGCATTAGCGCTTATAAAATGTTTACAAAAATTGTATTCATTTACAAGTTGCGTGTGTGTGTGTGTGTGTATTGATTAGACATTTTTGAAATGTACTTTGTTTTTAGTTTTTGTTCCGTAATTTCTCTTTAGTGTTTTAAGCTGAGCTTGCGCAACATTTTATTTTATAGTTATTTTTAACAAAAACAGTTTTGAAATAGTCACAAACGATTTTGGAGAACGCCTGCCAATTGCGATTGGTGCCTTATACGAGTGTAGGGTTTTTATGTGTGTGTGTGTGTGTGTATTTGCTTATGCTCGTGTGTGTAATTAGTTTAAACAGAAATAAAGTTAGCGATGATGTTAAACGAGAGTTGTAAGGTTTTAAAAAAAATCCTAGACAAAAATACTTATGAAGAAAGAATTGATGTTTAGCAGTAGCCCCTGTCGGGAACACGACGACGCGGCGCACACCTGATGATGTTGTCCACACGAAGAATCATTTCAGCAGCCTCGGCAGCAGACATGAGAACCTGACGCTTGACGGCAAACGATTCGGTGATGCCCAGCTCACGGACATCGGACACCTTGCCATTCTCCATGTCGAGACCCAGCTGATGCTTGCCCTGGGCATGGCCGGCACGTAGCTCGGAGATCAGTTGAGCCGAATCGAAACCGGCATTGTCAGCAATAGCTGTGGGCAACGACAGCAGAGCACCTGAAGACGGTAAACGAATCACATTAGTTTTGCACTTTGAGAGGCGAATCGAAGATTCGCATTTAACTTACGTGCAAAGGCCTCGATGGCAATAGCTTCCTTGCCAGCTGTCTCGGCTGCCTTCTTCAGCACAGCATTGGCCATCAGAGCTTCGGAACAGCCGCCACCGTAAATGATGCGCGACTCCTTGACGGTAGCTGCCAACACACAGAGAGCATCGTGCAGCGAACGATCAGCTTCGTCCAAAATCTGTTGGGTAGCGCCACGAATCACAATGGTACAAGCCTCACCCAGCTTGACACCGCTGAAGCGCAGCAGAGTGTCTTCACCGATCATAATCTGCTCAATCACGTTGCATTCGCCCAACTTGACCAGAGCAGGATTCTCGAATGTGGACACAATCTCGCCGCCGGTGCAGTAAGCAAGACGCTCAATGCCATCGAAATCGGCATGCTCGATCGACATTATTTGGGCATCGGCGAACAGCTGCTCGGGGTAGTTGTAGATCAGTTGACGATTGATGAACACATTGCATTTGTGTGCCAGAATTTTATCCACTTTCTCCTTCATCTTTTCTTTCTCAGCCATTTCCAGATCGGCGATCTTGGCCAGCGAATCGACCTTGATGCTGCTGCCGAATACTTTGATCTTGTCTGTGTCCATAGGTGTGTTGGCAATGAGAATCTTTGCATTCTCAATCTTGGATTGTAGAAAAAAAAATAGCATATTTAATGTTTAAAACAAGAAATCAATTAATCTATGTTTCTGCATAATTAAGATCTCTTAAACTTATGATTAAAACATACTCGAAACGCACACTTAGCGCAGAGGCATGTGAGTCACGTGCTTTGGTAACAGATGTTCACTTTTGGTTGATTTCAAAGACATTGCGAATTACAGGTCGCATTATTTGGGCACAGATTATTGTTGATCATGGCTGCCACATCAAACTCGTCAAAATGGCTGTGATATGACGCAAATAGATCAACATAGCTCACAGTCATTTCGACGCGTTGATACGGAGTATTCTTGTTCACACAACACACACACACACGCATATACAACACGAAATTGATTGAAATATCCAGATAATGTGAGATTTATCTCTGCACTTACACGCTGAGGCTGATGCACGCCGGGTTTCTTGTCCAGTAGGAAACCCTCATCGAGGAACGAATCACCAAGTGTGCCGCCCGACTTCTTGATAATCTGTATGGACTTAAGTTCGCCGGAACCCTTCAGACGAAGCACAGCATCCACAGCCAGCTTGGCAAAGAATTCCTTGTGTTGATGCAAGATCTTTGAGGACAATGTGGTGCGTGCAATATTCAGCAAATCGTTCTTGAATTTCTCATCATTTGACGAATTATCCTGTGCAGCTGCCGTGAGTGCTTCCAGAGCGACCTGTGTGGCCAGACGCCAGCCGGACACAATAATCTGTGGATGCAGCTTCTGTTCGACAAGCTTTTCGGCTTCGCGCAGCAATTCGGATGCTAGGACAGTCACAGATGTTGTGCCATCGCCAACCTCCTCATCTTGTACTCGCGACATTTCGACCAAAATCTTTGCAGCTGGATTGTCAACGCCAACGGCACGCAAAATAGTTGCACCATCATTGGTGACCTCCACCTGACCAGCATTGCGCCCAGTGGCAACTAGAATTTTATCCATGCCCTTGGGTCCCAGTGTACTCTTGACCAGATCACCAATAGCGATGGCACCAATGAAGGATGACAAACGTGCCATCTCGGCTTTCTCCTCTTGCGCTTCATTTTTGAGTACGCGCACGGGATTTAATGACATCTCCTGTGAAATGCAACAATATGATTGAAAAATAAACAATTGTTTATCTATAGACATATATGTATGAGTGTATAAATAAACATATTCATATGTTTTACTTAATATTGAGCTTCTGTTCCATGGCAAAAGACATAACCTCAAAGAGTGCGTGATTCATCGGCAACAGAGCGCAGCACACACCCAGCATGCATTAAGAAATTTGTCATGCCAGACCGACAAATGCTGCATCATGCTTGAAATTTCGCACATAATTTTCGAAAACATTTGAAACAATTGTGAAAACATAATCGGAAACTTCTCGAAGCATTGAGCCCTCACGTGTGTGAATGAATAGAGGCAACTCTTGGTGCTGCGCTGCTCTGACCGTCTGGTCTTGTGCGTGCGGCTTTTGACACCCGGCAAATGAAAACGCTTGTTTGCATTAAATTATCAATGAAAACTTATATATCTTGACACACTCTCATCGGTTATGCTGTAAACTTATTATATTGTTTATTCAATGTAATTTTATTTACCATTTTGAATGCTTATTAACAACTTTTTGATCACAGAATTCAGAGTATCCCACACAGCGCGACAAAGCGACAAAGAAAATGGCGAAAGAATAAGTAGAGATGTTGATATTGTATCGATGTGTTAAGGTGTATCGATAGTGCATGCGATGAGCACACGACATGCGATATTTCGATATTATCATTTTGGTCAAACAATCGATACATTGGGGTGGCAGTTTTAAATCATTCTGAATCAGTTTAATTCAAATTACTTATTTAAAATAAAAACACATTTATTTAAATACAATTCAAGTTATACTTAAAATGTTTTTATTTGTCGTTTCTTTTGCTTTAGTAATAAATAGACGAACGATTTTAATTCTAGGTTCTACATATAAGTCATTTTACAAATTAGAGGGAATTCCCATTAATTTAACCGAAAATATTCGAATAAAGACTGTTCAATCCATTGCTGATGGTCGAGAAAATACCATTGTCATTGGAAGCAGCCGCTGCGTAGGGCGGAACACCAGGTCTGTAGTGCTGTGGGGCCTGCACGGGCCGATAATACGAGGGCCCGCCACCGGCTCCAACGCTCTCGATGCGCTGCGAATAATTGCGAAAAATTGTAATTAACTACAATTGTGTTTCAATTCGGAAATGAAAGCTTTTTTCAAACCAATTTTATTGTCCACATTCAAGAGGCGAAAATTTGTTAACTTTACCATATAAGAATTATTATTAACAGCAACAACAACACTTAATTATATTAAATATAGTACATATATGAAAAAGGCATGTTTTTCGTTTAGGCCACGAGAAAATGTGAAAACCAAAACCAAACCGAGAAGCATTAAATCAGGCGTATTCCGCATTCCGATTCCGTTCGTTAGGCGTTCGCCTAGCGAGTATTGCGAACGGAATTGCAATTCAGAAGAGACCTGAATGAACAAGAACAATAACAAATAACAATAACAACAACAATAGTAATAGCAGTGAGAGGTGACCGGTTTCAATGTTACAAATACAAAGATCATAGTTGAATTTGAGATTAATCCTAGGCGTATTGGTCAAGAGATTCACTGGGTACTGCCCACCTGGTTAGTAAGTTAGTAACATAGTTCTACTTGGATTAGTGTCGAGCCTTAAGACTAAAGCACTTTGCGAATATTTACACGCCAGCTGGAGCTGCCGAAGCTCCTTCAGCGACGTCCATAGGCGCCCGGAAAGATGAAAAGGAGATGGATTGGGGAAGGAGTCTTGGGCGATTGGAAAGGCAGTCTAGTTTGTGGGAAATTGTAGTTTATCATTCACCAGACGGCGCTGATTGACTGGCGCTTTCGTGGACGTCGTCGTGGTCGTTGGCGATCTTCTGCTGCTGCTGCCGCTGGCAAGCATGTACTGTACATCAGGGGAGGAGCATTTGGTTAACCAACACCACAAGCCAGGGTCTGAGCTAAAGCGAGAACGTCACTTACCTTGGAAGCTTGAAGCGTGACATTGAGCAAGGTGGGATGCTGCTCGACGATGACGAACTCCACCTCACGCGGCGCATATCCCTCGGCAAAGACCTGCAAGGCATGAGATCGGTTAAGATTAGCTGCAGTTGCTCCTTGTCATTGCTCACCTCGGCCTTGTAATAGCCTGGCAAAAGTATGCGCCAGAATTCTCCATATTTGGTCGTCTGGAAGCCAACGTCGCGTCCCTTGATTTTGATGGAGGCCCGTTCAATCGGCATACCCGCCGGATCAAAGACGAAACCCTGCACGCCGCGATGTGCCTCGGCCAGGAACTTGATCAGAGACTGTGGGGCATCACTTGAAACATGAGCACAAATCGGTTAATCAAATGATTCGACCAACTTACCAGTTGATTATCCTCCCAGTACTTCTTGAGCTCGTAGGCCGGCGGAAATTTGCAGCAAGAAATCTCCAGCGTTATCTCCATGCAGCCATACCAGACGTAATTGTAATCCTGCATGCCACCTGTCAGCGGATACCAGGCCGCTCCATTGGTGATGCCGTTCTCAAAGGCGGGCGTTGCCGATTTGCAGGCTACACCCCTCGACATCTTGGCGTGATTGCGGGCATAGACCAAAGATAAATGCTTAAAGACATCGTCGTCGGGTGTCAGCGACGGCGCGGCCGAATACGTCTGGAACACTGCGCCCAAGGGACATGTGGTGCGGCACAAGTAAAGCGCAAACAGAGACGGAATGGAAAGAACATGATACGGAGATTAGTCAAGTCGGTCAGGCGGCGGCAACGTCTACTCACTCGCGCACAGGGCGGACGAACGGCAGATTCCTTTTAGCAGCCATATTGGTGCGAAGGCAAGGATTAAAGTTCAAACAGAGAGGGAGAGAGAGAGAGAATCGCAGGGGAGATAACTTTATAAATCGGAACTCGCAGAGAGTTAAGCGCGAATGCAGCAAACCGAGGATAATGCGAGCGATAATGCGAAACTAAGGGTTTTCTTGGGGTCTGGCGCACTACTGAGACTACTTACTGGAGTTGGGCGTATTGTCGTACGGATAACTGGCCACCAAGGCTCCGCCATGCAGGCTGCCACTTAGCACGAACTGAATCTTTGATATCCAATCCTTGACCGCGTCCGTTTCCGGCTGACCACGTTTATTGTTTTGCTTGAAGTAGTCCGGAAAGTTGCGATTCAAATCAAAGCCACGTGCATTGTAGCTGCAAAGAAAGGTACACGAATAATGAATACCGCGTCGTTTCTCGCCATCTACCTTCCTACCGTCCCTGTGCGCCGTCACAGGTTCCCTCCTTGGACACGGAATAACCATCCGGATTCATAGTGGGCAGTATGTGAATGCGCGTATTGTCCAGCAGCCACTTGACATACTGATCCGTATTGTAGCTGCTCACAAAGTACTGGATCAGATGCAGCAGCATCTCGCGTCCGACGGGCTCGTTGCCGTGTATGTTGCCCACATACTTGACATCGGGCTTGCCCACCATGTGCTCGTACGGCGACGAACTGACTACCATCACCCAGAGATCGCGTCCCTGGATTGATTTGCCAATCGAGTAGAGCGCCGTCAGATTAGGATAGCGTGCGCTTGTCGCTCTGCAAAGGAATTCGAAGAAATAAACAACTGGTAAAACAGAATCGAGAACGTTGGAATAACCCATCGAGGGAACGCAGTGTGACAGAGCAATAGGACCCTCTATCGTTGCTTGGTTTAGGTACACCACACTACCTCCATACCTTATATATATTAAAACGTAGTAGCACTACAATATTAAGATTAACCCAATTGTGTAATTAATCCAACGTCATAAACAGCGTTTGTGCAATATTGATGGGTAATAAAACTAATATGCCCTTAGGGTGTGTAGAGTAAATGAGATAATAATAAAAAATAAAAAAAGAAACTGATTGCTTGGCCCCCAGTTCGAGTGGGGGATTGTTTTGCTCTGGTACCTACCTTAAGAATCGCGTAAGCTCCTCGTGATCGTGATAGACGAAATCAAGATTCTGCGCATCGGGCAGATAGGCTCGTGGTTCGGGCAGGGCCATTGTTAGCTGCTCGCTGGTCGAGACGGTCTTGGCGCTGGACAGGAGGGTGTGGCCGGCGTACAGGAACAGCAGCAGCAGCTGTGCGGCAATTGTGTTTCGCAGTATCATGATAAAGAGCTTGTCGGCTTGCCTGGCGCAACTGGCGAACTTCGAGCGATCGATCCAGGTGGCGATCCGTTGACGGTGACGTCAAGTCTGCAAATGTGAAGAATTCGCAGAGAGTGGCAGTTGTTATAAGCAGATGAAGATGGATAATGCAAACTTGAAGATGGGGCTGAGGGGCGTCGGCCGAGGCCGAGGCTGGACAACCTGTTGTTGCCGACCAAATGGTAGCGATCGGGCACGGTACGTGCTTCAATTTGGCCAGCGAGTGCATTGGCCCAGCCCGACAGCAAACGTGTTACTCCTTTATCCCCTCCTTGCGCCGCGCACCGTATCAAGGTTCATTGATTCATATTGGTGAGTGGACATGGGGACGATGGCACCCGTAGCCAAAACATCAAAGAAAGTTGCGTATACAATCATGCGATACCCTTTAGAATTGCATAATTTGACTAGGATAGCTCAGATCCAGATCTACGAATAGATTGCCCTGAGCATCAAATAACAGTCTTCATTATCTTACATCATTTTATCGACTGCATACATTCTGTTTCATCAATATAGCCGCTCTACACACACATTCTCTTGAAACGGATCACACTTGAAGAACTTCGACTTGTCTAATCAGATACGAACCGGATGGCAGGTATCTCTGCCAATTGTTTCGATTAGATACCGTCATTAGCTTATATATATATATATATGTTATTTGGCAGCGACTATAAAAACGTTGTCAACCGTTTTGATCGGTTCATAAAAGCGAAAATGAAACTATCCGCAGCACTTGTGATACTATCCGCGCTCATCGGCTGCGCCGTGGGCAACGGCGGTGCCCAGACACGCATTGCCGGCGGCGAAGATGCCGTACTGGGTCAGTTACCCTATCAGGCGGCACTCTCCGTGGGCGGTTCCTACAATTGCGGAGCTGTGATCATTGCTGAGCGTTACGCGCTGACTGCCCTCACCTGCGTCTGTTCGTCGGGCAAGGATACGGCGTAAGTGCAGGCGGTAGAAGCATATCCATGATCTAATCTCTAATCTGTACTCTCTTTTTCCCATTTCACTCTAGTTGGCCACCGCAATTGTTCATGGTCTCCGCGGGCACCGTCGATCTCTACAATGGCGGACAGCGCATTCGTGTCGAAGAGATCACGCTGAATCCCAACTACAACGAGCTCACCGTCGGTTTGGCACTGCTGCGTCTCACCGAGCCATTGGTCTTCAACGAATACGTTAGCGCAGTGCCACTGGCCAAGGAGAGTCCACCGGTAGGCACCTACGTCGACATTTCCGGCTGGGGACGTACCAAGCAGTCGGATACGAACATGTATCGCACCCTGCAGGTGGGTCTCGCTGTTGTTGAGGCCGAACGTGAATGCGCTGTGGTTGACAATGAGATTGTCGACAACGAGCAGGTCCTGTGCCTGGGACATGAGCGTCGTCAGGGCATCTGCACCGGCGATATTGGCGGACCCGCTGTCTATCAGGGCGCTCTGGTTGGTCTTGGCGCTCAGTTGTTGGGCGAGTGCGGTGGCCTGTTGCCCGAACGCTTCATTAGCATACCCTTCAATTACGATTGGATCCAGAAGCAGTTGGAGTAACAATTTCAGAAAATACAGGTTTTTTTTCAAGAAGCAGTTGCAGTTCTTTTTTTTTAATTGCCACGCCCCTTAGCCGTGGCTGTGGTTTCACAATTAATTATTTTATTTATTTCTCTCTCTCTCTCACTATCTATGCCAATAGATTTTTGCCAATATTTCCCCGTTTTTCACATAAGATTTTCGAACTTGAACCGCTTCGCATTATTCATTCGATTTACGACGAATTCGATAACAATTAGAGCGAACTTTCTGCGAAGCCAAGAGCACTTGAATAGTTCGATTTTTTTTGTTATATCGAACTAAGCGTCATTCGATAACTGGCCGATATGTTGCGGCTAAGTCAGTTATCGACCGCCCGCCCGCCGAATTCGATTGTGCTAGAGATGCGAAGTTTGGTTTTTTGAAATATCAGTAATATCTTTTAATGTTTCTATGGACTGTTCTGCTGTATCCAACTGTAGTAGTTGGCAACATTAGCAAATCCATCGGGATACGCGCTGCCACAGCCGCCGACATAGAAGGCACCAATGCCGACCAGTTCGTTCTTGTAGACGGCGGGAGCGCCGGCATCGCCAACGCACAAGCGATTGTTGGCAACGGACTCTGTGTCGGCCGACACCAGACACAGCAGACCGTCGTCCTTCAGATGCAGCTGCTCCTCGCACTCATCGGCACTGAGTGTCTTCTGGTAGCCCACCTGCAGTCGATGCGTGTACGAACCCTGGGTACGCTGTGCTCCCCAGCCCGTGTAGGTCACTTGGCTGCCCGGCGGCGGCGCGCTGCTGGCCACCGCAATGGGCTGCGTATTGGCATTGAATGTGAGCGGTTGCTGCAGCACCAGCAGTGCCAAATCGTTGAGACCATCGGCATAATCCTTATGGATGACAATGCTAGAGATCTGCACGAGTTGTCCGCCAGCCAAACGTTGTATGCTGCCCACGCGAACAAGGAAACTGCGGGCTGGATAACTACGTGGGGAAATGGAAGACGGTTAGGAAGCGGATAGAGAGCAATGGCTGGAGCTAGCGCTACCTTTCGATGCCGCTGCCCGAGCTTACGCAATGTGCCGCAGTCAGAAGGAGTTGCTGCTCAATGATTGCGGCACCGCAAACATGCAAACCATCACGCTGCAACGATGCGCTGTACGGATGCGAACCCACTTCAGCTGCCTGGCCATCGAGGAGGCGTCCCTGCGGCGTTGAGTCAACAATTGTTGTGGCTGTCAGCAGCAGCAGCAGCCACACTGCACGCGGAGCACAGAGCGGCATATTCCGGGCAGAACACATGCTGAACCCAAATCGAACTAAACGCCGCCAGCCTCGCATCTCGCACCTTTTATACGGTCGCCAGTTGATTGTTTATGGCCTTCCAACGCACTCCAAATCTAATCACAACCTAACCCGAGTCGTAATACAACCACTATACCATTGTCGCGTCTTATCGCGCTGCGTCTGATTAGGACGGGCTGGGCAGGCAACTAGCCTGGGCCAGCTGCAGCTTGGCTGGTCAGTTACCAATTCGACGCCATGTTCGCGCCACGTTCCCAATTGCAGTTGCTGCTCAGTTTGGCATTCGTGCTCGGCACAACGCTTGCCCTGCCCCAGAGTCGTTTACTGGGCTCCGAGGATGCCAAGGTTGGCGAGTTTCCCTGGGTGGGTTCACTGCGTCTGGATCATACACATGTGTGTTCGCTGAGCATTATTTCCAGCAAGCAAGTCCTGACAGCCGCTCACTGTGTCTCCGATCTGGGCACGACGTCGTAAGTGCATCTCGAAATTCGGATTTCCATTGTCCCAATTGTTTAATTGACTTCGCATTTCTTTCAGTGTTGATGTGAGTCGCCTGAGCGCACGCGTGGGCAGCATCAATCAATTCTCTGGCGGTAGCATTGTCTACTTCTCCGAGGTGCTCATTCATCCATCGTATGGCAACTTTTTGCACGATCTTGCCCTGCTGACGCTCGACGAGCCATTGGTCTTCACCGATCGCATCAAGTCGATTGCCCTGCCTGCCAAGGAGGAGACTGGCGAGGATGTGGAGGAAGTGCCAGTCAATGGCACACCCGTCTACATTGCCGGCTGGGGCGAACAGCTCGATGGCTCCTCCAACTACAAGCTGCAAAAGGCCAACTTCAACACGCTGAGCAAGCCCAACTGTCAGCTGGCTGCCGGCTATGGTTACGACTCGACGCTGTGCCTGTCGAGCGCCGAGAAGCAGGGCGTATGTCGCGGTGATGCCGGTGCCGCCGTTGTGAATGATGACGGCATTCTCATCGGCTGCGTTAGCTTCTTCTTTGGCAACTGCGGCACAGAGTATCCCGATGTAAGCACGCGCATTGCTTACTATTTGGATTGGATTGAGGCCAACGAGAAGTGAGGAGCGGAATTGGAGCTGGATTAACCCATTGCACCTCTATTTTTTTTCAACATTTTTTTTTTGCTGTGCATAAACTTGTGCCAAGAACAACAACATTAACAAAAGCAACGCGTGTTTCTCTTTAAGCAGCTTTATGAATCGTGCGTCGATTCCCGATCATTTTTCGATCAAACGGATCGTAAATTCCGTCTTTAATTATTCGCCATATCACGACATTCGATTTGATTGTGTATGGCCTAATGGTATATGGTTGCTATACATGTTTACGTTTATATGGCCCATTGATAGTGTCGGGTTTTTCGCTCAAAAGGTGCCCTAATCGCACAATCGATATGCGGTCGAAACGAACTACCGACACGTTTGATAAAGTCCGAGAATTGGTAGAACAGCATGTTTATGCCATGAAATCAGGGATTCGGATTATATTCAAGGATTAGTTCCTTTGAAATTTGAATTTATTACTGACTATTTGATTGAGAATCCACATAAAAAAAAAGGAAATTTTCTTATCTTCAGTTTTGATGATGATTTTGATTTTGATTTGATTTATTTATTTGATTTGATTTTTTATTTTGTTATAGGTGTTGGAATTAAGATATGCTAGTTGCAAACCATTTCTCACTCTACAGCATTTCTTTAGTATATCGTAGCACAGGTTCTTCTTCGAAAACTATTTCCTGTGCTATGCTCAGTAAATCCCCACAAGAGTTTCCTTTAGTTTTCTGAACTTCGATCGACCCATATGAAACTTGTGATGTTTCGACGAGTTAACGCGTATCAATTGGACCGTATTGAGTCATCCACTTGAAGAGCTAAGTGTGTGATTGACTTGTCACACAGACAACCCCGCACTTGCCCCTTTGCCAACATCCTGCTTCTGCCACCATACCGTGCCGTCCCGAATTGCGGTCTATGGCGAATTTTATTAGTGGTATAACAGAAATAATAACACGGCAATTGGCCGCTGACCGCTTCGATTAGATTAGATTGGGCTAACGCGTTGGCCGCACGCAGTCGCGTTGTTCCGGGCCCGACCAGGGCCAGATAAGGCGACACCAAATTGCCAAGGAGTCAGCTCTTTGACGGCATTTGTGCTGCGCATTCGACGACGAATTGACGCAAGGAGAAACCGAAAGACAATAATGAAGATGCAATTGCAGCACCTGGTAGCTTTGCTGCTGTTCCTGGCCACCTCCACATCGCTGGCCATCTCGCCGGAGAGTCGTATTCTGGGCGGTGACGAAGCGGCACATGATGCCACCCCGCATGCGGTATCGCTACGCATCGACAGTGCCCACGTTTGCGGCGCCAGCATTCTATCCGAGCGGAAGCTACTGACCGCCGCACACTGTCTCTATCGCGATGGCAAAGCGTAAGTTGATCGAGCTAACCCGTCGAATTCCTTTCAACTAACCAACAATCCCGGCCGCGTCTCTCCAACGACAGCGTCGACAGCAGTCGCATCTCGGGTCGTGTGGGCAGTTCCAATCAGTTTGCTGGCGGCACTCTTGTCCAAGTGGAATCATATGTCACGCATCCGGATTACTACAAGCTCGAGAACAATCTGGCCGTGCTTACGCTAAGCACGTCCCTGGTTTGGACAAATCGCATTAAACCCATCGAGCTATTCGGTCCGGAAGATGCTTTGCCAGCGGCTGGCAGTACCGTCAGCATGTCCGGTTGGGGTACCACAGAAGAGGGTAGTGCGTCGTTCAAGATACGCGAGCTGAGCATGACCTTTGCCACGGATGCCGCTTGTCTGGATGCCTACAGCGATTACGATGCGAGCAAATTCTTTTGTCTAGCTCATCCGCTCAAGGAAGGCGGCTGCAATGGTGACGGCGGTGGTGGCGCCATCTATGCGACTAAATTGCTCGGCGTTAGCAATTTTATTGTCGGCGCCTGCGGCTCACGTTATCCGGATGTCTATGTTCGCATTTCAGGCTTCTACGACTGGGTGCAAGCCGAGCTACTGGCCTAGTTTATTCACTCGCTCGATACGTATTCGATAAATCGATAAATTCCTTTCGCAAAATGTACTGTTTTGTTGTTGTTTTGTTATAAGCGGTATCCGATCTTAGGTAGATCTGCGGTATATACTAGCACATAGCTTGATATACTGATGCGTGTTGTATAACTGATAAATATTGAGTTCCTCAGTTTACACAACACGATCGCTAGTCGTTTCAACCGATGAGTCAGCGATAGGCAACGATAACAACTACACCCGATTTTATGATCAAACAATTGATGACTTGAACGACCTGAAACCTTAAAGCTAATCTCAATCTGTGGAGATCGAACGGCAGTTAGGATTGGCTCAATACAACTGATACGACATAGATTATATATACCTAGAACATATAGTATATTCTATGACAGTTAGGTTTCGCAATAGATTAAAATCGCTTACGAAATTGGAAAAGTAAATCGATAGAGATAAGCACTCCACGATTGTCCGATAAGCTGTCGTCTTTTTTGTGTATTTGGAATTGTTTTCCACAATAATCCGAATATGATATATGGATTTATGAGTGGCTGGATCACATTTTTATATGCTCCTTCCATGTGCTTTCCGCTAGCACGCCCGCCAGCGCGTTGAGCATTCGTGCCGGTTCATTGGATCGTTTCAGTGGCGGTGTCTTGATCAATATGCTGAAGGTTATTGTGCACGAGGATTACAATAGTTTCTGGAACGATGTAGCCCTGCTTAAGCTGGAGCGACCCTTGATCTTTTCCAGCCAGATACACGCTATACCTCTGGCCACAGAAGAAACGCCCGTCGGCAGTCCGGTAATCGTCTCCGGTTGGGGTCGCCTTGTCAGCGGTGGCGATGTGCCACGTACCATGCAGTGGAACACTCTCAGCGCGATTTCGAAGCTCAGCTGTGGTCTCTCCATCGGTGTGTATAGGAACAACATGCTCTGTTTGGCCCACGAGGCGGGCAATGGTGCGTGCAATGGCGATTCCGGTGGTCCGGCGATCCTCAACGGCCAGATCGTTGGTATTGCTGGCTTTGTTGTCTCCGGCTGTGGTTCCTCCAATCCGGATGGTTATGCCAAAGTGTTCTATCATCGCGATTGGATCATGAAACATGCCTATTTGTAGAAGGTTCATCGATAATAAATGGATCTCTCTTTCTCTTCTTCTATCGGTTTCGGGCTCGATTTCGATGGGTTTTTAAACTGATTAACAAGAATTCCTTCAGATTAAACTCTATTAATACTAGTTATCTCTTCGAAATGATCGTGTATAAACATATGTATAAAGTCCAGGAGAAACCCCTTTTTAGCTGAGTTCTTGCCTATCATTTTCCGTTAAAAATAGAAGTCAACACTTATATACGATCGATAATACAATCTGTATATATCGATGGCAAATCTAGCATTAATCTAGTCCACGGAAATACTTCTTTAAGTAGGATTCACGTAGATGTGGAATAGTTTCCCAAGCGATAGATCAATAACAAAACCTTTAGAAGCAAAGGAGAGGATTACGGCTTCTACGGAACAATTGCGATTTTGATTGATTTTCGAAGAAGGGTTCGTCCCTGGCTTGGTAAGCCGATTAATCTTTCATTTATCGACTTGGGGTTACGCGTTAAAAGAGCGCCCTGTGATGCAATGCATCGTCTTCTGTCGCTCGACACGTGTCTGAGGGGTAATTAAGACACCGCTGTCATTTGCATGTGCTAGATAACACCAGGTTGTGCTCGGGCGTGGCATCTCGCGGGGGGGATTACGGCATTGATACTAACGACGACAACAACATTAGCAGCAACGACTGCATAAAAGAAACCAACGCATCGTCAATTGTCACACTTCCGGAGAGCGAGTGCCCCTGAAACCGACTTGGAACTGTCTTGAAACCAACCCAAAACAAATTCCGCAACGATGCAGCTCCATGCAAGACTCCTGTTGCTCTGTCTGGGCATCGCTGCCGCCGTGGCGCAAACTCGCCTCATTGGACCACGCATTGTGGGCGGTCGTCGCGCCGTGGTCGGTCAGTTCAAGCATCAGGCATCGCTGCGCTTCCTGGGCATACATATTTGCGGCGGTTCCATTATTTCCGAGCGTTATGTGCTCACAGCGGCGCATTGCGTCAAGTTCGGACAGGATGTGTAAGCGAGAGAGAGGATATCCTAATGGGTTGGAATTAATCAATCTCCTTGCAGCACACCCGCCTCCCAGCTGGCGGTGCAGGTGGGCAGCCTGCAGCTGCCGAGCTTCGAGACGTACGTGGATGTGCAGGCAGTGCAGGTGCATCCCGACTACGGTACCGGTGGCAAGGGTTACGATGTGGCGCTGTTGCGCCTGGGCTCCTCGATAGTGTTCAATGCGAACGTTAGCTCGATTCCGCTGGCCACACAGGATCCGCCGGACAATTCGATACTACACATTTCCGGCTGGGGTGCCATCTATCATGGTGGACCCATTTCGACGGATCTGCTGTATGTGCAGGTGCGCAGCATCTCACGCCAACAATGTCGCAGTCAATATATGCGCAAATTGCCCGAGACGACCATGTGCCTGCTGCATGGCGCCAATCTGGGTGCATGCCATGGCGACTCCGGTGGCCCGGCGGTCTATAAGAATCAGCTGGTGGGCGTGGCTAGTTTTGTGCTAGGCAGCTGTGGCCGCGAGGCGCCCGATGGCTATGAAAGTGTGTCTGGATTGCGCGATTGGATAATCGGGAATGCGGAAATGAAGTAGGAAGTGAAGTAGTAAGCTGTTCCTGGGTTTCTTTGGGATTCTTTGTAAATAAAGCGCAACACGAATGAATGAGCTCACGCAGAACTCGTTGGGAAAGTTAATCAGGTTATATCGTGGGGAAATTCGCAGGTTTCGAAAGTTTTCTCCGGTTTTCAAGCCGGGCCAAGCTCAACTGACTGCAATGACTCATTACGCGCTGTCGGCTGATCTTTGAAAGGAATTTTCCAACACTTTTTTTTTTTTTTAATTTGTTTTGGAGTTCAAACTTCCGTCGCACTCAGCCAGATGGGTTGGGAATTACCGTTGGGTTCTTTATGTGCATTTTGCGGCGCGTTAAAAATAGAAAAAAAAACAAAGTGTCGGCGTTATCAGAGCGTGGCTTGCGTTGAGCTCATTAGGTGAGACCCCTTTGACCGCTGTCGTATCATCACGATCATCATGATCATCAGCAAAACTAACAACGCACTGCAGCGATCTCAATTCGAGTGTGTGTGCGTGTGTGTGTTTTGCCAGTGAAAGTGAAAACTGAATTTGTTGTTCGTCCGTAATTTTCCTACATTTCGTCTACGTGTTTCATTTGCCGCTTTTAATTTTTCTGTTTTTCAGGCATTACCAAACCAATTAGTCCCCCCCCTCATCAAAGCCACAGCCACACCTGCATCGGCTCCTCCAGCTCATTCCATAGAAGTCGCCGTTAAGTGATTTTGTTTTTCTTTTTGTTTTCGTTTTCGTTTATTGTTTTTGTTTCTTTTCTTCCAACTTGTCGTCTGTTTAAAGTGTTTTTTCCCGTTTCCAGTTAATGCCGCCTGCCCTCTCTCGCTCTCTCTCTTTCGACCTCTCCCTCTTTCTTCAGCCCCTTGGCTTAGCCATGGCACGCCCCTGCCACTCGATCCCTGCCAACGCCTCTGCAATTACCGTTCGCTCATCCGTCTCACAGTCGCGTGTAAAATGCCGCTTGCCATGCGATGATTATGTGATTATGCGATCTGCAAGTCATTGAACTCCCGTGGTTTGTCTAGGGAGTCGACCAATTCAAGGCCCCCAAGCAGGAACTGCAGTACCCTCTCAAAGCAAACAAGTTAGCTCCATCCGATCGTGCCATATATAGCTTGCAGCTTGTGTCAAGGAACTGCAGAAACTCTTGGTAAGAAGTTGGGCGTTTGCTGTTTGTATGAACGTCTAAATCTCAGAGACTTTCAGAGCTAGAGTTACCAAATTGGGTGACTTTACTCGTCTGGTACTGCTGCATTGTTCTTCAATTGTAGTTCATCATTTTGCCAAGTTCTTTCAAATGAAAAATACTTTGAAAGCTAAAACCTGAAGTTTTGGAGTGTAGAATATGATTAAACACATAAATGTGTTTAAAAAATTATTACAAAACCATATTAACTAGAAAATCAATGGGCTAACATAATTAGAACTTTCATATAATCTGTATTACTTCGTTTTAGTTTGGTAAAACTTTGGTTTCTGCTTTGTTTTGGCTTCAAGGCTTGATGAATTCACAAATGATGTGATTTTTGAATAAATTAATAAGTTTTGTTATGCATTAAGATCATGTATAGATCTTGCAGCCTAGTCAGTTAGTTTTAAGTATGTCAATATGATTTACACTGTAGAATAAGTTATTAAATAAAGTAAGAATAGCCTAAATTTTATACAAAATAAATAAATAAATAAATAAAATCATATAGATATCACATAACATGCCTTAATACACCCCAAGGCAGCAGTTAAACGCTTACAGGGTATGCAGGCATCGAAATTGAGTTACTTCAGAGACAGAGACAGAGATGAAGATAGAGACAGCGACAGCTAGTTGAGTTGAGACAAAGTTTAAAGATGAATGAGTGATATGTTGAATACTGGATACACTGCATTTAATCCAGCCGGGCTGGAGACTTGTTTGGCAAAAGCGTCACTCGAATTTCACTTTGTGCCACATTTCGAACGACAAAAAAAACAACAAAATTTCATGCATTTTGATTCGCAATTGCCATGGAAAGTAATCAAAATTGAAAGCGCGCCATGGTAAGCCGCCTCGTCCCTCTCGCACTAACATACTCTCCCCTTCCTGCTTACGCACGCAGTTGCAAGAAGAAGAATAAGCGAGGAATACAAAAATGCAATTCAAACGGGCTTTTAATAGACATTCGCACGTAGAGGGGTGTGGGGGGGAGAGAAGGAGGAATAGCGACGATCAAACGCGTCGCCAGGCACACACACAGATAACGGGTTTTCTAAATCCGGCCGCAGTCGACGTCAACGCCGGCAGTGACAGTGGCCATGGCAATGACAACGTCGACGTAGGAGAAAAGAGTCGCCGACACCGGAGACCGTAGACCGGAGACCAGACCGAAAGAGACAATGTTAACCCACTAACCTTGTTACCGTTTGCTGGCTGTCAGTCTGTCTGCTTCTCTCTCTCTCTCTCTCTCGCACTGAAAGTGCCTGTCAAGTTCAATGCTGCAGCGACGCCAACAGCAGCAGCAGCCTCTGCGTCAGAGAAAGCAGCACGAAAAGGACATGCTGCGAAGAGAGAGAGCGACGTTGGCAGCGACATGCGCAGTTGCTTAGTGGGTTAGTAGTGTGTGTGTGTGTGTGGAGTGGGAAAACAAGGATGCGCGAGAGCGGGCGGAGTATGCGGGTGTTTGGCCAGACTCTCGGCTTATATAACAACAATAAACTGCATGCAGCAGCTGCTTGCAATGACCTTCACCTTGGCAGTGACAGTGGCAGTGGCAGTGGCTGCGACGGCCTTGCCGCTCTTTTTTCGTCTGCTGCTGCTTCTGCCATGGCCTCGGTCGCTGTCGCAGTCGCAATCGCAGTCGCAGGATGCTGTCGGCCTTGATCTTCACGCTGTGCGCGTGTGGCGCGTGCATTGTGTGCGCTTATTTAATTAGAATTATAGTTAAAAACAATTGAATTACCTGCACTACTATTTATTAACGCTGCTCAACTGCGGCCTGCAGCAAACGCTGATGTTGACGTCGTTGTTAACGTTGTTGGCGGCAGCGAAACTGCAAGAAAATTTCCATAAAAACAATCAGCTTTTAATTTCAACTTGCGCTCTTGCCGGGCTTCAATTTCTTCGCGACAAAATACGAATACAAAAAAAATAACAAAAACAAATTAACCGAAAAAAGAACAACAACACTGTAAACAATACAAACAAAAAAAATTAACGCACGAGGCGAAACCAAAATTCTTTGGCGTCAAAGAAAGTTTCTCTTTACGCCTACGCAACGGGTGGCGAGGGGAGGGGGGGGGGCAAAGGGTTTAATTAGCACGCACCGCACACGCACTGAGGCCATAAAGAGACAACAACAACAATAACAATAAGTATGCTTTAAGGAAGCGTCTTCAATTTTAACCGTTAACCGCTGCTTCTTACTTTCGAGAGAAACGAAGTGCGAAGCGACAGACAGACAGAGAGAGCGAGCGAGCGCGTGTGGCAGTGCCAAAGAGAGAGCAAGTCAAACGCGTCCGCTAGCCAGCGCCGTTAAAGTTCGACTGACAACGATGTGCTTTAAAACCAGAGACATTGACGCTGACTTTGGCGCCGGCAGAGAGCAGCAGCCGTAGCAGCGACAGAAGCAGCAGACGGCATCAGTCGCATCTAGCGACAGTAGAATTTCCTAATCATACAATAATTTCGTAGATTTTGACATTATAGGGTGGTTGCGTGATTTACTAGCGTTTTTTGCATTTTTATTTTATATACACATATTCTTTGACAGTTATAAATTCAAAGTGACTCACTCTCGCGCAACGGCATTCAGCTTAAAAACTTAAAAAATTTACGCGGTTAGTTTCATAGCAAGTAGCTTAGCGACATGCACTCATTGCCGCGTTAACAGTGAGATGTAAAAATGAACGATATACAGTCGATATTTCACGACTTAACAGAGCGCATGCAGTACTCAGTATTTCCTTTTTGCTATCAAATGTTAGCTTTTGCCAGTATTATTTTAATGTCAATAAAACCTACGAGCCTCAATCGATATTCAGTAGTTGTTTCGCCACCATCTTCATTCACAAAAACCATATATGCTTCTCAGTTGCAAGCGTTTGCCCAGTTTTCTGGACAAATCATTGAACAAGTTCAGAAGCTTAATTCATATGAACTTATTTAAAGTGAAACAATACACATTCGATCACACAACACAAATTCAAAAACACAAAATTTTAACATTTAATGGCAATGTTAATAAAACAAGAAAAACTGTGGACAAAATTGCACTGCACATAAGAGTCGTTTTGCATTGGCCTGAGAACAACTTGAATCTGTGTTAAAACGCACACCGGCACAATTTTAACCGAAGACAGACAATGAGACATGAATTTGAATTTTCCCGCTAATTAAAGGCTGCAAAATAACCACCAAAACAGCCGGTTGCCAACAACATAACATTTCTGTTAGCCGCTGCGCTGGGCCCTGTTCAATTGAACAGATACTCGTCGCGAACAACTCTCTATTTGTGGGTCAACCGAACCGAACATTTTCGATTGTGATGCAATTGTTGTTTTTGAACGCGATAGTGAAAGTTGCTGCTCCCATTGGGTAGGCAAACGCACCAACATAGTTGTTATCAATAACTATTTAACGCATTTGTGTATGTGTGACCAACGCAAAATTCCCATAATCATCTGGCAGAACTGACGATAACAACAGAACAGAGTATTCTGCGCTGAGCTAACGTGTTCCAATAGGTCGACGGGGGAACTAGACAAGACGGAGGGCAACACGCGATCTATAACGGCGAAGAAGAAGGCAAGGACGAGGGCGAGGGCGCAAAGAAGAATTGCCAATGTGCACGCGGCTTGAGAGTTGCGCGCATAACTGGGCCAGCCCAGTCTAACCTCAAAGCACGCACAATTTCCTCCTACGCCGTTACCCGCGTATACATACGTATTCCAGATCGAACCAAATCATGCAGCGCCTTGTGCCGGCTGGTGGCGGAGGTGGATGGAGCCTAATGCCGTTTCGGGTCTCCACCACGACAAAGGTGAGTGAGAGAGTAAGCAACGATTCGCGCATTCCACTCGGAGCTCATGCACACACATATTTCTCTTTCAAAGGTTGTGCTCTTTTCACTGACCGCAGGCGTGGCCCTGATGGGTGTCCTCTCCCGTTATTTGCGGCGAAGGAAACCGCCACGTCCGACCCGTCGTCCACGAAAGTATACGGGTCGGCGAACGCGGAACAGTATGCGCAGTCCCAATGATCTGATGTCTATAGCTGGGTCAAAGGCATCGGCACGTTCGGGCAGTCCTGTCGGCTCGACTGTGGCCTATTCGGATCGCTTCTCCATGGCGTCCGGTTCGATTGGCGCTGGCGCACAAAATCAAACGGCAGTCGTCGGAGCAACTGGTGTTATTCAGCTGACGGCCCAGCAATTGGGTGTGATGGGCATGGAAGCACTGGACACGGTGATTAATTTCTGGGAGGATGCTTTGGCGGCACACTACTCGCCGGGCGGTGTGCCCGCATCGCTGACCACAGCCGAGGACTCGGAGTTTTGTCGCGAAATACAAAACCTATTGGAAATGTCATATACGCTGCAGGAGCAGAGTGAACTGTTATTTTTGGATCAGCGATCGGTGCTCTTCCGCGAGGAACATTCCATTGATGAGACCGAGGAGGATGGGCTCGGTGCCGGCGCCAGCGGTGTGGGCGATGAGGATGATGATCGGCGTTCACGCAAATCGGTGAGCGTATTGAGTCGTGCCGGCTCCGATCCCAATTTCGATTCGGCCGAAAGTTTCGCCTCCGCGCTGGATCAAGTGGCGGATTTGCGTGAATTTGAGGGATTCATTGAGACCGCCTACGAGGAGTATCCGCTGTTCCAGTCGGCGTTGAAGCACCACGACGAATATACCGTACCCTGCCGCACAATACGTTCCGAGCTGGTGCACTGCAGCAGCGATACCGAATATCTGGCCAAGCTGCATTGCGTGCGACTCGCATTTCAATTCCTATTCAAAGATCCGGCCGTGGGCCAATGGATCTGCGAGTCGGGCAGGCAAATACTGACGGATCTGCTGTGCCTAAGCGACAAGGATACCAAGGAGTTTCTTGTTGGCTACGAGGATATGGTAAATTTCCTGCAAGACCCAAGCAATTGGCCAATCATACAAATGGAGCTTGAACAGCGCAACGTTAAGGCAATGACATTCTATGATATATGCCTGGATTTCATTATACTGGACTCGTTTCGGGATCTTGATGCGCCGCCGGCCAGCGTTACGGCGGTCGTGCAGAACCGTTGGCTCTCCAATGGATTCAAGGAGACGGTAACGAAATGCTCTCTCTTTCTTTTTGTTTATTTCACACTAATTCGCTCTCTCTCTCTCTCTCTTTCAATCTCAGGCCCTAACGACCGCCGTTTGGTCCGTGCTTAAGGCAAAGAAGCGCATGCTGAAATTCCCCAATGGATTCATGGCGCACTTCTACGTAATATCGGAACAGATATCGCCACTGATGGCATGGGGATTCTTTGGACCCAACGAGAATCTACGGGATATATGCCATTATTTTCGGGAGGAATTGCTGGCCTTTTTGGCGGACATCTATAGCTTCCAGAAGAGTCGCTTCACCACCATCGAGGATTTCTCGCAGGATGTGCTCAAGCACATGGAGACGCGCGTGAACAATATCGCAGTCAAGTTTAGCCAGTAGTAGTTGTAGTAGAAGTATATAGATATGTGGTGGATCTTAAGTATAAACATATATACTCAATATATGAATGTAGTATCTAGATAGGGATTGTTTTTTTAGGAATAGTTTTTTTCAGTTAGGAATACGGCCAAAGTTATGTTTTATCTTTAATATGGCAATCAAATTCAAATTGCATCGACATCGCCGTCGCACACACACACGTTGACTAATTTTAACTGCCTATCACGCATACATGGACACAGTGGGACACCTGTTGGACCCACACACACACACACACACAAGCACACAGACAAACAGAGAAACCAGCACACACAGAGCGAAACATTTATGATTAAGAATCGCATTAAAGTCGCTAAAACATTTGTAAAGTAAAATTGTTTACTTGACTGCCAACTGGCCCAGCTACTCCGATTGCAACGGGGCATGCAACGGTCTTGCGGCGCACGATTGCTCCTCCAGCTGTACGCTCGAGACCGTCCGGCCAGTCGTTGCTCGTAGCTTGTCGCCGCAAGATGTGCAAGGGATTGGGCTTTAGCACCGGATTCGTAGCGCTCTGCGCATTTGTGAGTTCACCATTGACAATGGCAGTGTCATGCCAGGCAAGATCCTCATCTATCTCCGATGTAGATCTGCTGTTTTGGTGCGCTGCACATGCTCAACAAGATCTCACACATAAACGAGGAGGCGGCAGTGCGTACGGAATTAAAAATGAACATGGACCAAACAGATCGCTGCCAACGCATCATCATTGTGGACAATTCGAATGGTGCCCATCTCACGTGGCTGGAATTGTTCTACATGAAGTGGACCCTTGTGCTGACCATACTGTACAGCTTCATTGTCATGGTGCTCATACGTGCTCAGTACTTGAGTCATTTTGATATCAATTTCATAACCTCAAACGCGGTGAGCCATCTGATTTTGCAGCTGCAATTCCGATAATCTCCCTCTCTCTCTCTCTCTCTGTCTGTCTGTGTGTCTGTCTGTCTTTGTTTCCCTTTCTCTAGATGATGCTCGTAGGCGGCGTCCTATGTGTTGTACTGTTTATAGCCACCGTCATATTGCACGAACGGATGCCCTTCCTGGAGATGTGGTGCAATGAGTTCATCGTCGGCTTCATGTACTTTATTGCCATCAATGTTTGCGTTGCCGTCATCTTCTTTCTGATCCATTCGTGTCAATATTATTTTGAACTAGAAGATCATAATTTCTAGTTGTACGATTAGTTTTTAAGAAATCTCAAGAGATTGTCAAGCGTTCCAGCAGATATAATAACTACAAGCATCAGCATTAGCTCAACATTTAAGCTTCTAAGTTTCCAAAACTATGATAAACTATAATTAAATTCGATATCGTTCTTGTTGTAAAAGTTACGCGATTTTTAGTTAAAGAATTTTGCTTATAAAAAAAACCCTGAGTTTAAGAACGTGACCAGTTTTGTATAAAAATATGTAGACACTTTTATTCGAATACATTATCAAAAAGACAGACAATTGAGATACAAAAAAAAGAAAGAACGTATATAGCACATGAAATAAAATAATAATGATACGCCTATGAGTACGAGTACGTCACGAATATTAAACAGTACAACAAAAAGATTCTCTGTATGGCTTGTGCGGTATTTGTAATTGCCAACTGTATATAGCCAGAGCCGATTTGAAAATTGCGATTAGATAACGAATTTTTACGGTTTACGCACTCGGCTTAAAATGCCGGCCAATCGAGCTGCTGCCGTTAGCTTAGATGCCGCGATACGATCGATGTGCCAGGAATGCGCTTATGAAGTACAGCACCGTATTAACCAGGCCCAGAACTGCCGCTGCCATATACGCATCGTGTTTACGATTGTTCAGCTTGATCAGCAGGCAGACAGACGAGGCGAGCAATAGTAAGGCCGCAATGGTGTGATAGATCAGCTCCTGCAGTGTGTAAAAGATTTGAGATCATTATCGAATAGATATTGATTATTTGCGTTTATAACTCACATAGATCGTTTTGGCAATGATGCCGCCCGTGCTCAGCGACGTGAGGCACGCGAGTAGTAAACAAAATGTCCCTATCATAAATGTGGTGGCCATCAGGAAGTGAAAGAGATCCTGTTCACGATAATAGGAATAATCGCCATAGTTAATTGCCAGCAGAGTGACAATGGCGACGCCAACGATCTGGACACAAAAACAAAAAAATGCATAAAAAAAAACGATATGAAAATAATGCAAATAGATGGTATTGCTCAGCTTACCAGCTCGAAGAGCTTGAGTAGTCCCGGGAAGCTCTTCAGGTAGCCCGTGTTGAGCACAATGTACGACGTGTTGGTGGTGCTGGTGGTGGTGCGTGTTATGGTCACGGAGTGAGACATTTTGGCGGCTGCTCTAAACGGTGGCTGAGGTTAAGGTGGGTTGGTTGGGTCTGCACAGAAGTGGAGCGAATTGAAGAGAGAAAGTTAATATATATATCAGATAAGTTGGGTACAAAATATCTTCAGTTTCTTTGCGGTTTTGCAAATTTCTCAAAAATGTACACAGTTTTGTATTACATTTCGGTTCGATTTCGGCACATTTTCGAAATTTCGTGGAAATTTTGCACACTTTTTACACATGTTGTTCTTACTGCCCCAGCCACGCCCAGTGCCTTTTCCTAGTTATTGTATTTTTGGCCAGAGATTTTGTTATTATTTTCTCTTCTCGCTTTTTTTTTTCTTTCTAAAATTAAACATTTTCAATGCCGGCCTCGCACGAACGCCAAATGTTATTGAAACATCGCAGGAGAAACTAGAAAATCTATTTACTGCGTGTGTGTGTGTGTGTGTGTGTGAGTGACGTCATGAGCTTTATTGTCGCTGCGATGGAAACATGAAAATCTCTAGAAGAAATAGTATAAAGTGGCATCTATATATGCCGATCTGTATACGATACACTAGGCAGCATCTACGATGTACGATCTGTGCGTGTGTGTGTGTATTTTTCGAAATGGGGGCGCGAGTAAATCTGTTTTTTTTCCGACAAGTGTTGAGCGAGTGGAAGCAATTGGCGATTTCTCAAAGTACGAAAGATCGAAATGAGTATGTGTATACATTGCAAAGAAATTGACATATTTATTTATGACGAATTGCAGACCATAACAATTTCATTTATCTTGGTACGTTTAATCACATTTCGAGCGAAATTTAAATCCTATAGAGTCTAGAGAAGCATTAGTCAGCCTCGACCTCGAGACCTCACCCCAACCAATTATTACTACTCAGGTCTTTGCTTAGTCAAAACAATGACGCCATCGACCCGTTTCGAAGCCATCTCAATCAATCTGGAGATGACGTAACGAGTTTCAAGCACCGTGAGACCTGATTGAAATTTCAGTTCTTTGGAATTCCATTTTTTTTTAACTCGATTCAAAACCCACCCCAACCCACTCCATTTATGGACAACAACAAACGCGTTTTCAAAACAAAACCGCGTGTTGTTGATTAAGGAGCGGATTTCCGCTACGCTTTAGAGGGCTCATTATAATTTTTTTAAATTTAAAAAAAAAAACAAAGGGCAAAAAAGTTGCCGGTTTTTTTTTGGTTGTTTTGTATCGTGCCAATGATATCATGCCCGAACTATGTTCCCGATTCTCGCTCACTCGCTCTGTCAGAAAAGAACACGAAGAACAGCTTTCAGAACACACACAGACATTCGTGAAAATTTCCATGATTAATTTTTGTTTCCAAATTGTTGCTTAACGGAAGTTCGAACAACTTTCCGTCCATCAAACGATAGCGAGAGCAAAATAAAGAAGAAGAAAAAACACAGTTAAAAGCAAAAAAAATGATAACTGTTGCTGCCGTCTCCTCGTTGTATTTTTGTTTGCTTTATTGTTGTTTATGCGACATTCCAAGGCGCAATGAGATCATCGGCAAAAGGTTGTTTTGTTTACGAACTAAGGCAAACTACATTTGTGTTTGCATCCTTTTTATTTTGTTTTTGAACGTATTTACTATATCGTACGATATACACGATATACGATCATTATTAATTTACATATTGCTTGCTGGGACTCACGCTGACTCTGGGCACACTTTCGGTTATTTTTGTATTCAAAATTTGTTTTCTTCTTGTATTTCACTGAGTTTGCTTTTCGAGCTACTTCGAGCTTTTGCGTCTTGGCGCGCGTACGTTTTAAACGAAACTGAAACTACGAAAATATTTTCAATTTCGTTTACGCCTTTTTTTTTCCTCTACTTGCCAGCTGGCTGGCTCACCAAAGCCGAAGGCGAATGCGAGCGCGAAAGCAGCGACAATGGCAGCGGCAGCGGCGTCAACGCACACACTCGCAGCGTGAAACGCAAACAAATCGTCCGCAAAAGCACAAGTTTTTGTTTTTGTCTGCGGCTCTCGTTGCCGTCGACGGCGGCACGTCGCGTTGCGAGCAGAGCTAAGCTATGCGACTCATTCAATAAGCTGAACCACGATGACGTTATGAGTGTCACACAAAAATCCAGAATGGCTACGACGCCGCGCTTCACAAAACTCAAATAGCAGCAACAAAAAATTGGCATCAATGTCGTTTGTTTTTATATTGTTGTCCGTTCGTTCGTTCCGTCTTTTGGCCTTAACACACCTCCGGCACGCACTTGGGCGTTGTAACGGCTTACTCCGCTTTGCCTTGCAATTTTCAAAATGGGAGCACAATTTCCTATCCTACTTGCACTCCTTGTAAGTCACTGCTTTCGAGAAAGTGTGTAGATGCAGCCGCAGGCAGAGAGAGAGAGAGTAGAATGAGCGCAAGTACGTCTGCAGGTGGTGGCACGACAGTGGGAGTTTTGGCAGGGCAGGCCAACTATGTATGTGTATGAGTAATGCACTATTTAAACACTTGCACACCCACACGCACACACACATACGGCTTGCGTACCGAAGTTGCGGCGAACTTAATCAGCTTCTTCGTGTGCAGGCGTTCGCGTTGCGCTCTCTCAATTCAGATCAGTTGCTCTCCGCCACCCAATGCAAAAGGTGGTGTTTGACGCGCGACGTACACATACACAACATACATAGCTGCCTGCTATGGAACAGATGTTTTTTCGTTTGAATTGAAAGAAACGATTTCTTATTCTTTTCTCCAAGAGAATTTTCTAATAGCGATGCGCAATTTATACACAAAAATATATGTTTGGCGTAGTGACTCATTGTCTGGCGTGGTAAGTGGCTGGGATGGGGGAAGGTGTTGCTTGCTCGCACACTGAACACATTTTTCATTGCAATTTGTAACGTCATTGACCTTTGTTATCTGCTGCGAATTGGCGGGTAGGTATCTATGTATGCATGCGGGTGTGTGTGTGTGTTTATGAGTATTGGCACTTTGTTTGCATTAACTGTGCTGGCGCTTCAAGGAGAACGTAAGTATAATCGAATGAGTGCATGTACTACACACATACATACATTTATTTGCAATGCTGTCACCACCTTACCGATTGACGATGTCAGCGGAGCGACATGAGCGGACGTGCCTTCCACCCTCTCATTGAGACGCGTTGCCACCTGCTCTCTCGGCTTCATCGATAAAGATTGTCATCAGGCACCCGCACACACACACAGCCACAGTGAGTCACATCAGTGTTTCGCCTTCGAGCCTCATTGTTAATTTGTACTCATGCTAATTACGAGTCGGGTGCGTAGCTAGCATTCTTTAAAATTCCAATAATTCCGATCGCATCGCATTGAATAATTGTTATGAGTACTCGCAGTATTCATTCTTAAAAATAGCTTGCACAGGGTATTCGATAATGTCATGTCTCTGGCATGTGTAACTGTAATTGGATGAATCAAGAGCGGGATATATTCGAAAATTTTAAGCATTAATTCTCTCTTGCACTCAAGAACCTTTATTTCAATATATTTACTATGTTCGAAAATAATTATGAATAATAAAATACAGGTTAAAAACTCTTAAGCTTCCAGTAAACGGAAAAAACAAGCGAATAAAACGATTTAGCAAATTACGATTTACATTACTTTATTTTCAATTATATTTGTTTGGCGGGTAATGTGTTTGTAGTATGAGTGTTTGTGTGGGACGGTTGTGGAAGATAGGGAAGATGATGATAATTGAATTTTGGCAAGTGACTTGGCCAATTAAGTGATAAGAATGCGTACGTGTGAGTGTGTGTTTGTATGCTATGGCTGATAAATGCATTTGCTTCTTATTTTTATTATAATTCAAATTCTACGATCAGTACAATTTTAATTTTTCATTGTATTTTCTCATTCTCATATGTTTCTGAATATATATGTTTGTTTGTATGTGTGTGTTGTGTGTATTCTTGTACCTCTTTAATGGGTTAAGGCTTTTCTTGCAATGTATTTTGTGTAGTTTTCCTTTAATTGCTTTTTGCGTTGCTTGTTTTGTATTGTGTTTGCTTAGTTTTTTTTTCTCTTATCGAGCATTAGTTCAACTAGATATCATCGATAATTTGTTAAATGTTAATAAGGAAACTTTTGCTTTACGTAGTCTTTGTTATAAACAAAGAACGACTACAAATTGTATGCTGAAAACCTGCAGCAGCAACGATTTATAATTAAATTATTACTTTCGATTTATCGTTGTTTTCTACTTTATCGCTTCTTTCTTGTGTGTGTGTTCGCCGCCTTCTCTCGCACGATTCCTTGTCTCGCTTCATTTCGAGTGTGTGTGTATGCATTTTGGTTAATATTATTGTTATTCTTATTGTTTCTGTTGTTGTTTATGTTGCTGCTGCTATTTTTGCTCATCCTAATCGAGTCCGTCATCCACAAAATCGGTCGACTCTTTTTTAGCCTTTGGTTCGGGTTTGGGCGCATCTGTTGCGGCGCCAGCACCGGGGGTAGCTTCGTCACCGGCAGCGGATCCACCAGTTGGATCGCCCACTGGGAATCGGCCCGGGAAGAAGGTATTAATCAAGTTAAATATCTTCGGATTGGAAACGTATTTGGAAATGTTTGACGGATTGCCCAGTATGTCCTGCATGGCAGCTGCCACTTCGGGATCCTTCATTTTTGACATCAAATCACCCATAGCGAATGCGGGGAAGCCACCTTCGCTGCCAGCACCAGGAAAACCGCCAGCGCCAGGAAAACCGGCAGCTCCCGGAAAGCCGCCGGCACCCGGAAAACCGCCAGCACCAGGGAAACCACTGTCTGCACCGGGGAATCCGCCGGCACCCGGAAAACTTGCGTTTTGCTTAGCCTGCTCCTTGCGTGCCTTGCGCTGGGCACGCTGACGATCCTGGATCTTACGCTCAGCCTGTTTGCGCTCATGCTTAATGCGATGTTGTTCAATTTTCTTGGCGTTCGGTGTCACCTCGCGCAACCACTCGTCGGCCTCCTCATCGAAGTCCAGCTTGCATGCCTGTCGCAAATCCTTGGCTGCCTCTTCGAACTGGCCAAGCAGACGATGGGCGCGTCCACGAAACTTGTAGGCCGCTGCCGAGTCACAGTTGAGCTCCAGAGCCTTGTCACAATCACGTATGCAAGCGTTGGGCTTCTTAAGCTTAAGAAAAGCCTGACCACGCTTGGCGTGGAACAGGGCATTGCCCGGATTGAGCTCAATGGCCTTGGTATAGAAGCTTATGGCCTCGTCGAATTTCTGTTCGCTGTATGCGGCGGCTGCCTGTGCACGAATATCACCAGCCTGATCGACTTCCTCCTCAGTGGGCTCTTTACTAGAATCACCCATGGGCTGTGGAGGATCATTGTCGGCTTGAATGACGCCTGGCGAAAACAGAAATTGTGAGGTTGGAGAAGAACACGTGATTTTTTTCTACCGATTTGCTTGTAGATTACCAATTACATTTATTGTCCACTTACCTTCTATATCCAATTCGATTTCCGATTCTGCATCAGTTGAGGTTTCCTCATCGCTTTCCTCCGATTCAGCTGCTTCGGCGGTGGGTGCCGAATCTGCCGGCTTGCCCTTGCCGGCATCGCCACCGAATGGACACTTACTGCATAAAGCAGAGCCAGAGAACAAGTATTACACACACACACACGCATAGAGAAGCGAGAGGAAACGACATATGCACATACAGTATATATGCAGACAAAACTTACCCAGATTCAGGCATCTTAAAGTCACCGTCGGGCACCTTGCCACCGAATTTCTCAACAAAATCCTTGACGAACTGCAACTGGGGCATATTTAACACCGTCGGATTTGTGTTGACGAAATCGATGAAGCCTTTAAGTTTAATCAAATCTTCGTTTTGCATTGGAGCAGCCATTTTTGTTAAAAAAAAAATAAACTACAGTAGTTCTAGTCTGTTCTTGAAAGTTCTAGAAATTAACTATATTTAACAAGCAAATGCGTCTCGCACAGAAAATGCACAAACTAGAATTTTTCTCCGGTTGTCAATGTGACCGATTATTGGAGACAGAAGTATGACAAAAAACTCGCTGCTATCGAATCCTTATATGAGTACAATTCGAAATGATATCGATATCGTAATGTCTTCGATGAAGTCTTGGCGATAGATAAACAGTGTAGCCCTGGCATTGAGTCTACATTGCATCCCTGTTCGAAATACACAAAGCAAAAGTGAAAAAAGCGTATAAAAATAAAAAAATTCAATTAAAACTCGCATCTTTACGCTGCATTACTGAGTTAACGGTACTAGGTGTATGCTTCTTACCTTTTGTGGCTAAAACAATAAACTAAACTCAACAAATTACACTGAAACGTAACAGATACGTAAATATTCGACTAGCCACACAAAATGGCCACCAGCGAGATATCCAGCTCCAATGAGCGGCACTTTTACGTTAAGCTGGAGGCTATCAAGGACATACGCGACAAAACCCTGGCCCTTGAGAAGCTCAAGGTGCGCATCATCAAGGAGGTGAAATTAAGCGACGACGAGGAGAAATGCCTCGACGAGTACCGCAAGGAAATGGATCATCTGCTCGAGGAGAAGATGTCGCATGTGGAGGAGCTGCGTCAAATTCACGCTGATATCAATGACATGGAGAACATCATTAAGCAAACGAAGGAGAATCAGACGCGCTCGTTTGATATGGCCAACCGCGTGTACGAGGAATATCTCGCTCTCAAGTATCAAATCGACCACATGCGGCGCGACTATCTCGGTTTGAGTCCGCTGCGCGATTTGCATGAGGAGGAGGGCAGTCCCATATCTAAGGATCGTTTTCAAACGAATTTCCTCAAAGTGGCGGCACAGTCAGCCGCGGCTGCAGCAGCTGCGGCAGCAGCCGCCGCGGCAACACAGCCTACTTCATTGGCGCGACCCCACGCACGGCATCCATTGATGCCCGAGGCTACAGTGACAGCACTACCACCAAATGCAACTGGAGCTGGCGGCGGTGGAGGCTCATCGGTGCCCAGTGGTGGTGGTGGTGGGCCGGGACATGCATTTATGCCCCCCGCACCGCCGGGCGCACCGGGCAGCGCTGGAGCTGCCGCAGCTGCGGCCGCTGCAGCCGCCCGGTTGGGCAAAAGTGACTTTTCGGCACCACAACCACCGCAGCCGGCCACCAATCGATTGCAACAGACACCTTCCATTGGCATCGGGCATCATCCGTCGTTCCGTTCCGATTTTAATGTGAATCTGCGACAACAGCCGCCGCCAATGAAATCTTGCCTATCCTGTCATCAACAGATCCATCGCAATGCGCCCATTTGTCCCCTCTGCAAGGCCAAGTCACGTTCGCGTAACCCCAAAAAGCCCAAAAAGAAGAACAACTAAGTATTTGCCTCATCTAATTTCGCACTGAAACTCAGATCATTTACCTGTATTTGTTTCCACTCCGTTGGAATTTGACGTTGTAATTCTCCTATTTTATTTGTGTTCTTCCTCTGTGGTTTCTCATGATGTACTCTTATTTATTAACCCCAGCAACATTGAAAGTATTATATATATTTTTTTTTGATTCACTCATAACCAATTTAGTTTGTAAGCGCTAAAAAATGTTCTCATATTTTGTGTCAGATATGCTAGATTTGCATATTATAGCAATAAGTTTATTCTACATGGTATGTAGGAATTAATCTAATTCTATATTCTAATCATAAGTCGAATCGCAGTGTCAAATTGAACTAAACTTAACTAAACCCTTTTATATGTGTAAGAAACCATTCAATTAGTGAGTGAATAAACTTGAATTTTTTAACTGTGCAATTGTTTTTGCTTAATGGGGGAAAAGAAAAAAAAAACAGTCAAATTATAATGTATTATTATAGAAATAGGATTTTAGTACATCAAAACTGAAACATTAATTAAATAAATAAACATTGGGAGTTCATAAATGTTATATTTTATTTTTTTTGAATTCGATAACTGATCTCTCGTAATCGATGTATCGTGGGTAACATTGTTCAGCTCTAGCAATAGTTGATCGTTAACAAGCACTGTTCGCCGACAGCGTTGCCATACTGTCGGCGTTTGCGCCCGGCCAAGTGATCTGGCTTAAACGACAGACGAAAGAAAGTGCCGAAGAAGCAACAGGCTTAAAAAACTGGCTCGCTAAGTAGTGCGCACGCTAAGAACGACAATAACATAAGGGAGCAGTGGAATAAAACAACTTTGCTGCAGCTGTAATACAGCATGTAATATTAATTCCAAGGTATGTACAACTCTGAAAAATAGATTTTAAACGCATCACTGCGGATCTAACTGTTTTCTCTCCTACTTCGCTCTTCTTACTGTTGTTGCTTCTGTTGTTATTGTTGTTGTTGTTGCAGCTGCGTGCAGAGAATTTGTGAAAAGAGAAAGTTTTCAATTGCGACTCACGCACACGAGCGAAGAAGAAGACACACCAAAAATAAACCCGAATTAGGTTACTGCAGGTGAGTTTGAAATAAAATGAATTTCACAAGTTAATTTTCAAAATTAACTGCATTCGTTTTTGGCTAGCACACGAAAATGGGCACAAAACAAACGGTTGCGCCTAACCAACAGAAGGCCAACAACAACAACAATAATCATATCAACGGCAAAATGAAGAACGCAGAAGCCTCCGCCGCTGCCGCTGACGCTGACGCTGCCTCAAATGCGCTTAGCTCTCACTCCGCCGCCGATCACAAAGTCACCGTCTCTAGTCGCTCGAAAGCAAATAGACACGTCAGATCTGGTCGTGCAGAAGCAAATGCAATGCCACCACAAAAATCGGTTGTGATCGCGTATGTGCTGTGGCTTTTTGGTGGCATATTTGGACTGCATCATTTGTATTTGCATCGCGATCGTCATGCGTTCGTCTGGTGGTGTACACTGGGCGGCTACATGGGCGTCGGCTGGTTGAGCGAGATATTTATGATACCCGAATATGTACGCGATGCAAACGAGGATCCGCGCTTTGTCAAACAGTTTGTGTCGACACTGCAGGCATATCCGCGTCCACCGTATTCGGCCAAACGATTTCTGGGTCAAATCATGATGGGCTATCTGGGTGGTTATCTCTGTTCGTCAGCCATACCGCAAACCATTACGGCTGGCATTGATTTCACCTGGCTGCACTGGCTTATACCGTTTTTCGTGTCGCTGGGCATATGGACTGTGGGTAACATTGGACGCGAATGTGGTGTCTGGTGGCCCAGTTTTGCGGGCGCACTGGTTTCGTATCCAGCGCGGTATTTGATCTATGACGAAACGTATTCGCTGCTGCTGACCGCATTGATTTCGGCACTCGCCTTCGATGCACTGTCCAAACAATGGCGTCGAACTCCGCCACGTCGTCGTGGCGCCACCGAACGTACACTGAAATTCACCGGCGCTCTCTGCATCTACTTCAGTCTGTGGGGCTGCGTGATTCTCTTCAATGGCACCATTACCGACGAAGATGGCAGCGAGGTGCCCATACACGAAGCACTGCAGAATTTCCTCGCCTCCGCCTGGTGGACTGATCTCAAGCAGGCGCTGCTCGACACCTACAACTATGCGCAGCATCATGGCTGGTATGAGATTTGGCGCGAGGTGTTCGAGAGCATGGACGTCGATGGGGAGCGTAATGCGTACAAGGTGCTCGGCGTCAGTGCGACCGCATCGCAGGCGGACATTACGGCCGCCTATCGCAAGCTGTCCAAGGAGAATCATCCCGATAAGGTGAAGGATGAGGCACAGCGGGCCGCAGCTCATCAGCGATTCATTGACATTCAGCAGGCCTACAGCGTGCTCAGCAAGATCAAATCGAATCGGCGACGCAAGAACAAACAGTTCAACGGCGACGACGATGCGATCGTACTGTAGACCATGGACTAGTGCAAATTGCAGTTTTTTTTTGTGTATTTATTTTAATGTAGCATATAGAAAATCGAAGCAATATCGTATGATTGCATCTTGTATACCGAATATCGTATAGCAGGTATAGCACAATCAATATCGTATGTACTTATGCACTAAGCTAACTTTATGTTATATCCATATTTCCATATTCCCTGACCAAATCCAGCGCGATTCAATAAACCAGATATATCGATTAATGTATTTGTATGTTCTGCCTTTTTTTTACGTATTTATATATGTGTAATGCATGCATGTATTTATGTAGTAAATGTATTTAGTAGTAGCATGATTTGTTCAGTTACGGCGCACATCCTTCACAGCCCGATTGAATGATAAATTGATTGGTGCATTCGCTATCACGATTGTTTCTTTTTAAGATATTGAGCACCCGCACATCCAGAACTCTGTTTTTTCAAGGTCTGAAATAAAAGTGGTTGTTCGATATGTAGTATTACAACAAGTTTGTTCGTGTCAAATGTATTTATATTCATTTATTTATTTTCATATTTTACATAATATAATGAACTACTTATCGAGCTAGGCAAAAAAAAAAAAAAAAAAAAATTTATGTGTGTGTTTCTATACTTATTTTTTGTTTTTTCTTTTTGTATCTTTTTTTTTTTGTTTTTTAGTTTTGTTTTTGTTTTGCTTTTCATCATTTGATTTGAACATAAAACTTTGAAATAAAACGACAAAATTGATATATGTATATTGTATTTATGCAATATTATTGCGAATAGTAATAATAAGTGCAATCGCAGGGAGTTTTCGTTCTTTATCTACTGCTCCAACACAAAACTCGAAATTGTTATTATATATGTATACATACATAAACTTATGTATATATATATATACATATAGCATTGTATATATAGCTGTATATGTATATAGCGTTTGCTCTTCTCTCGCGACGAAAGAAAAGACAAACGCTTGTTAAATAAAAAAACAGGAAACAATAACTCGCTTAAATTTAGTTTAAAACATAATACTGAGCAAAAAATGTATTTATCATTTTACATGCTATATAATATTTTTTGCTTTTGCATTTTCATCAATTTGTTTCAATCGCTTGCCATATACATGCATACACTGGTATGCATGTATGTAAGTGTAGATTTTCTTTTTTTGTTTTTGTTTTTTTTTTCTTTTCTTTTCGATTGCTTAAGAATAGTTGTTGTATGTGTGTGTGTTTTTTTTGCTGTTTTCTTTTTAATAATAATTGTGTTTTTTTGTCGGCCATTTTTAATTTAATAATTTGACTATTTTGTGACTCTCTGTGTGTGTGTGTGTTTGTGTGTGTGAGTGTCTTTGATTATCACGATTGTTTGTTGTTGTTTTTACATTAGCAGCAACCAAGAGAAATCAAAAAAAAAAAAATAGTTACAGTATATTTTCATAATGCTAAGTTTAAAATAAAATAACAATTTATTGGGCATATTTGGGGCGCATGCTGCTGCAGCATGTGCCCCACTGTGCGTGCCGCTGCTTGTCGTTGTGTGTGTCTGTGAGTGTGTCTGGTGTGTGTGTGTGTGTGTGTACTTACACCTAGATTCACACTACGTAAAGTTAAAGGCGTTCTCTGTCTTCTTCTGTTTCATCTTCTTCTTATTCTCTGCATATTTACAAACTACAGTTATGCAAAAAAAAAAAAAACAAAACACTTGCACACACACAAGCACAAGCACGAGCACGAGCACACGCAAGCGCACACACACGCGTGCTTGTTGATTGGCCTTTCTTTATGTTAAAATGGAGCGGGAAGGGGGAATGTACTAAGTACTACGACAACTACAACGACAAAAAAGTACTCGCTCGCGCGCGTCGTCGCCGAATGGCGGACAAAAGGTGCGCGCCTGCGGCTATGCAACAGTTTTTTTGTTTTCTCTTTTACTACATGTGTGTGTTTATGTTAGCGCGACTGTTAATTGAACAACAGTCAACAGTCAACAGCGTGCGGCTAACAGTTAACAGCGTAGGTCTAACAGAGCAGCAACTGTTGCGTTTGCGGTTGCTGTTGCTGTTATGGTTAGCGGCTACTGTTGCTGCCGCTGCTGCTGCTGCTGCTGTTGTTGTTGTTGTTGTTGTTATTGTTGCTGCTGCCACTGTTGCAGCCGCAAATCGACGTCGACGGCAAAAAATATGTATATAAACAAAAAGAACGTACGTAACAATTAACAAAATACAGTTACGATTAGTTATATTACAGGCGCGTGACTACAATATCTTCTTCGAGATCGTCGAGCTCATCGTCCGTCTCCTCAACGCCATCGTTTAGGCCGGCACGTGCCTCAGCTGCAGCGGCTGCGGCGGCCGCAGCGGCAGCAGCCTCCTTCTCCTTCTCGGCTGCCTCAAGTTTCTCCTGCTTCTTAATCTTGCGTTGCTGTAATGGGGAAGTGCAGGGAGAGCGAGGGAGAAAGACAAGTAAAGCAATGAGTATTGAAGAGAGAGATAGAGGAATAGGGAAGGGCGAGCATGTGAGCAATAACTTACCTTCTTTCTGTAGAGAATCTCCACAACGACATAGCCAATACAGCCGAGAGTCAGCACAGCCAGCAGAATGTATAGCTTCATCTTGGTGCAGAGCGTGGTGGCATACGCATAGGCGATCACAAAGCCAGCCGATTCCCACAGACGATAGTTGGAGAAGGCAGCCTCCTTGTTTCGCCTGAATAGCAGACCGTACAGTCCATTGATTTGCGTCTGCCACACGGCATCGCCGACACCCCACAGACCGGACATGGCGAAGAAGATCAACGGATTATCGGGATTGGGGCGCCAGAAAAGCATCACCGAGATCAGCGTGAAATGCACAACGGCGCCAAGTATGATAATGGGCAGACGACCAATGTATTTCATTACCGAACCGAAGAGGATCGAGCACAGCGCATTGACCACACCGAAACAGATCATGACGAAACCGATTTGATGCACGCCCAGGGCGCATGCCACATAGGCTTGCGTAAAATCGGCTCCAATGAATGCCTGCTCCATGCCAATGAAGATCGTGATCGGGATGAGAAGCTGTAGATTTGGTTTCTTCATCTGACGGAACGTGGCCGATAGCAATTGCAGCCCGGAGAGTTCCGCAGCCGAGTTCGAGCCCTTACGCTTCTCACCATAGCGCTTCAGGGGATCGAGGAAGAAGGCAATAATACAAACGGCCGCCACAATGCACGACAAGTAGATCATGGAGATTTCGAATATTTCATTATCTGGCGGACGTTCCAGATTGCCATGACCGCCGCTGCCGCTCGTGCAGAAATTGGCACCGCAAAACTGTAGATCCTCCTCGCTGATGGTCGAGTTGCCGCTGCTGCTGCCGCCGCCATGTGCGCCGCTGGACAGAACTGAGGCACGAGATTGGGCAAACGATTAGGTTTAGGTCTAGGCGGCCAGACGCGATATATGAGACTTACCCAAGCTGGATATCAGATTGCCCCAGAGCTCAGCGGACTGCCAGGCCAGAAAGAAGAAGCCAAAGAAGCGCACTATAATGGCATCGACAGCCTGTTCGGTTATCTTAGCATACACCTGCCCAACCTGTGTCAGATACGTCGCCTTGGATGCCCACATTGGCGCCGCGCCCAAACCCACCAGGATGCCAGCCGGCACCAGGGTGTAGAAGCGCGGAAATAGCTGGAAGGCAATGTACGGCACATAGCAGAGCATGCTGCAAACGAGCGTCCATTTAACCGTCAGCTTGCGAATGATCAGCGTCGGCAGGAAGATGCACGAGACAACCAGCGCCGCATAGATGGCGCTCAGCGATACGGTGCCCAGTCCGTCCTTGGCATTGACCGACGATTGCAGATTCGCCGTGCCCTAATCAATGATAACGAAATTCAATTACTTCTCGCACATCGCTCGCAATCGCATCGATCATTGTCGCTTACCTGAAACGCGGTAAACTGCACCATGAATGCTATCGAGATGATCGAGATATTCTTTAAGATGCGCCATTTCTCGGCCGGATTCAGCACAACTTTCTCTCGCAGCGATGCGGTGTCGGGCTCGAAACCAGCTTTTGGCTAAAAATACAAAAAACGAAAAAAAAAAAAAAAAAAAAAAAAAAATAAAAAAAAAAAACGAAGCGTGATGATCGTTTAGTTTGGTTTGGTTTTTCGTTTACTGATCGCCCCAACTAGCTGTGCGCGGGGTGAGGTGGGTGAGTGTGCAGTAAATCTGACACAACAACGCAGTCAAGTACAGTTGTATAGTAAGTAGGCCCAACTGTCTATAGACATCTCTCGTAATACGATCCCATTTTACGATCACTTATTTATTTGCCTTTTTTATGACATCCAAGCTGAACTGTTCGGTGTGTGTGCGCGAGTGTGTGTGTGTGTGTCTGTGTGTGAGCTCATTTCCAAAGAAAACCTATAAAAATCGCACAACTGAAAATGCTTACGATTCTTGACTGAATTTGGGTCGTGATAGGACATAATGCAGTAGATCGGCGTGATAACTGAGACGCAATAAAGCAGAGGAGTGTGGAATAAAAAAAAAAAACACAAGGTTGCCTAAAAGTGTTGTGCAAATAAGTATTTACTACCTTTTTTATGGCACAGTTGCTATAAATATGGCAAAAGAGATTCCTAGTATAATTTGAATATGTTTTGAAGTAGAGTTTGCTATAAAACAATCGATGGCAAAGTTTGTTCAGGTTTTAAGACTGCAAATTGAAAAGTTGCCATAAAATAGTTGCTATAAATTATAGCACATCTCGAAAATAGTGCAGCTGCTTCTGCGCCTCTTTCCGTGCGTGTTAGTCCCGCCTCTTCCCCCCGCTCTCTCACTCTATCTCCCTCTCTCTCCCTCTCCATCTCTATCTTTCTGCAGCACCCCTCCCTTTCTCCGTCTGCCTGCCTGCCGCGCTTAATTATTTATGTAGGTGTCGCTGGCGCGCGTTTACGCATTTAGTTTCTAAAATTAAAAACGCACCGCAAGCGCACGCGTTTTGCTCGCGTTTTGTGCGCGTCTCGTACATTGCGCATGCGCGGCGTGGCCTTTAAATGGTCATAAAAAATGCACAAGGCACATGCTGCGGCCCCGTCGAGGCTCAGCTAAGGCACAGCGCGTAGAACTGGCCAAAAAAGCCATATATATATATGTATATATATATATATATATATAAATATATATAGGTGTCTGTATATCTGTATATCTCTGTCCGTATTGTGTGGCGATTTCGCATGCGCTGTTCGCACCATTCAGAAGGTTACATGGCTTGCGGGGGGAGGAGGCAGAGAGTGACAGTGGGGGGAGGGGTCGGGCGTAATGTGGGGTTCGTTGTACGCCAACGCAATTTACGTAAACTCAATGAAGTTGCGTCTATGAGGTATAGGCGTAGGGTTGGCTATGCAACTGTAATTGACATTTAACGGCGGCCCCGCAGTCTGGCAGCTGGATGCACGTTCCCCGCACTTGGGGGGTGAGGTGAGGGGTGGAGGGTGTGGGTGGAGTTAGCGAGTGATTACAGGGAACGGGGCGTAGGGAGCGTAGTTACGCAAGCGCAAATCGATTACAGTTTTTATGGCAGTTTCGTTTATAGTTCGGATGGATATATCGTATTAGCGCATATGGCCTGCACTTAGGGTTCACACGCAGGTGCGCAGGGGACGCAGGGGAGGGCGGAGTAGTTTTGTTGGAGGGGGTGGATATCGGTTTCGCTTTGCCAGCTCGTTTTGTTTGTATGCTAATCAGACAGTCTCGGGTAGTTGAACGAAAATTCCCCGTCCTTATCAATAAATCGACATAAAAAATTTCAAATGTTTAGTGAAACGAGAAACGAGAAACGCGAAAAAAAACAAACACGAAACGAAGAGCGTCAACAGCAACAACAACAGCAACAACAGCAACAACAACAATAACTAAATACTACGTTGATTCGTCGATTCGTGGAACTTGTAAAGGTGTTTTTATTATTGCTTATTATTATTATTTCTATTGTACTTGTTGTTGTTGTTGTTGTTGTTGCTGTTCTGTTTTGGCATAAACAAAGCAAAATTGCATCTAATTAACCACTTAATAAAAAACGTAACACGTTTTTTTCGGACCACATTGGCAGCCACGTCAACGCGCGCGTCAAAGCCAAAGTCGAATGCATTGGCCAGCATATTACTCATACGCCCCCAGAGCCTGCGCAGAACAGAGCAGAGCCTAATCGGAATGCTGCGAAGCTTGATTGCGTACGGTGCGTCAAGCAGAGCAGATTGTGACACAGCTGTGGCTGACTCTGACGCAGTAGTGTGGCAGGGCAGGGGGCTGGCAGTAGGAGTGGGAGTGGCTAAAGGATAAGTAGTGGGAGTGGGAGTGGGAGTAGTAGCAGCAGCCGTAGTAGAAGGAGTAGGAGGAATAGTAGTAAGACTACTAGGAGGCTTAGACCTCTGGGCGTAGTAAGATCCCAAGAAGCAGGAGCAGCTGTAGGAGAAGTAGAAGTGGCAGTAGTAGTGGAAGTAGTAGTAGTAGGAGTAGTATAAGAAGAAGTCGTAGAATGAGTAGAAGAAGAAAGAGTAGGAATACGACTGGAAGCAGTTAATGCAGGAGTAGGTGTAGTAAGACCCCTAGGAGTAGGAAGACTCCTATGAATAGTAAGAGCCCTAAAGGTAGTAAGAACTCTAGGAATAATAATAGGACTAATAGAAGGGTAAGACCCCTGCAAGTGGTAAGACTACTAAGAGGATACGAACCTCTATGAGCAGTAAGACTCCCACGAGTACTAAGACCCCTAAAGGTGGTAAAACCCTTAGGAATAAGAATACTACCTAGGGGAGTAGTAAGACTACTAGAAGGGTAGATCTCTAGGAATAGTAAGAGCAGTAGGAGGGTAAGACCCTCTGGAAGTAGTTAAATTACAAGGAGGGTGGGATCCTTCGAAAAAGTAAGACTACTAGAAGTAATAAGAACCGTAGGAATAGTTAGACTAAGAGGAAGGTAAGACCCTAAGAAGTCGTAAGACTCCCAGGAGTAGTTAGACTCCTAGAATGAATAAGACTACGACAAGCCATTGCAGAGCTAGCCGTAATCGAAGAAGCTTTATCACCACGCTCCACGCTGTTCCCCGATCTCGTAATTGTGTGCAAACCAATCACAGTGCATTGGCATAAATACGGACAGATCAAGCACTACGATAAACACATACAAATGCGTTTTAAACACACATCGATCCGTGGCATATTCCATTTCCAGGCAACTGTAATCGATGCAGCTGAAAAGGCAGAACAGCTGAGTGGCGGTGCCCGGTGGCGTTGCGAGTTGTTCCTAAGAAATCGGCTGAGTGTGTGCAATCACAGTGACAATCGCAGGCACAGTCACAGTCACAGTGACAGTCACAGTCACAGTCAGCGATGCAAGTGCAGCAACGAAAGCGACAAGTGAGCGACACACACACAGCAAATACCATAGCTAAAACAACTACAGCAACAGCGTGAACAAGCTAACTACAGTGGCTGCGAAAAGCGAACCAACAGTCGCACTAAACGATCGCGCAGCCGCTGCAAACCAGTTACACGCTCTCTGGCAGTGAGAAGCGCGTAGAGCGGCGCGCGCAGCGGTCGCACGAGATTTGCGTTGTTTTATTTTTAAACACGGCACGTTTCGTGTTTGCCTTTTGGCTTTCAGTCGACTGTCTGTCCGTCTCGCAGTACTCGCTCTTCCCCGCCAGCTTGGGTGTTTGTTTGTCTGTCCGTCTGTCCGTCTGTCCGTCTGTCCGTCTGTCTGTCTGTCCGTTCGTCTGCCTGCCTGCCTGCCTTGTCTCTCGCCATCTTTTTACATGTCTTTTGAATTTACATAAATTTGTATTTGTTATTGAGTTTGGTTATTTGTTGCCGTTCTCTGTGGTCAAACGGGTTTACCATTGAGAATGTACTCGCCGTGTACACGGTGCCCCACGGAGCCCACTCCGCTGTACGCTGTGTGTGTGTACTCTCTGCCAGCGGGCGGCAACACTGGCCGCCTGCCTGCGGATGCTGCGCGCGCCGACGTCGAGGTTCGCCGCCGTGCGCAGTCTCATTATAAATTGCCAATATTTATTGTTATGAAACAGCGACTAATTGTGCAATAACTTAGCTGCACACACACACACACACACACACACAGTTACACTGGCACCTGTGCATGCAAGCTGGCAACCCTGCCAAGTCCAAAAACTAACCCAAACTGGGCCGCCTCAGCCTCATTTAGGACAGGCAGGCCGCAGTTACTACCCATACAACCACATAGAAGATATATATATGCATATACAGTATATATATATATATATATATGTGTGTGTGTGTGTGTCTGTGCAGATATCGGAGTAGTCGCGCTTTCTGTCCGCTTTCTGCTGTCACATTTCTTTCTGCGTGTTGTTTGTTTCGCGTGGGCTACGTTGTTTCATTTCTTTCTTGAGGTGAAATTTATTTTCGGCGCTCTTTTTTTTTTTTTTTTTTTTTTTTGTTTTGTTTTGTTTTTGCGAGGAGTGGCCACTTGACGCCCCAGCAGCATCGTCATGATGCTGTTCGTCATTACGACGCGGAGGATTATTAATATTCATAATCTCAAACGGAATCGCGATTCGCGTCTCGTGATTCGTAAGTTTGCGAGAGGCGAACCGCTTTGCGAACGCGTATCCGTACTTCCTTCTTTTTTAATACCCTGTTTTTTTTTTTATTTCATTATTTTTATCAGCTTTGTCACGCTGTAACCGTAGGCAAGGCAAGGCAAACCGACTCGTTAGCGTGGATCTAAGCGAAGTGGGCGGCAAGGGGCGTTACATGTAATATCAGACGATCGTTTCCTAACAACGCGACTCAACGCATGAATGAATACCGACAAGAACAACAAATCTGAAACGGAATCTGTAGCTGTATCTGTATCTGTATCTGATCGAAGTCTGAACGTTACAAGCATTCTAGCGCGATCTAACGAGTATTTTACATATGCCAACCAGTCTTACAGCTGAGCGTATCGTGCGATAAAAACATATAAATTAAAATACCAAAAACAAAACTTGATTCCACATTCCGAATGCCTGCACGATTATGAATATGAATAACTCTCTATATACATGTATATATGTGTGTGTATATGTGCGTCTGTCTGTACGAGTAGTACACTTGAATCTTGGCTACAAACTCGTTTTTGGGCCAGTGTGTAATCGATAGTCGGCGACTATCGCAATCGATCGTGCAGTTGCTGACCAGAATAGGTCAAGCAATCGATTCGCTTTTGATTCGTTTCGCTGCAGTCGAACAACTCCGCTGTGTGTGCCTGACTGTAGGGTGCTTGGAACCCATCAGAACCCACAAGACTCTCTCGTTCGGCCCACTCTCGATGAGTGCGTTCTCAATTTCTCTGGGCGACACTCGACACTCGACACTCGCTTCATTATGCGTACATTGACTCTACCACCGTGGGGGTACCTCACTGGGCCTAGATCTCGAATCCCAATCCCAATCCCAATCCCAAATTCCGAAATGCCACTTACCTTGACGGGCTCGTCGTTCTCGAAGCCTGCGTTGGTGAAACCAGTCATTGTGCTGGTCTTGTCTTCTACGTTTCTTCTAGTGTTTCCTTCTCCTGTGCTTCCTGCTTAATCAATTAGGCCAGTCAGTCGGTGTGGGCTGCGAGTGAGAGAGAATGGTAGAGAGAGAGAGAGACAAACAATTAGTTATTGAATAGAATCCATTAAATGATTATAAAACAATTTGCGAACAAAACGTAGGAACGAGCAACGAAAAATCGGAGAAACGGAAAACGAGATGCAAAAAAAAAAAAAAAAAAAAAAAAAATAATAATCTCGTGTTGCGAATAAAAAAACATATAGTAAATACAACTAGTATGCGATCATTATTCAAATTGAAAACTTATTACAGGCAGCATTGAAATGGGTAATAATAATCAAAGGCAGCGCGGCGCGATCTATGCATATGTACCCCTATATGCATTCTATATAGATATATATATGTATATATATAGTCGGGTACTATGTGCGAAATAAGTGCGCCATGGCATGTGTAACGGTAGTTTGTGGCTGGGTCAGGTGGAGATCGGACGGTTGCGGGTTCACACACAATAACCATAACAATACCAATAACAATAATAATAATACTATGCACTATTAAAGGCAGCGACGACGTGATTTTCTTTATTGAAATTGCAGTAATAATTTATGCAAATTTCGTCGACAAAATGATTTGATTGGCCTGAAACTAAACAAACGTAACGGTTCTTGCTTGATAACACCAACCAGAAGCAAAGCCTTATCAATATCCGATAATACACACAGCGTAGGATAATGTTGACATTCAGTTTAATAATTCAGTTTAATAACGAATACACTTTTTTTTTTCGTTCAGTTTTTTCGATAGAAAGTGCAACTGCAACTGAAAGTTCTTTGCGAAAAACGCGTCTTTTTATGTCTGCTTGGATCTTTTTGATTCAGAAACCTTACGATTACAGCTGTGCAGGTAGTACGTACAGTATTGACCATGAAGGACCTGAGGCCTGTGCAATTAAAACTCAATTATTTGCCTATTACAGCAAACCCTATTCGGTCACAGTGAGTGCTAATGATACGAGCCGACAGACAGTGGGACGGACACTGTGTCTCAAGTGTGCTTTTAAGTACGATATGTACTATACGTATACGTGGGTATGCGGCTGGTAGTGCCTGGGCAGATATCTATGTGTGTAGGTACCGAGTACCAGGTAATATTCCCATCGCTCGGCCATTGTGTTGCCGCTGTGCCTGTACCAGCTGGCGCACATGTAGCTGTAATTAGCTTCTGGTCGCGCCAGTTCAAGTTCATGTTTCCTGCTCATACATGTTTTGTTTTCGTCTCTCTGTCTTCTGTCTCAGGTAGACATCAATTAATTGCATATTACTACACTTGAAGATCCATGATTATTCTGAGATTCTCGCGTAGTCGCTTCAATGAAGCGCGATAACAAAACGAGCTAGCGAAAAAAATTAGGCAAACAGTTTTTTTTTTTTTTTGCCTTTGCTTTTTGTTCCCTCCCCATTTACGGCGCGCGCATAAAAGACACAACAGCGGCGCAGCTCTGCGAAATTCGCATAGAAATTCTAAATAGCAAAAAAAATATATAAAAAAAAAACCCTCAAACAAATTAACATAATAGCGTACAGAGTTATGGCTTATAATCAGTCGCGACGTAGCTTTATAATTTCAGTAAATTAATATTTATGTATGCTAAGACGCCGACGAAGTATGTGTGCTGGAGTTGTTTGCATAGGAGGCGGCTGTATCTATTTACGATCATCTTTTAAATTTAGAGAATGATTTCTCCGATTTTACAGTTCGGCAATACGTTGGCATTAACAGGCTGTAAGCTCGCGCGATTAACAGACAATGTTTAAACAGCGCTAGCCGAAGTGTTAAGAGTTAGCTAACAGTCTTCGCGCTAGCGTGCATGCACTGTAAAGGACGCTGTACGTTAACAGTGCGCAGTAGCATTAGCAGAGTGTGTGTGTGCATGCAGGCTCAGGAAACGAACTGGCAACGAGCTGAGGCGGAACGAAACGGAACCGAAGAAGTTGATTATGCTTTTTGGGACTTTTGGGATATTTTTGGTTGCGAAGGGAAGTTAGACAAGTCGGTTTTTTTTTTTTGAATGTCAACTTAGCTGCAGTCTGCATGGATGGTTACAGAGAAATGTGCTCGATCTATCGATGCCGCGCTCGATGCCGTTGCTCGATTTGCCGATGTTACGGTATGCTGTTATCGGTGGCTGTGGAATACGTGGAATACGGATTAACTATTAAAAATTGCAGACACACACGAATACCAAACGGTCGGGATCGGAGCGATTGTGCTGTGGCCTGAGGCTCGAATAACAATTAATTGTTTTTGGTTGATTTAAAGCGATGAATCGGCTTGCATACTCATGTGTAGCATGTGCGAGTGGCGTATCTACTACATGGGTGGGTGGGCTATTGTGTGTGTGTGTGCATGTGCGTGTGCGTGTGCGTGTGCGTGTGCGTGTGCGTAAGGCGATCTTATCGGGAGTCATGCAAAAACTTATTCACGGCGCAATTAAAGCTTGCGGATGCGGCCTCAGACTGCGAATAGACGGATAGACGCGTTTAAAAAAGCGTGCGAAAACAGAATGAACGAAACAAAACGAAACTGACTAAACATACATACACATGTACATACATACACACGTACGTATGTGCATAAATAATAAAACGACAAAAAGATCAAGAACTCGCGATGACGACGTAGAACGATTAGGATGATAATAATGATGTTGATGTTGATGTCGATGACGAGAGGGAATGACGATGCTGACGTCAGTTGAAATATCACGGCAACGAGTCGCGATTCGACTACCGGCGAATGGCAATTACATATATATGTACATACGATCGGCTATCGCACGGGTCTCTACATGTTCGCAACGCACCTGCCTGGCCCGCCCGCTGCTGCTCCTAGCCCAACGACGCCCCCAATCCCCAGCTTGCCCACTTAGGCTGTACCTAGAATTTTCGGTATGTGCTCGAGGCGCACGTGTCGCACGAGCTCTATTGGGATAGGCGAGAGCACATACATATGCACGTATCTATGTAGATACTTATAATCCGCATAATGGCGACGACGATATTGTTATTTCTGGTATTTAATTGCGGTTTTGTGGCCGACGATCTCGGCCTGAGCTTGGCTCGGTTTCACTGCGGGTTTTCTCCCCCGTACAATGGGATTGTTCTCTTCTAACTAATTATAAGCAGGGAATTTGTATTTCAAGCTGCGCAAGCTGCACTCACACACGCACACACACTTGCACACACACTTGCACACACACACACACACAGGAATTGTGGCGCAGCCAAAACGGGAATATTATGGGCAATTTTCTGCATTTTCGACGATGTTTTATCTGCCCGTCGTCTATTTTGCGCTTATTGTGATTATTTTCGTTGCGTTTTTGGGCCTGACACGCGTCACAATTAATATTATTATTAATATGATAATTGTTTCGATAACAATCGAAAAATTCGAAGAAGCATAGAGAAACAGAAAAAAATAAACTATTTATTAATTATTATTCCAAGTGCTACACGTCGAAAATTGTACGTTTGCTACACATTTTAATTTTCGATGTACGTTGTTTTGCATAAAATTGGCCACTTTACATGTTGTGTCTCTTTCTCCCAGTCTCTCTCGTTTTCTTGACTTGTTTCTATTTATTTTTATTCGATTTTTCGCTCGTTGGCATTGCCCAATTTTAAACACAGAAAGCGTCGAAGAAATAACATCGCAAAACATCGCAAGCAGTGAGCTGCATTATCCCCGTGTGCACACACAATACAGATTGGACCTTAAGTGGATACGTTTTGGCATTTGTGCCACACATAAATAACAACAAGCACAACATCGCGAATGCAGAAACAGCGAAAAATACTATACAACCGTATACTAGACCGCGTACAATATACAATATGCATATAGAAACTAACAGCAAAGCAATCGGCCGAAAAAGCAAAAGTTTTCAGTTTTGTTGAGGCTGCTCGACGAGGCTGCCCTTTTTACAACGGCCACCCAGTGTGTGTGTGTGGCGGGTTGGGGAATGGACGCGCGTCGATCTGACTTTCAAAAAATACAAAAATATACAAAAAAAAATAAATTAAAACAAGAAAAAATTGTGTAAAACCCTCAACGTAGTAGATAATGAACTGAAGCGGACTTTAAGCACCCCGTTCGCGGCTGCGGCACTTGCTGCACTCATAGCGAATGCTCTTCTCGTAGAATCGGAAGAATGCCGAAAAGGATAACAGTAGTTTACAAGTTTTGTAAATATAAAAAAGAATAGTTAAGCTATTCCAAATATTTGAACTTGATTCCAGAACGTTTTTTTCTTGTATACATTCTGTAAGAACTGTCGCAGGATTTGCTTAGAAAAAAATTGGCAAACTTTTCTTTATAATTCACACATTTTGCTGGCACACACTTTGCTCGCCTGGGCAGGGTAGACGGTAGTCGTTATAAGGTTCGTTTAGGTTTTGGGGTTTATTGTTGTTCAGTTGTTGTTGTTGTTGGTTTTTCCTTTATTGGCTAGCAAATGTATTTGCCATGCATTCGAAATTTGTCGTGCGCTTTGTTTAGTTTCTTCTTTGGCTCTTTTACATACATTTTACATTTATTTTGGTTATTTCGCTATTTTTTTTCTGTTTAATTTTTTTGGGTTTTTATTTAATTTCGGTTTCGGTTTTGAGGGTTTTTTTTTTTGTTTTATTTTATATGGCATTTGCATTTTGTTTTTATTTCTTTTTTTTTGGTATTTGCGGCTTGGTATTTTGTAATGGCGCGCAACGTGCGATCAATGTAACGGTTTGAGCACTGGGTACGTACGGTGAAAAAGTGAGCAGGAGTGGGGTGTAAGGCAGGGGTAGTTAAGGAGTAGAATATGGATTTGATAGAAGAGAGAGAGAGAGAGAAAAACACTCACAGAATTCACACAAAACAAATCGCCGACAGATCCTACGTTCCTTTTCGTTAGTTCGTTTAACTGAATTTTTTTCGAGTTCGTTTTCGATGTATTTTCTTAAGTCTATTTATTTATTTTTTTTTTTGTTTTTTGGGTGGATTTCTGGTCGCGACCCTCTGCTGGCCAAGTGTCCGACTGGCTGCTTGCCTCGCTTAACAATGCCAAGAAACGGCGACAACGTGCGAATTTTAAACGAAAAACACTTTCTAGCTAATTGGAGTGATTAGTTCCCGACGTCGCAGTCGCAGTTAACGCTGCTGCTGCTGCTGCTGCAGTCACTGCCTATTGTTGCTGCTGCTGCGGCTGCGGTTGCGGCTGGTGTTGCGTAAATCGAGAGAGCGCAGCCAAGAGATATATGGACAAGGTTATCTATCTGGGCATTAGCTGGAAGTAAAGCTATCAGCACAGCGGCTAACTGTAAATAATCAAGAGCTCTGCTCGGCCGTGATTCGTCGCGCTGCCCAATTCTGCCGGCCATAAAAGCCGAAGAGGCAGCAGCAGCGGTACTCGAAAGATAAGCACAAAACACGAAGCAGCAAGCCGCGGCGCTTTTGAATCTCCCGCTCTGCAACAATGTCGGGGAGACTTGGGAATAATCGCAGCGCTTGCTGCGCGCCTTGGTCGTGTGCCGCATCGACCTCTGTACGCGCAGCGTGTGTCTCGGTTGAGCTGTACTTCGCTGCGCACAGTGATCCGACATATATTTTATTTAAGAAAATTTTCAAGTAAAGTATTTAACGATATATACATATATATATATATATATATATATATATATAGATATATAGTCTCATACTATTAGCTGCGCATCTCTCATCTCTAGCCGATATTGTCGGATTCGGGCGATAAGGTTGACTAGCTCAAGTATCTCATGGCTATTTATTGTCAATTGCTGCCCCATAAATTCTAATTAATAAGCACACTCTGGCACTCCGGCACTCTGGGCGACTTTTGGGCAGCGGGTGCGCATGCAAGAGTTGGGCACGCTCATCTGACCCGGCCTGGCAACGTTATCGGCACCGTTTACGATCGCACCACCAGTTGGCCATTGTGACCAGTTATTAGCGCGTGATTAGGCGCTGTGATTCGATTTGGTCGCAGATCATAAATATAATTATGATTAACCGAAGTCAGGCGATTCGGTGCTTGTGATTTCGATGATATTCCCATTTCAATTTCAATTTTGTGATTTATCTGATGACTAACCGACAGGTAGCCAGGAGCGACGGGAGCTGGGCGGGTGCTCAACCTGCATACAGTACGTAGTGTTGTAGCTGTACTTCAGGCGGCACTTGACTATCGCTGGAGTGTCTCTTCTAATGCAGGAGCTTACAGTTTGTCGACATTTAAATGCGCTGGCAACTCTGTAGCACAACAGCTGAGCGGGAGAGCGAGCGAGCAAGTTGAAGGGCAGCCTACTTAACACGTTTATGACAGAGCGCGGAGCAGACAGTTCATCTGGCTGAAGTGCGCGCGAAGATGGCGCTCAAGTGTAGCTTCGGGGGAGGGCAACAACCCCTTGGTGTTGAGAGCCAAGATTAATGACAGCTCTCGCAGAAGCCTGACGCGCTGACCCAGTTAACAGCTTGCGATTGGCATTGATTTTGCGCTGAGATCAAACGAAGCGCAGCAGCAACTATTGTGAACCAACAAAATGGCAGCCATTCAGCAGCATGAAAGCTGTTTGCTATGCGCCACGCAATGCTGCTGCAAAGCTGCTGGCTATGAAACCAATTAAAAATGTCCCATTCTTAAAATCCTTTTTTTCCCATTGGAAAAACCCTCCGATTTCGCGACAATAGACAAAGTCAATGTCTGATTTGATAGACATTGCTGCAGCGGCGCGCTTATCGTGCTTTTTTACAACCCCGACACGTTGTTGTCCCGCCGAAGGCTAAGTCAAACGATAAGTCATCGCCGCAAAAGTGAAGAGGCACTTCAAAAAAAATTAAAAAAAAAACAACAACAAAATACTGTGTAATGTATGTAATCAACAATAAAAATGAAAAAAAAAAAAAACAACAGCAAAAATAGACAAAACGCGAAATTTAATATAAATTGAATTCGACAAAAACGTGAAGTTCTTTAAAAAGCGGAAATGTTCTGGCGACAATTATGCGTTAATTATCAAGAGTGGCAGCCGATCGAAATCGCGACTAATTGCGGTAATCAACTTGAGATTAACTCGAGAGAGATTTGCTTGATATTAATGCCATTTCACTTCAGTCTGTGCAGCGCAACTCGTTGAACTTGAACTCCCTCCCCCATGGGTCCCATAGGGAGCATTACCTGCCGAGTGCCTATAAATAGACTGACTAATTCAGAGGGCAATAGCAGCGCAGGCAACAGCTGTACTCGCAATGCAGCTCTATATATATATTTAAATATATACGAAACGATATACGATATATATATATATATGTATAGCAGATATTGCTATTCATATTACTCTATCTCCATCGAGCAATTGTAATAAATCTGCTCAATTACGTTGCGTAGCGTGTTTGTCGTCGTCTCGTTTTTGCCTTTTTCGTTTCGTTTCGTTTTGCTTTTGTATTTTTCTTGACCGTTTTTGCTGGTCACGTGTATTGCGACTTCTTCGACGGTGTATCTGTATCTGTGTCTGTTTGTGTGTGTGTGAAGTGGATTGGGTACTGGTTTTTTGCGTCCAGGCACTCGCCTATTTTTAGCCAACATTTTTTTTAGCTGCTGATTTCATTTCATTAGGCGCGCGATACTTCACATTCGCCTTGCCATAGTAACTGCTGCATATTTGTTGATATTGGCTGGGAATTTTTAAATAAAACCAGAAGAGGGGAACGCGGAGCAAGCGAGGAGCGAGCGAACGCGCGCTGCAATCAATAATCATCTTGCGCGCATTACGTATACGCAACGTGCAAATTGTTAGCGGCAAAAGTGCAGCCATAATTGTACGCAAAGGACACAGTTGCACTGTGCATTTATAGCCAAGTTTGAAGCTATTTTATTTCGGCAAAAAAAAACTCCAACAAGGCAATTAACATTTAAAACACAAGTGAAGAAGTGTAGCTTTTATTGGCATTATTAGAGTATTTTTTGGGCATTTTCGAGCCGTACCGGAAAGTGTGTGTGTGTGCTGGAAAATCAGGCATAAATCTTATCGGAAATGCGCGATAACGTAACGTGGCTAGTTAATCTTTATAGCAGGAACTATAGCGAAAATCAATCAATTTAAATTTGATTAAGCTGTGATTTCGCGGTGCCATAAAAAAACAACAAACACGAACGTAATATTTATGGCCAGGGATTATAATTGGGTTGACACACACACACACATATGGGTAGTGTAAGCGCGCGTGTGTGCGCGTGTGTGTGTGTGTGTGGTTTATGGCTCAGAAGTCACGCGAAGCACTTGAACACAAAGAACGAGAACGGACGCAAATCGCAGCTGGAAAATCCAAGCGGCCCTCGGATCGGCTCGCATGCCATATACAAATCATATATCACACACACACACACACACACACACACGTTAGGTAAGTGTGTGTGTGTGCGAGTGATAAATAAATAATAAAAAATCATTGTTATTAATACGATTATTGTGTGCACAGTTGCGTGTTAATTTTCTGTGATTTTCGTCAAGTGAATTTTGTTTTTCATTATATTTCCCCCCATTGCTGCCTGTCTGTACCTGTGTGTGTGTGCGCCTGTGTGTGTGTTTTTTTCAATTTGTTAGCACAATGCAAATGGCTCACATCCAAAGCGATCGCTCTGCCCCTCTGCCCCAACTTAGCCATGCAGAGCGTGCTAAGTACAGGCAGGTAGACAGCAGCTATGCGGGCATCGAGACGGGGCAAGGGGAAGGGTGAAGCAGGAGCAGCACAAGAGGAAGTAAGGGAGAAGAAGAGGAAACAAAGGGGGTAGCCGGGAGGAAGCAGGCAGTAGCAGGGAGTTAAGCAGAGGAAGCGTTTTAGCTTGTTAAATTTCAATGGCGATCCGAGTTTGATTAACTATTATTAGAGCGCTGCGTGTGTGTGTGTGTGTGTGTGCTCTGTTTGTTTGTTTGTTTGGCAGACTCCAAGCGACCCCCGCCCCCTCGCAGCCGCCCCCCGCCTGTCGACTGGCCGATGGCCAAATCTATTTACAGCTCGAATTGTCGCGTTTGCAGCCAATGGGCCAAGAGTCAAATAATTAACTACGACTGCGAATTGTTGTTAATAATTAAGCAACAATAACAAGTAGAGGGGGGAGTGACCAGTGGGGTGGGGTGGGGGGAAGTATATGCTGGGTTAGCGACACAAACAATAACTTTATTTCTTGCGCTGTGGCACGGTTCAATTGTTATTAACCAATTAAATTGTTGTTGCTTATTGTTGTTATTGCAGGTTCAGTCAACTCGTTTCATGCTGCACAATTTACCCGTTTTATTGCTATATATATATATATATATGCTATCGTAAATATCGTTTATATAGTATAGATGACTATCTGCCGATCTGCTGTGAACTTGCACCTGAATTAACTGCCAGACTTTCGCAGAAGCAACAAGAATTTCTAGTTCAATTTCAAAGTCCCCGAAAACTGCACATTTCTTGTCTGTCTCTTTGCGTTTTCCTCCTCGCGCTCTCTCTCTCTCTCTCGCTCTCTCTCTCTCGCGTTCGCGTTGTTTCTTCATTCTCTATCTTGCACTTGCATTCCTCAATGATTTTTGTCGTCAACAAGGCGTCGACAAAAACAAGTAGCGTGTTTAGGCCGTCGAGCAACCCAACGGGGGGCTACCCTGTAAGGGGCAGCAGTTGCCGCTGTGCGCGCTTCATGCGTCGGGCTTGCGGCATGTTCGAGCTGCGAGCGAGCGGAATCCACAGTTCTGAACCAAACCCAACTGTCTAGCCTACCCGGCTTGGCACTTCTGTCCAGGGTAGTCGCGCCAGCTCGTTTGGCGTGCGGCCAGTAGGGCGCATTGCGCATACGCGCTGTGTGCCGTTGCTTGCAGCCAAAAAGCAGCGAACTGAATGAAGCATGAGTGTGAGTGTGAGTGTGAGTGCGCGTGTGTGTGCAGGGTATGCACAGGGTATGTGTGTGTTACGGGCGGCACATGCAACAAACCTTTTGGCGAGCGCGTGTTTTCGCTTTTCTCTCTTGTTGTGATCACACATACGTCCCGTATGCGCGCGCCTCGAATTCGCCGTGCTGTGTGTGCGTGTAGCTGCTTGCCGCCGCTGCCGAGATGCGTCTGGGCCAACTGCTTGCCACAGCGCTAACTGAACGAATGAAATTTGTTTTTGTTGCATCGCCAGTTGACAAACAACGGACGACGGACAGAACGATCGACCGACCAACTGTCTGGCCGACTGTCTCCCTCTCTCTCCCTCTCTCCCTCTCTCTCTCCCTCTCTCTCTCTCTCTCTCCCTCTCTCTCTCTTTCGCTTGCTGTCTCGCCTGCTGTGTTTTTGCTGCTGCTGCTGCGACCGCCATTGCGGACACGTCCGCGACCGAGACCGCGACCGCGACCGCGACCGCGACCGAGACCTTCGTCGTCGATTAGAATGCAATTAGTGGCAACATCGGCCACACGAGCAACAACAACAGGCCCAGAGACAACAGCAACTCTAGAGACAACAACAACAACAGCAACAACAGCAGCAGCAACTCCAGCAATTTCTGAGCAAACGCGACTCAGTCTCGTTTTAATTTTCAGTCTCAGTTCGCGTTGCCTTCGTCTCAATTACGCATCGATCTATTTGTTTCTTTATAATTTAGCAGCAACAATCCCCCCCCCGCGCCCCCCGCGGCCACTCCCTTTTTTGTTGTTAGTTTTTTTTAGCCTGCTAGCTGTCTCCCTGCCTCGCACTCCTGTTTTGTTTGCTTTTTATCTGCCCTAATAGTTTCCGCTTTTGCCGCACAATTTTAACTTTTAATTTTATTTTCTGTTTTTTGTTTTTTGTTTTTTGTTTTTAGTTAGTTTGCGTGCTGTTTCTGCCCCCTGCCCCGGCTGCTTCTTCTGTTTTTGTGTAGTTGTTTTATTATCAACGTTGCGAGTGTGAGTGTAAGGGCGGGTTGGTGGGGGGGGAATAATTACTTATATAGCATATTATTTATGAGGAAAACCGCGACAAGTGCGCCACACCGCGTCGCGCATGTTTTATAATTATTATTTCAGCCTCAGTTTTCTTTGCTTAGCCCACTTTTTGCTCTGCTCTGCTAGTTCATCCTGCCCCCCCGCCTGCCCCTCTCTCACTCTCCTCTCTCACTCTCCTCTCTCTCTTGCTTTCGTATTTATCTTTTCGTTGTCTCTTTTTGCGCCAAGGTTTACACTTCATTTGACTTTCGGTCTGGCTTTGCCGCGCGCGAATTCGTTTCGATATTGTTTCTCTCCTGCTCTTCTCCTCTTGCGCTTGCGCTTGCTCTTGCTCTTGCTCTTTCTATACTATTTGCTCAGCTGGCATAGTTCGTTTGCGCGTTACACGAATTCGCCGCATCACTCGCAGGCTCCACCTGTCCGCCGCAATTCGCCCAGACTTGCCTCATCCGGGATCTGGCCATATCGCAAGTTGCGCCTTTTGCGTCGCGGCTTTTTCGTTCATTGTTTCACTTGTTTGGAGTCTCGGTCTCTCTGTCTCTCTCTCGCCCCCTTCTTTTTTGTTCTTTCATCTTCACTTGTTTGTTATTTCGCTGTCCATTAAGTGCTTGTACCTCTGGCCCCGCACCCCTCACAAGCTTCAATTTCAATTGATTTTTGAAGTCGTTTTTTTTTCGTCTTTTCTTTTTATTTTTTGTCTATGTGTTTTTTCCCTCGATTATTTTTGTGCCCTCTCATCGGCGTCTCATTTGTTACGACTGTCAGTTCTATGATGCTAATGAGCGACAACAATTGCCTGCCCGCCTCAGCCCCAGCCCCAGCCCCAGCCCCAGCCCCAGCCCCAGCCCCAGCCCCAGCCCCAGCCCCAGCCCCAGCCCCAGCCCCAGCCCCTCGCCCGTTGCCCAATCATGCTTCTATTCGAGAAATTCCTAATTTAACTGAAGCCTTTTTTTTTTTTTTTTTTTTTTTCATTTTTTCGCTTATTGTCAGTAAAAAATGAGCTTAAAATAACCAACAAAATTAAATATGGAATTATAAAAATAATAACATGAGGCCCCTAATGCATGCATTGCATGGAAACTATCGCAGGTGGCGATAGTAAGGCTTAAAACTATCGCCACTGTTTAGCAAGTTCAAAGCAAAAGGACAGAGAGAGAGAGAGAGAGAGAGAGAGAGAGTGTGGGCGATAATCGCAAGCATATTGACTACTATCGATAAACAGCCTTGCACATATGATTTCAATTAAAAAAAAAACTATCGCAAGTGGCGATAGTAAGGCGAAAGTAAGAGGCAGAGCGATAGGCAGAGAGGCTAGGCAGAGGCAAAGTCGGGTAATAGATAATGCATGCTATCGATAACTGCTGCACGTGCTACTACTATCGTTTCAATCAATTTCAAGCATTTGATATTGCTTTATTTCTGGCCCTCTCTCTCTCTCTCGCTCTCTCTTGCACTCGAAACTGCGCTCTGCTCACTTGTCATGTTATAGCCCTCAAAATAGCCGTTTATAGCTACGATCTGTCATGCCCGACGATTGTCAACATGAGTCGATCGAGTTTGCTCATTGTGACTCAGGATTCGCACGCATTATCATCCGTATCGCACGGCACTGTAACTGATATACATGCGCGTTGTCCAGATGCGTCGAAGTTAGAATAAGATATTGAATAGTTCCAGCGAAGATTCTAATTGTGGGATATCAGTTACTCCCTGTTTTGCTGCCTGCTGAGCTGCGCCTCGTGATTCGATTCTAGATCTGGCTATAATGTTGCATTTCAATGCGCCAACTTGGACTGTCCATATATACAGAGATTTTGGCTTTACTTGTAGCTATAATTCGCGTTGTTGATTGCTTTAATTCTGGCTTTTATTCTGGCTGTAATTGCAGCATTGCCTGCATTCTATTTGTAATTTATAGTAAACTTTCCAAGCTAGAGTTCTGACCACAGGCCAGCACTACAGCTGAACTGTACAGCTGCTTTATTGCCCTTATTTCCGGCTATATTACTAGCTAAATCCCGTGCCTTTTCAGCATCAAAAACACTTGAGATCTTAGTCAGCTTTGAATGAACTCAACGTGGCAATTGCCACCGACAGCGCATGAGGCGTTGCCGCTTATCGCCGGCTAAATTACTTGGCCATAAATAACAATAAAGTTTTTGGCCGTTAGCAGTCTTATCAGCAGCCGCAGCAGCAGCAGCAGCAGCAACATCATCGTCATCGTCATCGTCATCGTCATCAATATCAACAACAGATGCGCACAATTTTGTCTAGCCCCTCGCTTACGTCCCCCTGCCTTCCCTAGCTGCTCCTACAGCTGCAACTTGATATTGTTGATGAACATATTCATGATCGGAGTGCGCGGTGAAAGCCGACCGAAACTTTTCCAGACTTCGAACTGGACTGGAAATTAACCGAGCTCGAACATACAAAATAAAAAACGTTTTTCCGGCGCCTTGAATTCCATTCTAAGGTCGTTTCTTTCATAATGAGTGTAGGGGGGGGGAGTCAGGGCGGAGCAGGCTTATTACAAAGAAAACAAAGCGCGAAACAAAGAAAACAACAAAACAAAACAAAAACATGTTTCAGATCCGATTCGAATCGAAACACACCGATCAGGGCTGTTGGTTGGGCATGTTTTGTTTTCTTCTTGTTGCTGCTGCTGTTGTTGTTGTTGTTGTTGTTGTGTGACTTATGCAATGCGTCGTGGAGAATCCCCAGATGCAGCAGCAGCAACAACAAGACGCTGCTTAGTGTACACTGCACAACAAAGCGAGCGAGTCAGCCGAGTGGCTTGAAAGCGGCGTATTTATCGGGTATCAATGACTTTAATTGGGTTTCTCTAGGGTATACAATGTCTATACAGTATAAGGTATTTATTGAAAAAAAAGTTGAGCTGGCCATGATTAAATGGTAGGGTATTTTCCAGTGTATAGCTGGCGTATATATATTGCGTATATATAAGCCAACAAAAGCGAGCTTGCTGTGACAAACCATGCGCATTGCGCTCGATTTACAGGGTATATGTGCATGCTGAGTGTGTGCTTATACATGCATACCCGAAACTTGGCAATTAATTGTAGGGTATATTGCATGTATATGTGTAGTTTGTGAGCATTCCAAAGGGTTTGATGCGTCAGGACGACTTTAAAGGGTTTTATGGCTATTTTATGGCTATGTATGGCTATTTAAAGGGCAATTTATAGCGCATTTATAGTGTATATAGATACATTATATTTTTGGTATATATATGCCATGTTCATACGGCATTTACAATTGATATTTTGCGTATTTATAGCGCTTGCTTAAGGCGTGAACAAGTCTTCTAGTCTCCTGTTGTGCGCAAACTTTTATTGGCCAGTGTAGTCTGTGTGTGTGTGTGTGTGTGTGTCAACTTATGCAAATTAGTCTGCCTAATGATGCCCGATGATGATTTCTATTTTTTGTCTGTTTCGTCTCTGCGCCGTGTTGTTATCGCTTCTGTTGTTGCCGTTGCTGTTGTTGCCGTTGCTGTTGTTGTTGCTGCTGCTGCTGCTGTTGCTGTTATCGTTGTCTCTTCATCTGCGCACAGTGCGCGCTGTCAGCGGCAACTTTTGACTTTAATGAAGTGATAACTGGCGGGCGCAACTAGCGGCAGCAGATGAAGTTGCTGCCGGGTCGCTCCAGTTTCGCTTGTTGCTGCTGCTGATGCTGCTGTTGTTGCTGTTGCTGTTGGTGCCTTGTTAATTTCAAGTGCACATAATTTATTTGCAAATTGTATTATCGGACAGCAGACCAAATATTTGTGCGCTTGTTTGGCACCTGCCGTACCAAAGCGGGCGACGACGACGACGCACACGGCGTATGAGTAATAAAGTCAATCTGCCAGGCCAGCACAGCCTCAGCCTCACGCGCAGCGGCAGCAACAGCAACGATCACAGCGATAACAAGCACAACAGGCAAACGCGAAGACAGACAGCAAAATTATCAACAACAACAGCAGCAACAACAACAGCAACAACAGCAGCAGCAGCAGCAGCAGCAACACTTTAAGCTGAAAAGGAGTTGTCGCTGCTTTTTATTGTTGCGCAAAATGTGCACAAAAAATTATGAACAAACACAGGCAACAACAGCAGCAGCAGTGACAGCAGCAACAACAGCAGCAGCAGCAGCAGCAACAACAGCAACAACAGCAGCAGCAGCAGCAGCAATTTTATGACGAAGGGCGAAAGTTGCAAACAAAATGTCAAGATAATAAAATGCAAAAGGATGCAATGTCTGTGCATGTCTGTGCATGTCTGTGCATGTCTGTGCATGCTTGTGCATACTTTTGCGCGTTCGCTGCTGTTGCGCAAATCTTGCATGCGCTTTGCTAATTAACTGTTTAATTGAATTGGGCAATGGGAGAGAGCGAGAGAGAGAGAGAGATTCAGCCGACACGACTTGCTAAATACCCTATAAAAAGAACACATACACACAGTAGAAGGCTACATTTGCCATAAATAGTAAAAGAAGCAGCCATAAAACGAGTTCTACTAGATTTTTTTTGGTTTGAAACGTTTAGGGTATGTGCTGGTCGCGCCTGCCTCACTTGCCATAAATTATGGTACATGCAGCTTGCATAATTCGACAATTTTGCAAAGGCGCAAACGAGAACGAGAACGAAACGAAATGAAATGAAACGAAACGAAATGAAACGGAATAAAAGTAAATTGCGAAATTGCAAAATTGCGATATTGCGAAATTGAAAATTAATGTTTATGGCTCATTAGTTAATTCGGATATTATGCCGCCGCGCCATTCGAATCGACAGTCGCGGAATATATCATCGATTCTGAGATTATAGCAAGCATTTCATAAGATATTCAAAATATATTTAATAAAATATATAATTTATTTGCATTTAAATAGCGGTAAATTCATGCGGTAGATCTGCTTCAAGTGGCGAGAAAAACATATATGTATATGTATATCTAGCTATAAATAACTTACCATAATGCTGTGCGAGAGAGATCATGTGCAATTTATGGCAAACTTTAAAATAATTAAATGTGCATTTGGCAGCGAAAATTTTGCTAAGCAATCAGCGTGGGCTGTCCATAAAGCACTTACCATAATACTGAGCGCAGTTTATGGCAGATTTTTATGGCAGCAAAGATATTGACTTGAGACTGCCTGCAACTATTGGAAAATGCAAATATGCCTTAACTATTGACCATAAAATTTATAGTAAAATGAAAAAGGCATAGAAAATGCAGAAAACGTATACCAAAACTATAGCAATCCCATAAATGTGCACAAAAAGTGTACCATAAAGTTTATGGCAAGTTCAAAAATGCTTAAATTGTGCTTTAACATGACAGATAAATTAAAAAAAAAGAAATTATAGCAACTTACTTTAATGCGCGCTTAGCGACTTAATGCACTTAGCCGATCTGAACGGAAGTCGAGCTTGAACTATCAATATATGAATATATACATATACATATTTATAAACGAACTGGCCGAAGTATGCTATAAAATATTGTATATAAACGCTAACGAGCTGGAAAAATGTTTTTCCGTTTACTATTATTTCCCACATTTGTCTCGCGCGAAGGCGGAGTCGCAGTCGCAGTCGCAGTCGCAGGAGGAGGCACCGTTAGAATACGTTTATAGCGCTCTTATGCAATACGCTGCTATAAATTAATTAAAAACTGTTTGCCCGCTTATTTGCCTCGTGCTGCTCCGTGTGCGGAAGTGCATTGATTTTCCACTGAAGCGGTCGCTCGACGTTGTGTTTTGCAGTTGACGTCGCCGCTGGCGTCAGCAGTTACAGTCGAAATAATTCTCACACCTTCTGCCAAAAAATGCAAATTCAATTTTTTGCCGTGTATTCTCCGAGACTGTTCAACGCATTCAATTCAATTTAGAACTTCGCGCTGCCGTTTTGCAGGTGATTTGTTATCGGCGGGCGGAGCGCAGTCGGCGGCCATTTATGCAAATTCCGCCGCGCAAACGGAAATCCGCTCGCCAGCGGCGACGGCGCAGCGAGGCGAGAGACTCCCAGAGACACTGCACGCGGCCTGTGGAACGCATCTCTGTGCGAAACAGCGAAATTGCCACGCATCTGGCAACGCGGGCAGTGAAAGTTTTCTATGCTGGCGCAAAGAGGAATCAGTTGGCAGCAGCTGCAGGCGTGGGCTGGGCTGCTGAAGGGTGCGGGGAGAGGGGAGGGGTGGCGCATTGAAAAGCTGCGCATGTGCGTTGAGCGCTTAAATAACGCGCGCATGCAGTGCGCATGCCAAAAAGGCGACACAGGCGAACGTATCCATCGGATACACACGCACGCACTCGCACACACACAGTGGCAGCAGCAGCGGCGGCAGCAGCACACGCGCGTCACATGGCCGCTTTTGGGCAATCGCTGTCGCTGCTGGCAGCAGCACCTTCTCGTCCCTCGTCTCTCGTGTCTCGTCTCTCGTCTCTCCCCTCTCGTTAATTGCAAAACAATTAAAGCGGGCGGCAGCTGCTCTGTGTGCGCGCTGCCAAACCGTCTACCCTCCCCCCGCCCAGACCACGCTCTATAACACTCGCGCCCACCCTCATCCACCCTCACCCACTGCCTGCCACCCCCTATCCCCCCTGCACGCTGCCAAACCGCCGCTAGCCTGCCAAAACCGGCAAACGATCGTCTCAGCTGTCAATTAGTCTTAACGACTTGCGCGCGCGGCGCTGCTTATAACCAGAGCAGCGCTGGGCACACTGGGCCGAGTAGAGAGTAGAAGAGTGGAGAGTGGAGAGCGGAGAATGGAGTGTGTGCGCGGCGGGGGAGCGGAGGTGCATTTTTTGACATTTGCATGTGCATTTTGTTGGGTTAGGCAATGCTGGGCATTTTGTGTTGCCTTAACGACTTTGCTTATGACACGCGTGCCGCGCACTCCCTGTTCCCTCTCGCCTTTCTGCTCCCTTTCTCTCTCTCTCTCTCTCGCTCTCTCGCCCACTCCCTTCGCCTGCCTGCCTTCTGTTTTCCCTAGAATTGTTTGATAATACTTAGTTATTTACAATATCTTATTACTTGCGCATATTGTTTATCGTGGTTCATGTGTGTGCGTGTCTTATACACCGAGTGTTTGTCTTATACGCCTATACGCAAAAACAGCTGCAGCTACATGCATATATATATATATATATATTATATTATATGCCAAACTTTGAGTGCCACGCTTAAATGTCACTCTTATACATCAGCCTTAAACGTCACTCTTATACGCGCATCTGCTACGCCTGTCTATGCGCCTGTCGCATCCTACGCCCAACTTCCGCAGACTGCTCAGTCTTATAAACACTTATAACTCAAGCTACTTACCGTGTTGCACAGCTCTCTTATACGCGCCACCAGTCACGCGTCAAGCTCAAACAGGATGCGCCGCTGCGGGCAGAGCGAGATGGAAAAAAAAAGCACTTCCGTCTCGTTTGATCGGTTTGACACGCGCGCGCGCTGCTCTCCTTTTTTTTTATTTAATTTAATTTGAATTTATTTTTTATGCAATTGTCTCAATCCGCGCTTATTTTATGATTGTTCTTTATTTTTTGTATTTTTGGCTTTGTGCTGCTGGCGTTGTACTCGTTTTCCTGGCGTTATGTAATGAGTTTTAAAAAAATTGTTTCTTCTTCTTTGTGTTGTTCTTCTCGTTGCTGCTGCTGCTGCTGCGTGTGTGTGTGAGTGTGTGGGGTCGACGACGGGGTGTTGCGGGGGCGAGTAGCTTACATTTCCGTTGGCGCAGGACAAAAATAACAAAAAAAAAAATCGAAATTTGACTAAAGTTTTGCAAATTTTGAGCTAAATTTGCTCCAATATATATATATATATATATATATATTAAGTTTATTCAAGTGAATTTAAATATTTTATACAGTTTGAGGCAGTTGATTTTATTTTGTAGTTAATTTTTTTTTTTATTTTTGCTGATTTTGTTGGTAACACGAGGAAACACGACCAACTCGAAAACGCACTAAAACGGTATTAAAAGCCGAGACTAAAATGAACTTTGCAAGTAATTTACAGTGCGACTTGAAGCGACGCGCGCCGAGCCGAGCAGAGCGCGAGAGAGACACGAGACGAGACGAGACGAGACACGAACGCAGCACGAAGCAGCGCGAGAGTGCGCGCACAGCACAGTGAGAGAGAGTCTGTGTGTGTGTGTGTGAGTGTGATTGAGAGTGAGCGCGCGCACGAACGGAGTTCACTTCACTTTTGCACTTGTTGCCTTGTTGCGGGGGCGCTGGCCGTGCTCAGTTGAGAGCAGCGGGCGATGGGGCGGGCAGGGATCGGTGCTGCTGCTGCTGTCAGCGCAGAGATGCGGCCAGTTAGCAGAAGATAACTGACAACGGGCCCAAAGAAAAACAGCTGCTCGTTATCGTCGAGCTGTGTTTGCGTGTGTGTGTGAGTGTGCGTGTGTTGGATGGAACGTGTCGTGTTGCGAGAGCAGCGAGTCGGCAGCAGTTGTTGGCGTTCGGCTTGGGAATGATGTTGGCTTAAAGCCAGCCGCTACGTAATATACGCTCAGATCCTGTTTGCATGCGGTCGCAGCTGACGCGCGCAGCGCTGCTGACGCCAACGTTGCGAACAGCTGCGAGCGTGCGCGCCCGAGAGAGAGCCAGGCGAAGCAAAGCGAGGCGAAGTGAGGCGAAGCAAGTGCGCTCTCGGCTCAGCTCCATTTTGTTTGCGAGAGCGGGTGCTGCGCGCGCTCGCTCTGTGTGTGTGTGTGTGTGAGGGTGAGCGCGACGTCTCTGGCGTCGACTGCGCAGCATCGGGTGCGGTGGCTGCGCTTCGAACTCGCTTCGAACTTGCTCGATGCTGCTGCTGGCGCTGCTGCTGCTGCTGGCGCAGTGTGGCCGCGTTTCGCTGGCGTTTTTGGCGATTGCGGGTGTGGGCTTGCACCGAGGGGATTTACATTTTGTCAGCCAATCGCACAAGCGGCGCTTTTCAACTTTCATTAGAAATTGCGCGCGATTCAGCCACGCCCCGGCTCGACGCAGCGCAGCTCGGCTCAGTGCGTGTCGCTCGCGCAGTCGCAGTCGCTGCCAGCTGGTGCTGCCAGCGTCGTTTAGCAACTTTTAATACAATAATTGGTAATAATTGCCGTTAATGGAAAACCATTTGCATGCTGCGATTGATAACCGCCCCCCCCCCACTACACTCACCCACAACCCATAACCTCCCCCCCCCCCTCTCCATAGCTGCGCTTTATGTGTCACTGTCAGCGGCATCGTCGACGTCTGCGTCGAATTTGTTTAATGTCGTCCGAAATGCAAAGCAGACAAACAAATGAGAAACAAAAGTCGGAGGCAAACAAACAACAATAGAGCGAGAGAGGGACGTGGGACAGAGAGGGGGAGGGCGCGACAAATTTATCATTTCAGCTTTTAATTTATAAATTATTTATTTATTTATTTGTTTGCCTTTTCAATTTCGATTCGCTCTTGCGCTTTGTCACTTTTCGTCATCATCAGCAAACGTCACGCACACTTATACTTCTTATACTATAAAGCTATATATCTTTATCTACATCTGCAGCCATATCGGCATTCCTTTCGCTCATTGTCTAAAAGCGGCGAGTCTTGCGAATTTGTTGCCGAAATTTGCACTCTTATACGCAGGTTAGAGCGCTCGCCCCTATTCTTCTGTCACTTTACGACACTCTTATATCGCATTTATGCTGCTATTTCCGTTTCGTTTCGACTTTTCCGCTTTCTTCTCGCGCTATATTTAGTCTTGGCTCGTGAAGGTCTTTTCTGCGCACATACCCCACTCTTATATTGCTTTGTAGCGCCAGCTTCCTTCACTTGTTACGGCTCGGCTACGCTATGCGATGTGCGACACGGTTGTTCTACGTCTTTGATGGATTTTTTTTTCTTGTTTGCGAATGATTCATCAATAATTTATGATATAAATGCTCACTCGAATACATTTGCAATGTGTAAGCAGTACTCTTATACTGCAGTTGAACTCTTTTTTCTGAAATTAGTGCAAGACTCATACACTCTTATACAAAGGAATAGGACACGTCATTGTTGCAGTCCCCTTTCGTCGCATTCCTGCAGTCTTATACGTCGACAACTTATGCAATTACTGCGCATATTGCACTCTTATATACAACAATTTAAATTATTTATATATGCAGCTTTTTGTGTAGCTATCAGTCTTATACGCATACACACTACACTCGTATACACCGAGATATGCAAGTAATGCCTTATACTCGCACATTGTTTACTCAATTGTCTACATTCCAGTCTTCTACAGCAACCCCTACGGCTCGTGCAAGTCTTATACAGCTTGCGACTTGCCGCATGCCTTTACAGTTCAATAAACAAACAAATTTACACAACAATTACAAGTGCGTACGTGTGTGTGTTGCTGTGTTGCGCCTGTTACATCCGCAACGGGAGCTCTCGTCGATTAATTGTTAATTTATTTATAAGACACTTGGCGCGATTCAATTTGCCAACGGCCTCTTCCAATTAAAGTACGAAAAATCTGCACAAATCAGCCCCAAGCCGCCCCAAGCCGGACTATCGCGTAGATCACGTGACCATGGCGCATACGCACAGCGAGACGGAGCTACGAGCCCTTCGCGGAGGCGGAGCAGGGCGGAGTTTGGCGCGGAAAGGGCTCTGCATGCCATAGTCTATCAACAGGCGCACATTCGCGCAAACTCGGAGACATTAATCAGGCTAGGAGACACAATTGCATAACGCTACGATAATAAAGTGCGAAATCACAGTACCAAAAATAATGCTGATGAATAGAAGATAGAGTATAGGAGTAGTATATCTTATAATATGACTCTGCTCTCTCACTCTCTCTCTCTCTTTCTCTCAAATGCAAATCATTTTACGAGCAAGGCAATTACTCGTTAAGTACTATTCCCCTATCCTGCCCTCTCCACACCGCCTGGCTGTGACAGGGTTGCCGCGACTAACGCATACCCTGTGTCTCGCCACTCGTACCATGGGCATTTCCAATTAATTAACCCCAAAGTTATTAATAGCCTTAATAGTTTCTGGGGTATTCCCATCGCGCCATCCTTCACTCAATCATCTTAATCGATTTGATGCCACAAACGTTTGTCAACTCGTCAATTTAACATTGAACGAGCGCCGATCGTTAGGGCGACGAACACGCCCCCCGCCTAGAAGTCTTGGGTAACCGATTAGCAATCCGTAGCCCAGCTTTATATTCGAATAATCAGCATTAGCACGGGGTTAGATCATTCTCGATTTGCGAAACGAAAACTAAATTCTTCACTGAGTTTTTTCAAGAAACAAATATTTTTATTAGTATTTCATAAACAGCCTACGAGCAGTTATAGTCTAGACTGGAAGAGCCGCAAAAATAGCTGCAAATGTATATGGGGTACCGAGTAGGGTTAATCAGATACATAAAATAAATTTCCATCAACATAAAATTCTGCAATTGAGAAAATATAGTTATAAATCAAATCAAAAAATTGAAAAACTTCGTAATATTTTCTTAGTAAATAGTAGGCTTAAATTTCTAAAAAAAAATTATATAAAAAAACTGACTGAAAAATGTTATATACAAATAAGAAGCCTGAACATGTATTTCGAGTGATTTTATTACGTTACGTTCCAATTGCTTTTAATTGAATCTAACATAATACTGGCCAAGTGGCAGCTAAGATTTGAGATTGGAGTGTTGAAATTTGGCAACATTGCATCAGCCGTGCATTACTAAAGAAACTTGGCAACATTGCATCGGCATTTAATCGCATTGCAACTTTAAGCTCAATAGAACTTGAAGTTTTAGCAGCAGCTGAACTTCTCTTATACTCCCCAGCAAAGTGTGGCTCAATCAATACATTTGCCTTTTCCAACTGCTTAACAGGGCATGCGTTAGTCGAGCATGGAGTGCCGTGCACAGCATAAAACCTAATGCTGCCCGGGTGCATGCATAAATCATTGTTTATGGCAAATCCACGATGACAATATGGGTCAACAGCAGCTACTGCCAGTCACAGCCTGCTACCATATATATATCCAGCTAACTGGGCATACTTGCTGCTGTTGCTGGCGTCGCTGCCGGCGCCGCAACTGTCGCCGTTGGCGTCGCTGTCGTCTGTTTACCTTAGCACCCAACTACCGCACTTGAATTTTTAATAACCTTTTCAAGTTCACTGTTAGCATACAGGTGTGTAGCTGTGTGTGTGTCTAGCTATGTGTGTGTGTGTGTTTTAGACTGATAGCTGCGACTGTCAGATACGATGCGCCTATCAGTTCAGCTGGGCGAGGGGACTGAGTCTTGTGTATGTTGACTTAGCGCCAGCACCACATGCAAATGCGTGTTAGATACAGATACAGATACAGATAAAGAAACAGTTACGCACTCACACACACACACCCTCGCATTAACTGACTCACGTATTGAAAGACATAAGTCGCTTTTCCATTGAAACGTATCGCCTTTTGGTCCAATTAAAAAATTATTTCATCATCTTTTTCAACTCGCCTCATTTCGCTTCATTTCGTTTCGTTGTTTTGTTTATTTTTTTGTTTTCTGTTTCTTCAATTGGGGGTTCAATATCGCTGCAGATCTGCCCCTCTGCAGCTCTGCGTCGTTTCCTCTTCGAAAATACCTAATAAAATTATTAAAACGATTATTGCCTGCGGTGTTGCAAGCAGACTGTGCGATAATTCGATCAGCTAATCAGCGAACAGAACCGAGACAGATGCCAAAGAAAAGACAAAAGCGGAGCAGAGCAGAACACAAGACACTTGTCCAATTAACACTTGGTCAAGCTCCTCCCCCGGGCTCGCCCGCGTTTTGCGCTCGTCCGGCGAACGGAGAACGGAGAACGTGCCGCTGTACGCCGGAAAATGTCGGTTTGCAGCGGTTATCCTTGTCCATGGAAAGTCATAGAAAAGCTGCGCAAAAAAACACAATGAGACATCGCGCGAGCAATGTGTGAATTGAAAGACAGGGGGGGAGACATGGCGGCAGACAGGGAGACAGACAGAGAGGCAGGGAGACAGACAGAGAGGCAGGGAAACAGACAGGCAGGCAGGGAGACAGACGGACCGACAGAGATACTGAGGCAGACAGACGGCAAAAATGACGAGCAGATAGAGAAAAAGAGACGAGCAGACAGACAGGCAGACGATCAGATATGGAGCCAGGTGAGCAGACAGACAGAGAGACAGAGAAAGAGGCAGGCAGGCAGAGAGACGAATGAACAGACAGTGAAACAAAGGGCAGCCAGACAAAGAAATTGGTGGAAATACAGACGAGCAAAAAGAAAGAGAGACAGACGGGCGGGCAAGTCGACAGATAGACAGACAGAGAGATAGAGGAGCAGACAGACATAATACAAGGAGACAGACGAGAAGACGGAGAGAGAGGCGGGCAGACAGGATGACAAAGAGAGAGTGAGAGAGTGAAACAAGCAGACATCGAGACAAACGAGCAGACAGGGAGACAGACGGGCAGACAGAGAAATAGGGAGCCAGAGGGGCTAACAGACAGAGAAACGAAGCGCAATCAGAGAGACAAATAGAGACAGACGAGCAGACAGAGCGATAGTCAATCAGGCAGACAGACAGGCAGAGAGACAGACGATCAGACAGATGGTCTAACAGACAGCGTGAAACGAGTGCGTGCTGCACTGTCAAGCGAATTCCAGTGACTTATACAAGTATAAGACTTACGAAGGGGTAGTTGCCTAATATTATGCGCAGCTCATTCTTCGCTAAGTTCTTTTCTATCGCTTTCATGAGCATCATCAATAGTCTAACCCAATTCCGCTCACAAAGAACTCTGATACTGGTATGGAGACAGCTACGACTTATAGCGTATATCGTATATCGTAATCAAATAATAGAAAACACCATTATTCACAATCGTAGCTCGTTAAGTGATCTACGCAGTGTTGTCGGCTCTGTAATCTAGCTGGAATCGCTGCCCTATTTCAAGGGGCTCAATCTCAGTGCATGTTGAAGCCAAGTGGAGCCAAGCTAAGCCAAGCCAAGCCAAGCCTTGGCCCAAGCAACGGTAAACGAGTCCAGAGCGAGCCAAGACAAGTGGACAAGTGGAATCGCGTAGCGCTATCAGGGCGCGTATCGTGTCGGTTCGCTTTGAGTCATTAGTCAGGCGAATTGGAGCCATCAATCTTTCAATTGCTGTGCTGACTGTGCTGTGCCAGAGCTGTGGCTATGGCTTTGGGCTGTACCTAGGCTGGGGATAGCGCCAGCTGTCCACCAAGCCCCCCGATTTGAAAACCGGCAAAGCGGGCGCGAGAGCTTTGGCAGCGTTGCCAAAAGACGCTGTCGCATTGAACCGCTCGAAACCGCTTCGTGCCGGTTTCAACTAGAATCGACAGTCGACGTGAACACCAAGAAAAGCGCACAAAAGTCGCCATTCTGCTGGAGCTGAAACTGAAGTCGAAGTCGAAATCGAATTCGATGTCGAAGCTGACAAAGAGAGCTGCAGCGAGGTGCGCTTTAAGTGGACACTGACGCGCCCAGTTAATGCTATCGAGCGATAACTTAATTTCTTTGAACACATGCTATATATCGTAATGGATTGTCCCGTATATATACATATATATATTGTATACGATATGCGCTATACGAAATACGATATAATGCCAGCTTTGGCCAATTTGCCGTAACTCATACGCAGCGTGTTCCGAATGGAGGTTAAAAGCCAGCGGCCAGATGGGGTCTATAAATAAATCTTAAGCTGCACGGCCTGTTTTGGCCAGGCAAGCAAAAATAAGATGCGCCACGATGCGCTGCCGTTGCATACGAAAACGAAACGCAGCGAAACGACAAAACATTTTCGAGCGTATTGCAAATGCTGTGAATGTTGTTGTTGTTGTTGTTATTGTTGTTTGTCACGATGGTCAAGGACGTGCATTAACCGGGTTTCGATGGGCGGCAATTGCATGACAAGGCAATTGAGGCAATCAAAATTTAAAAATAATCGGATAGAAATGCCATTATAGAAATACGAAACAAAAAACAAATATAATATTCATTTCGATAAATTAAAAAATTCTAAGAAAATTCCGCACTTAGCACGCTATTTGTATGGGAAAAAATCGCATGGATCATGAATCATGTGAAATTTGCAGGGTATTTGAAAAATTGTATTTGCCTCAAACGTTCCAAATTCCCTGGCCACATCTTTGCAATTGCGCATCTTATACGATTAATTAGCCATGCACTCGGCCCGGCTAAGCACATTCTAACACAGTCATTCTAATCAAATCAATCAATCAACTAAAGCCGATTACATAAGCATGCATCGAGCTATCAATTGTATAAAAAGTGAAAAAAAATCGAAAACCGAAATAATCAAGATTAATCAAAAATTTGGAATTCAATCAAGTTTTTCTTGCTGTTTGCTGTACAAATTTTCGACTCGATTGCGGTTTCTGCGGTTGCCCACTTTGCTACTGTAAACGGAACGGTATCTGGAACTTCGAAGCGGTGATTCATGCCCGACATCTGTTTCAGGACAAAAAAAAAACTGAGAAAATGCCTCCCCAATTATCATGTATATCAATAGCCTGTATATACCGGTATAATACCAACTATAGTTGGCTTAATTTGGAATACATTACTGTGCAAACAGGAAAGTATTTTATATACTGAAAATATATTGTAAAATGTTTGGATCTCGTTTATGCAAACAGTTGGAAAGCGCAAATTTGATATACGGTTTGCTATGTAGCCAATTAAATATTGGAGATCAATATATCAGCTTAATCACTCGCACTAATAGCTAGAACCCGAAAAGAGTACAAAAACAAGTCGGAAAGGCTACAGTCCGAGCGTACTCGGTTGTGATATATCCGCTACAACTCTATGGAAAAACACGTGCCAAATGTGAACAATGCGTTCTTGCTTTTTATTTCTTTTCGTCTCTAATTTGTTCTGCCTATGCAAGTTCCACTCGATTCTTATTGGCTGTTGCCTTTTGCTTTTATTACTTTGCAGTTATATTTCAGCAGAGGGCTTTAAATTATGCATGTGTGAAAGAGACGCCTATACATACATACATATATGCTGCTGACAATACATCTCAAAATATCTAATTAGATTTGTCGTTTGTTTTTTGCATTGCAGCTCAATGTCTCTTTCGATTCTAAGTGGCTTTAAATATACTAAAAACTTATTTTGAATTTTGCAACACACTGTAAAATAAAAACAATATATAAGATACGAAAAAAAATATAAGTCGCTCGCCGCACTTAGGAGTTGAACTCCGTACCTCTCGCTTAACAGTCAGCGACCATCACCACTCGGCCACTGCATTTCTTACGCAATGACCGATAAAATTGCATTGTGAATATTAGCGGTGCACATAATTAAAAAAAAAGGTGCCTGCTCTTGGAGTTGAACTCGGGAACTAACAATAGAAAAAACACTACTATTTCCTGAATATCTTCCTTATTTATCCGCCGATCTTATTGAAGCTCGACCGCAGGTAAAAACTGAAAAACTGGAAAGTTGTTAGACTAGAATTGATTCAAAATGCTTGTTGAAAATCAATTTTAGATATTTATGAATATTTATCCCGGCGAATTCTTAGGTCAACATGGGCATTTTCTCGAAATACTCAATGATCTCCGACGAGAACCTGTCCATGATTTTCTCTATTGGCACCGCCTCGAGCTGTTCGTAGCCTTCCCACAGCACCATAAGCCACACCGTGTTGTGGAATTTGAAGGCCTTCTTGATCTGAACCAGTTTGAGATTGAGTTCGTAGCCGTAGACTTTTTTGCCATCCTTGTTGAGGTGCACATCTGACTTGGGACCTTCCATGATGGACCAGTAGCGATATATAAGCTGTACATGGATATATTATATTACTGCTACGCTTTATATGTATATTTGCATGGCAATTGTCTAGAGAAAGGGCTCATAGTTGTAAAAAGTGCTCCTGAATCCGAATCTGGTGGCGAAGCAATCAAAAGTTAAATGGTTTAAAAATTATAAATAAAAAACAAGTGAAAAACTTCATTGAACACTGTTTAGCATATACGAACATTTTTAACATGAACACGCATGTGGGTAAATTTTTGTAAACAAAGATAAATTACTAAATAAAAACTAAAAAAAAAAAAATATTGACCTTAGGTAAAAAAAATTTTGCAAAAAAAAATCGCACGATTTGGGCAAACATAGGGCACACTCGGAGAGGAGTACAGGCAAAGACAAAAATGCAAACACACACACGAACATACGAACACACACATGAAATGCATGTGGAAAGTATTTGTCCTATTAGTAAAAACTGTTCATGAATGAAGTTTTTTTCACTTTTTTGTTAATAACTTTTAAACCACTTAATTTGGATTCAGGAGATTTTTTACATTTTGTTGGTCACATTTTTTCGTCGCGATTAACTATGAGCCCTTTCTCTGGACCATTACCATTTTCATTTACTTACCTGAGAAATTGCAAACGTGTCGCTCAGTTCGTGGAAAAAAGTTGAAAGAAAGAAAATAGCAAATGCCAGAAATCAAACTCAATTTGACGTTGTCACTTTTCACAGGGCTGCACAGTCGAATCGTCAAACAATCGAGTAACAGCAGTCGATCACAGCAATGAGAATAATTCATGTGAATGTAACTGTCACTTGAGGTACTGCAGCTTTCAAATATCGTGACTGCAACTGCAATACCGAAAGTAACTGCCTGCGCCATAGAAGAATAAAACCTAGGAATGCAAGAATGCGCCGTTTGCGCGTAGCTTGATGTTTTCAAGGGGTGTAGGAAAACGAGTTTATATTTTTACGATTTTTTTTTTGTTTTTTTGAGGGAGGGATAATGCAGTGTCTTCATAGGATCTATTCTATGACTGGACTTTTTGTACCTGCGGTCGATATTTTCTTTGGTAATTGTCTAGGGCACATAGTTAAGTTAAGTGGTTTAAAAGTTGTAAACAAAAAACAAGTGAAAAAACTTCACTGAACAACACTGTTTAGCATACTACGTACTCGACTGTGATATACCGGAAAAATATATCGGAAAAAATCGTCCCAAATGTGAACAATGCGTTCTTGCTTTTTATTTATTTCGCCCGCAGGGTGTTTTTTATCACATGTATACGAAATGTTCGCTGTAGAGCTATATATGTAGCCACAATAGTTTTTTTTTCGATTTATGGAGGCGGATGGAGGCGTGGCGAAAATCCAAAATAAGCTTGCTCTGCGTGCAGAATTAACACATATTGTTCCCAAACTTGGTAGCTCTAGCTCTTATAATAGCTGAGATCCAGGTTTTCATAAGGACGGACAGGAAGACAGATGGGCAGACGAACAGACGGACAGACGGCCATGGCTATATCGACTCGGCTGTTCATGCTGATTCAGAATATATTTACTTTAGGGGGCGGAGATGTCTCCTTCTGCCTGTTACAAACATTTTCGGTTGGCACAAAGTTATAATACCCTTCTACTCTACGAGTAGCGGGTATAAAAATACCAAAAATCTGGCCGATTATGTTTAATATCAGAGATCTCAGTTATTAATAAAAAGGGAGAACGTAAATTTGATATACGGTTTAATATATAGCCAATTCTACATGGGAGCTAGTTAGAATATAGCTAGAACTCGAAAATACTGCAAAAAGTATTCTAAACTCTAAAACTCTTTGCAAACTCTTTGCTTAAAATGTTGGGATCTCAGTTGTAGAGTTGGAGAGCGTAAATTTTATATAGTGTTTGATATTTAGCCAATCTAACATTGTTGAACAAAATTTCAACTATATCTATATCATTCATACTCATACCTAGATCGATCCCAAAAGGGTACCCAGCTATCGTGTGCGATTTGCTTTTCCGCATACTTGTAACATTTATCAGAACCCTGATATCTATACTAACAAAAAAAAAATAAACAAATAAAATGTTTAGTTTTTCTACCGCGCTGGCGACATTGAATCGCCCAGTTACAACAACAACAACAACAATAAAACAATAACATTCGCAATGATATCGCAATCACAATTGAGTGTGCGAATGCGACACCTTGATCGGGGGACAGGCCCAAAGGCTTTTCGGTTGGGTCTGGGCCGGGTTTGGGAACCTGATTATGCGATGGGATACGATGTCGAAGTCGGATCCGGCGACTAATGGAACGTGATTGCACAGACTGAATGCACATAAAATGCAATCAACTGGGCCAGGTTGCGGGGCGACACCCAATGCGATGCAAAATCTCAGCAACAACAACAACAACAACAACGGCAACAACAACAGCAACATCAGCAGAAGCAATAATAACAATAACATCATCATTTCGATTTTTATTTTTAATGATCGGGCACAAAACGAGCCGCCGACGACGGCCTTGCGCAAAAGCAACAACAATAACAGCAGCAGCACAGCAGAATAAACTGCTCGTAAAAATAAAAAAAAAAAAAAATAAAAAACCAAAAAAAAAAATATAAAAAAAAAACTCCGTAACCGAAAACTGAAAAACTGCAAAAAACTCAATTGGAATCGCGTCGAACAAAAGATTGCGGACAAGGCGCGACATTCTTTTGGGTGTGGTTCGTGGCAGTAGTTGGCTGGCAGCGACGCTGGCAGCGACGTCGCGCCGAAGCCGGGGCCACTGGCCGAGGCGCACATCGGTAAATATTGCGCATACGCCGCGTGCAACGATGCAAGAAGCACAAAATCGCTGTGAGGCCCACGGCCAACGCGACTGTTTGTCAGCTTATCAGTTCGCACGTCTGTCTCTCTGCCTGTCCGTCTCCCTGTCTGTCCGCCTGTCCGTCTGTTTGTCTGCTGCAATTTTAGACATTTTTTGCATGGCGCGTTTGGTTTTTTGTTTCGCAGTTTATTGGAATTTTTAAAGGAGTTCCCCACGAGGATTGCCAGCGTTTCGTTCAGTTTGCATACACCTGACGCACATGATTATAATAATATTATATTATTATTATAATTATTATTAAGTAGTATCGTAAGCAGGTTTTGTGAAAGCCAGCCAAGTGTCTCGCGCATACCCTGTAGCCATAAAAGCCGACACGATGAGCTTATAATAAGCATATGCAAATGCGTTCGGCCGCAGATGCCCGCGATAGTACTATAAAATGTTTATAGTTCAATTATATAAGGCATGCCTTATCGGAGACAGTCGAAATTATTGGACGCTGCTGCGTCAGCAAGTGCCAGCGCGCGTGCACGCAGCCAGCAAATACCCTGTAATGTGGCGGCAAAAAAAAACGAAATAAATTATATATGTAAAGTATATTTTAGAGGCATAATAGTTTATAATATATCAAAATGTCCCGGTGCCACAACAATTTAATTACTTGAGTGTTGGAAAACGCCTTGGCTAAAGAAATATTAAGTTATCGCGCCTGTCCCATCCTTATCGATGTTCGCTTAAATGCTGCAACTATCGTTTGTGATGACACCTCTGATTGTTGTCGATAAATATCGTAATAATGCCATATTTCGACATCGTTTCATTAAGCATAGATTTTATTTGAATTCATTTCGAGATATTTGCACGTACTGCGTTTTGTTGCAGTTTCCGAGTGCAGCAGGCGAACGAGCGGGAACGAAGGGTCTCGTCTTAAAGCCAAACTCGAGGCTAATCCCACGCCGTCTGTGTCATCTGTAACTGTTTCCATGGCAACGATTAGGCCGACCGATAGAGATATACGATGGGAAAAACGGCAAAGCAAGATTTGCCATGATTAGGTTCATTCATTTCAAGATCAATAAAAAGCCGCTAACTGCAGCAAAAGATCGCAGCAATTAGCAATGCGATGAGTAAATGCGATGAGTAAATGCGATGAGTAAATGCGATGTGTATGCGATGAGTACGAGACGAGACGGGACCAGACAAGTTGAGTACTTTGAGTACTGATCTGCCAGATAGGGCGACCTTCTCGAGGAATCAGCTTGCTTTGCCACACGCCACACAGCAGCTGAAACAACAGCAACAACAACAACAACGATAACAACAACATGGTCGACTCAAAGTAGAAGAACAAACAAGAAATTGACGTAGCTCTTTCTATGCACACACTCCTTGCCTTTTCACAAGTTCCTCCCCCCCCCCCTCTGCTAGCAAATATTATTATTAATTTTAATAATACTTTTCATATTATTTGCATATTTGTTATTTATTTATTTGCGCAACGTTCGAGACGTCGCAGTCGCAGTCGCCGTCGCCGTCGCCGTCGCAGCTAGCCGCAGTTTTCCCTAAGTCGCGACAGACAATGGCGGGAAAATTAGCACAGCTGCTAAAAAAGCGCCGTTTTAAATGTGTATTAAACGGTAAGTACATGAAAAATACAAACACAAATATTTTTGCAACAAATTAAACACACGACGAGGAGGCCACACGCGAATCCCTTCCCGCTCCCGCTCCCGCTCCCGCTCCCACTGCCCTCCCCCATTCACCCGAACGCAAGCCCACTCTGCCTTCTTGAGACGAACTCATACCCCGGCCACCGCCCCCGCCCCCACCCACACACAATAGATAGACAATTATTTGCGTCCAATGTGAAAATGTTTTTTTTTTGCGCTCTACCCTGCATTCTGTGCAGGTGAGCGGGTAGCTGGGTTTTTGAACGGTTGAGAAGGTTCTAGAACGGCCAAGGAAAAATGAGCTGAAATAATCAGAAAGAGGAAGAAGAAAGAGGAGAGATAAGTATGTAGAGCAAGTGGAACAAAAACGATATATATTTTTATAAGAAAGAAAAAAAAGATACCGTTGCTCTTATTTGCGAATATATCATAGATCATATGACTTTCTACCAGAGCTATGATGCTTACGCAAATATATGACAATATAATAGCGAAATCCTTAAAAATAAAATCTATACTTCCCACGGCACAACAACATTTTTCTATAGCATTATATTAGCTTATCAGAGTTCAAGATATAATAATAAGAACTGTAACTATAACTATAACTATAATATATGGACATGTGTAAGCCATACAATATTCCAAGCTTATGGCATATATATTTCAGAGTATAGGGTATCTCGTTAACGCGCATTAACTAATTGCACACAGCATAATTAATTCAGCAGCTTCGACGAAATATCAGATTGACATTGAGAACCTTTAGTTAGCATTCTCGAATCTAATTTAGAGAGTTTTTTTTTTGTTGTTGCCAGAAATTGATATGCAAGTGCAGGGTAGCAGCAAGTGTATGAGCTGTGGCGCGACTCATAACTTGGCCATATATCGATTAAACTCTATACCAAGATCTATCGAAGTATGCTATGGCTTGATGCATGAGCTAAGAACGCTCTTGATACTGGCTAAAATTTGGTTATAGAACGAATCAAACGATTTAATCGATTTAAGCTCAAGATCCTATTGAAAACTAGGCAGGAAATTATCGATAAATTAACGCGCAGACTAGGGTATGGCAAAGGCTTTGCTCGATTGACGTTGAATCTATTGACTTATTAGGGTATCTGATCGAGTAGTTGCCACTGTAAATATTGTATACTTGTTTTTGTCTAATCGTTATGTTTTTTTCTTTGATTTTTTCTCGCGATTTGCGAACTTTTATTGCTCGAAAAGTTTCCACTTAATGCAAATTGCAATTAACAACATTTTAACAGTGTTTTGCAATAGGAGGAAACGTCGAGAGGTTGCAGCTGCTGTGAAAAGCGCGTTCGTCTAATTGATAGATTCTACAACTAATTGGGAACTTGGCGAAGGCAGAAAGGGGGGGCGGGGCGGGGTGAGAGATGCCTCAGGTATATGTCGACTAAGTGCGAGCAACGAACGAGTCACACAGCCCCAATTCCGTGCCAGACTTTGCTTAGCCTTCCGTCGTCGTCGTCGTCGTCGTCATCGTCATCGCGTATTTGCCCCTCGATCGGCGATCATTTCATTTATTGTTTTTTATTTATTTATCAATTTATCAATTTGCTTTCGGTGTTTGCATGTTTCAATTAATATCGCTTTGTATTCGTGCTCTATTAGAGAGCATTAGCGCTGGCACGCTAAGTGATCGCTATGTGAACTCCTAAATCCGAAACCGAATCCGAAACCGAATCCGAAACGAGCCTACGTACGAATGCCAAAACCGAATCCGAATCCGAATTCGCAATCCCGATGCCAATAAGCAAACATACACAAAATACCAACAACTTTCCCTGCCCCCAATCTTCGGCTCCTTCTATAACCCTATTCCAACACCCCTGCGTCATGCCCAAACACAGTTCCATTCACAGCCGCAAAATGGACCACAAAATACCCATTAGCAATGTGAAACGGAATTGTTTAATTATCGTTAATCAATGAAAAGTCGCATCTGGACAATCGTCTCGCCGCGTCGCGACACGAGTCGCTGCCGATAACTGCGAGACAATTGCGAAAGAGTTTCGAGATCAACAATAAATTTGACATCGTCGTGTCTTATTTTTTCCCATTTTTGGACAACAAGTTTCGGTCGGTTCGAGCCTGGGGAACCGGGAGGCCTGTCCCAATGCCGGAACGAGTTTAAATAGATCACAAAAAAAAGTATATATATTTATATCTATACATAAATGAGCTGTCAGTTCGTGTGAGGGCGGAATGATCGCTCTGTAAACGATCGTAATTCATCATAGTATTATGCGAGTCAAAATTTTATGAATACGATACGTTTCGTAGCGCACGCAGACCCCCCGAACCAGAAAAGTTCTGCGCATAAGAAGCTTGTTTTATGGCGCGATAAACCGTTGACGATCGTCTCGAGATCGCTTTGATCTCTATTTACAGAGTTATGATCGCGGCTGCCTCGCTCGCTCTCTGTCTGTCTCACTCGCTGCCATTACCGAATCCAAGGCCACAAATAACAATGCGAAAGTTATAACTCACCTGCTTCGACAATATTGACAGTATGAGGAACAGCGCGAAACGAGATCGTTTCGAATATATGTTTGCCAGCTGTATGTGTTTGTGCATACCCTGTACACAGAGCAACAGGTAAAGTGTGTAGTGTGTGAATGTGGTTGCAGGCGAGTGAGAAGTGTGCATCTGGTTAGCTTTACATTTCAAACAGGGTATCTCTTCGCTGAGCTTGTTCCCGTTTTTAAATGCTCTGTATAGTGATGTATTAAGGCATGCGGTCGCGTAAAGTCTTCTATTTATTGTGGTAGTTTCTAATACATTGAAATCTTTAACTATTTTAAGGCTATGTTAGCCTGACCCCAATAACTGCCGCGCTTGTCGCCTTGTTTCTCGCTGTGTAGCTTGTCTAGACCAATTTGATCGACAATCGATTGACATTATCGTTATCGCCGCGGGCGTTTCACACGCCCCGCTGCTTGTGTATGTACGATAGCACGTCTCTCTCTCTCTCTCTATATCGACATAACGGTCGATGGCCGCACCCAAAAAACAAAAAAAAAAAAACAAAAAAAACCCATAGAAATCAAAGTTTTAACCTTCTTCCCATTGTTGTAATTGTTGCACTGGCTTCGGCTTCGACTTCTGCTTCCTCTGTTGCTTCTTCTTTATATATATATATATATCTATATAATTAAATATACATCCATATATTTATTTGTTTTTTTTTTTTTCTTGTGCTTTATTGTTCGGCTTGAATGTCGATTTCGACTTCTTCAGTTGGCTTATTTCAGTTTTTTTTTTATTTGTGTTTCTTTTTATTGTTGTTGCTGCTGCACACGCAAAGTGTTCTGTAAATTTTCCTTGAATTTTTGCATAAAACTATAAAAATATTTTTATAGAATAATGAGCAAAGATTGAACGATGTCGAGAGGGAGAGAGAGAGAGGGGGAGCAAAATCAGCATAAATAATGGCAAAGCACATAATCGGAATAACAACCGTTGCTTTCTGCCAGTGCCGGAGCCAGTGCTGCTTCATGCCACGCCCACCCCGCATGGCGCACAGCTCCCACTTGGCGACCGACCCTGCCGATCCGAGCTCCCTCGCTCGGTTGAAAGCAAATAAAAGTTCAATGTTTGAATAAATTAAATTAACAACAAACACTTCGCGGGGGACAGACAGTCGGACAGTCGGACAACCATAATAATAACAATAATAATATGGGTGGAGGTAGAGGTGCCCGCAACAACAGCAACAACATAAGCAACAACAGCAGCAGCAACAGGTGACAGCAACATGAACGAAATGACCATTTTCAATAACACTCACGTAGCATCCGAGTCAATAAATTACAACAAGAACAGCAACAACAACAACAACGACAACAACAACGACAACCAAGTGAAGCGATTCTCACAATTCAAAGCGCAGCACGTACAACAACAACAACAACAATTATTAACGGGAGCAACAATGCAATGTCTGCCCGACAAAAAAAAAAAAAAAAAAAAAACTTGCACAAGGCAGTTGAGTCTACTTCGAACAGAGGACGGAGGACAGCTGAGGGCCAAGCATAGCCCATAGCCCAGTTAACACACCCTCGCCTGCCCCATCCTCTCCTGCTCCCAGCCCCACCTACCCAGCTCCCTGCACTGCCTAGAGCACCGAGCCGCAGACCGAGACATCAGTTCCGACCAGGCTGCATGCGAAATGTATGTGAAGGCCAAGGACGCGATCAAGTAGCATGGACAAGTATACAACAAGCAACACAACGAGCTGACAGCAACAGACACAATCAGCTAAAAAACGCCTTTTAGCCTGTTACTTAATCGGAATACTAAAAAAAAAATAAAACGCATCAAGACCTTTTGTAAGGTCAGAAAGAACTGCAACTAATATGAAGCACAACCAGGTAGTCTCTCGGCCGGGATGGGCTCCTTAAAGAGCTTAACTGCAAAGGAAATACTGAAATTGATTTAATACAAATTGTATATTCTATATAAGTATATTTACTATTCATTATAAAACTTCACACTATATAATAATAAATGTATATTTAAATTTATTTCAATTATTTGTTTAGTTAATTATTATATTCATTATATTAATCATATTCATATTATATCAATATTTCCTATAAAAAAAACTGATCTAAGTGCAACTGTTCTTTAATTGTAATCTCATGTAATATATAATTATATTTACTATTCATTATACAACTTCACACTATATAATAATAAATGTATATTTAAATTTATTTCAATTATTGTTTTAGTTAATTATTATATTCATTATATTAATCATATTCATATTATATCAAACATATTATATCAATATTCCCTATAGAAAAAACTGATCTAAGTGCAACTGTTCTTTAATTGTAATCTCATTGTCACATTATAATCCTGTTTGTTCAGCGAACTTTCACGAGGATATATTTAAGGAAACTTCAGACCAAAAATCACTTAATAAATAGTGTTTTTATTTTTATTGTTGTTAATTTTCCATAAACTTTCACCCGCATATAACCATATAACGTGCGTCAGTTCATGTCGAGTGAGGATCGCGCTGCTCGTGACGGAATCGAAGTAGCCTCTCGGATGGGGGGTTGGGGGGTTAATAAAAAACAAAAAAACGGTACAATATATAATTAAAAAGCGCATTTCGGATAAGCAAACATGAAGCGCCTAATTAAGGTGGTAAATAAAACGGGGTTTCATTTGCATATCATATATTACCATACTATGTTAGTCAGAGATATATTTAAATGATACGCGTCTCCAGCTAATGCTGCTGGCATAGCCCGATTCCCGTTGTCGACAGATACGATCGATGCAATTATTCAAGCAGACAAAACACTAATTATCGATTAGCACAAGCAATTATCGATCGACACGGGTTTCAGGGGTGGTATCGATTCCATTCAATTTGATTCGATACGATTGGACTACCGAAAGGGATCGTGTTTGGGGTCAGTGATTTGCGGAGTTACGAAACGCAAATACTCGAACTACCTCAACGTATCAATCAGACTAATTAAGTTGTTGGCAATAAAACTGGCCAGAACAGCGAGAGCAAGAGAGAGAGAGAGAGAGAGAGAGAGAGAGAGAGAGAGAGTTGGGGTGCTTGTGTTATACAAAGCCTGAGACAATGCAAAGATCGCTGGAGATTCTAACCTCATTTCAATAGAATTACGTTTTGTATAATGAAAGTGTTCTTATATGAGCAACTTTTTGCCAGCTCGCTTGATAATGGAGTATTATATCACAGGGTTTTTAAGTATACCTTCCATATAGACTTATAAAGAAGTTATAGCAGTCAGATCGGCTACAAGGTAGTCTGCTTCTGCTGTCCTGTATATGATAATTTTCTAAAACTGCCTGCCTAGTACTACGGAGGGCTACGGATAACTTTGACATTTAGTCAGCAGGGATCAGAAGCTACTCGATCATGTTTTACTTATGACACTCGCTGCAGTATTTCGCACAGAGAAAAACAACTCTAGACCTCCTAACTATCAGCTAGTTTGATCGATTGCAATGAAAGATCGGTGATTTATGAACTATACACAGAACCAAACGAACAGGCGGCGGGTTTTCACTTAGCGAGCGGCGATTGTGGCTAAGATATATAGATATATGGTATATAGCCATGTATATGATAGATGCAGCGACTCGTGCTGAGAACCTGCAAGATCTAACCGGATTCATGAGCCGACATGTCACTTGTCGTTGTCGCCGTCGCCGTCGACGTTGTTATTGTTGGGCTGCTGGTGTCCAGCACGAGATTGGATCTCGGATTGGATTGTGCAAAGTCCATTACCGGAGTGAAGGGTGAGCTGAGAATCGCCATATAACCAATCCATTGCGATTCCATTAGCGATTCCATTGCCAATTGGCAATTAACACGATGGACAAGCCGCCCCGCAATTATCGGGCTCATACGAACGTATATATAATCCATGAATACTATGTACTCTTATGTATGGTTAGAAGGGAGTTTGCTGCGAATTGGAAATGTCATGGAAATGGAAAGCAGCTGCGGTGTCGAGGCGCGGCGCCAGTTGCTTGGAATGCACGGAATGGGTGGCAATTGAAACGGGTTCGCTGCAGAACTATGCGGCTAAGCTCAAGGCCGGCGAGCAGCGAGCCACTGAGTGGAGCCAGAGCTGAGTGGAGCGCAATGGAGGAGTTGGTGGAGTGAGCCAACAGCTGCAACTGCTACCTACTTCGACTACCTTCGAAGAGGATTGAGGGTGTAACAGGGATAAACAGTTAGAAGTATTTGGGAGCAAGCAGACCAGATGCTGCGCATCTAAGATAAACACATTTAGTTAGGGATTAGCAATTATCAAGACAGACAGGCAGACATCCTTATAGAAACAGAAAGCCAGTCAAGCAGACAGATGCTACAGGGACAGGCAGATAGACGGACAGTTTGGTAGACGAGCAGACAGATCGACAGTTCGATAGAGGAAAGAAAAGTTAGTTTAGAACATAGACAGACAGATATCCTGGTTAAAACACATAGACAGACAGACAGACAGACAAACAAACAAACTGATTGAGATATTCTGATACAGACAGACAGAGGGAGAGACAGCTCGACAGGCAGGCAGGCTGAGAGAGAGAGGGACAGCTTGACAAACGGACAGACAGACAGACCGATAGACAGATAGACAAATGGACAGACAAACAGACAGAGAGACAGGCAGATAAACAGACAAACAGGCAGACAAACAGACAGATAGACAGACAGACAAACAGACAGATAGATAGACATAATGCGAGATAGACAGACATACAGACAAACAGACAGACAGACAAACAGACAGACAGACAAACAGACAGACAGACATAATGAGAGATAGACAGACCTACAGAGCGCAGACACCTCGATATACAGAGAACGAAAGGGTAGGAAAAAAAGAAAGTTACACAGACAAGCAGACAGGCCAAGATACAGATAGAAAAAAGCTAGAAACGAAAGAGAGTGCGACAGATATCAAGATATAAATGAAGAGAACCAACAGACAGACAGACAAACACAACTTACGCTCAGATAGGCAGACAGCACATCCATATCCATGTCTGCAGGGTATGTAAAAGCCAACCCAACAAGCTACCCTGCAACTTTCGTCACTTGTCGCTTGTAGTTTGTTTTGTTTGTTATTGCTCAGCCCAATCAGGAACTATATGGAACGATGCTCGACTGGAGTCAAGAAACTGACAACCCTGAGATGCGGCGCCAGAGCCGAAGCCAAAGCACTCGAGCTCGAGCCGGTTCGACATGATTCCGCGCAATAATTCGCATAGATCTTTTATGAAAAATATATTCAGCAGCAGTTCGGGGCGGTAGATGGATAATATACGATGGCCGGCTCTACGTATATATTCGCTGGAAATGACGTACAAGCTTGGCGGGCTGCGCGAATCGCAGGAGGCATCCGCAGATTGCGACAAAACAAATCGGTCAACGGGCAATGGCCAACGGAGCCGTGCACGTTTTACCAAAAAAAAAAAAAACAGATATAAAAACTGAAAGAAAAAAAAACAGAATATACAAAATAACGCGAAAAATACATAAATAAATAAAGCTTCCGCAATGGCAGCACATCGAGATGCGAAAGAGCCGCTTCGCGTCGTGGAGCTGCGAGACGCGTTGTCCCGACAATGTGTCTTTGTCTCTTCGTATCTCTTTTTGGCTTTGTCTCCACTTCCCCCTTCCCACCCCTGGCCAGCATGTGCATGTGCGTTATCGTTCAGATGCTCGCTCGATTAGGCCACGTTGGGTAATTTGCGTCGACACAAATGTTGAACTTCAGCGCAGAGTTCGAAGAACTCGACATAAAAACATAAACAATCGACAACGGGTCGAGCAACTGCCAAGCAAAATGGCGAAAACTTTACGCGATTTACTGCCAATGTTGTTGTAGTTGTTGCCGTCTTTTGACTACTCGAACTGCCATTAGAAGCGGTTCACGGGCCGCAGCGAGCAGCGCATGTTGGCCAAGTCTGCCGACTGCAAAACAGCAGCAGCAGCAGCGGCGGCGGCGGCAACGAGAGCCGCACTCGATCATTGGTATTTTTAGTATGTGGCGTCGCTTTACAAGGTGAGCGAGTCCACAGACAGACACACACACACACACACACACATGGAGTGAATACCAGTTCCAGTTCCAGTTCCAGCTCTCGAGTTCGCCTGCCTGCGAGTTTTTTGCGCACCGCTCTGCGCTCTTCAGTCTGCAGTCTTCATTAAATGTTCCGCTCCATTTGTCATACACACACACACTCGACGAACTAATTAATTAATAAACTATTCGCAAGACAAGCCAACACCCCCCCTCCCACCATCAGCCACCCGGCCCGCTCCACCCACACCTGAGGCGCCCTTGGCAGACAGTGGGCAAGTCTAATTGAATTGCGGGCATAATCGAACCTGCTCGCTCGACAGTTGAGTTTCCCAGGGATCAACTATAATAATAATTATTATTGCTATAATTAATTATAGTTAACTAGTCTTTTATATATTTTATTTATTTATTATTCTTTTATTATTTGATATTTGTTATGGCAGCTTGCATTCACTTTCTAAATAAATTCTGTGGCATTTATTGAATATTATACAATATCTAGCTAGATTAATAGATAGTGTGTGAGTGAAAAGCTCAGATTGAGCTTAAGATTTTCCAAGAAACAAGTTTGCAAACGTATCTCGTGCTGCGCCATGAAACAATTTTGACTTGCGTTCTTGTTTTTTTTTTTTTTTTTTTTTTGGCTAATGACGTCGATTAAGTTATGGAAGTGGTTAAATGTGATGCAAACTTGTGACCGCAAAAAAATAAAAAAAGTAATATACATTTTTGGAAGGGCAAAGAACTTGTATGCACTTTGGAAAGATTTGAAGTGGCTGAGAGAACTGAAATATTGAAAGACCGATAGTAACAAAATTGATAGAAAGAAAAACTCAGCTAGGTGAATATCTTCCAAAAAAGTGGCTGGAAAAATGCTCAACAAATGAAACTGAGCAGTGTAAGGAGAGAAAAGTTAAAAAAGAACAGCTGCAAGAGAAGAACCCGATAAAAGAAAACAACTTGAGAGAAAGATCTAAGAAATGAAGCTGCATATTTATGCAGATTAATGAGATAAAGCTGGTTAAAACACTTAAGATGCGAGCGAAGATCGGGCCAGAGAAGAACTGGAAGAGAAAGCAGTCAGATTGTGTTAATTGCGCGGAGGGGGATTTACAATCCGCATCCGAATGGGATCATCGCATCGCATAACACTGCGACTTGCAGCGAAGGCATTGCTTGTGAAGGTGTCAAAGCAAATCGAGTGCAGCCAGCGCGGCGTCGACGTCATCGCCGGAAAACAACGTCATCGTCGCGTCGATTGATCGACGAAGGCGCAAAAAGCGGCAAACGAAGATCGAGATAACGATGAAGATGAAGATGGCGATGCAGAGAGAGAGAGAGAGAGAGAGAGAGGCCGACGAACAAAAAAATAAAAAAGGCTACTCAAAAATGTCGCATTTGCCCAATTGATTAGCGCAAGCGCTTAGCCGGCCACAGTGCGCCATAAAAGCATGTGTACACAGCAGCAAATTGATTTTACGATACGGAATGATGAGCCGCGCTAATGCGATCACCCGGCCCCTACGCCCCTTTTCTGGGCGCGACACACTCCTCAACTGGTCTGGTCTGGTCCGGATGAGTTCGGGAGACGAGGCACAGTGGGAGCAGGAATAGCGTGGGAGGGGAGGGGGGAGGGGGCACACTCGGAAAGTGCCGCTCGCCAGACCAAATTGACTTCTTGGCGTCTCTCGGCGTCGTTTGTTTAACATTTTACGGCCTTTTCATTCCGTTCGCTTTTGCTTGTTGACTCTTTATGGATTTATTGCTCATTTGCCCGGGGCGAATGATTGCTGTGCGTGGGGTGGGACGGGAAGGGAGGGGGCGGGGGTGTGCTGTACAAGTTGTGAAATGCCTATCTAATAAATATATTTGCTTAATATTATTTTCCCCACCGTTTTTTCGCAACTAATATTTGCGTGTGAAAACTGGCATATTTATCGCTTATTTTGCCCATTTGACGCATGGAAAGTTCCGAGTTCCGAGCTACCGTACGATCAATTAATAACAATTAGGCTTAAGTAATACTCAATTATCGATCGATCTACAACTACATATATGTGTGTGTATGCGCTGCACTAGCTATAGGTGTAATATTTGTATTATCAACGTCAAATGCGAAAACCAATTCCACATTGACGCAGCCTGCCAAGGTCTACGTACCAACGCACGATCAATGGCACGATCCTCCAACGATCTTAGCCAGTTAACGATGCGTAAATTTTTGGTATGCTAATTGATGTTGGTTTCTTATACAGATCCAGCTCCAATTCCGATTCAAATAACAAATAACAAGCCGCAGAAGGTGCTAACTTTTCTTACTGATCGGTCAAAGGTTGCCATTAGCGAAAATCGCAAAAGATCGGACAGAATTTATGATCAATAATATTTTAAGACAGAGATAATAAATAAAAAACATAGATTAAGTCGTACTATATTAATTTTATAAATATTCAATTTAAATAAAATAAACAACTTCACGATCAGTTATATATCATAAATAAATACAAGAATGCTATCTCTATATTTGCGTAAGAGAACTTCCTGAATGGCGATCGTTCGTTCGTCTGGTTCGAATGCGATCTTCAATCATTTCGACTGAAACAACACCGTCAGGTGCTTCGATTCTCGAGAAGCAGCAAAAATGACGCTTGAGAAGGGTCGAGTTGCCAGTTTCGAGTTGCGAACTCGCCGGAAATGACGAAAAATGATTTTTATTTTTGCATTAATTTTACCGTTTACTGTTCGCAATTAAATTGTCACTGCGATTGCAATTGAAATGCTTGGATGGCTCTCGAAACCCCATTCAAAGTGTTCCATGTGTGTCGGTCGCCCCCTCTCGCTTTCAGAGTGTAGACAATGCTATAAAAAATTATTTAAATTATTGACAAATATTAATTAACGTGCCGCTCTGCAAACACGTTTCTAATTAAATAGAGGAAAAAACGTAAAAAACGGAGGGAAAAAATACTCGAAAATACGCAAAAATTAAAAAAAAAAAAAAAAAATGCTATAAATAAAAATATTAAAAAAACTCTACGATTACAGTCTGAACTCTCGAAATAAGCTGGCAGATCTGCAAGGTTTGTAGTTAGCTTCTTGTATTGGAATTTTTTGTATTATATATATATATATATATATATAAACGCCTGCTTACAGGGTATCTGCATATTAATCATTCGCACTGACAGTCGCACGTGCGATGCGCTAATACGCATTGTATAACCGATATTCGATTCACACAGGGCATCGCATTCGAGGCGATGATCGGGCTATTCCATAACCCTCAAATACAATAGGGGGTGGGTAGGGCAGGCGGGTAGGCGGGTGGGCGAGCGTATGTAGGGTTAGAGCGATCGCAGCTCGCATTGTTAAACTGTTGCATGCATTTGCGAGTTGGCGAGAGTTAATCTATCAATTATTGCATAAATTGAATGCGCGTAATTGAAAAAAAAAAAAAAAAGGTTTAGGCCAGTAATAAATACATTAAAATACAAACAAGCCCGCCCCGGCTAAGCGGAACTGCGTTGACAGGGTCACGTGACTCGAGATGCGTCGAGCGGTGGGGAAGGTTGGAGGAACTGCGCCACATCTTGGCCCAGTTGAGCAGTTGGTGCCGAGCCGCGCGAGGGAACCTTTTCAGTTGCGTGTCGTGTCGTTCTCCTCCTGCCGCATGCGCTTGTTTGTTTGTCGTTTTGCGCAATAAAATGTGTTATTTATTTGATTGCGCCAGCCCCCCGCTCCGACCGTTGTTTATTTCTTTAATTAATTTAATTTTTGTATTTATTTAATTCTCACAGCACAAGTATAGAGCAGAGCAGGCGCCCCCGCCGCTCTGCGTGTTCTTTGATTAAAAGCTGTTCTTTATTTAATCAAATGAAATGAGGCTGACGGGTTGGGGGTTGATGGGGAGCTACCTCTGCGCGTTTGTTAACGGGGTACGACAACCTTATAACTGTATGCCTTTTGTTCGGTTACAACGCCGTCAACAAGCTTGACAAATTAGAATCGAAATCCTGCTCTCTTTCAACCTTTACCTGCTTTCAGCCTGTCGCTTTCTGCGCTTTTGCAGCTGTGCAACTAACGTTGTATTTTTTTTTTTCATTCTTTTTTTTTTGTTTCTTTCTTTTGTTTCGCCTACTTCGCTTGTTTCCCTTTGTTTTCCTGCAGTACTCTGCTGTTCTTTTCCCAGTTTCGAATTGCGAAACCTAACGCTGTGTGCGTTATGTAAACGCAATTAACAAGTCGCCTAATTCGTGCAATTTGCCTGGCAAGTCCAACGCGACGTATGAGTGATATACGAACGAAAGAACAAAGGAAGCGCGACTGCTGCTTGAGCTGCTTGAGCTGCTGCCGCCGCTGCTGCTGCTGGGAAACGCTCACACGCATTGACATTGACATTGACTGTGCGCGTCTAACTGTCAACGTACTGGCGACAGTTATTCGGACTACAAATCTACCGTATCCTGTCCACACAATAGCTTCCACATAACGCATACGCGCCGTGCAACGCGATGCAACGACAATGCGAAATGCGGGGCCCTAGGGCTGGGAACGGCGTATGGCAAACGATATATGCCTTGTCAGCGCACAGTGGGTAATAACAGGTCACGACCGGCACACACAGCGGGCCAGAGCCAAGTTAATATCCATATCGCGATACTCAGACATGATATAAACATGGTCGGGCTCCACGACTGTGATTAGCGTCAGCTGCCAGTTGAATTTGCATTGTGCGCAGATCAATGGCGACTCTTTGCATGCCATGATATCAGATCAAAACGCTCCCCATGCCTTCAGCTGCAATCATAATCGCATTTCCATCAACTAAACACGTGAATCGATAGTACAAACGATAGTAATAGCGAATTTCGTTAAATAAAACTATAGATGGGCAGTTAATGATAGTTATCGATACCCTATCGAGGTTGCTGGCATTTGAAGTGCATATTTGAGTAACGATTGAACGATAACGATAACTGATGATTCTCTTTCGACAATCAGCGTAGGAAACCCAACTCGATGCCTGCATCTCCCTCGAACTCTCGTTAAGCACGTTAATCGATAGTACAACCGATAGTAATAGCGAATTTCGTTGAATAAAACTATAGATGGGCAGTTTATGATAGTTATCGATACCCTATCGAAGTTGCTATTAGATTAACGATTGAACGATAACGATAACTGATGATTCTCTTTCGACAATCAGCGAAGGAAACCCAACTCGATGCCTGCATCTCCCTCTACCTCTCGTATTTAGTATTATGAAAGAGATCGTTTTAGTCATTTTTATCGCAGGCAAAACGTAAATTTTCCTCACACTTGTTTCCCCTGCTGCTCTATTGTTGTTTGTTTACATTTTCAGTTAAATTGTGTTAAATATAAAGTGTAAAGAAATAAAATATCACGTAAGCAAAATACCTACCATATAGTCGTGAATAGTCCAAGCGAATTTATTAATATTTATAGAATTCATTATTTGCTGTGACTTAACCCAAACGCGACTAATTTATTGCCAACCCGCCGACTCGACTTGCCAGTCCGCTCGCCCTTCCCCCTCCGCCAACTTCCCAGTGTTATACATTCTCTTTCCTGTATATAAGTATATATTTATTTACGAACTCAAGACACTCGAAGCGCACACAGTGCGACTATTTGATCAAATAGAAGCATGCATAACTTTGTTATCTCACAGGAGAATAGATATATCGCTCTCTCTCTCTCTCTCTGGGCCTACTAGCGCAAGGGGGAAGTTAATTATAGTCCGATTCTGTATCTTCTATCAACTGAAGGTTCCCTACAACGTACAAGTAGTCAGTTATAAAGCGGAAATACAAACAATTGAAAACATCGATATCTTCTAATCAAAGAAAAAGGAAAATTACTTCCCCACATATATAGTATGTGCAATAGTAGTAGTAATAGTAAGGTCCTCTCTTTCATCTCGGTCCGTTATTCAATTTCGAGCTCAGTAAGTGAAAACTGTACAAATAGTTCAGATTGCAACTGACTAAAGCTCTGATTCAACACGAGGTATTACGCTGGTTGTAAATTATATAGACGCAATGCGGGCTCTTCCGTATTACGCGCAGGTAAACAGTTATAAAGTTACAAAGCGCTGAGAAGAATGCATGTAATATGACGGTTAGCAAATTTATTCAGTCGATTTAAACTCAAGTTCTAGTATCATTATTTTCACAAGCTAATTACAGATTTATCTATCCGAAAAGTACCGCAAAATATAGTACGAAAATTTGAACATATTCAGAAAAGGCAGCTTGTTCTATTTTAGGAAAAATACCCATGGTTTGAAAGTGCACTCTCCGCATGAGATACCCATTCATAGCCAGAGATACTAACTAGTATAATCGCAAAACTGGATTATTGTTCGGAGACCTAAATAAACGAAGTGTGCCACAGTTCCGATATGACGACCACGGGAGACTGAACTAGATATAATATTCTACACATACACAGGTACAAGTGTATGATGAACATTCGTGATGATTAAATATTAATATGATGCGCCATAAATTGCCAGCGTGCTTTTGGCATCACGAGGACGAGAATGAGAATCAAAATGAGTACACTCGGCGAAATTGCGATGACTTTGAGCCGTCGACAAATAACAATGAGGTTGGCGGGATTATGGCCGGATTCGTTGCGAGATTACTTTAGTATTTATTTCATAGCACTTATCAAGTTCATATAACGGGAACTTTGGTTGACGCGACATTATTTTGACTTGTTTTTATTTCAGTTCGTTGAAATCGTTGCTTATTCGCGTTTATTTAAATAAAAGTTAACCAAGAATGCGTTTCAGAAACAGCAACAGAATCAGATCGTAAAAGCAAAGCAAATAACGTGAAGTACATGATTTGTATAAATGTTTTAGAGAAGAATTATAATATATATACATATGTATATATACTACATGGTTAACTCTATTTTATGACGACCGTTACAAGGGCGATCAGGCAGGTCTTCAAGTTGCCGGCCGAGAAGTGCATCACAACCTTGAGCTCACCCTCGACATCCCAGTAGGGCAGGTTCTTTACGAGCACACGATTTGTGATATTCTGTAGCGTGTAAACGTGCTAAAAGGGAGATAAAGTAAAATTATATATATGTATATTCCCAACTCGATCGCAACTTACGCCCAGCTTGGGTGGACAGACGAGTTGTTCCTGCGGTATCTGTGAGATTACATAAAAATGCCAGGGTTCGAAGGGATTTTTCAGGGATTTGCAGAAATCGTCACGCTTCAGGGAAACGGCAGTGGGCACCCATTTATCGCGAACCCAGCGATAAATCTCAATGTGCATCTTAATGCGAGCCGGCAACTCCTTTTTCAACACAATTTTCCCGCTCAAGTGAACGGTCTCGTAGTCGTCGTCGTACACCATATTCAGTTGACTCAGATCGACCAGCTCGTTGACATCCACATTGCCCGTGTTGTCTTCACCCTCGCACCGCGAACCAAACATCTTCTCAACGCCAATCACCTCGTAGTTGGTGGACTGAGGGAAAAAATGATAATCTCTGAATCCTATGAATGCACTTGCGAAAGTTGTACACACCTCGACGCCGAGCCGCAACTGCAGCAAAGCCAGCAGAAGGATGCAAATTGCCAGTCGCAACATTGCACTGCGAATGGCTGCAGATGATGCTGCCGGCTGCTCTAGTTCCCCATGATTTATACTAGCAGCAGCACACCGTGCCGCACTAATTGGCTGGCAATTAGAAAAACGATTAATTAACCTGCTTATCGATTATCGGATGCGTCTATCGGCCTAATTGCCAAAACAACTGACCCATTAACGTTTAATTGCCTGCACTGCGATAGCGCTGCCATTTGGCGGACACAAAAACAGGTCTCGTTTGGCACCCAGGCCAAGCCGATATCCCATTCGGCATGCAGGCGACGTAGGCGCGAGGTCATCCTGCGCTTCCGCAAGTGCGCCCTCAATGCGAAACAAAAGCAACAACAAAAACAAATGGCAAAGGCAAAACAGAGTGAGAAGATACACAGTACTCGTAAATATGTATATCGCATAATTGTATCGAACAGAGACCGTATATCGATCACATTGTCATCGCGCGCTCGCTTATCACGCACGTTACCCGTGCGCGCCTGCGGGACAACGACGGCGGCCATGATGCCGCAGTAGAAGCAGCGTGACACAGCATTGTGGGCCAGGGACACAGCTCGGTACGCCGTGATTTCGGCCAAAAAGCAAACAAAATACACACAATGTGCGGTCGCCACACGCCCGCACCGATAAGCCCGCTGGTGTGGGGAATTACGGCCAGGCCGGGCCCATAAACGACGGAGCCATCGCAAAGCGCGTGGCGCCGTCTACTCAGTCTCTCCGTAATATTCGAAAACAAAAATATAGCATATAGTACCCGAAAAAAAAAAATAGCTGAAAATAGTCATTGTTGAGAACTCATTTTTATCTCCTTGGCAAAAATATCTTTAGAGCTTAGATATGAGTTTATGAAATATAAGCAGTATATACATACATAGATTAATCCAAAAACAAAGTGCTGCTATACTATCGTACATTAAATTCCAGAAAACTTTAACTACCGAAAACAGATTCAATTTTCAGGAATGCATTTTTCGTAAAGATACTGACTCATGAATAAGAGTTCTGTTTACACTTGAGAACTGAGTCGGGTTGTAATCAACATGATTTAATTATCGCTGGAATTTCCCGATTCCGAGCAAGTCATTTTATAACGAACTTGACTGTAAAGTTGCCGACTTTTAGGCTTAGCAACTAACAGGAGACAAGCGCAAGTTTTGATATACCTATGTAGATTCAATTTACTATATAGTCTTGACTAAGCTACACTAGTTTTGATATAACATTGTTTTAGAATTATAAATCGAATCACAAAAGAGTCATATACATACGTAGAAATTATGTTTTTTCTTATTTATAGAGTTTAACTAAATCAATTAATTTTAACTATAATAGAGTAAAGTGAAACAACCGGACTATCTGGCCGATAGGACAGCCTTATCGAATTGTGTTGGACCTAACGGCTGATTTACAATTTAACAGTCTACGTAAAAATAACAGTTTTAACAATGTCTATTTGGTTTTGCTCTCTCGTCAAAAAAAATTTAAGTAAAATTATTCGTAGTATGTAAATATTCCTGGAATTACGTCGTCAGTCGTTTCTTTTTTCGTATCCTATTTTCCTGTATTTAATTCAGTCTTAATTTTGCGACTGCTGGCAGTCGTGCTCCTCCTGTTGTTCTGCGAAAAGGAAAACCTTGGCGCGTACAGATTTGCAACCGGAGTCCTCAACATCGGCTGTGCTGACCATTTCCTTTACGTACCGCTCTTCTAAGTTGAGGCCAGCGAGCTTTGCCTCATGGCGCACACATCTCTCCAAATCATGCTGATCAAATTGGCGATAGAATATCAACTTGGTGTCGGGAAGCTGCTTTACCGCATCCAGTTGTCGTTCATAAAGCGAATCATCAAGCATTCGATTTAGATTAAAAATATAGATGATAGCCACGTGTTTCATGTTCACATCTGAACGTGAGATCATTTCGTTTATAGATGTAACATAGTCCACATCGAACGGTGTCATATTATCAATGATGATTATATTGCGACCGCAGTGTGCCAAGCTATCCAGCATTTTGGATATCTTCCAGAAGCGTGTGCTCTCATCGTTGAAATCGTAATCGTTCCAAGCTATGGTCTGCACATTTTCCGCCCACGGGAATTTCTCTGTAAGTATCCGCATCGTTAAGCTCTTACCCAAGCCCGATGAACCCACCAGAGCAATGGACTGAAATGAATCATCGGTCGTCAGCGCCTGCTCCAGCTGATCAAGTGCCGCCTCCTGATTGAGAACATTGTTTCGCATATGCCGGAAACAGTCGGTCAATGGTATAGATCGATCACAATAGTTTAACTTATTGTGGACTATAGCCTGGTATTGGTTCGAATATCGTTGCATGAATTTCGCAAATACCTCGCCGTTCTGGTACATCGCAATGCAGCCGCTGATACAAAGGACCAGCATAAACGGCATCAGATTGTACCAGAAAAAGGGCCAATAACGCTTCTTAGAATTTGTTTTATTTGTTTTGCCTTTGCCTCCAACATTTTTGTCCTCTGCAGTGAGACGACGCAGCCGGCGACGAGTCCATTGACGCTGCAGGTCTGTGCACAGACTCCAATTGCTCTGCCAGCGACAGTTGCCGAATTGTTGCGCGCGTCGTTTCAAAAACGAGTTTTCAGCGACTCCCATTTTCAGCAACAGTATATAATTTAGATTTTCTTAGTTTTAAAAAAGTCGAAGGAGAATTGCCGAGAATTTCAATTTCAAGTAAAAAAAAAAACTGGGAAAAGGCACAGCTACTATCGACGAATCGATATATTATGAGTACGTCTCGATGTTTAGGCCGCCTGCTTTCTCTTGCTTATGACAAAGCCTACTTTCTTACATACTTTTAATATAGTATGAAACAAGAGTAGAATTAACTTCAACGATTACGACCAATTTGAATATCAGACTTCTAATCAAAACACACTTTACAAAAAATATTCCTCTGTTCGCGCCTAGCATGTGTTTTGCTATCGATAACGTCGGTATTTGTTACTCGTGCCTGGATTCATCGGTTAATGTACACAAAGTACTCATACTCAGTTTTCGACGATGCCGCCAATCGATGCTACTCGTTTCGGCGTGTTTACAAATTGTTTAAGCCTTATTTCTGATTAAGTTTATTTTAACTATAATGGAAACGTATGTTATTTTTTTTTTTAATTTTCTTATTTAAGTTTGCCTCTAAAGATCTTTTATCTACTTATTTGCTCATAGCATTAACGCCACCTACTCCTACCTCACAAACCTGGAAGTGATGCAGCTGCTGGTGAAAATCAAGAGCACCAAAAAGAAATTCGGCATGCGCAACCTGGCAACGGTTACCTATGAGGTAAGTGAGACAGCAGGCTATTCCAGTGAAATTTCATAATCCAACAGAAAAGTCACTCTACATTACAGGCCTTACAGTATCTTGAGGACTCGCCTTGCAAGACGCAAACACGTGAATCCATCAATAGTTATCTTCGCGACCTGGCTGCCTACCGGCTGATGCCCCACGAGTTGCTCCAGATGGTCAACGATCCGCCCACAAGTGCACTTCATACACAACTGGTATGTACAGGCAAAAAAAAGCAATTTCGAATTGCTTGTTTAATATTGTGACGTTGCAGCTTATCGACGACAACAAGGCGCCGCTGACGGACGAGGAGAACGAAGCCATCATCGAGCTGACGCACAAACATTTTCGTATACCTAGCACGGACCAGGCGCGAGCCGCTAACCCACAGTGATAACTAGAGTTTAATTAATTTACTATTTGATGTAATTTGCGTATAAAATAAGCACATGTCGAAAGCATATTGTAATATTGGCCTTTGGCCGCCTGACTTTTGAATTAACGTTTCTGGTCGCCCAGATCCTCGATGACATCTTCATCGATTTCGGACCACTTTTCGGGAATGACATCAAAGAGCTCATCCTTTACATCGCCCTGTATGACAATCTCGTCATCGCCGGTCACAGACGAACCGCAAGCGAATTTAGTGCCAAAGAACTTGGCAGCAACTTTGAGATCGATTTCTAAAAACGTATTTTAAATTGCCAATTAGTATGACAAACGTCTCGCTTGCAATTTGCAATTAATAATGCATACCAAAAGTGCTCAGTCCAGTTACCACGGTAACAGACTTCTTTTTTCCGCGGGCAGCACGAGATACGCAAATACGCTTTGGCACGTCTTCCTTCTTTTTAACACGCAGCAGACCCTTGCCGCCTCGTTTCTGTCGCTTCTTGTCGTCATCTGTGCCATCGGCGGCAGCCTGCTCCTCCTCGATTTTGAGACGTTCGAAGTCATCAGGCAAATTGCGTTCCAGCCAATCCTTGCATTTGTCGTATTCCGGATAATATTCACAATACTGTAATTCGCAAATTAATGTAATTTGTCTCTCGAAAATGTGCCAAATCTACTTACCTCTATGGGCATGGTGCAGTGCCCACAATATTTCATGATTATTGGGTAGCTGATATTCTCTCGCGGACCGACTTTTAGCCGTTCAGCAACATTTGTGGTTTCATTCGTCATCCTTAACTATTTGAATGCTGTACGGTTGTGCAAAAATATTAAAAACTATACCAGAAGTTATTTCTGCACATATGTAAATGACAAAAGCACGATTATCGTGCAATCGATATGTCGATATTAGCGGCCGGTAGCGGGATGCTGCACTTTACAACACTAATAGGATGTAACGTTGCCATATCGGGGGCAGCTGCATATGTGTGTAATCATTTTTAATGTTTATTATAAGTTCGATAATAAAATTTCTAATATTTTACTGTAAGGTACTTAGTCAGTAAACCTTGAAGCTTCTCAACAAATATTTATTTCTGAAAAAGACAAATGCATTATTTCGATCTCTGAGCAACAGCGTCGGGTCTAGTTAAAGTTGTGACGTGTTGCGCATTGAGAAAAACATTGTGGGAGAGAGAACGAAACGTAACTGCATGTTCATTTTTGCATAACCTCTTGAATGGAGCCATATTGTTGTGTTGTCAGAAGCGTTTTCGCGCTGCAATCTAAGTTCTGGAGCTAGTCGGGAGATTCGTAAAATGCGGTGATTGTGGTGCAGGTGCAACTGATGAGCATGCACTCCCACACAAATGACGGCGCTTCCGGGAGCACCGGTGGCAGTACGGAGGGAAAGATACGCTGCATCTTTCTGAGCGAATTCCATGCCACAGCTGGCTGTAAAATCAGCTGCCAGGTATGTTGTTTATTGTTATTGTTTTTGTCGTTGTCGTAGTCATGCGATTAAAATCGGGAACTCCGCTATAGGTGCCCGATAACTATATCTCCAAAGAGGTCTTCGATGCCATCAATGTTTACATTATACCCAAGCAGCATCTGCAACGCTGCATCCTCACAGTGAATGCGATGGACGTGAAAATCGTCGGCTATCCCGTGGACATTCAGGATCAGCAAAAATACGCTCGCAATGCATTCCTCTTTAATTTGTGCTTCGTATGCGACTCCCGCGCACGTTCCGTGCAATATGAGCCGGTTGTCAAGAAGCTATCCGAGTACCTTATTATGATGGAGGAGGAGTCGTGTTTTTTGTCACGCGAGCCCGACAAGCTGCGGCTGCAGAACATTTTCGAGACGGTGTTGCGTGATCTAAACGAACGCAAAGTGGCCACAATTGTGGAAGGCGATAACACAATATACCTGAAAATTGTTATGCATAAACCAGATCCGCCATCGGTCAAGGATCACATGGTGCCTTTACTGCTGGCCAATCTGCGCGATACACCGCTCGAGAACTGGGATTTGACCACACAACAAGTATGCCGAATCACAGCGATGACATCTCGACACCTAACACTTCCCTTCCCTTCCCTTTCATAGATTTTGCCCTACATCAACGGAATCAATCATGTGGCCCGCATAGCTGCTGAGGCGGATGTAGAAACAGATCTTGTCAAATCCTGCATACAAAATCTAGTGTACTATGGCGTCGTTCAATTGCTGCCGATACTTAAGTACAGCAATGTCTACATGACGCAGAACCTCAAGCATCTTATACAGAGCGCAGCGCTGGGCAACGCGTGCCGCAAATACGTAGCTCTGCATCCCGATAAGCTATTGCCCAGCGTGCAACGCATATTCCAGTTTTACGCTTCGATGACGCACGGCGTCACGCTGCGTGCCATCTGTCAGCGTCTGTGCCCGCAGCATCACAACATCGACGAGCGTAAAATGGTCATCTTTGGGCTGCAACACAAGTTCATACGCTGCATACACAAATACCCGGTTTTCACAGGGTCAGTGCCATCGGGTCGTCAAAAGATGTACACGGGACTCATTAGCTTCGATGAGATCTGTTGCAAAACGGGCCTCTCGCCGTGCACCATCGAGAAGGATATCGAGAAGGATACGAATGTGACTGTGATTTGGAAGTAGTTAACTGCGTCGTCATCAAGATACATTTTTGTTTGGTCTAGAAACTATTGTCGAAATTTTTTATTAATGTATGTGCATAGTTAGAAGTAGTTATTATGTTTCCATTCTTTATAAAATGTTTATCACAAATTATCTGCGACGTGCTGAAGATTAAAGATTATATATTTGCAGACTTGTTAAATTGAATATTGTTTTGTCTGGCATTCATTGCTTTAAAATTATCTATTTTTCTAAAGCATTTTAAAAATTAACTCTGTCCACGCAACAAGTTAACATTTTTTCTTCTGTACTTAACAGAGGCTTAGCAGCGGCTGGAATCAGTAGGCAGAATTGCCTTGTTTAAATTTAATCAAATTGTGGCTTCTATAATTAAAGTCATTTTTCGCTTGACCCAATTTATAAATGATGTATTTGTATATTTATATTCCATACGCTCTCTTTTGCTGTTTCGAGTGTGAACAGCGTATTTGCCGTTAAACTCGATTTACATATGTGGGGCCAATCAGCTGTTCGCTGTGGCGTCGAGATGTAGAACAAGCAAGCCACGCACTAATACAAACATAAGCATATGATGTTTGCAGACATGTACATATATGTATATGCAGGTGAGCGGCAATGAGAAACAACAACAAGAGAAACCGGCAGAAACCAGAGAAATGTTAAAATAGCCGCAATCTCTCCTGCTGCTGCGTCCGCTGCTGCTGGCACTGTCCACGTTTTGAAATGTTTTGGCGTTATTAAAATTTTTGTGTTGCTCTGGCATAATAATTATAAACACACGCATACAGATGGCCGCTGCCGAGCATACGTATGTATTGTGTATGCGTGTAGAAGTGTGTATATAGATAGTACATAAAAGTAGACACACTTTACTCGCCGCTTTGGCGATATTCTGTCATTGTTATTCGCATTTGCAGCAGCAGAAAGCGACGACAACGCCGCCGTAGACGACGCCGACGACGACGACGACGACTCATAAATAATGTCTGAAGATGCCAAGAGTGAGTAACACACTCGTCCACACCCATACATGCTTACATACATAAATATATATAGACACGTATTTATATAAATTTCTTTATCAAAATTCTTCTTGCTCCAGGTCCACGCACCAGAAATATTATTGAAAATCAACTCTTTCGACGTCAGCGCAGCCTGAAGCTCGAGGCTTTGCAGCGCCAAAAATCGCAATATGGCAGCATCGATGCCGACAACGACGACGAGGTGGACACGTTCGACAAGGTTAGCGCCGAATACGCCCTAATGAATCCATATACAAAGTACTAAATATACGTATGTACATTTATTTATCTGATTGCAGACGTACATAGTGATTATCTTTACCGAAAAGGCAAAGCTGCGCCATTGCCAGGATGTGGAGAAGATCATACAGGAGTTTGACATACAGACCACACTGGAAATTGTCAGGTTAGGCTTGCTGCCGCCTCCCCTTGCCCATCGCCATCCCACATAACTGTTTCCTTCTCTCTTTGTGGCTTGCCCTTTCGCTGACATTCTCGCACTGCATTTGTTCTATTTTAGTAAGACCGAAAAGTATTTGTATCTGTCGGCCAGCTTGGATAGGCTGCTTCGTCTGGCCGATGCGGCAGAGCTCGAGAAAATGACCACCACCGGCAGCATGCAAAAATTCAATCACGGCTGCGTCTCCGATTTCCTGCTGCCAGGCATGACCAAGGATCAGATACTGCATTACTGCGAGACGCCCGTTCTGATCAAAGATGTGATAGAGCCGCCCATTAGATCTTACATACAGAAGGGCTACATCGAGGATATGTTTCCACTGCACGACATTGTAAGTGAGCAGCAGAGAATATTGATCTGTTGTTGTTCGTTAATTGTTTGGTGTTTCCCTTGCAGCTGTATCTGGACCGCTTCAATTTGGATTTCAAGCGCACCACGCTGCCCATCGAGGAGATACGCAACTACTTCGGCTCGAGCATTGGACTCTATTTTGGCTTCATTGAGTTCTATACCAAAGCTCTGATTTTTCCGGCCATATTCGGAATACTGCAATGTCTGTTCGATCTCAATCTGTCGCTGGTGTGCAGTTTCTATGTGATCTGGACAACGGTGAGCTCAGCGACAAGTGAACGGGTTCGATCCCAAGAACTAAGTGACGGATAGCTTGCTCAATAACATTGCATACTGTTATTTGTATATTTTTGCATATGTAATCAATTTCGATACCTTGCAGATCTTTCTGGAGCTTTGGAAGCGCAAGTGTGCTGGCTACTCGTACCGCTGGGGCACTATCGAGATGAGCAGCCTGGATAAGCCGCGTGCCGCATATCAGGGACAATTGAAGCCGGATCCCATTACGGGCAAAATAACGCTGCACTATCCCATGCGCTACACGTACCTGCAAATGTATTGCATTTCGTATCCCGTGGTGTTAGGCTGTGTGGTGGCCGCCGGCTGGTTTGCCCTTTATCAGTTTCAGATCGAGGCCGAGGTGCTGGCGGATTTTGGTGCCGATTCGTGGCTGCTGTACGTGCCGGTCATAGTGCAGTCTGTGCTAATATCGATATTCTCGTGGGCCTACGAGAAGCTTGCCACATTCCTCACGAATCTGGAGAATCATCGCACACGTTCGCAGTACGAACGGCATCGGGTCAACAAGCTGATACTCTTCGAAATAGTCAACAATTTCTTTTCGCAATTCTACATTGCATTCGTGCTGCAGGATCTCAAGCAGCTGAAATACCAGCTGATGATGCAGTTGCTCATCTTCCAGCTGCTGTGCATTGCCCAGGAGATAGGCATACCACTGATGGCTGTGTTGCGTCAGAAATATGCCAAATATCGCCATCAGGAAATTGATGAAGAGAAGCTGCGTGCGATTAGCAATCAGCCACGCTACGAGCAATCCTTCTACGAATCTGGCCTGGATGCCTATCATTCCACATACGAGGACTACCTGCAGGTCTGCATACAGTTTGGCTATGTGGTGCTCTTTGCCGCCGTCGCTCCATTCGCTGCCATCGGCGCACTGATCAATAACGTATTTGCGGTGCACATCGACATGTTCAAGCTGTGCAATATCTTCAAGCGCCCGTTTGCCCGTCGTGCCAAGAACATTGGTGCCTGGCAGCTGGCCTTCGAGCTGCTCTCGGTCATGTCGCTGTTGAGCAACTGCGGCCTGCTCTTCCTTCAGCCGAATGTCAAGTGAGTATGGCTGTCATCATGTAACTTCAGCGAACTCTCATCTCATCTTCGTCCGCTTAGACAATTCTTCTCCCACTGGCTGCCCTCGATACCGGACCTCTCGTTCGTCATATTCGAGCACCTGCTGCTCGGTCTCAAGTTTCTCATACACAAGGTGATACATGAGCGGCCGCGCTGGGTGCGTATTGGGCTGCTCAAGGCGGACTTCGAGACTAGTCAAGCGCTAAAGCAACTCAAGTAAGTGTTGTCAGCGAATCCTTCATTTTTTCCCATATATGACTAACAATACTTTCTTCGAAATAGGAAATTCAAGGCGGCCAATAAGATGGCCTAGGCACGACGCCAAATCCAACGCCCGAAACAAAAAATCGAACCAGTCCATTTACATAATATATTCTATAATTATTTATCGTATGCTTTTATTGTAAATCTCTTACTAATGGTGCCTTAATCACGTACTTATACTACACAATACACACATTTACGGTGTCCGACTGTATGACTTAAATTGATTTTTAAATGGAAATACAAAGTTCTTGCTTAGTTTAGGGAACCCGCTAACTGGCAGCACCAAGTATAAAACTGGATAGATGAACCATTTGGGCAATTTGTTGTATCCAGTCATTTTTCGGTTTCAGGCAGTCTGATATCCTTTGTTCCTATTTTGGTCGCGCTTCTTACTTTTGCTCTATAAATAGATCATGCCTGAGAGCACTCTATAAAGTAATTTGGTTGACCTGGTGATCATTACAGTCTTGTATATAATATTCCACACTATTGCCCTAAAATATCAGCTGTGAATGAAAATAGAAGAGAGAGAGAGAGAGACAGCACGATTAATATCTTGTTTACTATTCTTATTGATTGATCTTACTTGAAAATGTTCCCAAGCTGCTCAGCTGAGATGTGTGTGTTTCCGTTTTCTTTCTTTTCAATATTCTGTTTATAAATAAGTTTCTTTACATCGAATCTGACAAACAGCTGGAGAAACTGTACTTTAAATTTTGCTATTTCTTCAGCGCGTCCCTCGGTAGTTTCGAAAGGCAAGATACGCATCGATGGCGTGCACCAGACCCGCTGCGTAGCCTATGTACTAGAAAAGATTGAACTTGAACTTAGTATACATTCTGCACTGCATCGTCTGCACAAGCTACTCACGTAGGCGGCGGTCATCGCTGGATATGCCCAGAAACCGGGACGCACCAGAAACTGTGGATGCAACCAGACCACACAGGCGAATCCCATGTAGCTGGACGAGCTGAAGTACATGCAGCTAGCCATAATATTGAAAAGTGTTTCCTTTGGCGGATAAGAAAGAATATTCAGTTGCATAATTGATGCCACATTCTGGCGGCGACTACTTACGAAGAGCGACTGACGTATAAGCCCATAGGATCGTTCCGAGAAGCAATAGCAGATAAGCAAAATGGCCGTTGTGGTGAAGCAGTGTCCGGTCGTAGCCAGGAAGCTGGTTAGCGCCTGCCCAATTGAATCTGCATAGGGCAGACCGTAACGGATGAGCAAGCCCTCGCAGAGCATGGCCAATCCGAGTTGTAGCCCCTTGATCAGGCCCGCCCGTGACACCACAAAGCCAAAATTGATGCAGGTCAGAACTCGACAGCAGCATATCTTGATGCCTAACGGTTGGCTCATCCCACGCACTCCGAACGAAGCCATTGCAGCAACTCTACTGAAGTTGCCATCTCTGCTCTGGTTGCGCCAGATACATCAAGGCGTCTGCGACACGTTTAAAAATAGACACGAAGTTACCCCAAGCGGCGGCAGCGACGGCAACGACAGATGCGATGGCCTTGGCAGATGCACTTGACGTTACATTGCGCGGGATATTGCGGTTGCCATAACGATTAGATTGGACTACTTATTTGTATAGAACTCGGTAAAATAAAACGAAAGTATTAAGTAACATTTTTCATTATTTCACTTACTTAACGAGTTTAAGCCTCCGATACATTCTATACATTTTAAAATCTTGGTTTCGTTTCTACTTTTTATAAGTGTGCCCACATCAAAAAAAGTCCAGTCACCACGAAAATTTGCATAACATGGTCTCACTGTCACTCAGCTGTGCTGCATATACCGTTTGTTTTCATGAATTTGAAATTAGATAAACACTTAAAATGTTGTGCATCTCTTCGTTTCATTGTTTCTCATTTACTTTTTCATTTCATTTGGACCTGGCAACGGAGTAGCCTGCGCCACAGTGTTCGGCCCCGGATATAGAGACAAAACAGACAGACATAGTCTGTTCAAACATTGGAAATAGTTCGGCAAAATTTTCATTTCGTTTCTATAGAACTATCGAAATTACCGAAACTTAATCTCATCATCTCCGGCATCATGTGCATGCCATACCTGGGAAAGATTTTTGGTGGCGGACATCGTCGGCGCAACCGTTCGACGGCAACGCCACGACCTAGCCTAGCACCGACACCGCAGCAATCGAACGCAACGATACAGACTACAAACCCAAACCCAAATCAGACTGTACCCATGCGGGATTCGATTGATCCGGTCAACGTAAACTTTACACAACCAGGTGCGGTATTCCCACGAAACTTGTCAAGTGGACCTACGCAGGATAGTACGGGCAGCGTTAAGAGTCAGCCGGCGACAATTGCTAACCCGGAGCAGGGTCCGCGAGTTGGCACTGTACCTCGCCCGTCATCTTGGTGGGATTACTTTGGGATGAATAGAAACAAGAAGGGCAGCATCGATTCACTCTAGGAATCATTGCTTGGATCATCACATAGGTTTTTTCGATATTCTATAAGGTGGTAAAGCGTTTGTAATCTCTCAAATATAAGAAAAATACCAGATCAAGAGCACTATGATCCGAATAGCCTGTTTTTGTCCCCAATCTGTTGTACTATTGTATGTATGTAAAATGTTAGTATACTTTTAGGAGTCAATAGCAGTATGTCCGCTAATATAGCTTCACATGAGCCTTCGTATCACATTCTGAGAGTGTAAAATAACGATACATCGAAATATGATTGCATGGGCTTTTCCGATTAATTTGATACGTTTTTTGATGAGTTGCAGCAGCATGTATTTATCTCATATTATATAGGGTTGCCAAATGGCCGCCCTGTTCTAATTTAAAAAAAAAACTTTTAAACGCAATTAATTTTTGCACACCGAAAACAATTTATTTCCGAATTTTACCAATGACAAATATATACTTTTTTCTACAACGGTTTTCATTAATAACCGTTAAACAATTGATTAAGGTATCGTTTCCAGGTCTCGCCGTGTACTATATAGGTGTATGGGTACTAATTGCCACTGACATTTATGTTAAATACACATGCACAATCAGAATTAGTTGGTAATACATACTATTCGGATATTCACATTAAGTAGAAGACATCAATTTTAAAACCATTAACAAGTTTGGCGAACTCTTTATATGTGTATGTCTATGCATATACAATTGTATACAAGTGTGTGTATGTAAAAATAAAAAATATACATTAATTATATAACTTAGGCAAATAAATATACAATTATAATGCTTGAAAATCACTTGAGATATCTGATGCAAGTGCCACCCGCCCGAATTCAAATGTAATAACTAAAAAGATTACAAAATTAGATCAACAAAATAGCACTTAATAATAACTATAATTCGACTATCATAAGTTAGTTGGTTTTGTTTTTGTTTTATATCTTTTGTATTACTTGTAGTTTTAATTATTTGGAATCAAGTGTGTTACTTCGTACTCTTTTAGTTATTTTGCCTTCATGCCTTCATGCTGCGTCTGTGCTAGCCAACATCTATTCCAGCTTCTTTCCCGAGCCAGTACTGACTGGCTCAGCCTTCTGACGTTTCTCCTGACGCTCACGAACATCGACAGCGGCTAGATCGATGCCAGCCACATAAGCATGCATAACCGAGATCAGAGCCTTGAGCACCGCAAATGGACCGGTGAGGAAGGCCAAAATTTTAAACAGCGAGGCGCCGAATACTAAAAGATCATTAAAGGTTAATTAAAATGGCCACATTATAATAGAGGATACTTACTCAAGGGCCCGTAGGTAAAATGCAAGAGATATAGACAGACGTAGAAGAGCTCGTTCACGCAGCACATAAAGGTCAGCACATCCTTCTGGTAATAGATGCGCATCACAAAGTTATTATTCACCTTGTGCGAAACGCGCCCAACCACAACGCTCCTAAAAAAAAAAAAAAACAAATCACAAATCAGTTATGATATATGTACATATATTAAATTTAATCTTCTGCGACTTACGTTTGCATATAGAGCCAATGACAGGCGATATCGATGGCGATCGACAGCTGGAACCAGAACATATAGCGAGGATAGAAATATGCCAGGGTGACCAGCAGGCCGGTGGTACCGCAACGATCCGTCAGCTGATCCAGCATAGCGCCAAAGCGGGTGCCTTAAAAAATTAAATTATGTTTATTAAACAAATTATATTGAAGTAGCTAAAAAATAAGTATGATAATTGATTCGTTTCAAAGATAAAGTTAAGTCATGGATTTTTACTTTGAGACTTTGATTCGCTTCGCTGATGATAAATTTTAATGGTTTATAACGAATCTATCTATGGATTATATCTGATTGGCGATATCTATGAATGAGTACACATACATACATATACACACAATCAAAAAGAATGAGTGTTTTTAACCAATTATATCAATTTTGGACACGTAATTCAATGAATAAAGTGCGCGCTTTGCACATACATAGATACATTTGCATGTATAAATATACATATCTGCGCATATACATACATACGCACACGTATGTAGATGAGCCGATAGATACCATTTGCCGGCTCGAGCGACGGCGATAATTGACGTAGGCCAAGCGCATGGAAATGGTATGAATAATGTGATGTGGATTGTGCAGAAGATGATGATGTTAGTGGATTGTGAACTTACTCTGATTGAAGGCCCGTGCAGCATGTCCATCGACGGCATCAAGTAATGCACTAATTATATAACACCAACCGGCGATCACGTAGTGCGTCGACATAAACCAAAACGCAATGATGGCCAAAACGATGCGTGCATAACCTGCAAAACGGAAACAGAAGAGCAACGATAACCAATGCAATTTCAAATCAATAATATATGTGAACACATACATGGATATACCATATATATGACGTAGTTCACATTGTGTTGTAGGTGACATTGGCATTGTGATTGGTGGGACAGGGGGTGGGTGGCAATACCATTTGCATTTGATGGGCTGCAACGCAAGCGCCTCCTACAATCGCTAATTCAATTAAGATGTTGGCTAAACAACAACAACAATAGCAACACCATTTGTGTATGTATACATATTGCACAGTGGATTCGCAATCTTAATCTAAAAACAAAATGAAAACACTATATGAAATATCTAGCTAAAATTTGAGTTTTCTTACTTCCGTTAGACTTTAAAGAGTTTTCAAAACTAAATCGACTGCTTAAACCCTTCCTCCCGGTTTCTATCAGTTCACTACTGGACCAACTATGCGTCACATTTGTTTACTATGCGGAAACACTTACCGATCAGATTTGGCACAAATATGAAAACGTTATCGTGTTCGGCAATGGCCATGTTAGATACCGCTTTATTAACAAATTGATAAAAACAACTTGTATATGTAAGGTTTTCTTCAACTAAATGCGATGCGGCGCGTGAACGTGGCGTGCGCTGCAATATTTTTCTACGTTCTGTTCTACGGTTGTGCAGAAAAATGGCGCTGTATATGCACAGGCGTAAACAGCTGTGCGGTTCTGTGTTGAATAATTTTATGAAATAGGCTAAAGGTAGGTATGCATTGTCCATGGCTATGCATTGCATAGCTAATTACAAGCATATTAGCCATCAACCAAAATAAATTATAGTATGCATTACTAAAGTAAAATGTTAACTATTGTTTTTTTTTTCATTTTGGTATATGTATTCAACATAAGATGGGAATAACACTTGCGGCTTAATGACGTCACCAGCTACGTCGCTTGAAATTTCACCTTTTTTCCATGTTTCACCATGTAACACTTCTGCGTTGCCCAGCACTGCAAAAAGCTGTTGCTGTTTTGACAACCTCAATAATAATAAAACAGACTATATAATGCATTCTTATTGAACAGCATGGATAAACTACGCAGCAGCGTTGGCGGTGGCCAGCCGGCCGACCAGCAGCAACAACAACAGCAGCAGCAACTCGAGCAATATCCGAAACACTCAATTGAACAATATCTGCGTGCTTCGACAAAAATCAAGAAAATCGAAAGAGTTGTTTTCTTTAAGTGAGTAATGAAATATTAATTACCAAAAATGAAATACCATCTGAGCTATTATGAAATTTTGTTTACACAGACGCTTTGCACCCAGTGTCGCAGATGTTCAGGCGGACTTTCAGCGTCTGGCCTATAGTTTCGAGGAGTCTGGCATCATGCAGTATGCAGCGATGTGTCACATTGGCTATGCCAAATGCGAATCCTATGGGGGCGCTGCGCAACGTGAGGCGGAGGCATATGTTCGTGCCGCACGCGACTTCATGCTGGCCGACAAAGAGTTCCGACTGCTGCACTTGCGGACTGGTCACAATGGCTTCCGTGAGGGTGCACTACACTGTTATAATCGGGCAGCCGAACGGGTTGCCGACAGTGGTGTCTTCAAGACGGCTGTGCTGCGCGAGATGCAGCAACTACAACGCCAACTGGATCGCACCAGCAGCTTTGCCTCGCCCACACATCAAATCCATGACCTGGAAATGGGCGCCGAGATGAGCATGCAGCGAGAGGATTATCGCAATGCGTTACTCCAGTTGGATGACATTGTGGACAACATATACGAGCGACGCGTGCCGTCGATGTACAATGATTTGTTGCGCCGTGTAGAGGTGCTCCGTCTACTGCTCCTGGTACATCTGAATCTGCCACCTGCACGTCAATCGCCCGCACACATAAAGCTTATCGAGTATTATTACACATTGGCTCAGTTCGAGCCGCAATTGGCGACGCCCTGCCTGAGCTACAACAACGAGCCGGTGGAGCGGCCCGGTGCCTTTGTGCCGCTCCAGCAGCAGTATGCGCTGGCGGAGATCGTCTGTGCCTGGGTAGAGCGCAAGATGTGCGATCTCAAGCATATGCTCGCTGACTTTGATAGCGAGCACAGTTCGATTAGTCAAACAGAGCGACAGCTGCTGAATTCCATTCATTCCGAATTATCCAAGGTCTACTAGAACGAGAGCTGGCTAACCCATCGCCGGGAGCGATGCCAAAACTAAACTAGAACCGGCAAACTCTGTATATTATTAATTATATTGAAGTATCGCTGTAAGTGTAATCGAGTCTACCAGCTAGAGCTGTAACTACAGCAATAAGAGAGAGAACTATACTTTTTATGGATTGCGAATAAAAACAGAACGAATAAACCACGATCTAACTGGAGTATGAAATGGATATATAATATGGAAATCTCGAGAGATGATCGATTTTGACAGCCCCACATTATGATTAATGGCAGCTCTGGCTCTACCAACTAACCTTTCCACGTGCCTAGACGATGCAACAATACGCGTAAGCATTTGTATAACTACTACAATAATATTTGCGGTACCAATAGTACTTCTTTACCTATGTACATATATATATATATACCATCGCATATATATATATATATATATATGTATGTATGTTTATCGATGTATTTAGCGCTCTTTAGTACAATAAATGCAATACTGTTCATTGACCAATTCTGAAAGGAATTCCAATTTCAATATTATAATCAAAACAACACAAAACACACACATTCGATTTGAACACAAAACTTATTTATTTGTCGCATTATCTAAGTTTTTGTTTTTGTTGAAGTTTCCTTTTTCCAATTACACTTTTTTATGGTTTCTATATGTTGTATCTGTATATTTTCGTTTCGAATTATTTTCACTTTAGGTATATTTAAATGTATGTAATGTATAACTCTAAAATGTTACTTTTTGTATGTTGTTTGTGGTCGCCAGAGCGTAAAAATTTTAATTTTTGCTTTCGCATTTCAAATTGTATATGTTTTATGTATATTTCGAAAAAAAATCCACTTGCTGCGTATTATTCTAACACAACATATTTCCAATTGATTATAACCTATAAAATCAGTATCAATTTATTTCATTTGTTATCCGTCTATATATGTATATGTATGTAATAACTATATCTGTGTATATATATATATATATATATATATATATGTAGGATATTTAGAATTTCTAAGCATCTGTTGTCTCAGTCTAACCCATGTGTGTGTGTCTCTGGGCTGGACTGGACTTGTGCGGGATTGCAAGGGATGCGGGCGGGGCAGTAGCAATTCAATTATTACTTATTATGTTTATGCAAAAAAACTGCTCAACTATCGTGTTATTGGTTAACACGCCCAGCTATATTTAAATTACGATACGATCGTAAAATAATCAACAAAATGTGTACAATACACGATAGTACAAACGATTGATCAAGCAGTCTGTATTGAATATTTACTATATGTTTATTTTGTCTGTAGCTTTTGTTTTTTTTTTTTTTTTTTTTGGACGTTGATACAATGAATGTGTAATCAAGTGGTCCATGCAAAACCAAGCCGATGCTTGTAACGCGCGGATCCCAGACAAATTGTTTTTTGTTTGGCGTGAATTAATTTGAATCCTAGCAAAGGAATTGATTACAATGCAAGAAATTATATATTATTTATGTAATTAATAAATAATCAAAAAAAGTAGTAGTAGTAGTAATAGATAAAAAGAACTTTAGCTCTAGATCACAAGCAGTTTCTTCTTCTTGTTGTTGTTGTTGATGTAATTGGGGGTTTTCTAATCTTTTGTTTTGTCTCACATTTTATTAAATTTTAATCGACACAGAAAATCAAAATAATTCACCTATTAATTTTTGTGTGTGTATATGTGTGAGTGTTTTGCCGCTGTCTGTGTGCGTGTGCATGTGTGTGTGTTGCTGTTGCCGTTGCTGAAGGTTTACAAGACTTGACTATAGCGTGGTGTAAACTCAAATCTAATTTCGCATAATTTTAAAAGAAATCCAGCGACTGAGAGAGAGATTGGATGTAACTTTATGCCTGTATTGATTTCGTTGGTTGTATATGCGTGTGTTGATGTGTGTGTAAATATCAATTTACTTGGCCCTGGCCTTCTTCTCATTCTCGGAGGTTATCTTGTTCTTCAAGTGATCCTTGTAGTCCAAAATACCGCCCTTCCATTTGGTCACCGTCTCCTTTTCACATACCCAGATCTCATCAGCCACCTGTCATGGAACAGTGATTAATAATGCGAAAATAACAGTACTCGCAGCTGCAATTTACCTGATTGATCAGTCGGAAATCGTGACTAACTAGCACCATGCCGCCATCGAAATCGTTTATAGCATCCGCCAGTGCATCGATGGTCTCCATATCCAAGTGATTGGTAGGTTCGTCAAGCAGCAGCAAATGAGGCACCTGCCAGGCCAGCCAAGCGAAGACGACGCGACAACGTTGTCCGTCCGACAGTTGTCGAATCGGACAAACCTGCTGGCGACCCGTCAATCCATAACGTCCGATAATCTTACGCATCTCCTCCTTCTCCTTTACATCGGGAAAGGCGCGCATCATATACTCGAGCGGACTGGCATCCAGATCGAGAAGCTCGTGCAGATGCTGATGATAGCGTGCAATACGCAAATGTGAATTCTTGCGAATCATGCCAGACGTGGGCACCAGATCACCATAGAGCAGCTTCAAAAGTGTCGACTTGCCTGCACCGTTGGGTCCCACCAGAGCTAGACGTGTATCCAAATCTATACCGAATTCCAGATTTTTATAGATCCACGGCGTTTCGTCGTTGTAACGGAAATTGACATTCTAATCGGGATGGGAAGACTTGAATATTTTCCATTGGATTAGGTATGGTTCTTTTACACTCACCTGCACCATAATCACAGGCGGTGGCACCTTTCCACATGATGGGAAATAGAAATTGAGCACCTTATCGTCTGTAACCTTTTCGGTCAATCCCTGAGCGACCATCTTGGCCAATGTTTTCTCCTTAGACTGTGCCTGTCTAGCCAGCTTTGCTGAACCGTGACCGAATCGTGCGATATAGTTCTTCATGTGCGATATCTGATCCTGTTCCCAATTGTACTGTTTCATTTGGTTTTCCAGCAGCTCCATGCGTGTGCGCACGAATGCCTCATAGTTGCCCGTATAGTACTTAAGCCTCTTGCTTGTCAGATGGATAATATTAGTACAGACGCCGTTGAGGAAATCCTGCGAATGCGATATCAGCACCAGAATATGCTTATACGTCTTCAGTTCCTCCTCTAGCCACACACAGGCGTCCAAATCCAAGTGATTCGTCGGCTCATCCAGCAGCAGCAGATGCGGCTTCACAAACAGAGTACGCGCCAGCGCAATTCGCATACGCCAACCACCTGAAGGAGGAATGAGAAGAAAGGTAAAAGGTATAAGGATTGGATTAGATTTTCGGATCGATTATCAATTACTTACCAGAAAAGTCCTTGGCCTGCTTCTGTTGCATTGCCTTGTCAAAGCCAAGACCGTGAAGAATACGTGCAGCCTTAGCTTCGGCCTGATCAGCGGACATATCATCCAAACGCTCATAGATATCGATCAACTGCTCCTGGGCATCGTCCTCATCGCTCATCGCCAGCTCTTCGGCCAGCTTTTCGAGCTTGATACGCTCCTCATCCACCTCCATGACACATTGCAGAGCACTTTTTGAGCTGGCCGGAATTTCGCGTGTCAAATGGAATATATCAATGTGTGGCGGAATGGGGACCTCTCGGTTACCGAGTACCGCCAGCAGCGATGATTTGCCACAGCCATTGAGACCGATTAGACCATATCGTCGACCGCAATTCAGCTCAAGCATTGTGTCCTGCAGCAGCTCAGAGCCAAAGAACGTAATCGAGAAATTGGCAATCTTAACGTCACGCGATCGTGGATGCACAGCCAGGGAGCCGGTACATGATCGGGCCTCGGCACTGATCCTTGCCTCCTCCTCTAATTTTGCGCACAACTTCTCCTCTTCGGTGAGTTCACGTTCTACTTGACCATTGGTGCCATTTGCCTTCTTCGAGGATGGAATCTGTTGGATCTTCTTGTTGCGCGCATCTTTCTTGCGTTGAGCATCACGTTTCTTAGAGTCAGATGGCATTTTTGCTTCTCTTTGCTTTTATCAAATACTATTTTCCAATCGAAATTATTTCCTATATGTGTATGCCTAAAATTTTGTATTGTATTTTCAGATATATATGTTATGGTTTGTTGTGCTGTATGCGCCTGCTTTTGTCTTTCTAATTTTGTTTTTATGTGGGTGAGTTTGTGTGCGTGCGAGTGTGCGTGTATAGGGAAAGTTTATGTGTGTGCTGTGCTGTCAGGTAGAAGATATAAAAGTTGCAAATGGAATTCAGTTAAAGATTGTTCAAGTTAATTGCAATTCAAATATGATATACGATCGATGACAGTTATCGATAATTTTGCAAAACTCTATTAGCTATGGAAAAACCCCAGACATGGCGGGTTTATGCCACGGTTCTGCATCAACTAAACAGAAACAAATAGAACTTCTTCTAAAGGACAAAAACAAACTGCCGGCTTCCATAGACTTTTGAAAGTCTCGACATACACGACACGTGACGGAAGCTGTCGCATACAAAACTGAATGCCGAACTTATACAAAGCAACCGCGCCGCTTACGAATACATTTGGACAGTTTGTATCCGTATCCAGTTTCAATATTATTGAATGAACATGTGAAGCGAACAAAAACAGACTGCCACAACGACGATGACGCCGCGTCAGCTACAAGAGCAGATGTTAATAAATCAACAAAACATTCAAAAATATTATTAGAACAAAAGTAAGTAATGAAAGCAACTAAGAAGCAAAGAACTGACGCTTTTTTGTTCTTAACACTATTGCACCGTTCATGGCTGATGCTGCTGTCGTGTTGCCTTAGCTGCCTTCATTTCGTGTTTCGCTTCTTTCTGTCTGACTGTTGCCGAGAGCCACATTTCACCTTCATTAACGTAATTTTATGAATCACTGTTGTTGGGGAACGCCGTTGCGCGCTAACGATTCGCTCGCTTGATATTTGCTCTCTCGGCAATGGAAATGTACAAAGGAATTCCGTTGCAGCTGACACGAGATTGTGCGAATGCGGGGAGAATGTTGAGATACACGCAGGGAAAAGGGGTGAAATTGCAACATATACACGCGCTAGACAACACACTAACACTTGCCAACAACTAATGGTTACAGCACACACGCGCGCGCACACACACGCACGCACATGTACATATACGCAAGTATATACATTATGTGCATGTGCACATTATTGGATTTTCACGGCTGGTTAATAGCACAACATCTCACCTTTTTTATTGATGATGATAAAAAAGAACGTGTCACGCACAATTTTTGAAACCAATTTGCATTTGTGAGGTTGTTAATGCTGCTGGTCCGGGCTTCTATAGGGCTGCTGCTTTACAACGGAACAGGAACACACCGTACACACACACCAACAGCGGCTGCAAAAAGTGCTGCTAGTTTTCTGGCTTTTACCGTTTTGACCGCCGCACACGTGTTACGTTGAAATAATCGCGATTCGATGTTTAGCTCTTGATCAATTAATCGATATATATTTAATAAATATTTAACATACATTAAAAAAACTATTTAAAAATTAATAAAAGAGAAAACATATTCATATTTATTTTATATGATACTAGAAAACCCAGAATGAAACTTACAAGTAATTAATCGTTGAATTCTGCGAATCTTTCACATCGATAATATTTCATCGGTTGTCGGTAATTTGTATAATATTTTAATTGTGTAAAACTCACGTTAAATTCACTTTGAATGAAATTATACTTATTTTAGCTATCAGTTTTTGAGTTTAAAATGCGAATTTGTCATTTATATTTTAAATATAGAATTGCGGCGATAGACCTACTCTTCTTTTTACAAAATTGACATTCACGTTTAAACGTCTGGCAATGATTCGATAAAAACTACTTGATATATTTATCTCTAGTCATTCACAACACTGCCAGAGTTCATTCAAAATGGTGCGCATTATTTGAGACAGACTATTGGCATTTGTATACATATTTGCTTTGAGCATAAATATTTGTACACACATTTTCTAAAAAAGTTTAATTCATTGGTTGATTAATTAGTGTGAATTCAAGAGTTTTATCAGTGTTAAAATGCTGGAAACAAAGAGCATCGCTGCACTGGCTGCATTTAATGAGACGCCGCGCAAACGCAAAAGGGAAACTAACTTGAATCCAAATCAACCCCTAAAAACTGTAGAGGCAGCTGCTGCAACTGCGTTAGGCACTGCGTCATGCTTCACGAACGCTGCGTTTAGCTCAACGCCTAAGAGACTGATCGGGCGCCGTCGCATAACCAAAGAATCGGAGAACCTGAATCCCTTTAATGGCCATCCCAGCCTAGAGATCAAATCCATTGCAGATCTGGCGACTGGTCAAGAGAAGCAGCCACAGAATTTGCCATTGAATCCCTTTGAAGTTGTACGACAGCCGTCCAAGAAAAAGAAACGGGAAAACGCTTGCTTCGAGAATCCCGGTCTGAATCTTGAGTTGCCGGAGCGCCAGTTTAATCCGTATGAGGTATGTGCTCCCAAAATGAATTGAAACATAACTTGTAACGACTTTTATTATCTGCAGGTGATTCGAGCAGTGGCCACTCCCACAAAGTGCTTTGTCAATGAGGCACTCAATTTGCGAGGCAGCGATGCTCCTGCCTCTCTGAATCCCTTCGAAATACATCGACGCAGCGAAATATCAGCAGCAGCTAGCAATCCTGTGGGTGTGGAGAATCCAGCTTTGGCAGAGGATCCATTGCCCACAAACTTAAAAATTGGTCTACCATTTGTGCCCACATTAGGCTGTCGCATTGATTTCAATGGGATCTCACTGGCCCAGCTGACTCCCAGCAAACTCTTGGCCGACAAATTGGTTTTCTCACCTTTGGCACCGCTTTCAGCGCCCGCAAAGCGTTCGCTGGGCGCCATCAGTGAGGAAAGCAGCATGGATATAGGAAAGGAACTTGATCGCTATCAGCTGGAACTTGAGAATAGCATCAATGAGGCAAAGCTGCGCAAGAATGGCATTGTGCTGGAGGCAACTAAAACGGAAGTGGACGTGGCGATTGTGCAGCAGTTGTCGCCGCAGAACGAGAACCTAGAGCGACGCATTGTGTGCACCACGCGCAGGCAGACATTGACCGAGATTACAGAAGCGTCTGATGAGCAGGAGCAGGTGGAAAAAGAACCAGAGGAAGCACCGAAACAACCATTGGAAATTGTTGAGCTTGCGCCGGAATCTGTGGCTGAAACTGAGCCGGACTTAATGCCCCCCGAGCTGGATGGTGGCGATGTGGTCTACGCCTCCGAATCGGAACCGGAGGATGAAGCCGATGAGCTAGACTTTAAGGCTCCCGCACGTTTTGTGCGTGCCTATCGTCCGGCAGCAACAGTTGCCGGCAGCAAGGAGTCACTGCAATCGATAGCCTCCAGCCAATCAAGTAAATCCGAAAAATCTGCCAAGTCCAATGGCCACGGCGTGCGGCATATGATACGAAAATCGATTAGAAAGCTAATGCATCCCATGCAACATCATCAGCAGGAACAATCGGAGGAACCGGCACAGCAGAACAATCAACACCATCAGAACAACATTATTAGCAGCATACGGCACAGTTTGCGTCGTCGTCCGCAGAAACCGCAGCCAGCGGCTGCGGCGACGGCACCCGCTGACATCTCTATCGTGGACAGCAGCGAGCGAACTATGAAGTTGCGATCCAATGTACCACAAACTGAATACATGCGCATCGAGCAGCTGACCAACGAGAAGAAGCATACATTGCGCAATAGCATTAGGCGCTCCACACGAGACGTGTTGCGTCATGTGTTCCACAAGACGCAGGATGCCTACGCGACGACGACCAAGTGAGGCGACGATACCCGGCTCGCCCGTTAGCTGCCAGCTCCAACTCTTAAGCACCCAAAGATTGTCTACAAAGCACCCAAGCCAACTGAAGTTGGATGTCCAAATTTTCTACTTTTTTTGCACATATCTATAAGGTCAAGTCGCGCGCTTTCGACTTTCGAGTTATAAGCCATTATTATATGCGATTTATTGCTAGTTTTTTATAGCATTTCAATCACTGATTTTATTACGATTTCCTTCAACTTTTAATGCACTTTTAAGCTAAGTTTTTAAATTGTTTGCACCTTTATTTATACATTCAAGTTTTTATACATTTGTTTTTTTTTTTTACATAAAAGTTATGTATTGCGATTTTATGGATAAAACAAGCATGCACTCTAGGTTATTCCATGTGTACTTATGTCATAATATACATATGTATATCTCTCTATAATGTCAATTTAAAGATTAACAATTTTGCGTTTGATAAAAAAAAATATGTTTACAACTAGTGATTTTTTTTGAAGTATTGAACAATTATTGATTTAACATCTATAAAACGTAGGCCAATCTCTTTGGTAGAGCTATCGAAGGAAGATCTAAAGAAGAACTGGAATTCTTAGCTTAGAGGAGAGATGAAAAGGGAGTTGCAGCGCTTTATACAGTATCGATGAACTGTAGAACTGAACGGGTTAACTGGTCGAGAGATCTGCTGGTTCTGCCTTCACTTGTAGACCGTCTGCAGGAGCGGACGACGTCGCTGATCGATGGGCTTGTAGGCGTGCTGATAGACACTGGCCAGGCGCCAGTGCTCGGGATAGCCGCCCTGGCCGGCACCACCGGCTTGACTGCGAAACGGCGGCACCAGCGTATCGATGTCATAGTTCTTTTTCGAGTACGGCTGTCGCGGGCGTGGCACGACGAGCACACGACTCGCACCGGGACTGCCGCAGCCGCCGCCGCCGCCTCCGCCAGCGACACCGACAAAATCGCCGGAGGCATTCAGCTTGGGCATGCCGGCTCGAAAGGCTGCTTTGCTGGTCAGACAATGCCCGTGGCCATGTGCCGAGGGACAACACTTGGGTGCGGGTGCGACCTTGTGGCACAGGCGACGCGGCGGACGACGCATCAGCTGATCCCGTTTGCAGGCCGGACCCGTGCCGGCATGATGATGATGAAGATGATCATGCGGTGCGCCCAACCTGGGGCAATCTGTATCCGGCCCCAGATATTTCTCACGCAGCGCCTGATATGCTTTGTCGCCCAGCATGGGAGTCGATTGATACTGCTTGGCCAGCCGATTGCCGCCGCCAAGCCCGCCTAAGCCACCTCCGTCGCCCCCACCCCTGACAGCGTCCAGTCCCAACGTGGGTGCTCGCCTGCAATGGGATGCGCTGGAATCGCGCGACACGCTTCTGGCTCGCGCTGGCGGAGAATAGTCGCAGGCGCAGTCCGTGTCCCGCTCGATGGCACGTCCCGCAAAGTCGGTTTTGCGGCGCAGTATATCCTTATCGAAGAAGTCCGGTTCACCCAGTGTGCTCGTAAAGACGCCCGCCGAGCGGCCGAGCTCCGTTGAGCCAACGTTCTTGTCGTCGCGCGGCGTCTTGACGCACGTGAAGACCGCCGGTCCGGCCGAATCATTGGAGCCATCTATGTGTCGCGCCAGACGCGGCTCATCGGCCGGATTCGCCGGCTTGAAGTCCCAGCCAATGGCCAGATCCATGGCTCCCATTTTCTTGGCCGGCGCCGAGCCAATGCCGCGATACGTGTCCCCCGTAAACGCTTTGGGCAACACGCCGCCGCCTGTCTTGGGCCGAAATACCTTCATCTTGGTGCAGTGCGTCGGTCCAGCGTTGTGTGTCTTAACACCCACGCCAGTTGCAATCGGATCGATCTCGAGAGCGAGCCCACCGTGGCCACCGCTGATCTGTGCCCTGCGAAAGGCCAAGTCAGCCACGCAATCGGGCAGCGGCTGATGATCCAGATTGTCCTGATGCATACGCTTGGCCAGCTCGAAGTTCGCATAGGCCGGCACCACGGGCGACGGGCAGCGCTCATTGGGTTTCTCTGTGATCGAATGCAAAGGCATCTTCTTCGTCAAATCCGGTTGATCCGTTGCGTTGTACTGACTATTGCCTACCGGCGGTAACGAGATCAGATCCTTGCCGGGTGAGAATTCAAACTCGGAGGTATCGCCGTTCAGCTGACCCGTGTAGCGAGCTTGTGCCGCTGCCAATGCCGGAAATTGCCGTCCCGTTGCCGAGTCCACTTGGCGTGCCTTCTCCTGTTCCGTCAGATAGAGACGATTCAATGGCAACTCCTTTTCCAGGCCATACTGCAACTCTTGCGGATGCACACGGTACTCCGGTGCTGTAAGATCTCCTGGCGTATAGCTCAGATCGGGCAACTTGTAGCTTGTGGCCACAGCTGCTTGCGACATGTTGGATTGAATGAAGGAACACACAACTCTCAATCAGTCGGGAGCAGTCTGTCTGGCTGACTGGAGCAGCAGCATGAGGATGAGCATGATTTATGGATTCGGAGCATGAGCATGAGCATGAAATTGCGATTGCGATTGTGATTTGCTGTGCTTATGAGAGTGCAAGGTGCAAGGTGGTTAGGAGGTTATTCGCGATTTACGGGCAGGGAAGGGCGCGTGACCAAATTATAGAATCAACTTTATGGGACTCCATTCATTACAAGTATTGTCAGTAAATTTTGTAGCTCTAGCTTATACGGTCAATAAGTTATAGGCATTCATACAGACACAGCTGACTAACTTGGGTTATTATATACACATTTCTACTTCTGAGATTAATGCTGTCTCAAAAAAGAACTCCTACAATTTGGGATTGTGTAGCTTCTATGCTAATCCCTTCGAAGCGCGGAGTGCTCAATCAGTAAAACTAAGAAATCATTCAACCGAGGATTAACTCTATTTTTCTTTTCAATTTGGTTCACATATCGAAAGTATTGATAGAAATATAGCAAATTTGAATATATCCAACCGATTCGTTAGTCTATTGTACGTTTTCTTACATATATATAAAAGAGTTCGCATGAAGAAGAGAAACATTCTGAGACATACTTGGGAAATTTGGATGAAATTTGTGCAGCATAACAATACGCTCTTTCCAAGCGGTCTACGGTCTACTTTTATATATATATATTTATCTGTTTTTGTTAAAAAACTATATCGAATTAAAGGAACAAGTTAGTTAGGTATTGATGCTGCCTGCTGCGCGCTGTGATGCCTGCACAGTTATGTGTAGGAATTGCAGTATCTAGAAGGTGGAAAGACGGAAGGGTAGTTACAGGTTACGAGGGAGTTAGTGGCGGCAATGGTTATGCCTACCTAGTTGGTGGACAAGTGACAGGTGGGCAAACGCTGTAGTCCTGCGGCAGGCAGCAGGGAGATATCTGGCGCTGTCGCTGATCCATATTCGGGCAGCATATCGGTATTGCGCATTGATTGGGCGGCAAAGCTTCTGCTGCTGCAGCCGGTCCGGTCGGTGTGGTGTGGGTCATCGGCATATCTGTGCTATTGACGTTCTTGCTCGACTTGCGGATCTTGCTGTGGTGCTCCGATTGCCGATTCCTGTTGTACTCGAATGCGGTCACTGGACGTTTGCGGTTACGCTTGCGATTACGCATGGACGTGTCGGGCGGTCGTGGTATCAGCTTCTCCTTACCCTGGATGGGGAGAGAGGTGCAGAGTGCGGGGTGCCGCGTGCCGCGTGCCGCGTGCAGTTGCAATTGCAGTTGCAGTTGTAAAGTGGATGCAGTGCATCCTTGACTAACACTCACCTTCAACTCACACTTGGCTCGCTTGCAGCGCAAATGAAGATCGTTGATGGCCAGCAGCTGCTTGAGTCCCTCACACTTGGTCTGGCATTCGGGTTTCTGCCACAGGGGATCGTCCTTTCGACCCAATGTCAGACGCCAATCGCACTGGCCACGCTGCTGCTCGTACTGGCAGCAGCACAGATCGCGCGGATAGTCAACGTACTTGTGCCGCCCGCTCAGGCAACTGTTGTAGCTCGTCGCAAAGCTTCGTGTAATGCGCAACGGCAGATGATAGGTGCCACGGTAGTGGCCAAGAAAATTGCCGTCCCTGAAAGAAACAGTCGGGCGGGGAGGAGTGGAGGGAGTGAATAGACAGGGGGGGGGATATGGGGGGATATGGGACTTTCTACTCACCGTCGCGCCGTGGGCAGCAGATGACCGTTCTTGTCGCACAGCGGTTTTGAGTTGCCCTTCAGTGTGCGCGGTCGCGGCGGAAAGAACCGTTGGTACTCCCAATTACTGACGCTCTTCGATTCAAATCCGCGTTCGTACTGCGTAAGGCAAAGATGATAGTTAGGGCAAACGAAGCAGCTGCACTTGACTTGACTAATTCGTTTCCGGTTTGAACTTTGATAACGCCTCGCGTTAATCCTTCAATTCAAACCCGATCTCTGATTAATGCACGGCTTGCTCAGCTAGCCTAAGCCAGGTGGGATAGCCTGTGCCACCTGTTTCGATTGCGAACCAGTCCTACGACAAACTGAAACCGTTATTTATGGAGGCTAAGCAAACCAATTGACAAAAAGTCCAAATCCAGCAAGCAAGCCGGAAAACGTAAACAAGACGAGCGACGAGACGAGACCAGACGAGACGATACCAGTTGCGATGACCCACCCCGCGAGCAACCCACCCTTGCCTACGACGATTGCAACAATTACACGGCGTAATCGTAATCTCTGTGTTGCAACATGTGTAAAAAAGCATTTGGTCTAATGCCACTTAATGCCTTGTTTTTTGTTTTGTTTGTGTTTGCCTTTTTAAAGGCAAAAAAAAAAAAAAAAAACAAGGGGAAGCACGCAGGCAGATTGCTGCCAGACGTCGAGGCCTTAGCTTGCCCAGCCCACAGACTAGCTACACCCATTCCTCTCCGCAGCCTACAGCATGCCCAAAGTCATGTGCAATCATTTATCAGGAGCGCGGCCTGGGCAGCAGCTGTGGCTTTCTTTCATTCGACGAACAGAAGGAGTAACAACAAATGAAGAACGCAGAAGAAGATGCAGCTGGGTTTCTTCTCGTTTTTTTTTGTTTTGGGGAGCACTTCCCACGCATTTGGCAATTTCAATTATCGCTGAAGGCGAGAAGAGATGCAAATTGCGGCGCGTAATACAATACGCGGTGGCACGCCCACACACAGGCAGTGCGGCACACCGACAGGCACGTGGCGGGTTGTCAACACTTGATTGAAGATTGTTGAAGGTCGTTGATTGAGTGCGTGCGAAACGGTGGCAACTCTAAGAATGGGAAACAGTTAGAGCGTTGGGGTAAAGCGCTGCTTGTAGCTAAGCAGCGTGTCAGGCGTTGCTATTGTAATTAAATTTGCACGGCAATTACACAAGGGGCGGCAGGGAGAGGTAGGTGGGTGGGTGGGTGGGTTGTGTGTGTGCGTGCGTGTAGAAGACGCGGGGGTGCGATAACAAAGTGAGGTTACGTTCGATCGATCTGACAACAAGCACAGCTCGAGCGCACTCGAAGCGTAAAATACAAATTGATTTTAAACTCAATTAGCAACAATAGTCGAGGCGCGTCCAACTGATAGACAGACAGACAAAAGGATGAACACATACAGTGGACAAACTTAACCTCACACTCCGTCACCCTTGGTTCATTGTCAGCGTCACTTGGTTCCCGGCCCGTTTGCGTTGAAGCGATGATTTTTATGTCAACCCTCTGGGGTGCAATTTATCACATGGTGCGCGCGTCCTCGGATTAGACAGTCAAAAAGCTAGCTGGGTACGCACGTGCAACAGTGCTGGTTGCACTTGTAGGTCTACCACGCCTCACACGCATCCCCCTCCCCCACCCACACACACACACACACACACACACACAAAGCCGCTCATTGCACCCCAGACCCAGTCCGCACGACAGTGGTCTCTCTAGTCGAAAATGCTTGTCTTTCCTGGAGTACATTAAGTAGTAGGTTTACAGGGTGCTACTTATATAAAAATGATATAAAATGTATTAAGCAAAAAAAAAAAACAGTGCAATTTTTCAGTTACACATCCCACTGTGTCGCGGTCCAGTGTCTCTGGTTGCTATGGCTGCACTTGTGCCACCCTGTGGCGTCTGCCATTCCACTTACACGCACGCAGCCTCAAAGTTGGCAACACTTAAGCTAATTTCACGCACTGCAGCAACTCTATTTCAGTTACACTTTCAGCATTTCTCTCCTTCTCTTTTTATTCTCTCCCGCTTCTCTGCCAATCGCCCTGTAACAGATGTTAGTTTGTGCGCTTTGGCAATTGAAACGGCAATTGAAATGTCATTAAATTGATCCCGGCTGGACACTGGACACTCTCTCTCTCTCTCTCCCGGGATTGGACAGTGCCATAAACCGAGCAGCAGCCGAACGGACAACGAGCAACAACAAAACAAATGTTATACTTGGGCTTAGTTTTGAAATTTCTTTCTTTGTTTTTAATTGTTTTGCAAGCAGAAATTGCAGAAATTCCGTTAGAGCGTTTTATCACACACGAAACCAAATGAAAATATGAAAATAACTGTGAAGCAAGTTGCGTGGCAATCGTCGAGCATTGGATGCAATCGCTGGAGTTGAGGGTTGGGCAGCGGGATGCGGGGAGAGAACAGCGTTACCTATCGTTACCGAGTAAATAAACTTAACTGTCGCTATTTGGCAAAGCCAAGGGGGAACTTGAGGCCCGGCAGGAACAAGCATACATGCATAGGTGACAAGCACGGGGGAAAGTGGGAGGAAGAGCGTAGGGAATGGCAAACGACGTAATGGGAAACGGGGAATATGTTAAAGTGCTGCGTAGCTATGGAGCAGGCGACAAAGTTGTCTAAGTTGAGAACCAATAAAATATAAAAGTATCCGCAAAATGCTGCATTTCAAAAAAAATAAAATAGATAAAAAGCAGTTAAATATTAAATCAGAATATTGACAGAGTTGCCAATATTTGTTCACACTTTTTGTCGCCTGCGATCCGATAATACAGCTCGTGAACAGAGACAGCGACAGAGACAGGGACTGTCGGAATTTTGACTGTTTGTTGTGCTGGTTCATTCGAAGCACCGATTGGGGCCATGTTTGGAATGGGCAAGGGTTGCCAAGCTGTTTTTCTCTTTTGCGCGTTGTTGTTGTTTTTGTTCTGGTTCGTGTAGGCGTGCACCAGAAGGTACATCAGTTGCAAACTTTGCGCAAAGAGAACGAAAGTTGTTGGTGGATTGTTTGGTCAGAGTATATTAAAGTCGAGTTCAATAATTGTGCTCGGCATATATGATATTTTTACCCGGTGCCCGCCCGCGCGCTCAATAACGGAAATAGACGTGGCAAGTTTGCAATTGGGTCGCTGTCGGTTGACAGGAGGTTGGCAACGCTGACAACAAGCATACCGAGCAGCATCCACAACAAAATCCAATTGGCAATAATTGCCGTCTACCTCTCTCGCTCGCTCTCTCACCTGCATAGCGCTGAAATGGAATGCCATTTTGTCCTTGAATTTGAGATTTAATTTTTTTTTTAATTTCCAAAATAATTTAACAAAATTAAAATATCTAAAAATTTTAAACGTAAATTTTATACTGAGGCAAAAAGGCAGTAAGCTCACAGCACATCATAGCAGGGAAATTTCAACAATGGGGGCGTGGCTTATTTATACAGCAGCCGCCCCAACAGGGCGAAGTACATGCCCAGCATACACACACACTCACGCAGACAGTGGTTGTGCGAGAAGTTGGAGGCGGAGTTGGGGCACATCTGGCGCATTGCTGGCAGACAGCAAAGCAAATGGAAAACTTGCGAGCGCCAGCTGAGCTCCCGAGTACGCAAGAAAACAAACAAGTAAATGGCATGAGCGACCGCCAGTTACCCTACAATCAATTGATTTTGAGTAGACTGTTGTTGGCTTGAAGCATACAAAAAATAACAATCAAGATACAAATGATTGTAATAAATATTATTAATAATAAACATAAATAGAACATTAATAATATAATAAGACTGTGTGACACACTGGAAAACAGTGTACCCAACCTACTATTTGCTAAAGGATATACAATCCGCTGGAGCAGTGGACACAAGAACAAAACGCCATGATTTATGTACAATATATACATATTTATATATGTGCATTTATATAAATAATCAATTTATTGCTCGGGTTCTCGAATATAGTATAAACAAACATTTAGTATCACGTATTTTTAGATGCTAGACAAAAAAATATGTATGTATGACTAGGAACTATATTAGCAATAACTAGTTACAGGGGCTACATTGCATTTGCTATACATATGTATATCGGTTTGTGCATTACATATATGTGTATCGATATATATATATATACACATATATATATATATATATATATATATATATATATATATATATATATATCGAGATCTCTAGTCCGTGGGCAGCGTGAGAAACATATCGCCTGGCAGCTGACTGTAGCTGGAGGCGTTGGCGGTATCTCAGGGTGTCTCGAGCACATGATTCAAATACGCTATGTAGCAGATGGCCAGCTTGAGAATCTCGATCTTGGAGAGCTTCTTGTCGGGCGGCAGTGTGGGCAGCAGCTTGCGCAGCTCTGCGAATGATACATTGAATGCCTCGACCCGTATCCGTTCGCGTGTGGCGTGCGCTGTGCGATATTTGAGCGTGGCACGACGCCGCCGACGACGCTCCTCTCGCGTCAAGCCGACCAACTCCGACGGATCCAGATGAGCGATGGGTGTGGTGCGACGTCGTGGTGCCGGCGTTGGTGGCGGCGGTTGTGCCGGCTGTGCGGCTGTCTCGCAGGCAATGTGCGCCTGGAAGCGTTGATCGATATCCAGCGTGGTACTAGCCGCATAATCATCGCCAGCCGCATGAACATGCCCGTGTCCATTCACCAGCGTATTGTTGTTTCCCACTGCTGTCAGATCATCGTCTTGTTCCATATAGTAGCGACTCAGCGAGATGCTCTGAGGCGGCGGCGGTGCCAAGTGGCTCATGTCATAGACCATGCTGCACCTGCTGCACCTGAGCAAGAAAGAGAGAGATAGAGAGAGAGAGAGAGAGAATGAGAAGAAAGCGGGTTAGTTAGTTTTTGATAGAGATTATTATTCCCTTCATATCGTAAATTAGGATTGCATTATTTATGCCCCTCAAGCAGGGGTTGAGCCGGGGCGAACCCCTTTCCCTCTCCCATCCCTGGTCACGTGTCGCGTGGCGTGTCCTGTTTACGTTTCGCATTATTTCGTTATTCATTTGTTTTCCTTTCTCTCTGCACACATTGTTATTGTTTATTCGCAACATATTTTCACACCTACACAAACAGAAGGGACACAATTGTCACGTCTTTCTTTAGTATCGCCCTGGGGCAGTCGAACCCTTTTGCGGTTTCTGAACTGTTCAAGTTTTTATTGACTTGATTTTAATGGGCATTTTCGCAACTGGCGAAAAACGCAACAAATCAAATCGTAGCATAATTAGTGCTACAATGCAAGTCCCAAGAGACTTGAATCACGCATAAATTGCACAGAGAAAAAAAACGGAATATAAAAGATTTCACAGAATTTTTTTTAATGTGTATTTGCACTTACAAGTTTTTGCAAAAATTACAAATTTATTGCACGTTCAAGTGTTTTCTGGACTACAGCAATTTCTCTCGTGAATGTCCTGCACGCACAAAGCTTAGACGTCGAACTGACTCGTTGCGAGGATGTTGCAGCATCCTTTATAGCACGCACGAGATGGATTTTGCAACCCCCGAGAGGGACCAATCGCGAGACAACATCCCGGCTCTAGATGCGCCAATCAGAATTATAAAATGGCTACGGCCGGGTAGGTCGGTGAGAAAGCAGTTACGCCCATCTGCAGAGTGGCAGTATTCATATGATCCTGCAAATAGATGTGAAATAAATAAGTAAAGAAAATGCAGTAAAGATGAAAGCATTTTTTTTGGTGTTATAAAAGTAAAAAAGTTTTGCCCATCACCAAAAATAAAATGTGCTACACTTGGCCGAAACAAATCTGAGACTTTTACTACTTACTTTTTTGGGAATAATAAATTTATTAATGTGAGAGTCAGCTAATAACTTCAATTGCCTTAAATAACCGGTAATCAGCGGAATTCAAATTTGTCTTATTTCGTTGTGTGTTGTTAATCAGCACTGCTTACTGATTTATCGATTGTACCGTTGTGAATGGCAAAAACAGCTGAGCGCCGTGCGCACTACACAACCCTGGCACGCTTTCATAACCAACCAGACAGCTGCTTGTCGATTTCAATTTGGGTTTTTTTTATTATTTGTAAAATAAAATGAACTCGTTGAAGCTTTTAACGCCAGTGCAGCTCAGTCTGAAACTGTCCCGCAGCTATGGCAAGCACAACAAGAAGTTCTTGTACAAGGATGGCAAGAAATACGAAAACATAATTTACTATCCGAGGCAAGTGGCAAACCGGCTGCAACTTAACCCGTACTAAAAGTTCCGTATAATGTTGTTTCCAGAACGTCCGATCATCAAGATCCGCCTGTGGAGCCGGCCAAGCTATTTCGTGTGCAACGCATTAAGCCTGTAAAGGGCAACCCGTTTTGGGAAAAGCGTTTGCTAAAAGATTTGGGTTTGGATGGCAAGCAGAGTGACTTTACTGTGGTCAAGAATATACCCGAAAATAATGCGCGGCTCTGGAAGATCAAGCATTTGATCAAGGTGACACCTATTACATTTCCCTATGGGGAACCCACCGCGCAAGATGTAAAGCATACGATACTGAAGGAGAATGGCCAATGTCTGGTCACAAAGGATATTGGAGCCGTCGAAGTGCGATACGCTGCCCGTGATGCGTTCGATCAGGAACCAAAGCGACTAGACACCGAACTTCTGCGAAAAGATTCTCGTCTTAAATGGCTGAATCCTTGGTAATTAACATCAACAATATAGATAAGTTTTTGTTTTTTATGTAATTTAAAAAATTAAGGATTGAGAAATAAAATCCTATATACACAGTTAAGAGAGCGACCCGTAAATTTGTTTGCTCATGTATAATTCTGATTTGCAACCACAGCAACTTTCTTTTCGATCATCTTGCAACCGGACGTTGCAAACATGCTGTGATTAGGATCAAATGTTATAGCACCACTGATCACCTCGTTTATCATCTCTTGCGTTGGTCGCACATTCCAACGTCGAAACTCGGCCTCCACACATTGAACAACGTGCGCCTTTTCGAGGGCGAAGAATGGGACATAATGATCTATGACATGAGCATCGATCATATTTGTTAGCTTAAGACCTCCTTCCATGTTGTACGCCATTTTCTTAAGTATACCTTCAAAGTCAGAGAGTCGTGTATCCTCACGCTGTGTACCCTTCTGCATGAGCTCGGCGAGATGATTGGATATTTTCACGCCTGCTGTATTAGAAAGAAATATGAATACAGCCTTCGTGTAGTCGGCGTCCTTCACATTGCCAGCATAATCAATTAATGATGTCAGCGTATCAAATGTACCCTTCGGCATCTTATCGACCTCATCGAATATAAATAGTGAAAGTGGACAATTTTGTATGCTCTCGCGAACCTCCCGATTGATTCGCTCTTTGTACTCCTCCACTTTTAAGGGATGCGAGAAATCGGCTCGACCCATATATTTGTGCACAAATTTACTCTTGGCTCCCCTCACATAGAGTGCCTGAGCGATCTGGTCAGAAACAAAGCTTTTGCCGGTACCAGGCGTGCCATGGAAACTCATAACGAGCGGCTTTCGTGACATACTATCTGGCCGAATATGTGCTCTCAATGCCGGGATAACCGTTTGTTTCACCAAATGCTGGCCAAATAGAGTGTATTGGAACGATTGCGACAATTCTGTTGAAAAATGTTGATCATAAATTGGTGTTTTGCACGTAATTATACAAATATTTTTTCATACTGTCTATATTTGCTGAAATACTTCGATCGTCGCAACATTCATAGACCCGGCAATAAGTCTGATCTTTGAAGAAATTAAAGCCAAGGGCTCCTGCCCCGATTGCAGTACCAATTATTATTGGCTCTAAACAGTTTGCGCTATTCATGCATACTGTAATAAGAAAGAGTATCGCAAAAAGACACTTGCAATTATTTAATATATTTTTATAAGCCATTTTTGACGCTCTTTCGTGGCCACTTCACTCTATTGCTAACAGCGGATTTTAAGCTTATGCTATGAATCGATATATCGATAAGATTTGTCGCCTGACCAATCACGACCTATGTAGATGTATATACTATACATACTTGAAAATGGAGGGAAAATATTCAATTTAACTATTTTGAGCTGCACTATTGTTGAGTAAAAATTTTTAAATCATTTGTAAAATATAATGTAGATTCCTCAAAATTTCATTAACTACACTGATTAATAAATAAGTATCGAACAATCATGGCGCAATTTTAAGTATTCGATACCTAACCAGTCGATTATTTATCGATAGAAGGACATAAAATACAAGCGTCGTCGTTGCAATTTGTATTCGCATAATAGTTTTTCATTTGAATATCAAGCAACTAGGTTGAGACAATCGTTTGCAGGACCATGGCGGAAACGGCAGTACTGATGGAGACATTTCAAGGGCAAGGAATCAATATTGACACAGTTAAATCGGCAATCGCAAAAATGGTTGTGCGTACGGTGCGCTTCCAAAGTCGTGTACGCCAACATATAGATGATAATTACAAAGAGTTTATGCCAAATCGCACAACACCGGACATATTCCTGGACAAATCGAGTTCACTATGCGACGAGATCAGCGATTTGCTCTCCTCAGTAGGCAATGGGGGCCACACCGCATTGAATGACGCTAGCGGTGAGCTGGCCAAAAGTAGTTGTGATCTGCGCGAGCTGCTGCTGGGATTGCGCGTCAGCGAGCACATACTAAAACTAGATGATCTATTTCAGTGTGTGGAGGAAGCCAAAGCCACCAAAGATTGCTTGGCTGTCCTCGATCTAATGGGCAAATTGCGTAGTCTAATCGAGAATTCTGACGATGTCCTACCAGCAGATGTAGAGCGCATTTTTCAATCGTTAGATTGTTATGAGTCCATCAAAGTGAAATATCATGTGCAGGCGCATTTGCTACAACAGACCCTACAGGAGCGTTTCGATCGGCTAATGCAGTTCAACTGCAAAACATTTCAAACATCGAAATGTGTTACGCTACTGGTTAGCAAGGACGAGGCACAGCTGCAGGATGTTGTGATAGCACTGTTCCAGGAGCGCTATAATCCCTCAAAGCTGTGTAGCTTTCTGCTTGAGCAGTGCATTGAGCCGCTCATCCTGAAGCCCGTCTCGGTGGAGTACAATGAGAATGCCAAGGACGGTAGCCTTATGGAGCTGACACTTTCATATTCCATCAAGGACGCTGAGACATCACAGCTGCTGCGCCCTAACTACACAGACGTATTCGAAAACTTTCGCCTGCTGTTCCAGCTGCTGAGCAGCATCAATTGCAGTCTAAATGGGACACAGCATGTGTTTACCATTATTGGGGATCATATTAAGGATCGCATGCTACAGCTGCTCGTCGACGAGTGCCTAATACCATCTGTGCCCGACAGCATGGAGGAATACATGAGCTCTTCTCTCTGCAAGGATGTTGCCGAGTTCGAATACTTTTTGGGTGATACATTTATTATTAATCCCGAACATGACACAGCGCTCAGCAAGTTTATCAAGCTCTACGATACTTACTATCGAAACCGGCTGACGGCGCGTGTACTGGCAACGGCTGGGGAAATAATACAACGCGATCTGCAGGATATGTGCCTTGTTGCTCCAAATAATTTGCCCACGAATGTGGACAGTGATCCGTTCCTCTTCCCACGCTGCATGATCTCAAAGAGCGCACAGGTATGTCATTTAAAATGTTTCAATTAATTATGGAATGATTTCAAACGTATCCTTCTGGCAGGACTACGGCAAGCTAATGGATCGCATACTGAGACAGCCAACGGATAGTGGTGATAAAGCTGCGCCAGATCCACTGAGCGGTGTTGTCGGCCTGCTGCTGGAAACGTACATCGATGAGGTGCCCAAGGTGCACAAAAAGTTGCTGCAGAGCATACCGCAGCAATCGGCCTTGTTCCATAACAATTGCATGTACCTCACCCATTGGGTGGCCCAACACGCCAACAAGGACATTGAGAGCTGTCCGTCGCTGGTCAAGGTGCTGCAGGCAACGGGCACCAAGTACTTGCGCGTGCAGATTGCCTACCAGGAGTCCATACTAATGGAAATCATGAGCGGATTTGGTAAGCGTTTAAGCGATCACCAGTCCAACTGATATTATTTGTCGTTAGTAGTTCCACAACTCACGATTTCTCCTTTTTCGCCTCCTCAGAGTTCGACAATCTGCATACATTAGGCACGGCGCCGCTAAGACTAGTGCGTCAATGTCTGCGCCAACTGGAGCTGCTCAGGAATGTGTGGCAGCCAGTTCTGCCCGAAAATGTGTACAACAGCAGCTTCTGTGAGCTACTGCATCCGTTTACCAATGAGCTGGTGCGACGCGTTTTCAAACTGCGCGACATATCGGCCACAATGGCCAGTGAATTGAGCGACCTTATCGACGTGGTACTCGAGAAGGCACCACTGCTTTTCCAGGACCCTAACGAGGTGATCAATGTGCATTCCTGGATGAAATTGCAGCAGCTAAAGACCATGATGAATGCATCACTAAAAGAGATCACTGAGCTTTGGTGCGATGGCGCCGGTCCCCTGACAGCCAACTATCAGGCCAATGAAATCAAGCATCTCATCCGGGCACTATTCCAGGACACAGATCGACGTGCCAAAGCGATCACGCAGATTGTCTAACGCTGGCAATCAAATCGTAATATATAATATCTATAGTTTATGAGTTAATTTATACAATACGGATCCAAAACAAACCTCTGAAATATTTCCAATATACATTAATAAATAAATTTACATAATACGAACAGATTTCATAATCCCGATTCGAATTGAAACTATCGCAGTTCGCTCAACTATTTAGTATGGAGATTACATTAAACACTTTTATTATCGCCAAGCACAGAAGTGGTCTGTTTAAAAACTAGGGGTCATGCACACGCATTTATATGCATACATATCTTACAGTTAATATAGTTTTTCGATCAGTTCATCTCATGCTTGGCCTGCAGCATGAGCGGACGTAGTTGCTCGAGCAGCAGTCGATGATCGCGTCCGTGGGTGACATTCAAAATGCGTTGCGCCTCCTGTAGATGATGCACCGCCTGTTTGTAGTTGCGTTCGTAAAGTTGAATTTTGCCGAGCTTCATGTGAAGTAGACCGAGCAGAGGATTCCACGGGCCATGATATTTGGCGAAGCCTGGCAGAAGCTGTTGCCCATATTTCAAGGCGTCTGACCATTTGCCCACACTGATGGCCGCCTCAAACGCGGCGTCCAGTGTCTTGACGTGCCACACATTCAGCGGATGCAGCACACCCTCTTGCTTTGCCAGGCATATTTTGCACATGTCCAGATCTAAACAACAATAAAAAGATCTATGAAGTAGAGCAATACAATTGCGTGAAGGTTAACTACTTACATGTCATCTCTTTCATGGAGTCTAGGCTGCTCTCCGTCCACGCCATTATCTCATTGTAGTTCTGACGCTGCTCATCCGTCATCTTGGACTCGCACTGCGTGCACTGACCCAGCTCTGGATTGACGCTTGCATCACAATTCCGATTCGGACAAACGGCCGCATTCATGTCACGCGTCTCCTGGGGATCAATGCATTTACTGCACACGCACAGAAAGTAATAGTGATCCTTGAGATCCTGACGACGCTGCTCGGGCGTATTGAGTAGATCAATATAGCTTATATAGATCTTTGACCAGTCCAGACAGGGCAAATCCTCGATGGCCTGTACATGCAACTCGTTGCCCTCGAACGTGGCCACCGCATTCGGTTGGCAGCTGTGATCCGTAATAGACACGCCCAGGTAAATTGCCGTGGCTATCGAATTCATCTCGGCGTCAAGAATATTGAAACCATTCGTAATGAGCTGCATGAGGAGACGAAATGTATAAAACTTGATTAATCATGCTGATTAAATTCGCCCGAGCAGGTGTCTGCAGCTGGCGGCTGCGAGCTGGCACGGCGCCAGAAGGGGCACGGCAGCTGGTGGCAAACTGTGCCAAGAAAGTGTCATGTTGACCAGCCTGCTCAACGCGAATTAGAGTAGTACGAAGAGTAGATAGCTTGATATGAAGTGCACGAGCGCTACTTTACTCTCAACTCCACCATCTACTGCTCCTACTCCACTCCATTTATAATACAGAATTCTCTTCGTCAACACGTTCTCGCTTGATTTCTCTTCCTGCGTTTCCTCTTCAGCATCATCAAGCTCAATCTCTCTCTCTCTATCTATCTGCCACTTACACGTCCATAAATGCTCATCAGTTCGGATTTATTCGGCACTGTACTCCTGCTGCTGCCACTGCCAGTGCTATCGCTCATCATATCCGTAAGCACAGCGTGCAGTGATTCCAAATGCTCCAATCGTTTAGCATCATTCTTAATCTCAGCGTAGTCTGCAAAGTGGGGCAGTATTTTTAAATGTTTGCTTATGTACACGTACGTGCACTACTTACGGGACATCAGGTCACGAAACTTGCGAGATCCGTGCTCCGTGTAATAGCCACGTTCCAGATCGCCGCCGTGCTCCAACCGCAATATCAGCCGCAGTAGCATGCGTGCCGCATCGGGCACAATGCGCGGCAAAGCGCGCTTCAGGAAGGGACATTCGTGCTTGTGCAGTGTCCACGCCTCTTGCTGGCAGGCGCGATTGCAGTAGGAGACATAACGACAATTGGAGCACTTGAGTACCTTGACGCTGTAATTGAGGATAAATACGATGGTTGGCGAGCTGCAGGGCTTGTCGAGATTGCTTTGCTTACGCCTCAAGACAATTGTCGCAGCGCTCCAATCGATACTTCGACTTCAGTACGTAGGCAAATGGTTTCTCGGTGAGAATACGCGTGCCCCGCTTTATGATTGACGACGATGCGACTGAGCTGGTCGAGGGCGATGTCATATTGCGAGCACCTATCGCTTAGAGTATAACCAATGAAATGGTCAACACGCACACCTACCACCTGCCAGCCGCTCAAAAATATTGCATATTCTCGATATGTGTAGGTTTCTAATTCAAATTTGAATGCTTTTTGCGGCACCTCTATTTCTATATTTAGCGCACGGCGCAAACAAAACACAAAACAAGACACAATTTACGCAAGCAAAACCAAAACAGCTGCTGCAGGAGTCGAACTCGCAGCTACCCTGCAAATCGTTAAACGATAGTTATCTTAATCACGCTCGCTTTAAGACTGATTAATAAGATAAGCATAAATTTGTATGCTACGTATGCGTGTAATCTATGAATCTATGAATTTCATTCATCATTTCTTTTTAATTGTGTATTATATTTAATATACATTTTCTTTTTTCTAAAAACTCATAATTGTTTACATTTATTTTGCGGTACTTGCATACATAAATCGAACGGGGTATGCCCCTAATGCAGCCGAGAATTCTCTTATTTTGGCAACATTGTATGCAAATGCGTAAGCAGGAGTATCGTTCATGTTGCCAGGCCCCCCCTGTTATACAGTCTGGCAACTCTTCGCATATCGTCAGCCCCTCTGTGACGTCACGCGTTTTGGCGTAAATAAACGAAGTGCAGAGGCTGCGTATTTGTATTGGTGCCCCGTCAGAGACAGTTTCTTATTTTTTTTATTAGTTTTAGTTTATGTATTTTAGCAAACTTACAGCTTAGATACCTTGCACAATTTACTCTTTATAACACGTGCTCTGGTATTCTACAGGCCTTCTATGATTGGAAACTAAAAAAAAAAATCAAAACATGTTCAGCTTCAATTCTCTCCTCTAGGCGGCCCCCGATACATCCTCCTCCCTTCACACAGAACACACCGAACACAGCATCGTCGCCATCCTCTAATTATTCTGCGGCTTCGACCATTCTACACTCAGAATCAAGTGATCGTAACCATGACCGTTTAGAATTTCAATGGCCGCTGCGGCATCCTTGCGCTGCTTGAAGTGAACGTAGGCGAATCCCTTGCATAGGCCGGTATTTTTGTCGCGGGCCAGGTACATCTTGCTTTGTGGGCCAATTTTCTTGACCAGTTCCTCGAGATCGGCCTCGGTCATCGATTCGGACAAATTGGAGATGCGAATGGCGGCTGTATCATCACGTCCACGCATACCCATGCCGCCCTTTTGACTGTCCTTAAGGAAGGGTGGCACATACTTGCCGGATTTGGGCGCATCAACAGCAGCCGAGGCGGCGGCAGCAGCCTTCTTCTCCATAAGATTCGTATCCATGGCAGTTCCTTTGTACGGACAATTGACCGACCAATGTTCACCGTTGCAAATACGGCACTTGGCAATGTTCTTGGTGGGATCCAGCAACGGATCGTTGGCCTTCTCGTCCTCCTTGGAGTTCAGGAACTGCATTATAATCTCTTCGGACACCATTGTAGTTTGCGAATTCGGGCCGGGTTTGTCATTCTTCGATTCACCAAATTTGGTCCAGGTGCGACGCTTGGCAACCGTTTTGGGTACCACCTGCTTCGAGATTTTGTATGTGCGAACAACTTTTGTTTTTTTATCGTCCTTGTTGTATTTATATTCAGTCACATATTTGTGGCCATTCTCAATTGTCTCCGTTGTCGGTGGCAAGCCGCCGTAATCCAGCTCCACCTCATCGGCCCAACTAGACTTGATTGTTTCAACGCCCGGCATCTGGAATTTACAATTGTTTTATTAAAATATGAATTAAGCGACTGCAGCGCATTGCGTTTATTACATTTTACCTTGTTTTGCTATGCAACGATATAACGAAAATTTAATATAAAATTTCGCCACGAGTTTGCAGGTTGCGTCCACACAACGAAAAGAGACAGTTAGGGATGCGGTTAGTGAGACGATAGAAGCTATCGAGGTATATCGATACATTCATAGGTTGCCGTATCATTTATAAATTTCTAAGTCTGGTATTCAACACTATGCAAAATCTTATCAATTTCGACATGTTGCTTGCAAACTAGAAATTAACATACTATTATGATTGCTATTTTGTGTAATTGATGCTGTATTTGTATGTTATTCTGGTATTTTTCTTATCGATCACAATTAGACTATCGACACTCGCCCATCGCCAGAGCCGTGTGTGTGCGAATGTATGTGGGGCGATGTGTGTATGTGTATGTAAGAGTGTTGGTGAGTGTGTTATTATTATTGTTAAGGTTAACCCACAAGCTAGCTTAATGCTTTAGTGATTGCGTATCTTGTTAATTTACTAAGTTAAGTGCTGTAAACGGAAGCCAGAGATGCTGCGCCTACTCCTATCCAACTGCAGTCGCAGCGATATACTCAGGTAAGTTCCACCCCCAACAGCAGCAGTAGCAGCAGCTGCAACATTTCGCATCGAACTTCGCCTCGTACCACCACCAGCTGCACCACAATCTCACTTGGCCTCGAGCGTGTGCGGCGCACTCCTTTGATAATGTTTGCCCTTAGCCGTTGCCGTTACTGCCTGCTGTCACTGTTGTTGTTGTTGCGAAATGTGTTACGAATTTTATGATTATGTCATCGAGCGGTATCGCTTCGTTTGCCCCTTTATAGCCGCAGCTTGCTGCAACACATGCCACAGCCACAGCTGGGAACGCGACTGCAGAATGCCAGCAGATTGATGCGTCAGTATCAACAGCAGCTGACCCGCCCCCGTACAGTGCCAAGATCCAATGCTAGCCGAGCACTGCAAACGACGCGTGCGCTACTCTATGGCGGTGCCACGCTCGGTGTGGGCGCAGCCGTGCGCAGCTGGTGCGCGGTGGCCCACTGCGAGGGCAATCGACTGAGCGGCATATTGCAGCAGCAGCTCGAAACGGAACTGGATAAGGAACAACATTTCGACTGGCGACGCTTCTGGTCGTACCTGGAGCCGCACACCTGGGAGCTTATTGGCGCCATATTCGTGAGTTGCATCGCTCAGGCATGCTAAGACCAATCTTTTATTGTGAAACTCATTGCAGGCGGCGCTAGTTGTGGCATTCATTAACATAGGCATACCAAATCTGCTGGGGGATCTGGTGAACACGCTGGCACGCTATGCCAACACCTATGTCATGGATCCTGTAGATAATTCCTTTGTGAAGGATGTCAGCGTACCAGCAAGCAATCTGCTCAGCCTGTACATGCTGCAGTCGGGTTTCACCTTCATGTACATATATCTGCTGAGTCGCGTCGGTGAGCAGATGGCCGCACGCATGCGTCAGGATCTCTTCAAGCAGATCGTGCTGCAAGATGTCTCCTTTTTCGATGAACATCGCACCGGCGAGCTGGTGAATCGTCTCACCGCAGATGTGCAGGATTTCAAAACATCCTTCAAGCAATTCGTGGCACATGGACTACGTAGCGCGGCGCAGCTTATCGGCGGCAGCATCTCGTTGTTCATGATATCGCCCCACATGGCGGCCATTGCGCTGGCCAGTGTGCCGTGTGTGGTCATGTTCATGACGTACCTGGGCAAGAAGTTGCGTGTGCTAAGCAAAAACTCGCAGGCGCAGGTAAGTGTGTTCGTGCAGGTTCACCGCCACGCATGCTGCGCGATTAAACCATGCTATATCTCCCTCTCTCTCACTCTCTCTCTCTCTGTTGTAGGCAGAGCGTGCCACCGGCGTTTGCGAGGAGGCGCTCTCCAACATTCGCACAGTGCGTTCCAGCGCGTGTGAATATCGTGAGATGCAGCTGTTCGAACAGGAAACAAACGAGGCGGCGCGTCTGGCGCAAAACCTGGGCTATGGCATCGCTGTATTCCAGGGACTGACCAACTTTTTCCTCAACACATTAGTGCTTTCCACGCTCTTCATGGGCGGTCATCTGATGTCCACGGAGAGCCTAACGCCTGGCGCTCTCATGGCCTTCCTGGTGGCATCGCAGGGCGTGCAACGATCACTGTCACAGGGATCCGTACTGCTGGGCACCATGATACGCGGCATGAGCGCCGGCAGCCGCATCTTCGAGTACCTTGCATTGCAACCGAAAGTCGAGCTCTTGCGTGGCTATATCATACCGCAGGAGCGTTTGCATGGTGAGATACGTTTCGAGAACGTTAGCTTTGCCTATCCCATGCGACCGGATCAGGTGAGTGAGAATGGATTAATGAAGTTCAAATGCAATTTGCTTAAAGATTTTCTCGATTTCGTAGCTCGTATTGAAGGACTTCAGTCTCACGCTGCGTCCCGGCCAGACTGTTGCGCTGGTCGGTGCCAGCGGTTCGGGTAAATCCACCATTGCTGCGTTACTTGAACGTTTCTATGAACCCACCGCGGGCAACATCAAATTAGATGGCTACAAATTGTCCGACATATCGCCCTATTGGCTGCGCGCCAATGTCCTCGGTTTCATCGAACAGCAACCGGTGTTGTTCGGCACTAGCATACTGGAGAATGTGCGCTACGGTAAGCCGGATGCCACACAGGATGATGTTCATGATGCATCGCGTCTGGCGCAATCGCATGATTTTGTCAACAAACTGCCAGATGGTTATGCCACGCATGTGGGTGAACGCGGCACCCAGCTGAGTGGCGGACAGCGACAGCGCATTGCCATTGCGCGGGCGCTGGTAAAAAATCCACGTGTCCTCATACTGGATGAGGCAACAAGTGCGCTGGATGCTACCAGCGAATCGGAGGTGCAGAAAGCTCTTGACACTGCCGTAAAAAATCGTACCACACTGGTGATTGCTCATCGATTGTCCACGATACGCAATGCTGATCTGATAGTCGTCCTGGATCAGGGTCGAGTTGTGGAGGTAAGTGTGTCCGGCTGGGAGAAATTCACGAAGATTGACACCCTGTTTTATTTTTCTTTAGACGGGCAAGCACGACGAGTTGATGGCCAAGCGTGGACTCTACTATGAGCTAGTGCGCCAGCAAGAGCGACGTGAAATCCAGGAGCAGGTGCAGGCCGTAGAGGAGGCCGAAGCCGCCACCATCAAAACTCCCCAGCCGCAAGGATAGAGAAAAAAAGGATAGATGAGGAAATAGTACAATAAAAATGAATGAGACGAAATTACATATGATTCCCTGTATATACAAATTAATTATATTTATTTTGTTTTGCGTAAGTTATTTTTATTTAACAAAATGTTAAAGAAATAAATAATTATGTTGATTTACGTGCAAATTTCTTTTTCTCTCTTTCGATTTGAATTGGCCCGATAAAAGCTTGCGCGCGCACGCTGCAGCACGATAGTTTTTGCTGGTATTTAATTTGATAATCGGTTAAAATACTCGTATTTTTGGTATTTCTGTGTTCACGGCATGCGGTCATACTGATTAGCAACGCTAGTCTCATTTTGGTTTTTTTTTAAACAAATGCATTTGTTTTTTTATTTTCGACTTGTGTGCAGTTTTTCAAGTGCCCGTTTGTGCGACCGGCTGTGGCAAGTGCTGCGAGAATGAAAACGGTGAAAGTTCGCAATGTGCGTTAAACAGCAGCAGCAAAATATTACACAAAAAATTATGTAAGTGTGTGTGTGTGCGTGCGCTCGCATACATGTGTTTCGTTTGTTTATTGCCCGTGTGTGCATGTGTGTGAGCGCTTGTACGATTTTAGCAACAACAAAACAAGCAGCAGCAGCGACAGCAACAACAAGAAGAGCAACTAAAACAACAATAGCACCAGCTATTGCTATTTGTTAATGCTGATGTCGTTGTTGTTCCCGTTCCCCCACACACATTTTTAAACAACATCAACTTTTGTTTTATGCGCTGTCTGCCCGATTGTGTGTACACATATGCACATACGTGTGCATGTATTTGTTTGTTTGAGTTTGTGCATTCGTCATACATACACTGTGTTTCGTGTAGTTTAACTACATATATTGTGCATAAGATACAGCCTACTTACGATAAGATACAGCTGCATTACCAATTCCATATAAAACACTGTTGCTATTTTTAATGCACATACGTATGCCCGAAGCAATTTGTTGTGCAAGACTCACTCAAGAGTCACCACTACTCGCATTTCTCAGGGTCAATGCTGCCTGCATTGCCTTGCTGCCAATAACAATACACTCCATCTACATTCCCGTTCCGTGGTTGCACCCGCCCCCGCTTTTGCACGTTCGCTCTTCATCGGATTCCCGTAGAGTTGTGCAGTTAGGTTCCAAATTAATGGAACTAGTTCAATCATTACATTTATCACGTGATAGTGTCAAGTGCGAATTGTTGTAATATGCCGGTTCTGACATCATATTTAAATAAAACTTAAAAACACACGCAGACTTAATGTAGTTAGACTTGTTTACCATACACTTGTATGCATGCCTATGTGTGTGTGCGTGTGCGCTTTAGTTCATTTGTAAAACCGGTTCAATAAACAAAGGCTTGCCAGATCGTCATGAATGCATAGCTCTCTTGGCGCTCGTTCTCTCTCTCTCTCTCTCTCGCTTACTTTCTTGCCTATCTCTCTCGTTTGTTTAGCTAGCGGAACGCAACAATACACACGCGCACACAATAATCTTCCATGCAGCAACAAAAACAACAACAACAGCAGCTGCGTTCGTCGTCGGCGGTCGTGCTGCCAACCTGCGCCAGTTGCCTGTGCCCGCTGCTGAGTGCACAAAACAAACACAACGATGAGCCGATAGTGATGGCACTTGGTCAGCAATGGCATTGCGATTGCTTTCGCTGCTCCGTCTGCGATTCCCATCTCCATAGTTGGTATTTTGAGCGCGAGAATTTGCTCTATTGCCGCGAGGATTATTATGCCCGTTTCGGTGATGCCTGTCAGCAATGTATGTCGGTTATAACGGGACCGGTGATGGTTGCCGGCGAACATAAATTTCATCCGGAATGCTTTTGTTGTGCCTCATGCGGTTCATTTATTGGCGAAGGTGAATCCTATGCCCTGGTCGAAAGATCCAAACTTTATTGCGGCCATTGCTATGGCAAACGTTTGCCATTGGATGCACGAGCACGCATCACCAATGCGGGCAAACCTATGCATTCCATACGCCTGGTGGAGATACCCAAGGATGCGACACCCGGACTGCGGGTGGATGGTGGCGCCCTCGACGACGGTTGTCCCACGGTGCGGATAACCGAGTAAGTTGATCAATAAGTTTGTAAAATTAATCAAATACTAACAAAATACTTAATTCGTTTTATGAATACTAATTGGAATTATTAATAATTTTAAAACATAACCATCTAATATGTCATTTAACATAATATTGTTTATTTTAATAGTTTATAAATTCGCAATTGTATTTTTTAAATACCAAAAAACGTAAAAATACTGCTACTAGTATGATTTTAAAAACTGTTCGTTATAATGTCTTTATCTGTATGTCCCTGCTCAGCCTACTTGGCCCAAAAGCAGCTAATGTTTCTGCCTCTACAGACTGATCTTGTTGGCTTTGAACTTTATTTACATTAATGAATTACTTTATTAACTTATTTTCGTTGTTTTACTAATTTAATTATAGAACTTAAAGATTATTATATCGAATGAAACGCTTGGTGCCGGGTCTCAACTTATTCGCATTTTCTCTGTCTCTCCCACTCTTACACACAAATACACGTACACACACACACACTACTCTCGCTATCTCTGTCTCTCTTCCGCTCTTACTGTCTGTGCGTTTCAAGTTTAATTTGTAAATTTTACGGTCGCATGGGCAAGTACGCCTTCTCGCTGCTTACCTCGGTGGCGGATTGTTGTTGCGCTTCATATAGGTAAACGGTTAATCCCTTCCCCCCCCCCCCTCCCCACTCGTGCCTGCCTTTCCCAAATCCTCGCCAGCTCATAGTACGACTTAAACTAATCGCTCGTCCCATTCGCAGAATCGATGTTAATCTAACCAATCTACACATTGGCGATCGCATCCTGGAGGTCAATGGCACGCCAGTGAGCAACTCATCCGTGGAACAAATCGACAAATTGATACGCAGCAATGAGAAGATGCTGCAGCTGACGGTGGAGCATGATCCGGTGCAGGTGTGTCGCAGTTGCAGCCAAGCGGATATACAACGTGCCAGCTCGGCATCGACATTGATACTACCGCTGAGTACATCCGCCTCCAGTGTTGAGGTCGGTGGACGTGGACGTGAGCGACTGTACAAGGCAGCTGCTGTGGCCGAACCAACCGGCGGTAAGGCGCGTAAAATGCGACAACAGACAATGCACGCCTCACTGGGACAACCATTGTCGTCGTCATCGAAGCAACAGCAGCACCAGCAACATCATCAGCACCAGCAGCAGCACCAGCACCAGCAGCAGCAGCAGCAGCATACACAGATGCAACAGCAGCTCAAGGAGAAGGAACGCTGCTCCAGTCTGTCCAAGTTGCTCGATGAACAGCACACGGCACAACAGTATTCAGCGCATCCGCAACTCTACGATTTATCACGCACCCAAAGCTGTCGCGTTGTACAGAAACCACAACGCATATTCCGTGCCTCCGATTTAGTGATGGGCGAGAAACTTGGCGAAGGTTTCTTTGGCAAAGTGTACAAGGTGACGCATCGTTTGACCGGCGAACTGATGGTGCTCAAGGAGCTGCATCGTGCCGATGAGGAAGCCCAAAGGAATTTCATCAAGGAAGTTGCCGTCTTACGTCTTCTCGATCATCGACATGTTCTGAAATTCATCGGTGTTCTCTATAAGGATAAGAAATTGCATATGGTTACTGAATACGTGGCTGGCGGTTGCCTCAAGGAGCTCATCCATGAACCAAGTAATGAGCTTAGCTGGCCCCAGCGTGTTTGCCTTGCCAGGGACATTGCGTGCGGCATGAGCTATTTGCATTCCATGAATATCATACATCGTGATCTTAATTCAATGAATTGTCTGGTACGCGAGGATCGTTCGGTGATTGTGGCCGATTTTGGCCTGGCACGCAGTGTGGATGCACCACGTATACCGGGCGGCACAGCGAGTCCGGCTACCGGTGCTGGATCCGGCACAGATGCAATGTCGCCCAGTGGCACGTTGCGTCGCAGCAAGAGTCGACAGCGCAGGCAACGCTACACTGTGGTTGGCAATCCCTACTGGATGGCACCGGAAATGATGAAGGGTCTCAAGTATGACGAAAAAGTTGATGTCTTCTCGTTTGGCATTATGCTGTGCGAGGTGAGTGAGCACAAAATTTTAATCGCGAAACAAATTTTACTAAACTTGTTTATCGACAGATCATTGGACGCGTCGAGGCCGATCCAGACTATATGCCACGCAATTCGGATTTCAGTCTCAATCAACAGGAGTTTCGTGAAAAGTATTGTGCCAATGTCAATTGCCCCGAGGCCTTCGTCAAGGTTGCCTTTGTCTGTTGCGATCTGAATCCGGATATGCGTCCATGTTTCGAAACGCTTTACATATGGTTGGAGCAATTGCGTCAGCATTTAGAGCAGGCACAACAGCCGCCAGCGCGTCTGCTGCACGAGATTGAAAATTTTCAGGATAGCTATATTAGTTCCGAGGATGCACTGTCGCCCACATCGCAGCGTAGTTTGGATAATCTCAATGAACCGATCGAAACCATCGATACGAAGTCGACAACGACGACGACATCGTGCGTACCGACAACATCAGCACAGCCCGTTGTTGTTGTGGCTGCGGAGGAGAAAGAGAATGTGGAGCTGGTGGAAAATGTTGTAATGCGTACGCATGAGATACCAAAGTCACCGCATTTGGGTAAAGATTTCTCGCCCAGCGGCGAACGATTGCGTGACAGCATGCGTGCCCGACGTCGTCAACGATTTCTCGGTGCACAGCAACAGCAGCAGCAGCAGCAACAACAGCAGCAGCAGCAGCAGCATGAGCAGGAGCAGAAGCAACACCGACGCGGCTTAACGCCGGAAACCACTTCAACGGAACGTGCCCTCAAGCAGGCACTGAAAAAGTGTCGTCCATACGGCGAAAAGGGTTACCTTGTCGATTTGCGTCCCGGTGCCGAGTTGCAATTGAACGATGTGCGCGATTTGAATAACTATTCCGATGTGGACTCCAGCTGTGATACCAGCTTGAATTATCACGAGGTGAATGCCATGACAACGACACCAACGGCAACGCCCACACCACCACCACCACCAGCACCGCCAACGCCACCGCCGCCAACGGCTGCGAGTGCGACTTTGCCGCTCGAGCCAGCTCGTCTCGCGTTCGAGGATATGCGCACCCGTTTGCATCAGTGTCGCAGCAAGTTCGAGCATCTGGAGGAGGCGAGTCGTCGCAACTTCAGTCAGTCGCAGCACTCGATGCGCAACTTCTTCAAGACGCCACCGGTGGCCCTGAAAATGTTTCAACGTCTCGAACACGAGGCCTCACTGGAGGCCAATGGGAATGGAGGAGCAGGAGCGGGAGCGGGAGCAGGAGCAGCTACAACCCCAGTACGTCGCAATGTTGTTGTGACCACGCAGCGCATTAATCAGACACCGATTTTTGGACGTCGCCAGTTGCCAGTCTCGTTGTCGCCGCAGCTGCCGCATGCCGAATCTCTGGAGCATCTTGCCACGCTGCCGGCCCAGACGGCGCCCAAGCGCAGCAAAGCGACAGTCAGCAGCAGAAGCAACTGCAGCACGAGTTCAGGCACAGTAGCGCCAGCAACAGCAGCAGCAGCTCCAACAACAACGACATTTGTTGCCACAGGTCCGCCGTCCGTCTCGGATTACCTGCCCAAGAAGCATAAGATGACGCTGCCATTGCCCGGCGTCGCCGTAACGTCACGCGCTCACAGCCAGAGTCGTCAGATCAGCGCCAAGTGCCGCTCACAGATCTCGACGACGTCGACGACCAACAACAGCAGCAGCAGCAGCCACAGCACCAACGGCAACGGAAGCAATGGCGTCTCACCGACGCGCCCGCGACCTGGTTCACCTGGCAAGCAGCATCTGGCGCAGCGGCATACGGCAGCCACAGCGCAGCGGCAGAATCACAATGGTAAGCAGAGGAGAAAGAGAATGAGAGAAACTCTCTACTACTCCTACTGCATCTCTTATCCGGCAAATTAACTGTTATACACTGCGCGTACACCCTGTACTTATAGTTCCTCTCTCTCTCTCTCTCATCCCAACAGCTTCCACTGCTCACCATCATTATCAGTCGTCCCCTATTGGGAAGAGCACCCGCCTCAACATACTCAGCCCCGAGAAGGTGCATCGTTTGGGCGCTCGTCTCAGCGATCAGAAGCAGAAGCTGCGTGATGAGACAGCAGCAGCGGCGTCTGCTTTGAATGGACGCGCCACAGCGAATGCAACTGGCAACGGAACCACGACGACGCCGACGGCAGTAGGACGAGGACGAGAAGGGGGAGGAGGAGGAGGATTAGGCGCAGGAGAACGACGTCGCAGAGCAGCGCCACCGCCGCCGCCGCCGGTGCGAACGCATTTCAATACACGTTGTTAGCAGTTATTATGCTACAGTGAAACTGTTATAAAACCGGAATAGTGGGGGGGGGGGTAAGAAGCAACAAAGAAAGAAAGAAACCAGGGCAGCAGCAGAAGGGGCAATTCAAGTGTTATACGCACATTGCGATTGTTATACTTAACGACTGTTACAATACAACTGTTATACACGAACACACAATTCATTCCCCAACAACTGTTATACACAACACAATTCGTACAGTCGCCAAACATTCCGTCATGCATTATGCATTTTTTTTTTATGGAGAAACCAAAAACTTAACGAACCCACATAAACAGCACAAACACACACACACTCACAACTTAACGAAGCTGACGACTCAAACTCGAACGAAGCGAAAAAACGAAAGAAACACGAACAAGAAGCGCGAGTAGAGAAACTAGAAGATGCTTGCGCGGTGGGCCAAAGATAGAGACAGATATGTGTATAACAGTTTCTGATAGGGAAGATAAGACGAAACGGCTCATTGTGCACAGCACGGCCCGTATAACAATACAGTAAAAGTAATGCTCAATTTAACTCACTGTTATACAGCTAATTGCGCACATTTTGTTAAAAAGAGAATAACCAATTTTTTTTATTATGTATACACATATTCGATACCAAGGTTAAGTGCCTGTAATACCAAGTTGCAATATTTACACGAAGGAAAGAGAAAGAGAGAGGAAGATACATAAATAGTAGGTAGATAGAAAGAGAGCACACGTAGGTAGCATTGTAAGTTTACAGGGTATTGCTTGCACTCCGAACAAGACTAACAAAAATACTAGGAGCAAGATAAAGAAATCGAGAGAGAGAAAGAGATAGAGATGGAGAGGAGTAGAACCTTGTGCCATGTGCCCGCCATACGCGCGAAAGAGACGGCAACAGCGCGTCTGCGGGATAAACGATATGACAAGCAAATGAAAGACACAGATATTTATATACATATGTGTATAATTATATATATATACATTATATAATAATTATTTTTTTATATGCATACAAACAGACACACACACACATTTACACATATATTCCATGTTAGTGCTTAAATCTAATTTATTATGTATACAAGAAAAAACGAAACGTATAACAGAACTTATACCCTCCTATAAACTAATACGATACTAAAAACTACTACTAATTACTTTACTATACATATATCTCGATCGGTATTTGAGAAACAAAAGTCTAACTTATTTATAACTGAACTAACTGTACTACATACGTATAACGGACACGAAGATGATAAATAATTGCAATTGCTCAATGCAAATTAGTTAAGTAAGTTATGTAGCACAGTGCTAACTGTTATACAACACGTTCAACTACTTATGCTGTTATAAAAAAAAAACTGTTATACTGTTTTGTACTAGGCATAAATTTCGAAACGCTTACGATTAATCGCCATATACCCCGCATCCTCGCCTCCACCCGGCCCACCCACTACGTATCGTATAATACCGATACTAATGCTTAGCTGTTATACATATTTGACTGTTATTGCTAACAGCCGTATGACAGCTGTTGGCTATCTTTCAATTTAATTAAACCTAACCTAACACACTCACAGAACCGAAACACCCACCCACCCACACACGCACACACACACGCGCACATGTATACATACACGCATGCATGCATTGTAAGTTAAGTATATTGCGTATATTTTTGTATGCAGTTGATAATTATTAAATATGTGTAAAAATACATTTGATTCCATCGAACCCAATCTACATGCAGCTACTACATGTGCATGAATGTGTGTGTTTGTATTTTTCATTCGTTTTCCAGTAGCGACAACAACAACAAAAACAACAATTTAGCAGCGCAATTACTCAGCCCGCACCGGGTGCGTACAGTTGCTGCCACCCACAGCACAGGCAAATCATGCGAGGCACCCTGTGCTAAGCTTAGACAGCCACACGCACACTCGTATGCGTGTGTGTGTATCTGGTTTTTCCGCATTGTTGCTTCCAGGAAGCTCTGGCATATACACAAAATAAAGGGCAACACGACAGGTTGGTATCCATCGTGGAATTTGTCCCAGACCATGGTCTCTGCATATGGATCGATATGACGCACACACACGCACGCGCGCATACGGGGCCGGCAGGGCCAATAGCCCAGGACAATTGGGGGTATACATACACCAGTGGCAGCGGACAGGCGCTGGGAGGCGTGGCATACAGCAAAATTACATAAATACATGCGCAGTTCAAACGTTTCCTGGTCACAAAATGGAGCATACGCACACATACAACTAGATATATGCATTTATGTGTGTATGTACCTGTCTATGTACACATAGGCAGCATGCATAGCAGCGCTGTTAAGCCACGGCCACTGTTAAAACAGCTGACTGTGCTGTTGGCTCGCCTCCAAGTCAGCTGTGCGGGCGCTAATTGGTCGCTTCTTTACTGTTTCTGCTTCTCTTTCTGCATTTTAGCGCCCTAAATAACTGTATTAAACGACGACATTTTTCGCATATCATGGCGAGAAAAAACGTCACTGTTTTACAATATGCAGCTGCTGCAGCAAATTCGGTTGTCAAATCAACTGCAAATGGCAACGGCAAGCTATTCTGCCTGCGCTGCACTGCACTGGCGTGACGTAGCAGCGACGCAACGCCGGCCGCAGCAGCAGCAGCGACGACGACGACGACGCGCCGTTACGTATTCAAGGTCTACATTTGTGTATCGATACACGAACGAGCGAGTCTGTATGTAAGCTACAATTTGGTGTGTATACGCCTGCTCCACGTACATATATATGCGTATGTATTTACATATGCATGCAACCATGTACAACGTGTGTGTGTGTGTATGCATATTGGTTTGTTTGCATGTACATAGTATACATACACGATACACGAAAAGAGTGCTGGAGTACTGGAGCAATGGTCGCGCCGTTCTCGTTTCAACCCCCAACACGAAACGCGCCCCTTTTGCACGACGCACGATGCCGATGCCGACGACAACGACGCGTACCCATCGTGCCCGTCGTCACAGCGCGTCAGCCTTGCGTTTTGCTTTTGCTCATGACGTGCTCGCACGTACACGACTCACAACTGTTGTCTGTGTATGTATATCGCGTCATACATACGACGCACACCCGACGTTATACAAATTTCTCTCAGTCGCAGTCACAGTGAACGCACGCTGTAAAACACGCCAGCTGGCATCCAATCGGATTGTTCGCTGCAACGGAGTTCGCACTGTAAACTGCGCAGTGTGTAAGTGTGTGCGCGTGAGTGTGTGTGTGAGTACAAGCGAGAGCGTGCGCGCGGCGCGCATGTACTAAGAAATGTGTACAACAGCAAATCGTGTGTGTGCGTGCCCTGTTGCCAATTGGCTCGCGTGCAGCACAGTATTAATGAGATGCGAGGGCAATAAAAATATCAGCTATTATAATAAGTCATTTATGATCAAATATAATTAGTACTTGCATTTTAATAATGTTATATCTCTCCATCCTTCGCTCTCTATCGTAAAAACAAAAATTAATCATAGGTGTTTATCTATAAGGCCGTGTGCCTATATTTTATTTCCATTTAATTTCAATGCAAAATATTACGATTGCATGCGTGCACATCACTTTAATCATCATATAACCCACGGAGATATTGTAACATACATATGTAATCTTAGCGTAGAATATCGACGTGAACATCATCCCCAATGCAGCAGCAGCAGCAGCAGTTGCATGACCTATGCGCGTGTGTGTGTTCGTTCATTTACCACTGGGTCGCTCTTTTCGCTCTGTGTGCCTATTTGACGTGCCTGCTTTTTTGTCTTCTTGCCGTGTTTGCTTTTGCTTTACGCTGCCTTCGCTTTGCGCACCGCTCGTTTTGATCATTCTGTAGCCGAACGTTGCCGCGTCAAGTTACGCTTACGCTTACGCTAAACATTCTTCTTCGCGGTGCATACATATATATTTTGTTGTTGCCCACACAATTTTAGCGTCGCTCGTCGTCGTGTACGTGTCTCTCTCTCTCTTTTTGCTATGCATGCGTGTGTGAGAGAGTTTAAAGTGTGGCGCGTGTATTAGTGTACCCGTGTGCTCTGCCAACAAAGACGTACGAAAAACGTAACGCGTACGTGTGTGTACATACATGCAGCATACATACATAATTCCAACCAGTGTGTGTGTGCGTGTCTTGTCGTGCGCCGCAGCGCAATAGAAAAATAAGAAAAACAATAAGGCGAAATAAATTTACATCAACAATTCGCTACAAATTTTTTTGGCAGTGTTCAATATATAGAAAAAAGTAAAACAAAACGATATTTAAGATATTTGCTGGTCATGTGTGTGTGCGTCTGTAGCAGAGCCAGCAGCACTAGCAGCAGCGAAAATCAATAACAAAGCGCAAGGCGCTAAGAGAGGAGAAAAATGTACAACAAGCCGCCGCAGCACTCGAGCAGCCAGAGAGCAATGATAAAAACGACAACAAACTGCCAACAACGCGGCCGGTACGAGCAACAACAACAATTTACAAATCAAGCGGCGCCATTATTAAACAACAATTGTATCGATATTTGTTATCGGCACTAATTAATCAACCGATAAACAGCCGCTGCAAAAGCGCAGACCAACAATATTTTTTTTTGTTGTTTCTCTCCTGTGCATAACTGTGTGTGTGTGTGTTGTGCGTGCATACATCTCGCGTGTGAGTGTGTGTGTGCGTGTGTGTGTGTGTGTAACGACGCCAAAAAGTGGGTCGAGTTGCGCGCGTAAATTTGGGTCGCAGCAGCCGAGCCGCAGCAGAAGCAGAAGCACAGCAATTGCATTCCATTCGACTTCCAGTTGAACTACACAACTACAAAAGCAACCCTTTTCCCCAAACCTCCCTCCCCCATATTCAAACACACACGCACAAACCGACAAGATGTCGCTGCAAACGAAGCGCCAGCACTGTTACCTGTGCGACCTGCCCCGCATGCCGTGGGCCATGATCAATGACTTTTCCGAGGCAGTTTGTCGGGGTTGTGTCAATTACGAGGGAGCCGATCGCATTGAGGTGGTACTGGATGCGGCCAGGCAACTCAAACGTCTGCATCCGAGCAGCAAGCGTGCGCATGAGAACGGTGAAGTTGTTGTGCTGCAACAGCAGCAGCAGACGGGATTGCAACAATTGACCGGTGGCGGACCACAGCATCGTGGTGCGCCCAGCACAAGTGGCGGCGGACCTGGTGGTGCGGGGGGCGGCGGCGGTGGACCGCTGTCAATGCCGCATCATCATGCTGCCGCTGTGGCGGCTGCCTATCAAATGCCACGCATTGGACCGCAACAACAACAGCAGAGCGGCGGCGGCGGTGGCGGTCTGATGGATTTTCCCGTTAAGCTGGAATCAACGCCAGATGTGCGACCCGTGCGCATCCCCAATATGCAGCCCCACCATATGCCGTTGTCGGCACCACAGCGACCCGGACCCGGCGGTCCAGTATCACAGCAACCACCCGGTGGCGGTGGTGGTGGCGGCGGAGGCGGTGGTTCTACACTGCTGCCAGCACTCTCTGTGAATCTAAAGCGTCCACCCTCCGAGGATATCGATGTCGATGCACAACAGCCGCACGGCCCGCCACATGGCGTTGGTGTGGGCGTCGGTGTTGGCGTTGGCGTCAGCGTTGCAGAGCTTGCCGCTGGCAGCAGCAGCGGCGTCGGCGGACCTTCCAGTGTTAAGCGCAGCGCCATGGATGATCCAAGCGGCGTGCGACCCCCATTGACGCGGGGCGAATCGTTGCCGGCGGCGGTCAGTTACGTGCCGGAGCGACAGCTCAATTTGCGAGACAAACAGCAACCGGTGCGAGCACCCAGTTTCGATGCGTCGACCTTCAAGGCAGGCGGTAAGTGTCAATTAAGAGAGAGATAACAGTTAGTTATAAGCTAGTGTAGCGAAAAAGTGAAGAGAGCGAGTGAGAGAGATCTAACAGCTTTGCATTTCAATTGATTAACAGTAGGTCCTGCACGTATGTATCAATAGCAAATTGCCAATAGTAGTTGAGAGGGGGGAAGAGTGTGTAGTGTGCAGAGTTAGTGAGAGAGAAGAGAGTAGTTAACAGCACTGGACTTTAGTGGCGCTGTAATTAACAGTGTGTCCTGCTCATCGATCACATTGAACAGCATTAACAGCTGCTACTTTTATCGATATGATTTAACAGTTGTCCAGCTTATTGATCACGTTAGTGACTAACAGAGGCTGCAAGTTAGCAGCACACAGTTTACATTTGATCACGTTTGAATAGCACGTAGATAACATTAAATCTACATAACCTTATCTGCAGCCATTTTCGAAAAAAATCAAATAACGATCTTTACTATAAGTTTCCAAAACTGAAGCGTATCAGTCAAATGTTTCCCTGTATATATGTATATATACGTGTGTGTGTGTTTTCAGACGATAAGCGTCAACTGCAAAGTGACATAAATCCCAAGCTGGAATGAACGAGCGTGATTCAAGCTTATCAGCAGAAAAAAACTTGCCAGATAGAGTGAGAGTAAGAGAGTGAGGAAGCGGGGGCAGTCTAAGAGATAGAAGATGGGAAGACATGAGAGTTGTGCTACTATCGTTATCAGTCGTGCTATTATCGTTATCAGTCAAAAATATAGAAAAGCGAAGAAGAGGAAAAAAGACTTGACTACTTACTGTTACTGATAAGCGCTTTGCGACACAGAGCAGAGCAGCAAAAAAAAAGAAAGACAAAAAAAACGATTAGATAACGAACCACGAGAGGCGGCAATACTCTTATCAGTGCTCTGGGTTACGCCAGGCTTATCAGTCCAGGCAATTGCAGTTTGCCTTGACGCAGCGTTTGTTTTTTTTTTTTCATCATGTTTGGAACGCGCGAGCTGAGGCTTGAGAGCCGAGCTCTCTTCCAGGCTCTGGGCCACAACAAATGCGCGTGTGTATGTATAGCACACACACACACACGCATACATTTTGCATGCCCCGGGCTAAAGTTGCAGAGGCAGCTGCTGCTGCAAATGCATTTTGCTAAATATTTTGGCCGCAAAACGTTTGGCACGTATACACAGTGTATATACACACACACACACCCACACAGCGTAGGAAGAGACAACGAGGCAACCCTCGTTGACACGACACGGCACCTTTTGGCTTTGGCAACCCTTGCCGTATAAAGCATTTGCCTGTCATGCGCACTGCGAAAAAAGCTTAAAACACACACACACACACAGACACTGACACATGCATAGCACGCTGCACGCACACGCGCACGCATACAAGTGTACGCGCGGCCGCTGCCGCTACACACGTAACCCGAAAGGACGGCGTCGCGGCCCACTGTGACAAAAACAGACCTGCAAAAATCGCCGTCGTTGCAGCTGCTGCTGACGACGACGACGACGACGATGGCTACTCCTGTTTTTGACAGCAGTAACTGTTGGAGCGGGTCTCCCTCTCTCTCTTGCTTGCCAAAAGCTACATTTGCTGCTGCTACCTTGCTGCGTGTAACTGTGTCTCTATTTCCCTCTCTCACGCGCGTTGCCTCTCGCTATCTTGCGACGGGACAGGCTTGCCGCCGCCTGGGCCCAAAAACTAGTTTTTTTTTTTAGTATGTTCTGCTTTTGTTGGGGTTTCTTGCGCTTCGTTTCATTTGGTTTTTTCTGTTTTTTTTTTTTGTTTCTCTTTACTTTTAGAACCTATTCCGCTTTTTTGTTTTTGCTGTGCGCGCGCAAAACGTCATTAAACTTGTTTTGGTTTCTATTTCGTCTTCTTAGCCGTTTTACGCTATGCGATAACAAGTTGCACACACACACACACACGTGCACAGAGAGAGAGAGAGAGAGGGAGACGCATACATACACATGTACGCGCGCATACGCAGAACGGCAGAGTAGATACATTTTCAGTTAGTATACGGAACGAGACTGCAGCAACGGCGTTACGCCAGGCACACACACTCGCACACTCGGCGAAACCCATGAATAATACACTCCCAGCCAAAGAGCAACAGAAAACAAAAAGCACAAAAAAAAAAGAAAACAAATAAATAAAGAAACAACAAATAATAATGAGAATTTTTCGCGCATGCCGATGCCGTCATCTGCGCCGGGGCGGGCGCGTACTGTGGGCCGCAACCAACCAACCAGCCGGACGCGCCAGCCTCGTTGTCGTTTTCATTAATGATTCTTCGCTTGCATTCATTTCATGCCGTTGCTGTTGTTGTTGTTGTCATTGTTAAGCTATCGCAATTTGTAGATAATTGCAATACTTGTTTTTGTTTGCTTATTGATAGGAAGATAACCGGTGCGCCGGAGTAGAGTAGTATCAAATTTGTTTTGTCCAGTTGTACTATGCTATTTTGACCTGCTTACAAATCGAGCTGGCATCACTGTGCGTGCTTTGTTTGTTTTCTTGTTGCCGACGACGACGACTACCACGACGTTGTTATTGTAGTTCTTGTTGTTGTTGTTGTACTTGCTTGTCATTTTACGTTTTACGCTGCGGCAACGACGGCGGCTGCTGCTTAATGCTTATTACGTGTATATTTACGTTACGTTTCTTCTGCATGTGTGTGTGCGTGTCGTGTCGTGTCGTGTCGTGTGTTTCATTACCAAAATCAAAATCAGCGCGCGCGCGTGTATGTATACACACTAAAAATATAACAGACATTTTGTTATACATACAAGAATGAACTTTCTGCGTACCTCTGTGTGTGTGTGTGTGTGTGCATACACTGACACGCTTGCGTCGTTTACAACTAAACACATAAAGCATGCAAGCACACACACAAGACAGCACGACGTGCCTGCTCCCACTAAAGGGCTTCGTATGAGTGTGTCTGTGTCTGTCTAGTTGCCCGTCGTCTACTTCATTCAGCTTCGTATTCGCCGCTTACAGCAGGAATCCTATTGTAGGGCTGCCATACCAACGCGTGTTCGTCAGGAATTTAAAACCTGCATACGACGCTCTCTTTCGCGCAGTAGGCATGAGATGATTAGGCACGCTCTCTGCTCTCTATCAATCAGCACAGCAGCCGAGCCGAGCAGCGCAGCAACATCTCAACAACTTATCACTTATCAACAGCATGCAGTGCGGCACTTTTACCGTTAACACGTGAACAGCAGCGTGCAGAGAGGGAGAGAGAGAGAGAGAGAGAGAGAAATTTTCTGTGTGCATGAACCTAGGCAACATTGCTCGCTTTGCTCGCTGATTAGATGCATCACAGCGCGCACAGTGTGACCAATCGTATGTGTACATGAATGAAAACGACAATGTTTTGGATTTTTCTTCTTTTTTTTAAGCACACAAATCAGATTTTCACTCAGGTCTCTAGCGAAGCTCTGATAAGGCTGCTAACAATAAAATTTGTATCATGCGGTTGACAAATCTTATCTTGCCGCGATATCTTCTATTATCGTAGGGAACAATGAATGCATGCGATAAGCGATAAGCAAGCAGGTAACCGCTCGATAAGGCAACAATGGACAGTGGTTGTGAAACTGTTTTATTTGCTGTTTTTTTTTTTTTTGAAGGGGGGGCGAATTGAAAGTTATCAATATACAATGTACACATAGTGGATTTACTTTCTGATAATGTTGATAATATGTACATTCGAGTATTATCAATGATTTATCGATTTATCTGCATAAGTGCAGCCCCCTTTAAGCGTTTTCAAATGATTTCTTTCGCTTCGTACAATGAACTCGTGCTTTTCTTTTACAGTAGTATTAAGAAATGTTCTATTTATTATGGAACAGAAATAAACTAAGAAAATAAAGGGGAACAAATAAATACTATACTATATAACTCTACTGATTGTACCTTTCTTGTTTCCCAAGCTCTCGTCTATATTTATTAATCTGTTAATGCTGATAAGCTTTATGTGGTAAAAAAAAAAAGAAGAAACAAGTTTAACAAGTGACTGGCTGCGTTAGGTTTTACATATATTATAATTTATACTACAGAAATGGCCCCATTTAGAACGACGTCATGTGCTGTGCTTGATGTTTACCGCATTCCCCCGACATTGGTCCATATCAAAAAATATTACGAGGCAGCTAAATGTGTACTACATGTATTATTATATGCATGTAGATTATTAATATATATATTATTGGTACGACTTTTATTTTAGACTCCACTTTCGTTTGATTTGAGTGCGTTTATACACACAGCTGTTTTGTTTATCTAATCGCGAGTTAGCTCATTGAGTCCCTATGTATATGTACATATGCGAGACTATCTTATCGCCAACTATGACTGATAGCGATACAATCCATATATGTACATTTATATCTGGTACACATACATTTATGTACATATGTATATATGTATAGAGAAGGCAGATCACACGCTTTAAGTGTTATGTGTTCATATCGGGTTTGTTTATTTTCGATTATGAGTAGTGCAAGAGTTGGGGGTTTTTCCCTCTCGCTTCTCAGCTCTCGTTCTTTTTCTCTCAATTTTAGCCTGCTGCTGATATCAAGGTTTTTAGAGTTCCCTTGTGTTATTTATGAAACGTTTTTTTATCAACGGAAATCAATTGAAAGATCCGAAATGTGAGTGGCTCACATCAGTGTGACTATAGAATACACGCAATATACATACATTATTTTTAAATTTCTAAATATGCACAAAACACTGTTTCACATCGCCGTTTCGTAAACAATGTGTTCTAAAAACCATAGAATGTGTATAAACAAATATTTATCATACATATGCATGTACATGTTATATGTTTAAATCGAATGTATACACATATTTCCGATTATTGATGTTACACATCTGAAGGCGTGAATATGACGAGGCTTTCCCCACAAACATCCTCCCTTCCCTTTGGGGTGTGGTTTTGTTTTTCATTCATATTCTAAAACAAGAAGCGGGCAAATTATTCACAGAATTGACAAATGATTCATTCTAGCTTTGTTTCTATTTTTGTAAAGCGGAGGGAAAATTCGAAAAACGAGAAAAGCACTAACTACATTAAGACTTCGAGTGTGTGTGTGTGTGTGCATGCACTGCATTCGCAAGGAGGGCAAATTTATGAGTTTTTCAATGGAAATAAACACACACACATTCGAAAAACCTATGTATAGACTTGCTGCTTATGTTTCTGAAAGAAAATAAACGAAATCGTTGAAAAATTGCATTGCGTCCACTGTGCAGCAGTCGATGACGGCGCTGGCAGCAGCACACACTCTTTCTCTCTCTCTGCTGCCGCTGCTGCTGCGCGCCGTCTGTCTGTCGTCTTGCTGTTTATCTGCCTGTGCTTCTTCTGCTTATTATTATTTTTTTTCCTCACACATTTGCGTGCAAAATATAAACAAATGCTATAAATACAATGCACATTTCGTTATTGGGTAGAAGAGGCCACACACGACAAAATCGCTGACGTAGCGTCGACTGCGTGCTGCGGACGACGACGCCAACGCACAAAATTGCGATGTCTGCTGCGTGCGCGTTTTTGACTCGCCAATTTAGCAACGTGCAGGAACAGGCAGAGCACAAGAGCAGCAACAACAACAGTTGAGCAGTAACAAATAAATAAACATAACAGCACTCCGAAGTTCGGGGTAGTCGAGCAATTTTGTATGCAGCCCACTGTGCGACGCTGACAGCGTCGTTGACATTTGAGCAATGTGCTCGGCCCGCTAGGCATACAAATTAAAGCCCAACTGGTCTACCCGTTGGCATTACTTTTTTTTTTTTTTTCCTTTTTACTTCTGCTTCTTTTCAATATCAGCCGCAACAACAGCAGCAGCAAAAGTAAATTGTGGCTACGCGTGCGCGTGAGTTGAATATGCTGAGTGCGATTAAAAAGTTAACAGCGCGCTGTTAAATTTTAAAGCAGCGGGACAGAGAAGTGGGCAGTGCGCTGTTAAGCCTGGCAGCATTTTCTGCGCATGTACATACGCATGTATACGCTATGTAATGCGTACATACACACTTGCACGTTTCCATGCATATACATAGAAATGTGTGTATGTATGTTAATTGGCGTGACCGCCGCTCGGCAAGTCACGCGGCGTCCGTGCCGGCTGCGTGACGAACAAAAAAACCAAAGCAAACAGTCAAAACAAAACTTCAAAATATGTTTGCGCGCATATGTATGTATGTATGTATATGCATGTGCGTGCGTGCGCGCGTGTCGTGTCTGGTATACATACACAGCACCGGAGCCGCAGCATCAGCGTCGTCGTCGTCGTTGTCGTCGTTGCATGCTTGCAGAAAATGAAAAGGAAGAAATAAAAAGTAAAGAAGCGAAAAACCGGCTCTGCCAACTGCATTCTGCACGTTTGCTCTCTCTCTCTCTCTTGCTCTGCCGCTCTCTTAATCACGTTGCTGCTGCTGCATGCGTCGCTGCCTTGTGACGTATGCGCAGCAGCAACACAAAAACTTGTTTCGTTGAATTTCGTGTCGACTATTTCACTCTGCTGGCTGCGACGTCGATGGCGACAGCTGCGCTGCGGCTGCTGCTGGCACTTTGCCAACTGACGCTTATGTTACTGTGGTTGTTGTTGTTGTTTTGACGTCGCTTGCAAAAAACCAGCTGGTGTAGAATTCTGTTGTTGTTGCTTTGTGTGTGTGTGTGTGTGTGTGCGCTGCGCGGCACAGTGGGGCCAGCAACCTGCACAGTGCGCTGTGACGTCACTTGACGCTGCTGCTGCTGCGACTGTTGCTGCTGGTGAATGAAAACGTTGCGCTGACTGTTGCTAAGAATACACACACACACACACGCACGTGCACATACAGTTGCAGCGTATATACGTGCTCGACGTGCCAAGTTCTAAAATTACAAATATTGTGCCAACGACAGCAACAAAATCATGCAATGAAAATGTTTTCATTTATATATTTTTTCATTTTTTTTTTTTTATTTTTTCATTCCATGTATGTATCTTCTTTCCCTTCGTACTCGAAGCAAATGCTGAGTAAATACTGAATACCGAAAAATACCATAAACATTGAGTTTTAGTATCGGTACAGTGTGCTTTCGATAGTGTAAACTGTACTACTACATGGCGAACTTTTTGTTTGTAAACAATAACTGAAATTTGTTTTACCCAAAATAGTTTTGTTTACTTGCGTATATTCTCTCACTCGCTCTCTTGTGTGTGTGCTTGAAAAGCGAAGCCAAATAAGGAAATTTTGAAATGAAATGGGAATGGTTTTTATGAGCATATCGTGTTTTTGTTGTGCCATACGATCGTATTGGCTGAACATAGTGTGACCCTTTAACCTTGCTAAACGCACTGAAATTCCGCTTATCAATTTCTGTTCTGTTTTCTTATTTTCTAAAGTACTATATTTATAAGATCGGAAAAACCCATTCATTGAAGGCGATTTCACTCAAATACTCTCAATCGCGGCGCAGCGCAATTAAAGTGTATATTAAGTGCTATAAAAACTGATTTCTATGTCTATTTCGATAAAAAAAAGCTATAAAAACAAGCTGACTTTAAGCGGTTTTAGATTGCATTCGTATCGCTTTGGTGTAATAAGGTTGAATGGCGAATTAAGCATGTTTTTGGTAGTAAAAAACATAGGGACTTAAAATAGAATTATTATTTGCCTTATTATGCTGTTTTTTTCCGTCAAATCTGGCCGTTTTGCGGAGCATATTTACGAATCGTGGAGTTTTTTTTTTTTCTTTTTTGGCCTTTATGATGCTATGCATTGTCTAGAGATCAAAATTTGTATAAAAAAGCATAGAAAGCACATTAAAGTCAAAAGCTCCATTTTGTATTTGATTACTTTAAAAAGATTGTAAAGAAACGAGGGAAACTATAGATTCTTTTTATACGAAATTTAGTGTAGATAGTTTCTGAAATGTTCTAATAATTCAGAAGCACACTTAAGCTCTCTAAAGATAAAGTATTAATTGAGCTTTTATACTTTCAAGAGCTTTTTATTCCGTGTATAAATAAGAGTATGTGAAATATTATAAATAGTATGATAAGCTCACAAAGAGCTTTGAGCTTGAAGGTTTGTAGCGAAGTAGTTTTAATCCTGTCGAGAAATCACCATCAATTAAATTGCAGCTTTCGCTTTTTCTCTCTCACTTGCAGAGCACTTGTCCCCGGCCAGTCGACGCAATGGTTCCAGTCCGCCATCGGGTCCGTTGCCCCCACGCAGTGTCCACTCGCCCAACAGTTCGGGTAAGTTGTGTTGTGTGTCTCTGAAACTATTCAACTAACACGATCTTCTTATTTCCGTTGCAGGCTCATCCTCGGGTCGACGCTCGTCGGGCTCACGTCATGTGTCCAGCACAACAGTCACCAGCAGCGAAGTGGGCGGCTCGAATTCGGTGCAGGCAGCCGCAGCAGCAGTTGCTGCCGGCTTGGCCGGTGCTGGCAGTGCAGCTGGCGGCGGTGCTGGTGGACCACTGGGTGGACCAGTTGGCGGTGCTAGCAATTCGCTGAGCAACTGCAGCAGCGCTGGCGGCGGCGGCAATGGACCAAATGGCAACAATGGTGGACCCTCCTCGTTGCCACCGAATCCGAATGCCATTGCTGGCGACGGCGGCAGTGGCAGTGTTGGTGGCGGCGGTGGCGTTGGCAACAATGGTGGCCCATTGGGACCGAGCGGTAGCAATGGCAGCGGCTCAGTTAACGCTGGTCCCGGCAGCAGCGGCAGTCAGGGTACGCCCGGCATGGGCAGTGGCAGTGGCAGCGGCAGCGGCGGCGGTGGTGCCGGTGGCGGCGGCGGGGGCAGTGGCCCTGGCAGCGGTGCATCGGCCGGTATAAGCGGTGCGCCCGGTAGCAGTTCGGCGCCAAATTCAGCAGCAGCAGCCGCCGCTGCAGCAGCACAGAATGCCACGCTCAAGTGCACCCTGTGCCAGGAACGGCTGGAGGACACGCACTTTGTGCAGTGTCCCTCGGTGAATATACACAAGTTCTGCTTCCCCTGCAGTCGCGAGAGCATCAAGCGCCAGAATGTAAGAACTCTACTCAACTCGCTCTCTCTCTCTCTCTAAGCCATACTAATCCCTTCTCTGTCTGTCTCTTTCAGGGCTTGGGCAACGAGGTTTATTGCCCGAGTGGAGAACGCTGCCCACTGGCTAATTCCACCATACCGTGGGCATTCATGCAGGGCGAAATCACCACCATACTGGGCGAGGAGGTCAAGGTGAAGAAGGAGCGCGAATCTTAATGTCCATTTTATTGTAAAAAGCTGCGCAGAGCTTTGGAGCACTTTTGATGATGATGATGATGATGAGGATGTCGATGATCCCAGCCAGTTGTAGGGGGAGGCGAGAGACGGAGGCGCACCCCACTCTCAGTTTCTCTGTGTCTCTTCGTTGTGCGATCGCTCGCTCGCTCGCTCTCTCTCACACGCACTCTCTCTCTCTCTCTTTCTAACTCAGCATGCTGGGTAGCTGCAGAGAGTTCGAGGCGCAGGAGACGGAAGATGATGTTTTTTTTTGTGCGATGCCGGCGTCGCAACAGCAGCAGCAGCAGTAGATGCAGCAACTGGCGGATGCGCTCTGTCCATGACGACCAACAACAACAACAGCAACAGAAACAACAACAACAAGAGCAGAACAACAACAATTTGTAGGCATATAAGAGTAACAGAAACATAAACGAAACAAAAACAAATGCAATTTGTTTCAAATTTGTAACTTAGGAAAAAAAAGAAGCGAGCAAAATGCGCAAGTGAAACAACAACAAGAAAAACACCAAAAGGAACGGCACGAAGAGGAAGAAAAGATAAGATAGGCTGAAAACATAGCATACTTAGCAGCGGTGCGAAAAAGAAAGGCAGAAGGAAAAGTTGTTCCCTCTCTCTTTTGGCCAAGTGAAGCGCAGCAGCAGCAGATGAAAAAGAGAAGTACGCAGTTGAGCAGAGAAAGAAAGCAGAAAATTTAATTACACTTAAAGAAAACAACAACAACAAGTAAGTATGATATGCAAGATTAAATGAAAGAGATGCACTTACGTACATACAAACATATATACAATATGCGTATATATGAGTAGGCATTAGTTTTTTTTTTTATTTCTTAGTATATACACACGTACACCTACTTGGTCGATAAGCAAGATTTTTGTTGTTAGCCTGTTTAGTTTGTACTAAAATGAATTAATTTATTTTTATAACTGTTGCTTAATTTACTGCAAGTTATTTTACAAACATACAACTACATATATATTATAATTTCGATATATTTACACCCAGACACCCAGACACACACACATACACACAAACACACAAACACCTACCACATATACCGATAAAGCTGTATGTATATCTATTCTACGATTACGGATAATGTAATAACTTTTTTTTTCGTCATAACTTTACTTAATTTAAGACCAGTTTTTATGCTAAAGATCTGTACATATTGCATACTACATAATCGGAATATATACTATATATATACTATATAAAATAGAAATATATATTTGATGTTGATAAAAGGAAGGTGGAAAATTTCGACAAGATCGATCAGAGATGAAATAGAAGAGAGAAAACAAACGTAATTCAGATCGCAATAGAATTCGACGAATTAAAACTATAAACAATTGGATAATACGTAAATTTTTAAACGATTTTTAAACAACGCTTAACTAGAAGAAGCTACAGAAGAATTGTCGGCGTCAGATTGTAACCAGGGAGGGCTGGGCGTGTCAGGGTACTGTGGCAGAGTCAGCGGGGAGGGGCGGGAGCATGTGCTACTCGACTCGGGCAACTGATACTTCTTTTTGTTTTTAAATTTGTGGATGCAACGTTGCCAAATTGCAGGCACTTAGAAACGGCATTTGGCGCCGTAATGAATTTTTTGTACTATCGATATATACAGATAACGATATGTTCTTTTTTGTGCCTGTGCAGCGAATTTTTGCGCAGCGAAAGAGAAATCCAAAAATATTAAAAATATGAAGTAAAATCGAAAAAAAAAAACATCAACTGGACCAACACAGTACGAACGTTTATATACCGATCTAGAGTTGCCACAAAGCTGCACCCCGCACACACACACACACACACATATACATACGTATTTGAAAAGCTGATGATGATATACGATTATTGAAATTAAGCAAAACATCACAAGAAATACACTCGCAACATTGAGGGTCGGGACAGGCAGGACACTGGGCAGAACTATCGCTAGATCAATCGATAGCTGCGCCGATAAAACGTACTATCGCCAGCTGTGCGGTGCGCTGAGGCAACTGTACTTTTTGCAGTAGAATTCAAAAACGGTTTTTACTAGAATAACGATAAACGATTAACGATTATAACATCAAATACATGAATATCTCAAATCAAAATAAAACGATAGAAATCAAGTCAAGTGTTATAGGACGTAAATAAATATATATATATACAATTTATACATAAATTATATACGAAAAAAACGATGAAGAGGAAGAAGAAAATGAAGAATTGTATATCAGGCGCAAATATCATATAGCTGTTTCTCTGTCTTTCCCTCCCTCTCTTTCTCTACCGCACACTGCAGACTCCTTTCCGCGCTCTCACTTTGGTTTTCTGTCTGATTTTTCATTTCAGCATTTTCTAACACTTTTTGTGATATATTGTTGAGCGACAACGCCCGGTGTAGCAGAGAGATAGGGAGAGAGGCGTTACATTCTCCACATTCTATCAGTTTTATTTTCTTTGTTCCTCTCCCCCTCTCTCTCTCATTCACTCTCTCTCTCTATCTTTCTTTCGATCGGGCGCCCGAACAAGCCTATCTAAGTCGATGACATCTAACAATCAAGCAATCAACGCACATTTTTCAAGATCGATTAGCATATCGATAGCTAACGATAACGATGACAGCGTTAAGATCTCACTGTGTCGAAATTTGTAATTGTAAAACTGCGCAATAGGCCAATACCAACGTTTTTTAGCAAACTAAGTTTAATGAGAAATGCAATAACAAAGATAAAAAAAATCGAAAAAATTGAAAAATGCAAAAAAAAACGAAAGAAAAACGTAAAACAGCAACTTAACAAAATTTCCTTTGTAACAGTTTAATGTATGTGTGTAAAACGTAGTGCTATGGTACAGTTATCACATATATATATATATATATATATATATATATATGTATGTATGTGTAACGGCAAGTTATCTAAGTAAAAAGAAAAACCACGAATACAAAATCAAATAAACAGTAAATGAAATCGATATCGATAACAGGAAGCAAACAAAGCAAATCGTATAAAGGCATTTTTGTGTGTGTGTGTGTTTCGATGTCATATAAATGTTTAAACAAATAAAGCAAACAAAAATCGATCACATAATATTTAGCCAGCTTGGCCAACGACGGCCAGCGACAGTCGATTATCGATATTGTCGATAGAGGCGATAGTCGCATTCGCATTCGCAATCGTAGGCGTAGGCGTATATGCAACCAAGTATATCTAAAGAGTACACGGTGAAACTAAGCGAGCTGCATGAACAAGATGATGATAACGATACCGATACTGATAACGATAATGATGATGAATATGGAACTGCCAGCGGGCAAACCAATTAAAAATACTATAACAAAAGAAACTTAAATACAATTAAACTGTTGTTTTATTGTGGGATCGAGTTCCGGGAGCGTTCATATCGATAACGATTTAAAAAAACCGGTTACTTTCGATTGCTTTTATATTTAAAAGTTTTAAATTTAACAGACCCCTGCAATAGCTGTTAGATACTTGCAAGGTGGCAACCCTGACAATGGCATTCTTCAGCTATGGTGTTGCCAGAAAGCAACAAGGATTCAGTATGGACTTTTTATTTATTTTTGAAAAATCTTTTATTAGGCTTCAAGTTTTTGTTGTTGATTTAAAAGTTGTGAAAAGGAAATCAAATTATATATATTATATATACTACAACGTTATCCTTTTGCATGCCGCAGACCTGGTTAGTTAACACTGTCCTGTGCGGCGCCATCCATGCGACGTTTGCGTTGCTTTCGCCGTTTAAGCACAGATGGCGCCAGCTGCCACCCGATGATGCGGTGCCAACGAACCCTGCCGCCAATGCTCCAAAATATCCCTAATACTGTTGCCACTTACGAGCTTCCGATATAACCGATACTATCGATTCCACAGCGAAATATAGTATAGTAAATAGAGTGTAAATATTTTAATTCATATGAGTATAGCTAATTTGTTTGGCCATCTTGAGCAGCAATGGGTTAATTAATACAGCAAAATACTCAACCCGGTCTTGAAGTACGCGCAATGTTTACATTTTCACAGAGAGTTCAACAACAGAGCGTGAGCGTAAGTGTTGGAGAGCGCGCAGCGTGCGCGAGAGCGAGCGCGCGTGAGTAAAGGAATGTATGGAACTGCTGCTGCTGCTGCTGCTGCTGCTGCTGTTGCTGCTGCTGCTTCTGCTGCCGTGTGGTGTGTGCTCAATTGTCGCTGTATCGCTGCCGACATTGCCGTCGCTGTCGCTGTCACTGCTGAGTGCAGAGCGTCCGTGTGCCTTTAGCCGTGTGGCTCTGCTTTATTTGTGCGTGCGCGTTGCCAATAAACGGGCAGCAGAGGCTTCTGCTCCTGGCCAAGTGGCGCAGCGAATTTTTGTTGTATGTGATAAAAATGTAAATTGTGTGCGAGGCGTAGGCTAAATTAAACCATATCAAAACGTTTCCGTTTCCCGTTGCCCGACTTCGGAGTGCTGCATGAGTGTGCGTGCGTGTATGCATGTGTGTGTGTGTCTGTGTGTGTGTGTGTGAATGCGAGAGCCCTAAAGTAGGCAGCAAATTATGCAAAACGTAATATCAATTTTTGTGTGTAGTTGCTTCGCGTATCGATGATAGCTTCTGGCTGATTCGCCATCGCGCTCGCGCTCTCTCCCTCTCCAACGGCATTCGGGAATTCCCTGGCAGCGTCAAGCGCAAATTGTTTGTGTTATACACAGGACGTGGCAGCAGTTTGTACGGAAAGCTTGCGCCCACGCATTGTACGCGAGCGTCGGAAGAGAGCCATAGAGAGAGAGAGAGAGAAAAGAGTATGCGAGCCAGTGTGAGAGCAAAACGGGAGAGTACGTGCAGCTGCTGCTGTCCACGCACAGTGGTGCCAAGTGTTGCCAAAAGCCAAACGAATGCGATGACTAATCCCGCACACTGCCCTGCCCAATCTTACTGAGAGCGCAAGGACTTTGAAGCCGAACAAAAAAATAAACTTGACGGCGATCGAATAATGAAATTTTCTTCAAGGAAATTTGTTGCAAATGTCCTTTATTTTTGGGGCCATTGCAAAAAGCTCATTGCTGCAGACACGCACATGTTGTCAATCATTTGCTGCTTGATCTGCAGATCTGCACTGCAATTGCCAACAAGTTGCACACCAATCAGCTTTTGTTCACTGTGCGCGCGCTGAGAGAGCGTCCTGAAGCTAAAGCACAACTACAATAACAACATCAACAAAATGCGGCGATTTCGGTTGCCATCGCGGCGTTGCTTACGCGTGTGTATGTGTGTGTGTGTTTTTTGAGCGCTCTCTTCTCTCTCTCTCTTTTATTACTAAAGGAAAAATTACACAAAACGTAAAATGTGTGTCGACTGGTCGCAGTTGCCTTTCGCTGCTGCTGATTGCAGGCTATTTATTTTGTTATTGTAAACGCGAAGTGCAAATGTTGATAGGTAAAATGCGAAACACACCAAAACATGCACACACACTCATACACACATACATAAGCGCAATAGCAGCACACGTGTGTAGTCGATAGTTTATGTGCGCTCATCATTCGCCTCGCTCTCAGCAGCATCAGCAGCGACGTCCGCAATTCATATTCATTCTCAAGTGCAATAGCAACAACAACGAAATGCAGTGAGAGCAGAGCGAGCAAGAGCAACAACTCAACGATAACAATGGCGCGGCTTAACGAATTGAGTGAAGCGCGTGCTTAACCTAAAAGTGCATGACAAAAGTTTTTTTGTACAACGCTCAACGCACACACAACCACACCCACACACACACACACACACAGGACGGCAAGTGCTCACTGTGTGCGTGTGCGAATGAGTGAGTAAGTGAGTGTTTGGCTAAACTCAATTCATGCTCTTTGTTTGCTGCTTCCGCAATCTACTAGAGACAGCAACAACAAGGATAATAACTAAAAGTGGTCGAACAACAAGAAGAAGAACTGTAACCATACAAAAGAAAAGCAAAAATAAAATAAATAAAATAACAACAATGAATAGTTCCTGCTGAGTAGCTTTTCGCGCGCGTGTGTGTGTGTGTGTGCCTCTGCCGCCTGCCTGTGCGTGTGTCGTCATGTCGCCGTAGCCGCTGTCGCTGTCGCTGCTTGCAGGCAGCGCAACACAGCTGACAACAGCAACAACAACAACAACAACAACAACAACAACAACAACAACTGGAAACATTTTCAACACTGCCACCTCGCAATAAAAAGACAACGACAACAACAACTTCTTCCTAAGGCAACCCCCCACGCATCCCCCGTAGCTAGTTCAAATTGCATAGGAGAAACGAAAGGAGGAGCAAGAAGTGAAGAAGACAAGCAAAATGGAGCGCATGTGGCGCAAAGTGAATCACAGCCTGCGCAACAGCAACAAATCTCAAACGCAGCAGCAGCAGCAGCAGGGCAGCATAAACGCTGGCGGCGTCAACGCTGCCTCTGCTGCCGCTGTCGCCACACCGCAGTCGACCGACACCATCAGCTCGGCGGGCGGCTTTGGGGATACTCAACTCGCCGTGGTCGCCGTGCAGGGTCTGCCAGCTGCTGCTGCTGGCAACGCTGCCCCCACTGGCGGCAGCAATGCAACTGGTCGTCGCTTGGCGAGCAGCGGCGGCGTCCCCACTAATTGCCACAAATCGCTCAGTCAGCATGTGCTGCAAACGCGCACCGCTTCATCGGAGCGTCGACGTCGACGACGGCGCAAGAGTCGACCGCGACGCAGCGGCGGCATGGTGGCCGGCGTCACCAGCTGCGTGGGCGATGCCGGCGGCGATAATATGTCGTAAGTACTGCCGGCACATATCGAAATGTCCTCTTCCATAGCAAGGTCACGGGACCAGGGTTAATTTTGGGATTTTTTGGTAATTTAGGGAAATTAACATATTTGCGAGAGGAATTTTAGTTTTACGCGGTTTCTCAACTGAAAAATTACTGATTCTGTATTCAAATATTAGGAATTTAACATTTCTTAATATTATTCCACGCAAGATTTTCAGATACCTACAGGGCCTTCAGATAGCATTTTCTCCGTGATTTTCCTCCTGGATTGCCAGAATCATAAAATTATGAATCTAAAATTTTCAAAAATTCGGACCTTCCATGCTACGATTTGGAAGATTTTGAGACCCCTATAGACCCTATAGGTTTCTAACCTATAACTTTGTCAGAAATCATCAGACTTTCGCGGGAGATGGCATTTTCTCCGTGATTTTACTCCTGCATTGATTCAGAATCATAAAACTATGAGTCGAAAATATTCGAAAATTCGAACCCCCTTGCAAGATTTCCCCTAAGAACGTCTTCAAGCTTTCAGAATTTTTTCGCAATTATTACTTCTTTCTTTTCTTATTTTCTCTTATTCTCTTTGTATCGCTTTTGCAGTTCCTCTGGTGGCTTCTACACGCTGAAAGAACACCATCAGCATCACTATCGTCATGGCCATCATGGTCATCATGGTGGCGGCGGCGGCGGTAGTGGCGGTGGCCATGGTGCTGGTGGCTCCACATCGCATCGCCTGTTCGCCAGTTCGGCGCCAAGTGGCACCGTCATGATGTATCCGAATACGCAGCGTGCGGCCGCCGCGGGCGTGAATGTAACCGGAGCAGGCGCAGCTGGAGGAGCAGGTGCAGGAGGCGCTGGAGTTGGAGCCGGAACGGGAGCAGCTGCTGTTGCCGCTGCAGGCGCAACGGCGCCGGATATATCGCTGAGGCAGCGCGCCGTGGCCAAGTTGCGCATGTTCAACTTTCACCTCAACTGGGATCTGCATATGACGCACTGCAAGCCCTGCGGGTGAGTGGCACCTGCAGCAGATCTCTCTCTACACGGGGCAGCAGCGAGTCGAGTTGCATGTGCGGCATGCGGCATGCGGCATGTGGCAAGTGGCCAGCCCACTTGAACTGGCTTGTGCTTTTGTTGCCAACTCCTTTTGTTGCACGCCAGGCTTTCTTTCTTTGTGGGCGTGGCAAACACAAAGTGGGTCGTCGACATTTTTGCCGCTTAAATTCTCAACTTGCAACATTAAAGTCGACGCAGGTGGCACACGGCATTTGTTCTTTTTCTCTTTTTTCACTTTCTTCCTTCATTTTTTTTATTTTGCATTCCCAAATGTGTCAAATTTTAATGAAGCACCCTGCTAACGAGCTTCTAGCTGTCCCTGCCTGCCCGCCTGCCCACCTGCCTCCCTGCTCTCTTCGCAAGGGGTTGACAGGCCGGGAAATGCGCTGACAACAAGCCGCAAGCGACCGAGTTAATGATGTCGCTCGAGGCGAAACTGAGAAAAATTCGCACAACTTTTCATTTTTTTTTTTTTTTTTTTGGCAGCAGAGTAGGCAAAGAGGTTCCTCTCTCTCACTCTCTAGGGCAGGCATTGGTAAAGAGGCCTGTGAGGGAGAGGCAAGTAATAAGAGGCGCAACTGGGTTATCAGTTCTATAAGGCATGTTTTCAGTTTAAGGTTAGCTATGCAATTGCATGCAGCGTCTTAACTTGCTCAGATCCAAGTTGAGGAAGCACGTGTTACAAGTTCTATATTGCATCATATCAACCTGGAAAACCTGCGATTTGCATGTAAAATCGTATTAAACTTGTTTGTCTGTATGAACATTGTTAGCTTAGTAACTAGATGAGCTAGAGATAATATATTTGGCATGTAATTGCTGCTCTAGCATGCATTCAATTTAGTTGATTCAGATTTTCAAAAGTGCCGACTTAACATAGTTATATAGTAACTTTTAATAACTTTAATAACTTACTGCATCAAAAAACTCACTTAATCAAAAATTTCTTTATGATTCTGGTCTTTCCGCAGGCCCCGTCTGAGCGGCAGTGGCAACATCATCACGCGTCGTCTGTGCCGCAATCGGCGGCGTGAGGACAACGAGCTGTATCGCTCGAATAGCTTCAAGTTTGAGCGTTTCGAGCGCAAGGAGTGCCTCGATGAATTATCCAATACGTTGCAGAAGCAGGTAAGCTTGGCAGGGTATTCGAGTACCAGGTGTAAGCTAAGTTAGACTGTCACGCCCAACCACAAATGTTAACTAAAAATGGCGTGCGTCGACCGCTGGCGAAATCAATTAGACGCATCGTGTGGCCACGAAGGGTTGCAGCGGGCATGTTGCCACATGTTGCATGCTGGCGCAGCTCGTCCATCTCGTTGGCAATTTATGCGCATAGATTACAACTAATTGAACTTTCGAATTTACTTCGAATCACCCTCCCGCACCTGGAACTAATTACAAAGGCTGCCACGCCCCCGGTCTACGCGTTGTACCCCTTGTACCGCAGCCCTACGCTCGTCCCCATTTTGCTTTCTATTCGATGAGGCATCTCAGTGGAAGAATTGCATTAGGAGCAACTCGGGTTGCCCTCCCTGCGGAGGGGGGGGGGGCTGGAGAAAGGGGATGGGGCTGCTTGTCGCAGGTGTCTGCCGAAAGTTCAACATCAGCTGCCCACTGGCGTAGTGGCTATGCGGTGTGAGGGGGTGCGGGCTGGCTGAATCTAATTAATGGCGCGCTACAAATTGAATTTTAATTGAGCGTCGAATTTGATTTGCCCCTTGAAGTGCCGCCAGACTGTATAGAGTTGGGGCAAGGGGTGCTCCACAAGGTGCCAGCTCGTCTGGTCGAATATTGTCTGTCCCTCTGGCCTGGTACAGCTGTTAAACAGGTTAATACACTCTCTGCGTGCGTAATTAACGCAATTTCAACGGGAACGCGAGTTACGAATTCAAAGTGTTTTCTATGTTCTTGTATGATAATATCATAATATTGTTATAAGCTTTAATTTTCCAGAATATTATTAAGTTATTAGTTGTATTTCAAGTAAAGAACTTTCAAGTAAAACTTTGCAAGTTGCCTTAAAATCAAGCGGATTGAAAAAAAAAACACGATTAATATATTAATATACATAATACTGGCTGCTATTATTATGGTATGCCTTGTTTTTGTAGTTGTATGTAACTTCTTAAATGCATTGACCCATACTGATTGCAATTTTATCAAAAATCAGCAAATTTCTATATGGATTTTCTTTTCATACCCTTTTTTTTGCTAGTTTTCCAAGTGAAATTGTCAAAATTACTATATTTTAGCTTGGTGTATACACTTATATCCTTATATAGTATATACCCATACACGCTCCTAAGTCCCACTCCTTTCAGGTGGGGTCCGTTCTTTGTCAGGCAACAAGTTGGCAGTTCCAATTTGGTCAGCGAGCCCGCAGTGCGTCGCTAATGTAATGTACTTTTGAAAGCTTTGGAGTGTCCCAACAATAACCAAACAACACCCAGCCCTACCGGCACATTTTCCTTATTGCCACGCCCACCTCTTCGAGTGACATGCGACCATTTGTCAGTGCGAAAAGTTGCAAGTGCGCTGCGGTTCTTTTTTCCGTCTGCAAAGCACTTGAAAATCTTGTCGTCTTCGCTCGTGTCAGACAAGATGTAAAGCCCTCGTGCCCTCGAGCCCTCGCCTCCTCCATGCCGCTGCCGCTGCCGCTCTATAGCCACTGCTGTTGTCCGATACGATAAGCTCACCTTTAGCAGGTGATAAATAAATAAAAGTCCAGCCAGCTGCCGCATTCGCATTCAATTAGAAGTTTGCGACGCATTTTGATGGGCTTCGTCAATGCGAAGACCGCTCTCTCTCTCTCTCTCTCTCTCTCTCTCTCTCGTTCGTCTCTGTCTCTTTCTGTTTCTCGCTGTCTCTGCGGCTTTCAACTTCCGCGAGGGAACTTTGAGCTCGTTCCATTCAGTTTCAGCTTAGATTTATGTACGCTGCGTCACACACTGACAGCGCGAATCTCACGTGAATCTCACCTGTCTCTCACTTCTGCCAGGACACTAATCATGCCGAAGTGCCTCCCATTGCCGCTGTCTGAGACGTGTCTGTTGGGGCTAACCGCACCGCATTGCGCCCCCCCCCCTTCCCCCACCCACTTGTGGCTGTCGCTGTCAATTTGATTTCCAACCGAGCGAGAAAAATGCGAGGCCAAGACAAATGGCTGCGAGATTCTTCTTGGCAGTTTAAGTAGTTACCAAAAAAAAAGAAGACCGAAGAAGGAAGAAAAACCACAAGAAAGCAAAAACCATACACAGTCTCCAAAGCATACTCGGCACCCCCTCCCCACCCCCATTCTAACTCCGTACATGGCCCGGCTAAATGCCACAAAGTATGCCACAAATAATTTATACTTATGTAAATATTCAATTTCAATGCATTTGCTGGGAGCTTTCGTTTAGGGCATTTGAAAAAGTAGAAATAAAACAAATTTGTATAAGTATGTGTATACCCTGTACAAGTTGTGCGCTGTATATGTGTGTACATATAAGAAATCAAGCTATATATATGAAAGTTCTTATAGTAATCGCTTCCAGAATTAATTTGTTGAGATCTCTGTGTTTATAGCAGTTAAAGCAAACAAATTTCGTATATGCCTTGCCATATGGCATACCCAGCTTATGGAGATATGGCACAAATAATAGTTATATACTCCAGAATAAATGAAAGAATAAGTATGAAGAGAGAGAGAGAGAGAGAGGTAGTAAGAGATTTAGTCGAAATGCCAAGCTTTTTTGTTAAACATTTTGGAAAACCAAAGCTTAGTGTAGTGCTTCATAATTCCCCACATAATTCCGTTTATGGCACCGACAGAGAAATCATGCAGACTTCAGTTAGGTTGCCCCCTCCCCCCCTCTCTTTCCCTCTGCTCTACGCTGCCAACCACTTAAAGCTCTCAGCTTATAAACTCTGTCAAAAATTCGGAAATTTTCATAACAATCGAGTCGAGTCGAGTCGAGTCGCGCACAAAAGTTTTGCCTAAACGCATAAAAAGAGTTGACAGAATCAGGAATTTGCAGCATTTGTGGATGAATCTCCGTCGTCTCCCCGACCCCCTGCTGTGTCTTACGTCCCCTTCTTTTTGTTGTATTGTTGTGTTTTCCTTGTGTTATTTTGTTTTGTTGCCCATTGGGAAAACGGCAGAACTTCACTTTCGGCCCGGCTCGTAAATTGTTTATTACAAAACGGACAGTGGCAAAAAGTGAAAAAAATCCGAAAAGTTTTTGTCCCATTGAAATTGTTGTGGGTTGGTTGGGCTTACGAAATTATTAGATATGAGAGAGCTTGTGGGTTTTTGGATTTTGGTTTATGGTTGGAAGGGTTCTTTGTTTTTATTGATGTTTCTTTCACGCCCCTGCACGAAAATGCAATTATTTCAAATGAAATTATTGTAGCCGTCCCGACGCACGTTGTTGTGGGGCATAGTTCGATAGAATTTTGTTGTAAATTTCATTTAAAAACCCAAATTTATTGCAAATTTCATTTTGCACACGTAAGAGGTATTTGAGGGGGAGTTGCTGGGAGCTTATATGGGTTTTTTTTCTATGGGAAATTAATGTAAATAGCTTTTGCTATGCTTGTATTTCAATTTTAGAAACACAGTTCTCTCATTTGCTTGTAGCAGTTTATTTTATTTACTTAAGCTGTAAGCTCATTGAAAGCTGCTTCTCAGCATGGTTACAGCTTAAAGCTCACCTCGTTTAATGCAAGTGATTCAATAATACAGTTTGTTGATTAATTCAAGGCAAAAGTAAAGTAGATAGTAATTATTTTTACTCTAAGCTCAAATCTATATATAAATAGCTATAGGCTGGCTGTAAATTAAATAAAGTTTGCTTACTTTAAGCTCATTAAAAGCATGTTTATTGTTTACTTCAAGTTGCTAGTTATTTGACATATCTCCCGCTTTATTTCTCTCTTTCTTATTTTAGCTCTTTCTCTGTTTTATTTGTTGAGTTAATTTCACTAAGCATTTTGCAGTGTAACTTTCCCCCAGCATTTTCCAGGTTTTTCATTTGAGTTTGCCACCTTTTCTCCCACTGCCTGCCCTCCATTTCCTCTGATCTGTCAGTAATATTTGAGTATTTGCTTTTTCGCGTACTTTAACGTAATTTGTTAACGTCTTCAACTGAATTCGAGAGTGGCTACGCTGCTCTCCATTCAGTGTAGACTGTGTCCATTCATTTCATCCATCTTCTCTCAACACATCCCATTTGAACTCAACTCGGCCGGCATTACGGACATCTCATTGTGCTCTGTATTGGCCACCCCTGCCTCCCCCCCCCTCCACACCACTGGCAGGCTAATGCGCTATCAGTGCCCCGCCTACGCATTAATTTTGATGGCACAATTTCGTGGCAGCACATTTCGCCCTTGCCAGCACATGCCTGCCGCGACCTCACTCCCTCTGTTCCCTGCCTGGCCAAATATTGCGCAGTGATCTGTGTGAGCTGGCAATCATTAGACCCCTCTCCCGCTTCCCCCCCCTCCGAAACAATCAGTCGAATAAAGCACCCATCGCAGACCTCAGGACGCTCGACACGCTTATTCATGCAACAATTGTTGATTGCGCGTGCCATAGCGCCATGGCTGTTGGCACCCGCTTAACCCTCCACTGCCTGACACATTTTTTGCGTGTGAATCATTGTTGGCGCTCGTAACGTCAATTGCCCCAACCCCCGACCCACATCCGTCGCATTTGACCCGCTGCAATTGAGAAATTAGTTAACTAACGAGCAAAGTTACCCAGCGGGAACTGGCAGGGAAACTATAGTATTTTTAATACATTAAAAGGAACTACAAATATTAGGTCTAGCCTAATTACATATTAGTAATATTTGGTTATTTGTAAAATATTTTGAGTTTTATTAAGTTTTTTTCTTAATTGATTACTTTCACTGCTATTTCAATGAACAGCATAATATAGACTTTTCAGTTATTGGCTATATCATCTATAATTTTAATGTTAACCAAATGAAATAATTGTTATATGGTTTATAATTAAATACACTAAGCCTTTATGAAAAGAATTGATTTCAAATCAGTGTTTGTAGTATTTTACCATCTTGAACGTGCAGGTGGTAAGCACTGCTATTTTAATGAACACAGCTGTACCTCTGTTAGGTAGCCTATATCTCAGGCAATATAACAGCTTAGCTTACCCAACTCGGTGACAATAATAACTATTGTTTTTAAAATTATTCCTTAAAATTTGCTTGCAATTGTTTAATAAACACGGAAGTTATTTCCGAAATTATTTTCGGTTAATAATCAAATTTTGCATGCGCTCATAAGTATGCAATAGAAATTTGGTTAGTACGCGAGCCTTGTCTCGAGCACGCTCTACGCTACTTATGGGCTCTTTAAACACCTACCAAACACCTTCCTAACTAAGTCCCACTGGGTAACTAACAAGCCTCGCTCACCCAGGACAAAATTTCAGTCTAGTTAAATGAAATGCGCAATAAAACGAGTTAATTTCCGACGCCTTCAAAAAGTTATGTACAGCTGGCGGGGGGATGAGAGTGAAAATGAGTAGGTTAAAGAGAGAGAGAGAGAGAGAGAGAGATAGAGAGAGGGAAAGCGGTATAACGTTGTCTCGCTACAAGTGGCTACAAATTTAATCAATCATTACACACGTATCCACCATGTAGCACAGACTGTATCTAGCCAAACTCGGCTACCTCATTTAGCACCCAACCCCGCCTCGCTCCCCCACCCCTATCTCCCTCACGTCTCTATCGCTCTACCAGCGCACTTGTGCCCCCCTTGTGCCGCCACCGGTTTCATTTCGCTGGGCTCGCTCTAAATAATTCATGTAGGCAACGGTGTTTCGTGTCCTTTTGTGCTGGAATTTTGTACCGTCTAAACTTGTTGTAATACATTCAAATGAGAGCACAGCACACTGTCCCTGCGTGTGTGTGTGTGTATGTGTGTGTATGTGTGTGAGCGCCTCCTTAGGCTGCCTGTGAGTGTGGCCATGTATTTTGTGTAAATCTCAAGTTGTTTAATAGCAAAAAAGAAAAAAAAAACGAAAAAAATTGCATACAACAGCGGCGCAGAAAAATGCGAAGAGTGAGTGCGAAAGATTTTCAAGTTTTTCCAGCTGCGCACAGTGGCACAAAAGCCATTGTGTTATTCACCTGTAAAAGCATGATTAATGAGCTTTCACTGGGTTGCTGGTTTTTATATATGTTTTTGTTTTTTGTGTATTTACGCTCAATGTAGAGCATGATAGATTGCTGCTTGATTGATAAACCATCGTTTTTAGGCAAAAAGTTGATAACAAGCTTGTTGATTTTTTTTCTGTCGCTTAAATACACGTTTTTGAAACAAATAATAAAATACCATACTATAAATACACTTACTTTAATATAAAATATCAATTTAATATAATATAATATAATAATAAGCTTATAATTATTTTCGTGATGAAATATTTCTATTTATAATTGTCAGTATTAAGTTCTGTCTCTGGGAAGGCAAATAATACTAAAAAAGCTCATTGGAATTAAATTAAAGCTTTGTTTTCATACCAAATACATACATTTATTTCAGATCTATATGAAGCTTTTGCAATAATGCTCTCAAAGCTCTTGAAAGCTCATCGACAGCTCAATCGCTTTCGGTTTGAAAAAAAGATTGCAAAGCCATGCCCATGATTTGCAACGTTTTGATTGCACTTCAGGCGCAGACAACCGCTTTCTACGCCACACTGTGCACCACTGTGCACCACTGTGCACCACTGTGCATATTTTTTCGGATTTTTTTTTGTTGCGAAAAACTTCGAGTGAATTTTGCTTGCGCGATGTAGTCAACTTAAATATGCGTTACACTTGTCTTGCGTATTATTTTGCGCATTAAATTTATGTGCGCGCAATTGTGATGAGTTGCATAAAATGCGCGCATACACCCGCAGACACACACACACACACACACACACAGACACATACAGCTACACTTAGCCAGGTTTGTGGTGCCCTTTTGTAGCATCTTTTAGCTGCTGCCTTTGTGCTGCTCTTGGGTTTCCTTCTCGATTTCGATTTGTTAGCCGCATCTGGTTGGGCTTCCCGTTTTGGACTGCGCTCCTTGGGAACTGCTTTGGGGTCCTTTGTGTGTTATTATTCAAAATCCAGTCAATAATACGAGACGCGATGCTAATTTATTATGGCGAGTGAGGTTATAGAGGGAGAGAGAGACAGAGAGTGAGAGAGAGAGAGAGACAGAGAGCAGGGGCAAGACACTTTGTAAATATTTCAAGAGAGCAGTTACAATTACATCGCACCCTGGTAGAGCACCCTCAGCGGCCCCATCCCTGGCACAAACATACATATGTGTTTGTGCGTTGCGGCGCTTTTCAATTTTATCCCTTTTATTGGCTTTGCATTTTTTACAGCTGCTTAAAATTCATACACAAATATTCCGACAGCACTCGTATTGCCCGCCAGTCCCCATACCACCCATACACCCCGTACTCCCCCTACTCCTCGCCTTCCCCAACAGCCTCCAGCCACACTAGCAATTCCAATTGCTGTAGCCCTGCCCCATACCCAACCCTCACATCTCCATCTCCTTCGTTTCGTGTGCAAATTAGTTTATTGGAATTTCTTGTTTGCGTTTTGCCCTGTCTCTTCCGTTTGCCTCTCGTCCCCTTTGCTGTGCGCCCTTTTGCCACGCAAACCTCCAACCTTCCCCCCGTTTTTGGCGCCGTCTTGGATGCGTTCATCACTTGGTTACACTTCGGTTTTATAGCATATGTATCCACTTGCCCACACATCAAATCGTTTAGTTTATTCGATTTGCACTTTAAACAGTTTTTTTTTGTTGTTGTGAATTTTCTGCGAGATTTTAATGGTTTTTTTCCCTTATTTTTGAAAAACTTTCCAGTCTTAGCTAATCCAATCAAGGTTAACTACATGTTTTCTGACCTTAACCTTCTGACAGTCCGATCTGGGAGAGACTATACTAAACTTTTAAAGTAGATAAGATTAACTTTGACTTTTGTTTCGGAATATATGAGTTTGTTTCGGAATAGATTAAGCTTTAAAAAATAGAGATCCTGCATGCTTCATCTTATAAAAAAAATCTCAGTAGGCTATGTAGACTATAAAAAATCGGACACTTAAGGCTTTTCCAGAGTTTAAATGGTTTTCCAGTGGTTTCAGGTCTTTTCAAGGGTTTTCAAAGATTTTCATAGGTTTTTTTAGGGTTCTTTTCGGTGTTCCATATTAAATTTGCGATCATTATTAATTTATTATTAAACCATGAACTTTAGTATAGCCTAAGTTCTTGAGCAAGCCATTTAAAATTGATTTAAAGTGTCTTCTAACTATATAACTGTGTATTTAGTTAGTTTCGCCCCCAACGACGCTTTCAACTACATCGAAATGACTTTTTGGTATTTCAAAAGTTATGTGAATTATGTGTTAAGTGTGTGAGAAGGCGATGCTAAAAGTTAAAGCTCACTGACAGGCGCGCACACATACACTCACACACGCACAGTGACTACATGTAGCCAAACAAGACTATTAAAATTTTAATGAAAATGAAGCCCGGTGGGACGAGTAACGGGTAACGAGCAGCAGCCCCGACAATGACTCACGCACAGAACGAGGGGGAGAGGGAGTGGATGAGCGGGAGGAAGCGTAGAGAAGTAGTGTTGGTAAATGGCGCGGGATGGGGAACAGTGTAAGCTTTTAGGCGAGTGCGTGGAGCGCAACGTTGTGCGTGCAACTGCCATATCAATATCGCAATAGTATAACCCCCCCCCCCCCAGCCCATGCGTGCGCATGTGTGTGTGTGTGTGTATAAATATCAACACACGCGGACTGACACGCCGCTAGATGGCGCCCTCCGCTAAATCCAGCCCCTTCCCGGTAAATTCGCAAATTATTTGCACGTCTTTTGGCCTTAAGTTTCGCATAGCTTTTAGAAGTTAACTCCCCGTTAGATCCAGCAAGGCAAAGTTATTACCCCTCCCTTGCCACACACGCACACACAACATATTTGCAGGCAGGTCTATCGTGTCGACCTTTGAAGTGAAAAAGAAAAACAAATCAACATTTTTATAATGCATTTTCTAGGAATGCAACGGCATTTAGATTTACCGTAAGGTATATCCATTTATTTGACAGTCTAGATTTCATAATACTTACGATAACCTATGGGCAAACTCTGAATCTTTCAAATAATATAATAAATGAACGAGTACTCGCTCTAGATCTTGAGATTTTATTTATATTAATCTGTATAATCTGTATTTATTTTTTATGATAATATAAGTTAATTGCACATTTGTTTATTATCTAGAGGCAAATTTATAACAACTTTAGATATGGTATTAATTTCGTATGTATTTCATTAGGGTATTAGGGTATTGTCCTACACACTTAAAGCGAAAAGTATTCACAAAACGCAGGTAAAAGTCATAACTGTAAAACTATTTGAGGGCCATAACTGAAATTTGTCATGTGGCAGCATAATATAATTGCAGTGCACCGTACTACCCTCTAGCCCCCCCTTGCAGAAGGCTTTCGAAAAAGTTCGCAAATGAGCTTATGCAATTTTCATATGTTTAGCAACTTTTTCACTTTTTATACAATGCGCACTTACTTTGAAATCGCAAACAAAAGTGTTGCTAAACGTTGCATATAAAATTTCAAGTGTTAATAAACACTTAAATAAAAAATTAAAAAATTCAAATTAAATGTAAAACTTTGAAATGTTTTCCGCAATCCAAACTGAAACTGAAAGGGAGTGTGTGTGAGGGAGGGCTGGAGGCAGAAAACGAATGCGTTCTTAGTGTATTAGTTGCTCTGACAACCCTGCCAGCAGCGTTATACAACACTCACTCCTCTTGCCGCACACCTCTCGCGCGCCGAAGACGTTGCGAGGGTTGGTGCACGCGTTTTGCTCGAGGCGCAGCGCAAATCCGTTTAAATTTATGGCGTGTCATTGTTTTGGCATAAAATTAAGTGAGTGCACTGGCAGAGGGAGGGGCGAGAGAGAGAGAGAGAGGGAGAGAGAGAGAGAGAGGGAGAGAGAGAGAGAGAGACAGCAAGAAAGAGAGGGAGTACATGTGTAACTGGTCTAGTCAGACATGCATGCAAATGATTGCAGCACAGCGCCCAATGAAAGTCAATGAAAGATTTCCCATTTCCATCCATTTTTGCTGCAAGCCAAGGCAAGGCGGGGCAAGGCGCCTGTGTCTGCCCCTAATGGCCGCATATAATTCATAAAATTCATAAGCGCCCTTTTAATTTATGTAGAATCCACTCCCCCTTCCCACACTTCCCTGCCAACTATATCATCTACGCCCCTGCTCTTGTGGTCCTTTTCGGCGTTGTTAGCCCCCAAGCGACTCTGTGTAATTTTAATTAATGCGAGCGTCGCTTAACGCAAACGAAATGCGAATACGAAACGATAAATGGAAAATGGAAAATGCGCAAAAAAGACGAGAAAAAAGAGCAGAAGAAGAGGGCAGGGCGGGCAAGCAATGCGCGGCAGACAGATATGGTAAAAAGAAAAATCTATGACAAGAAAAAAAGTTTTCACTGAGACAATGCTCAAAAACTTGACAATTTCTTCTTGTGCTCTATTGTTCATTTGTATTTTCGTATACCCTGTAGCTGAGGAAATGCCAGCAATAAGGTATGTACGCCAGGTCGTATACGTTATTTCTCAGGCTTACACGGTATCCGTCAGTCTCAACTGGCAACGCGGCTAATGCATATTTCATTGCTCTCTGCTTTTGTTCACTTTTCATTCTGCGGCAATTGTCGACAGTTGCTTCAAGTTTTTCCACACTTTTGTGCATATACTATATAGGGTCTCTTCTGTATGGATTCGTATATGATTAATGTGCTCGACAATGGCCAAAAAGTTGTCAAAAAATATAATGTATATGGTATACATATACTATACTACGAGCTTGAGTGCGATAACTTTTTAGCTTGTTTTGATTTTAGGCGGCGCCTGGCAAGAGGAATCGAGGGGGTGGTTGAGGGGAGGGGGGGGGTGGGCAAAAATTGTGGCTTTCGGTGTTGTTTTAACTGCTTAACTACATATTAATCAGCTTTACTTTTGCCTGTCGCCCTGGAACTTTGCCAAAAACTCAAGCCACAGCAGCAGCCGTTGAAGAGGAACATGAAGAAGCAGAACGTTTAACATGGTACAGCAAAGAGGCGTGCCAAGAGACGTTGTAGTACAGGTTAAGCTAAGAGTGTGTGTGTATGTGTGTGTGTGTGTGTTGAAACAGCTGACGCTGGCAAAAAGTGTGCGGGAAAAAAGAAGCCAATTAGTTGTTGTAGTCAGCAGACGTTGTTCAAATAATACTGGTTAGAGTAGATTTAGGAACTTAAACACTTAAAGACCTGAGTTACAGAAATTGCATTGCAACTTCAAATTTAAGAAATTTTTACGAAATATTGGGAAATTTACAAATATGGGGAAATCTAAAATATGGGGAAATTTCATAAATAAAGGGAAATTTAGTAAAGACAACATATATCTTTGAGATATCGAAAAATCCAACAATTCTTTATTGGCGTGCAGAAAAATATAATTACACTCTTGCTGGTACAAAAACAAAAAACTATAAATAGTATTAGTGCAGGCCAAAATAGAGGGAGATGCGTCTAAAATCGATCCGGTTACATATGGATGGGTAGTTGAGGTTTGTCCTAGAAGTGTCTACGCTGGCGATAGCCGGGCGGCAGATAGCGGGACGAAGCAGCCGCAGAGCTGCCAGCGCCGTGATAGGCGCCACCATGATAGGCACCAGCGCCCCCAGCAGCGGCGCCACCAAAGCTACGATGCTGATGATGACTGCAGCAAAATAAGAGAGAGAGAGGGAGAGAGAGGGAGAGAAGAAGAGACTGTAGATTGGTCGGGATCAATCGCCGGGATTCATGACTTACTCGCCGGGCAGCGAAGGAGATGTGGGCAGGTGGGCACCCTCCGCCTGGAAGCCATTCTTGTCCGCTTTGTAGTTCACCGTATACTGTTTGCCATCGTCTCCAGTGTAGGAGTAGGAGCCGCGTACGCCCAGCGAACCATGTGGCCAGCCGCCCTTGAATTCGCCCGTCTCATCGCGGTGAATGCCGTTGCCAGTCTCGAAGCTGAAATAGAGGGAAATCGGTTTCATTGGCAGGAAAGCAAAGATCTTAAGATTGGGCTTAGATATTTGATAAAAGTTGTAAACTGAATTCTTTGTTTTATTAAAAGATTTAGGGCACGAAAGACTATACGAAAAAGCAGAGTAAAGATCGCAGTGCGGATCTTTTTGTAAATCAGGGTTAAGATCATTGCATCGTGCATTATAAAGAGTTGCAGAGCTGATGCTGCAAAGTCCCTGAAGTCAAAGGACTTTAAAATAAGTTGTGTGCTCTTTAACAAAGATATATCCTATCTAGTTTTTTTGCTTTGCATGATCTACTGTGTAGATCTTTTATCTCTATCCTAAATTATCTGTTTAGGAATAAGTTTAAGCTGTTTTCGTTGCTAAAAACTCTTTATCAATCAACTGAGCTAGACTAAATCTCAATCAAGCAGATGAAGCTACTCCTTCGCTTAACTGACTGAAAGATCGACAAAGATTGCACAAACCGAAGCTTCTGCACACTTAGATCTCTTTCCTCGTCCGACTTGTGCGAGTGTGGTTGTCATAGATAGTATCTTTAACTTACCCAAAGTTATAGTTGCCGCTGGCATCGCTCTGATAGTCACTGCGCACAATGGGGATCTGCTGCTGCTGGCTGCGATGTCCGGAGCCACCGAATCCACCTGCAACTCCGGCACCAGCACCACCAATGCCACCAATACGTGCATGAGACTGTCCACCGCCAACACCATGATAGTGCAGCTGGCTGCCGGCCTGTGGAGCAAGGTACTGCTGCGAGGGCAGATAACGCTGAGGCAAACGACCGGCTCGAACGTTGCCCATGAAGAGCAGCAGCCACACCGAAGCTGCAAGGATCACGGGACGCAGCATCACTTGGGATTCGAGCACAAACACAGAAAACAATTTACAAAACAAACAAAAAAAAAAAACGAAGAGATAGAATCAAGTTTTGTATCTTGCGGATCGCTGGCTTTGCGTATCTCTGAGACTCGATGGCTCGACTGTTGGCGGCTTTGAGGCAACGCGTTGGTTTTATAGTCGCCACGCTGCGCTGCCACAATTCATGCTCAATTTTAATTGTTTTTCTGTTCGCCGTCTTCGCTTTTGAGGCGCTGTTCTTTTTAGCGTTTTTTGTTGTTGTTGTTTCGTTTAGCCGTTAAATTAGCCAAAATGCTGACATGCACCGAAAACACTTTTTGCAATTTTCAAACAGACCTGGGTGTGTGTGGCTACCCTAAGTGTGTGTGTGTGAGTGTGCGACTACCCTGTGTACGGCTGCCCTAGTCTTTGTTTTTTGTTTGTTTTGTTTTGTTTTTTTTTTTGCATGTGGGTGGCAGCGCACTGCGTTTTGGGACCAAAAGCTGCGGCGCTTTAACTAATTATAGCATCGGGCATCAGCTTGAGGTCTTCGGATGATTCGCATTCCATCATTAGCGCTTGGCTGGAGTTCCGGCTCGCCTAGTCGAGTGCCCTCACTTGAGGGCCAAGCAGCAACAACAAACACAAACGCCTAAGCTGGCTCAAAGTGCCGCTCCGAAAGCGCTGTGAGGCAACCCCATGGGGAGAATGGAAGAAAAAAACAACAAAAAAAAAAACAACTTGAAGACACGATCAGCAGTGGCTGCCAAATCCGTAAACGGTAGCCACAACAACTTTACCACATCTCCGCGATTCTCTTACTTATCTTACTTCTGTGCTATTTGTTTTTCTCTGCTATCCAAAATTCTGTGGATCTTTGGCACGTGAAGCTATTGTACAGCTGATGATTTGTTGCATATATATCGTTTTCTGTTTCCCAGACAGTTTCGTAAATCATTTACTTAAAATCTTAAGATTAAAGATGTAAACTTAAGAAACTAAGATAAGCTGTGTATCGATAGATATATCGTAAAACGCAATTAAAAACAAAACTAACGCATATCTTTGTTATAATTTATATTTCTTTTATATGAAGTCATCGATTTCCCTTCGCACCTAGCCGTATATATACATAATCTTTTGTATTTTGTTTGTATAACCCACTTGGCATTTTTTTTTGGCAACTCCAGTATAATGTGCTTTATCATTCCCATCGATTTGATGGACTGCATGGCGTGTTTTTTGCCGCTCGGTCTCTTTCTCTCTGCCTGGTACTCGGCTTAGGATTTTCCGAAAAAGCAAGTAGACTAAAAATAAACCATATAGCAGGTGCTCTACCCTGTTGCCCGTCATTCGACTCATTGCCCGAACACTTTATCGCTTGGTATTCATAGCATAACAATGAATAGTTAAGAACAACTCGCACATATCCGCAATTATTAATATAATGACAACGAATTTGCTGTTGTAGTCACTAAAAATAGCTGTCGATAAACGAAACACAACTTCATTAATTAATAATAATTAATGGTGATGATGAACTAATCAAATAAAAGCGTGAAAAGTGAACTTTTGCTGCGCCAAGTTTCAGCTATAAATCATCACCATCATCATAATGACGATCGTGATTATTAGCATAATTACTATTATCATTATCATTCGTGGCTATTCAACGCATTATAGAACGCGTGCCCAGCTCTTTGTTCTTTCATTCGTTCATCAAGGGATTAATAGAGTTTGATACATTCTGCGATTTTTTTCAACTTCTGATCGCTTCGTATAGTAGAGTTTTTATACATTCATCTACCTATCTATCTATCTATCTATCTTTATATCTATCAATCTTTCTTTGACTCTGACAATGGCTACAGCAAAAACGTCGTAACAGAAGCTTATGGATTCTTCTCTATCTCTTAGCTGACACCCTACAACCCTTCTTCCGTCGAGCAGCTTGTTCGTTTGAACTTCGCGCTTCGGTGGCGCCTCAAAATGCACACATTGTACAGTTAGCCGGACAGCATCGTCTCAACGTCTCTCGACGACACACGCTAATGGGGTGCATCATTAAGTTTCATTACGAACTTACCGACCAGCCCAGCGAACTGAACTCAGAAAGACCTAAAGTGAGCGAGGGAGAGGGAGAACGTTACTCTGGGTCCTACGAAAAGATTTTAAGTAGATAATTTATGCAGCAAAAGTTTGGTTTGGTTTTTTTTTTTTTTTTTTTTTTTGGGTTTCCAGGCAGACCTTAAGACCGCCTAAGCGGATGTAATGCCAGCCGCAAATGAACTTGTAATTTACAATGAATTTGACACTGACAACTGGCAGCTGCTAAACGGTACCCACATTTTTGGCATTGACTGTGTACAGTGCATACAAAAGCAGCCAAAAAAAAAAAAAAAAACCAATGTTATGCAACGTCTTTAAGTCGTAGCTTGTGCAATACTTCGGATTAAGTCTCGATTTATGGTGCTATTCTTGGCCAAGAATTGTATGCTCCATCTTACCATATTGATGGGTTTTCAATTTAGCGGATTTGTAGAGTTTCAATGAGATTTCGTTGTTCATCAGCTCTTTTCAATTGGAAGTGTCTTCAGCTCTTACTTTCCATTCGATTTCTATTTTATTACTATATATATAATATATATTATTTCATTATTATATCTTCTTTTAATTTAAATATTCATAATTTAAAATTAACTTCATCTCATTTAATTTCTCATGTAGCACACAATTCACTTAGTGCTTTTTCCTCCTCACGCCAACTTAATATTTATGCATAATTGAATCAGACCCAGTTAAAGTTCACTTAAATAAGTTCATCAGGTTGACGTGGTTGGGGGAGACGAGGAATATTATCCGTCAGCTTCCTGGTTCAACGTTGCAATCCCTAGGCAACAGCGGCTACGTTCCACTGTCTGTCTGCCTGCCTGACGTGCCGGGAGTCTATTCTGGCTTACCTTTTCCCATTGCATTGTTAACTGCGTTATTTTTAAACGCCTCTCGGCCATTAAAATTGTATTAAATCTGATTAGTCGAGAGCCTAACGAACTGCCAAAGCGGACTAGGGGAACCAGTTGTTTGACTTGGGGCCACAGATAATTGCTAAGCTGGCTGCAGATACCCTGGAAGTAAGTATGCTGCAAACAGACATAAGACGCGCATTTCATTAGTACAAAGCTTAATAGTCGCACATCTCCAGATCTAATTGAGGTATTGTCATCAAATTTTGCCTAGAGGCTTTTGAGAATCCATGGAAGTTTTCTCTATTTCAAAATTATTTTTATTATTTAAAAATTTTGTAATATTTGCAAGCAAAATGTTTGTTTTTAATATTCTTCTTGGCGTCTACCTTCGTAAGCTTGCAGGGTAGCTGCTGGCAGTGTATCTCCAAATTTGTCTACATTATTTTTTTTTATCAAAATTATCTTTTTTCAATGATATTTTTCAATTGAAACTCAAGTGCCACGCCCCCAGCTCAGCGCATTGGGCTGTGGCTAATTGAATCATGACGATGCTCTCAAGAAATTGCAGAAATGTTTATAGTCATAAATGTGTGTAATCGCTTTAACGGGGGAAGAGAGGTAGAGGATGAAGGAGGGAAGCAAACATTTGCCTAGGCCAGCAGGACGAGTGCAGCTGTTATTCCCGATGCCAATGCACTGATAAGAAAGAACGGATGAAGTCGGGGAGTGGCAGACGGCAAATGGGAACAACAACAGTCAACAGGCACTGTGCTTTGGGCGTGGGCGTGGGGGGGGGGGTACCGTGGTTAGCTACTACCCCCTTGAGCAGCGTAAAAACGTCGAAAGTTGCCAGTGCACTCGATAAGGAAGTACGCTGAAAGCGCCGAGGGATGAGAAAGAAAGAGAGAGAGGTAGAGAGATGAAGAGAGAGAGAGGGAGGGAGAGAGGGTGTCCTTGCGCTGTCAGCAGTGCGCGTTATCAGCGTCCTCGACTCGTTATTTCCTTTTTGCTGCTTATGATTTTCTTTTGAACTTGCCTCAAGAGCCAAAAAATGTCAAATTCAGCTATTTGTTTAATTGAAAAAAAAAAAAATAAAATAAAAGAGAAATGCCTTGCGCGAAAGAGACAAATGCAGGGCACATGCCTTGCCATCTTCCTCCAGCCACAGGGTCCCATTGTGCGTTGTGCAACTTCCTTTGGTAGCGCATCAAATTGTTATGTGCCATTAATTTAAATGAGTCTTCTACGCCCCAACGATTCGCAGTTGAATGTGAATGTGAGTGCGCGTATGAGTGCTTGTATGAATACCCGCTGTACTCGCACGGTTTCCACTCTGCTTTGCTTTTCTTTTCATTTCTATTCTCTACATAAGTACTCGTAATCGCTTTCACTTCGCTCAATTCATTTCGTATTGAAATTCATTGCATATGCATTTAGCCAGCTAGCTAGCTTTTTTTCCGGCTAAGCTGCGGATTCTAGCTTGAAAATTAATAGAAAAAAATCAAATCGATTCATTCGGGCGCAGTCGATAAGTGCAGCGATTTATGCTTAAGCTAAGTTGGCCTAAAAGTTTTCAATGTCTAGGGTGACCATATTGTATATAGTGAGCTTAGTTAAAAAAAAAAAAAACAAAATGGAAAATGTAAGAAAAATGTAGTCTTATCTGTTATAGCATAAGATGATTTAGCCAACATTTAAAAGATTTAGGGTGACCATTTTTGAACAGTTTTCTGTATTATAAATTTGACTCAACACACACAGTACACACATGTATTCAAATATTGAAATGTGGTATATTGAAAATTCTGCAACTGTAGAAGAAGATAAACGTTTAGGGTGACCATTTGCCAGAAACAAAAGCGCTCAAATCTGTCGCCATTTTTTTAACTCTACCATAGTTTTCAATCTTTTAACTAAAGTATAGTTGATCCACTAATTAATTTGTTAGCTATGAAAAACTCAAATAAACATGGTCATCTTTTCCGGCATGAGATTAATCTAATCCCCCAGTAGGCCGCATTCCTGGCATCCGATGAGGACAAACAAATCTGATTTTGTTCTTTTTTCTAAGCTCTCAGATCGCTTATCTGCGTGCCACTACTGGTACCACTAATACCCTGTAAATCCGTTCCGTTCCCGAGCCCTGACAAAAGTCAGACTGGGAGAAAACAATAACAATTTGTTGCTAATGCACTTTGTTGTTTGCTTTGCGCCGGGCTTAACCAATTCTCCAACCATACACAGGAAGGCACTTCACACTACGTCTGAGGGTTAGGATATGCCCCCCTCCCCCTATCTGCTTCCATCCCGAGGGAGTAGGAGGGAAAACTACTCATTAAGCGGCAACTTGGCGAGTCGTAGCGATGCGATGGCTATTGCCATGTTTGATTAAGCAATTCCAGGCGGAAATTAAATGGACACGCAAACAAACTGCGTACCAGGTTTGGCTGGGAGTAAGCAGGGAGCAAAAACGAAAAAAAAAAAAATAAAAAGAAAAGGGTCACCCTGTTGGCTGCTGGGGAGTTCGCTGCGTACGCCCGCTTCGGTGTCTATCAAACTTAACTGAGCAGCGCTCAAGTGAGAAGATTAAATCGCCATAAATATTAACTACAGTTGCTTCCGCTAGAAGGGGGGAAACTTGCTACTGTGGTAGGAAGGGGGCTGGGCTGCACAGTGGTATCGTCCACCCCGAGGGGGATAGCTTTGCTTCTCTGCTCTCCGCGTGGCTTGGCAAAAGGTAAGACAATTTCAAAACGTTTGCCTTGATTTAGCACCGGAAGGCACGCACAACGCACGTCGTGTCCGAGAGGGCATTCGGGTGGGGTGCACACAAACTCAACCTGAACCTGAACCTAAACCTGAACCTGCTGAACCTGCTGCAGATGGAGTTGTAGCTGAATCTTTCAACTGGGCAACGCTTCAGGTCCTTATGCTGCTCTGTACAAATCAAATGATTTATTGTGCCTTTGGTCAGTAGAAAATTGGAGCACGCTAAAATAATTGAAACGTACAGCTGAATGTAGGTGGCAGGGGGCGTAGCATGTTGCCGGGTTTTAGCTCTTAAAAAAAAGTAGCATGGGGATTAAACAAAATTCCGCAGTCATAGAATGATAGCTTTATGTTCCTAGCGGAATTGGGAGGAAGGCCAAAGAATTATGGCAAATTATAAAAATAAATTTTATTTAATGATTGAAAAAGGAAGTGTTTTTGAATGAGGCTTATGTGAGCAGCTAAAAGAGCCTAGAAAATGTTTTGTCTATATGGAAAATATATGTGGAAATTTGTCTTAAAACTGTTCCACCTGGATATAAGATACTTTCAACTTGGTAGCACATTTCCAACTGTAACTAAAGTTTTTTGTGTTTCTCAATGAGGTTTCTTGGCAACTTTGTGGCACACAGCTAATTGGACACATATTCGAGGGGGGGAGTGGAGCATGACTGGGATTACTCTTTGCCGCATAATTGAGTTATCCAAATGGACTATGCGACAACTCGAGATTAGGCTACCTGAGCGAGGCAATCGCCTGGCAAATTGAGCTGAAATGTGCTCAATGTGCAATTTTTCGATTTGCCATATTTGGCCAGAAACTTTGGGAACCCGAAACCCGTAGGCTTGACTTCGCTTAGCCGGATACGCATTTCCGGCCGGACAAATGAGCTGTGCGGATGCCCAAGCGATAGTCGCGAAAACCGCAGCCCAAACAAATAATCGTAGCGCCGGCCTGTGCTCAGCATCCATTTCGGACCACCCCACGCCTCCCTCTGCTCCATGCCCATTCTCATCATCATCATCATTCGCATACGCATCCATTCGCATCCATTCAAAAATCAACCCCATTTTGTGTTAGTTAATTGCCAATATTACAAAAGTGGCAAGCCGCGGCGCACAAAAGTATGCAGCGCTCTCCACTGTGCGCTCGCTTTCTCTCTCTCTCTGGCTTGCTTGCTACTTCACTCGCTCAGGCACTGTGCTGCTTGCTCATGTTGTCGCATTTACGCTTGCACACACGCTCTCTCTAACTCGCTCAGTGTTTTTGTGCTTCGGCATAGTGCGCTCGTTAAGTTAACGCACCACGCAAGCCTACTTTTGTGTGGAACTGTTTTTGTACAATTTTTGAAAAGTATTCGTAAAGGCGTTTACAATAATATATATATAATTTTTTTTTGGGTAAAAGGTGTATTTATTTTTATTTTAGACCAGAAAAAAAATAGTAAATATTCTCAGTAAAGCGAAGTTAAGCAGCAATTTTAGTTTTGCTCCAAAAAGTATGCTTTATTTTTTTGGCGCATATCTTAAAAAATTACACAAGTAGCAGAGATTCTCTTTATATTTACTACTACATATATAGTATTTTTTTTATTATTATGCATATTATATTTTTATTTTAACAATTTATTAATATTATTTTTTTTATATTTTTTCTATAATATTATATTTATTTTCTTTAGTTATTATATTATAATTATTATTTTATTTTTTAAGTTATTTTATTTATTTGAATTATTTATTAAAACTATTGATAAACTAGTTTTATTATCAGTTTTATTTTATTATCACAACAAGCAAATCTCGCATAGAACAGTTGCATAACTGCTGGCAGCGCCTGTTTGCGGTTAAGACGCCGCTGCCGCCTCGCTCTTTCTCTCTCTCAGCAGTGAGTGTGCACACGCTGCGCAGACGCCAACGTGAGGCCGGCATACCAGTTCGCCGCATAGCCATGCGGGGTTGCGTCGCTGCTGCTGCTGTACACTCTCTCACTCTGCTGCCACTGCTGCTGCTCCAACTTTTGTTGTTATTGTGGGTGCTGAGTGGACGTCGCGTCGCACGTGCCGCTGCTTTTAGGGGTTGCTTGTGAAGAGCCTGTGGCCGCGGTGCTGCTGCCGCTGCTGGCGCTCGCAGCTGGGTGCTGTTAGGCTCTGGGCAGCGCAGAGCAGAGCAGAGACTACTGCTGAGCTAACTTGGCAACCGCGTGTCAGGTTTATGTTTTAGTTCAGCAGCAGCCTTTGCAGTGTACGCAACGCCAACGCAAAGAGCGCGCGTCTTCGTCTTCGTCTTCGTTGTCGTCGACGTTGTCGTCGCCGTCGTAGTAGTAGTAGTAGTCGTCGTCGTCGTCGTCGTCGTCGTCGCCGGCCACACAACAAAACAGAACAACGACAACGACGGCAGAGCATAATAACAACAAAAATTGATAGAGGCAGCAAGCAGCAAGTAAACGCAACGAAATGGACAAAAGTGCGCCAAAAACATAATCAAATAAACGAACCATAAGCAAAGCAAAAGTGACAGTTGACAAAAGCGAAAGAGGAAACAACAATTGAATGTTCTACGTTGTTTCACTCGTTTTGTTGTAAATTTTTTTTGTTGTTTTTTGCGTGTTCGAAGTCAAAACAGTTGTAACACACACGCATACGCACGCACACACACACACACTACCACAACCACATACACCAGCACATATCAAAAAGCGAAAAGTGGGCTAAACAGCAACAAAAAGACGAGGTGAGTACCAAGAGCAACAAAAACAATTACTCAACGCGCCGAGAGCGGCAATATTTACTTGATTTACCGTTAGCAAAATACATTCACACTTATTGTGCAATTAACTAATAAATCAGTATTCACATTTGCCAGCAACTAATCAGGCAACATTCGCGCAACAAAAACAAAGCTATAACACGCAAAAAAAAAGGGCAAACACAAACACAAATAAACAACACACTCCGCTGCAGCGGCAGCGGCAGAGACGCAAGCAGTGAGAGAGAGCAAGCGAGCGCAGCGAGAGCGACAGCCAACGCTGTCAACATCGACATCGACGCTTCGTAACATTGCGAAATTGATTTTTCATAGCAAGCAGGCAGGCTTGCCTGCTCACAACAGGCAGGCTCTCTCTCGGCTCGCCGCTTTTTGCTCTCTCGCCGTTGCTCTCTGAGAACGCGCTGCCAAAATGTCTGCCAGGCGCGTCGTCAACCTGTCACAACAGCAGCAATTACAGCAACAACTGTGCGCCGTTGTTGTTGTCGCCGTTGCTGTTGCTGTTACGACAACTAATCAAAGCGGCGCGTTTTGCCCAGCGACTTTTGCTGCTGCTGACACTGCTGCTGGCGTCGACGCTGGCTTGCTTTCGTCATGACCTTCATGACTCATCGTTTGCCTTGTGGGCAGCAGGAGAGGGCAGGGCATGGCAAGGCAAGAAGAGCGGCTGCGACGGCGGCTTCTGCTTGTAGTATGACTACGTGCCGCCGCATGGCCCGCCTTTTTAGCTCCCCCACACTCTCTCCCTCCCCTCTCTCTCACGTTCTCTCTCTCTCTCTCTCTCTCTCTCTGTTTTTCTTGCTGGCTTTGGTTTTGGTTTGACTTTGGCTGTTTCTATTTTTTGGTGTGTGTGTTATTCTATTTTTTTTTCTTTCGCCTGCGCATTTAATTAAATAAATTGTCCTTACATTCAGCCGCAGGCATTGTTAATGTGCTTTTTCTGGTGTCGTTGTTGTTGCATAAATTGGAGCGCGGTTAATTTATAGTTGAGCATTTTGTTCATTTATTAATGTTGTTGTTGTTAATGGTTATTCTGGGCCGCACCTGTGTGTTTATGTAGGTGGAAAATGGCATTTGACGCTTTTCCGAAACGCCAAAACACTTGGCCAAGTTATCTGAGGTTAGTTTGATGGCCAACTAAACTCCACTTTGGCAGGTAATTCAATCCGAATGTGTTTTGTTTGGAATTATAAAGAACTGGGAGTGGTTTGTTCACTGGGAATGGCCAGTGCACAGTGGGGCTCTATTTATTCGCTCGTCCCTCCTAACGAGCAGCAAATAATCTTATTTCATAGCATACTTTTAAGAGCGCTGCTTAATTAGGTGCAAGTAGGTGTAAGGTGTAGGTGCTGGCAAATCAAAAAGGAAATAATACAGAAAGAACATAAATAGAATATAAAGTTTAAATGCTCGTAGCTCTAAGAAAATATTATTTAATAATAATACAAAATATAAATGATAAATAAATAAAATGTAAAGTAATATGTTAATTAAATCATATCGAAGAAACATCATCTTTTCGATATGACTGAGTTGCTGTAGATTCGGTTTCCAGAGAATAAATTGTACTATCAGTCTATAGACTTTCTTTCCACACATCGAGCGTAATAAATCGAATCACAAATTAAACGTTGTCTAATGAAAAATTAAAAAAGTTAATTCAAAATGTTTTATTTCTTATTTGCTTTAAATGCGCTTTTTTGTCGTACCTCTTTGTTTTACTCTGTTAAATAATCCCTGGACTATGCAATTTCATTTATTTGCATTTAATTTCGAATTTTTATGCATTTTTTCCTATTGCAAAGTTTAATTATAGTTTCGTTTTTTTTTTCCTCGTGAATTCGCATGGAAAATTCGTATTATTTAACGAGTTTGTGTGGGCAACTTTTAAGCCTTTCTAATGAAAGCACGAAACTCGGTGGGGCCTACGCCAGCTATACACACACACACACACATGTATAGGGTAAACGTATCGAAAGTTAATGAAAGCGCGCTTCGACGGGACAAAATGCAAATGAAAAGTCCAGGAAAAAAAATAAAAGTAAACCAAAAAAGTTTTTCGAAATGGGGTGTGGGGAAGTGGGCGTGTAGCCAGTTGCTAAGTACGCTTATTAACTGGCTGGCAAAGGCGTAACACCCCCGCCCCAGCGGTTGTATCTTCTGCCAATAATAGACTGACTGACAGTGAAAGGGAGAGGCAGAAGGGAGACAGAGTGGGGTTGGGGAAATTGATAAGAGTCAAATGAATCAAAGGGCAGCCAAGTTCGTTGCTGCAGAACGTAATATTAACAAATGCTCGACCATCAATTTGCAGCTTATTTAATGCGCAAAAGGGACAAGCGGCTGGCACTTTACTTCTTGCCAGCACTGTCAAATTATATAAGTAAGCGACACTCTTAGGGAAAGGTCTTTCAAGAATGAAAAATAAGCTCACGACACGCGTGCGGGAAACGACAAAAAAGAAAAGCAAAAAAAAAATAAAAAACACCAAGCAAAAATTGAAGAACATACAAGCGTGCGGGTAGGACACGACGAGAAGATACCCTGTAGAAGAAAACAAAAATATGAAACTTAAATCTTGAAATTGTGAGAGTGAATATGCAGTTTACATTTTTTTTTTTGTTTTTATTTTTATTTACAATCTAATCAGTTTATAGGTTCAAATTTTAACCGATTCAGGAATATTACAGCTATAGAGAAGGGAAGTTTTTATATATTGTAATTAATTATTATGAAATGTTATTTTAACGTGTAGATTACGTTTGATTAGTTTCTTGAGCTTCTCGAAGAAGAAACTCATTTTCCAACATATTTCCAAGTAATCAAACATAATGATTTTTTAAATACACTATACATATATATGAAAATACCTATAATATCTATGCTACACTAGACTATCGAGCAACGTTCGCAGCACGCCTATTTGTTTACAGGGTATACGAAAATAATCACAATACTGGGCAAATATACATGCTTTATACAAAATGCATGAATAATAAATTATGATAGAGAGCGTAAGAAAAAAAGCAGAGTGTGTGCGGGCACGCGTGTGTGTGCAGGCGTGTGTGGGTGTGTGTGCGTGCGTGAGCGGGTATTTGTCAGGAGGTTGAGGTCTCTCTGTCATGAAGTGATTTTCCACAATTTTTCAGTAGCTTTTGCCGTTGACTGTTTACCTTTATTTGTGTGAAACTGTTGGCTGTAATGGGGCAAAAGAGAGAGAGAGAGGAAGCAGCCGAGAGGTGAGAGGCACACACAGTGAGTGAAGGGTCGGGGAGGGACTGTGGGGTGGTGTTAGATTGGCAGCTACCTTTTTCCGGCAGACGTCTGCAAAATAAGATAAAAAACATTTAGGTCTCACAATAGCATTGTGTATTGTCATGGTGTGTGTGGGTGTATTGGTGTGTGTGTGTGTCCAAAAAAAAGGGAAGAACGCACAAGCCGCTTAGCACCCGCCAACGTACACACACACACTCAGACACAGACACACACACTTAGTGAGAAAGTGTCGCTGCAATGTCGTCATGCCTGGTCGGGTGGTTGCTTCCATGTACCACAGGCATTCGCATTTTTGCGCTAATGATTAATGGTTGTCGTCCGGTCCGCCAGTCCCTCCATTACCCCCCCCGTCCTCCTGTCCGCTTGTCCTTTCGTTCCGTTTGTCTCGCCCCTCTCCCTTCTGGACGCACCTCCATCGCCAACGTCTGGGGCAAGTTCGAAGCGCCTCAGGCGCAAAGTCGCTCAAAATGTAAAACTTTTGCTCGCTTCTCTGGCACATCCTAACCGAACCACTCTGCCCCCCTCTTCCAAGCCCTAGCCTGCTGCTGCTATAGAGCGGCCTTTGTTGCAGCTGTTGCAAATCTCAGAGTTGATTCCATGTTGATAAATGCACTTAAATGCGACTCATTCACTTGAAAGAAGTTCAGCACATTCAATATGCTGTCGTCATGCAAATACGAGCAGGGGCAGAGCAAGGGTGGCCCGAGGGGTAAAGGGGAGGGAGTGTGAGGCAGTGATAGACAAGTCCATTCATTACCTTCATTAGCTAAGGATTTAACCAAATTAAAATTGACAAGCGCAACGTTTAACCGAACTGAAAAGATCTACAAAATATAACAAGTAAATAGAGTATATATTTATTATATACATGTATATTGGGTAAGCCATGCTTTATATATAGATATGAATAGGCGCGGCGAGAGACAAAAACCATAAACGCAAAAGGCCAACACGAAAGTGGCATTAGAAATTAGAAACGCTGAAAGCAAAAAGCTTAGAGAACGGGAATGATAGAGAGAGAGAGAGAGAGAGAGAGCAGATCAGAGTACGAGTAGAACGTTTATGGAATTTTAAAATGTTTACTCTTCTATTTTTTATTGGGCTGTGGATTCTCAAAAAGAAGATGGTGCCATGTATGACACCGTAAGCTACGTTAATCCAAATGTGTGTCCGTACGAACTTCTATATCTCAGAGATTATAGACGCTAACGTCAGCAAATTTTCTATAAACACTCGTGTGTATTGCAGTGTGTGTAAGCTTGTTTTGAAATGTGGCCACGCCCTCTACGGCCTGCGTAAATCAATAAAACTGGTTATGTAAGCGTCATACCTAACTAGAACGTCAGAACTTAATTGTATCAGCAGTTTTTCATGTTTTCTGAAGAAATTCTGTGATTTTTGTTTCTTACGCCTTTTGCTGAATTTTCATAAACGTTTCACCATATGAAGGTTGTTAAAAAAAACGTTTTCAAACTTCTTCCAACCTGCTGGCGCCCGACGCATTTTATAGTTGCGTCTCGTAAATGTTGAGTGGAAAATCGTGTATCGTTTCGAGCAAAGATTCTTTACCCATCCCCCTTCTCATTGATACAAGTTTCATTAAGTTTGCCTTAACTAACTGAAAGAGAACTTACAAATGGCGCATCATATAGCCCGAGAGTTATAGCCAACATCCGTCCCCTCCCCCCACTCTACCCCTCATTCTGGTACCCTCCTGTGACTCCCATGTGAAATCTTCATGTAAATTGCGCTGAAAGGTCGAGCGATTGAACTTTCTTCATATATCGTGTCCATGTGGTTATTTGTATGAGTATGTGTGTGTGGGAGAGCTGACTACACGTGTTACAACAAGTGTTAACTTAAACACCCTCCTCGCGCTGGCACGCCCCTTCCTGCCGCACGGGTTCACACCTCCCATGCCGCACCGTGGACAATTTGTCATTTGGCAATGGCAGAAAAAAAAAATAAATGGAGAAGGAGCAGGCGAAACATGGCAAAAGGAAAGAAAGTTCCGGCTGCGGGCTGCAGAGGTCCAGGTGAATCGCCCGTGTGGTCGCTCTATTAAATATTCACCCTTTTTTCTCGGCTGCACACACACTCGCACGCCCCCTAGCGGCAACTTTTGTACTGATGTTTACAAATTTTCACGCCAAAATGAAAAAAGTTTTTTTTTTTTTGGGTTTTGTTTTTTGTGTTGTTCGCAAGTCAGCAGCAAAATTGAAGTTGTAGTCGCGCAGTAGTTCGCACTCTTTCGCTTCATGGTTCACTGTCTCTGTCTCTCACGGTTTCTTGAAGTCTTCTTGGCCTTGTTTCTGTTGTTGTTGCCTCGCGTTGTCGCGTTGTCGCGTCGTTGCGTTGTCATGTGTCAAGTGTTGGAGTAGTAAACAACGTGTTTACGCTATCAAAACAACAACAAAAACAGCAGTAGTTGTAACTTGTAGATTGTTATACGAATCGAGTTGATTGTGTGTAGTCAAGTGGTTTCTTTATTTTGTCCGTCTCTTGCCCAAATAAGTCACATAAACTGAAAACAAAGACATGTTTGATTAACGATTTTTAGTGCACAGATTAAAGACAAGCTGAGAAACATAGCTATAACTGTGTGAAAATACCTTAAATTTCATCCAGCATGTTAAATCTGATAAGACTGTTACTAAACATTAAATAAATACACACAAAAAAAATTGTTCTCTGTTTTTAAGCAAAGTATTCAAGTGGTAAAATTCTACTGCGCTATAGTCAGAGTTAAATACCTAAGGAAACGATATTTTAAATTTCACACCAAACGCACAAATAGCACCGAAGTTATTTCAGTCAATGTATTCCATAGTTGCAAGCAGCGCGCTGACTGCGCGCACTGAAGTATGCTATAGTTTTATTAACCTGCCCAGCGTGTGCTGTCTTAATTCGCAGCCCAAAAGCAGGCAACAGATTTGCAAATTCATATCGAACTGTTTCGGTTAGCAATGAGGAGCGTGGAGAAGAGAGACGGGACGCTGTGCGATGTACGATGATGTACAAGCGTATTAGTTATGTAAAGTGCGTTCTACTGTTTTGTCCTGCACACATGTCGCTCGATGACAAACCGGCAAAGGTCGTTGTATGTTGCGGTTAATGGCGACAACAACAACAACAACATTAGCAGTACGCTCTGCTACACGCCCCACCTGCGCTACTGTGCGTAATTTTCGCTGATTTGGCACGTACACACAAGGCATAAATGCGTGCTCTCTAATAAGGCCATTTGTAGAGCAGATGGCGCTGCTGTGTGGCCGCTGTCGCCGCCGTCACTGACCGCTGGTCGGCGCCAGCGTGTTAAATTTGTGAATTATGTTAATTTCAACTAGCCAGCTTCTCTGTCCTCCGACAGCCCCTTATTGCTGCATATGTAACATGTCCAAAAATTGTGCGTAGTTTGTTACCCCTGCCCCAGTCCTGTCCCTCTGCTTGTCCCCCTTTCCAAGCACTTCGCCTTTGACTGCGTGTTGTGTTTCACAAGTTGTTGGCGGCATCAGTTGACAGTCCCATGTGACATGCGGTCCCTTCCACGCCCACTATGCTTGGCTATGCGTCATCGTCTGCCACACACAGTTGCTGCCTCTCTCTCTCTCTCTCTCACTCACTCCTACTCTCCTCTCTCTCTCTGTCTCTCTGTCTCTCTGTAATGCGTCGCAATGTCGTCACATGTGCGCAACAAATTGCGTCTGCCGGTTTTGAATTTTGCGGTTACATTTCCGTTGCACCGTTGGCATCGATATTCAAGCTTGTGCTGGGGTGGGGATGGATGAAAGGTAGAGGGGGAGTGCCTCACGTTGACAGCATTTCAAATAGCTGATGTCGAAGCCAAAGGCGGACAAAATAATAACGGAAAACGTGGAAATTCTAACTGAAAGTGATGCGAGAGACGAAGCGCAGACATTGCTACAGTGGGTCGAAATGCATTTCTCTTCACATCACTTAAAACAAAAGAACAATTTTTTCTTAGCCTGAAAAGCTACCACTATGTGTAGTAAAACACTGGCTTAAAATCAAAATAAACACACATATTGATATAAAAAAAAAGAATAGTCATAAAAAAATATATTCAAATTCCTTTAAAAACCCAAAGCAGAAAGTAAATTCTAAACAAAAAAACGTATTAAGCTTTTGAGCTATTCGTACCACAGTGCATGCTGCGGCTTTCGCATGCAGCCCCAAAGTATGCAACGCACAGCAGAAAGGACAACTGGCAAAATCGAAGGAGCGCAGATATAAAGAAGAATAAAAATAAATCTGTAAATCTGATTTATGCGTTTGCTGCGCGACACGTGAGCACAAAAGAGACGCAGACACAGACACAGACAGTGTAAGAGAGAGAGAGAGAGAGAAAGGGAGAGGGAGAGATGGTGAGCAAAGACATGCCTTGAAGTTAGCTATACAGGGGATATATGCCACTACTAGCATCAAATTTTCATTCTCGAACGAATTGGCAGATTATGGAAATTGCCATGCCGCAGCTGGATTCTGGGCTAGTTTATTGATCAGCCGGACACAAATGATGATGGCCATAACGTTAGTGCGGCTTATGTTATGACTCATGTACGAGCATGCTCGTAAATGTGGAAGAGAGACAGCGGAGAGAGCCAGAGAGCGGGAGAGGGGCAGTAAGGCAAAAGTAAAGCCAGCGAGGGAAAGAATGTCATAATTTGATATGCGGCTAAAGTAATGCCACGTTTAATACCTGTAGACAAATAATTACAACAACAACCCGCTGGACTGGGTGAGTGGTTTCACTGTGCACCGTGTGCCACATGTAGCATATTTAATGACAATGATGCTCGTGTCAAGGATTACTAATTAGTGTCTGGACGGTTGACGACCGAACGCAATGCATGACGTTGATGTTGATGATGATGATGATGTTGTTGCCTTTTACGCGCTCTGTGTGTGTGTGTGTGTGTGTGTGTGTGTGTTGCTGTTGTTATCTTGGGCTTAAGTGCACACCCACCCAACACACACACTCGCACAACCATCCATACTCGCCCATCAGAAGGCAAGATATTTGCTTTTTAAATTGACTTTGCCGCCCACAAATTGAGTTGTCCCAGGGATGCCAACTGTCTACATACCTCTCTCCGCTTCCAAACCCCTACTCCACACCCCCCTCCAGCACCCCAGCTCCCTCCAAACTCCCTTGCAACGACTGGCCTGCTGTCTGTTCGTCTGATAAGCGTACATGTATATAGTTACCTGCGGCTTAAGTGAAATGTTTGTTCCCCTCTCTTTTGGGGGGGAGAGAGATAAGGATAGATGGTACGGGAGGACAGACAGAGAGAGCGAGGGAGAGAGCAAGAATCAGTTGAAATGGAGCGAGAGCAAGTGTGTAGTTACCGTAAAAGGCGTGTCCGTTTAATTGCAGCTTCAGTTTCGCCATACACTTACCACACGAATGGAGATTATTGCCTTATCCGTTGTACTACGGGCAGTCGCTGGGGGGGTAAGTCAGATACTCCGAATACCGGAGACGTAAAGTGATTTGATATCAGAAAATTGGAGTGAATTGATTCAGTAGGCTAAGTGTGTTTTTCATAGCCTACTTACATGTGACGCCTTTGACAATAAACTTCTACTAGTATTTCTTAAACAACTTTTGCATTTATTATGCGAATGCCATGAAATTGACAGGAAACGCTAAGAAGATATTCAATGTTTTACAGACTAAAAATGAATATTCCAGATTTTAAGGTACGTTTGTTATGCGATTTCTCTTTTACCTCTTCGAAATAATATGATGTTAGCATATTCATAATTCGTTGCTCGTCTTTGGATAGTTGATACCACTTGGGGGACTGGTTACCTGATGCTCAAGTTGTTGCTAAGCTGATTTGTATTTAATGAGCTGTATATGCCGCCACTCAAATACGCACACGCACACGCACGCACATACACCTCTGTAATGAAAACATTTACTTTTTATGGGGAGGCTGGTCTGAATGGCTTGGGTACGTTGGCAGTTGGTAAGGGCAGCCCTCCTTGGGTAGCCAACTCGAGTGTCGACTTGTCTGGCTCAGTCTGGCTCTGCCTGCCTGTCTGTGCGGCGGATTGGGCATTATCGCAGCGACTCAGGCGTCTCTTGTCAGCTCGTCAGTTTGAATAGACATCAAAATCATTTGCCAAACCACCTGTCAGTCGTCGGCCTACTCTCTTCTCTACCCACCAACGTTAACATCATCATCAACATCAACCGAGTTGTTCTCGGCATATCATCAGCATCGACTTCGACAACATGCGACGCGATTATTTGCCTTAATGTAATGCTTCGCTGCCGCTTTCCATCCTCGGGGTGCTCGCAATTTTTATTATTTGTTTAGCATTATGCGTTGGTTTCACAGAAACCAGGAATATGTATGTAAACGAAAGCTGTGTGGAGAAGCCTCTGTCTCGCTTTTAACCCCCTCGCTCCCTCTCTCTCGCTCTGTCTCTCAACCCCCGAAAATACGCCATAAAGCCTCATCGTTTTAACCCTCGAGTAAAATTCATAAATGAAATTCCGCAAATATTTTCGTTGGTTGATTTCTAGACTGCAAATGATGCCCATGGCTTCAATTCAAATACCCCTGCTCTTCTCGGTGATTCGCATGTTGGAAAAGCTAACCGAAAGTTCTTTGGAATCCGGTTAGGTCGCTTTGAAGGGTTTAGCTATCGTAATACTTTGCTCTGCTATTAATTCTAGCCTTCCTTAGACTTATCCAAAAGTTTTTGTGTATTTGCCTATCGCATTTTTATTCAATGTTGTTTTCTGGTTCTTGATAGTTTATTTATCTATAGTTTTTCGTCCCCTACTCATCTCCGTGTGGAAGGACCTTAGCTAGACCTTAGCCCGGCTTTCTTTTCCTACTGAAAACTCTCCCGTCGTGGAGCCTTTCTTTTTTTGATTTTGTCTATCCTTGACTTTATCGAGACCTTTCCACTTACCCTTGAAAGAATTTCTATTTTTCTCTCTGGACTTGCCTTGGACATTTCCTTGAGCGATCCCCACAGCTTGCCTCCTGTTGGAGGGGGATAACACCACCGGATAACCGCCTTGGATAGCATCCTAGCTAGGACTGCGAGACATTCCAACTGCATAAATAGAATGTTGCATTGCTCGATTTCTTGGCAAGCAATTTCTTAAATTGTTTTGCACTAACAACTAATAATGAGCAGCAAGTGTGGCGGGGGTGAGGGTGTGATAAGAGCCATTGTGCAGAGGGGTCTCACACACGTTCCCCCGTCTCCGTAAAGCGGCTAGACCCTTCGTTGCTCTAGTTATGGTAGTTTCGCTGGGGTTCGTTAGGCGGTTTTACATTCCGCGCATCATTCAGGCTTTCCTCCACACTTACCCCACTGTCTCCCATCGCAGTCTCAACCCCCTACCTCTACGGTTAGCAGCTGCTTTGGCTGCTCTGTCTGAAAGCCAAGGCTGAAGAATAACCACCATGAAATGGACGCTGCTTAATCGACTTTGCCAACATTTAATGCGTGCGGTTAGCCAGCAATACTTGCCTTCTGTCTTCCGTCTTGCTCTACGTCTTCGTTTTCGTCGTGTCGAGTTCGCTGTGAGAACTCGCATGAAAATGGCAGGACAAAAGCAGTGTTCCTCATCTTCCATTCTAGCTGGCTACGTCTCTGTTCCAGCATTTGCCGCTGCTGTATTATTTATGCCCATAAAAATATTATTGCCATTTTTTCGCATTTGGATTTTGCAGCCGTCATGCCAAGCCACCTCATACCCATGCCCATACCCTACTCGCCCCCCCACTACGCTAACGTCTTGTCAAATGTCAGGCGTGAAGTGTTTGTTGATGCGCTCCAGAGTTAGACCCGAGGGCAGGGGGCAGTAGCCGAGGGCGGTAGCGGTGGCGGTGGCGGGTTTTCGGCTAAGGAAACGCCGGATGTGCTGCGTAATTGGACCCATATGCTTTGTGCGGAGAGGCGTATGTGCCTCGGTGTGTGTGTGTGTGTCGTGGATGGTTTCAGTGGTTTACGGGTTTGTGGTGAGCGAGTTACCCACTTGCCGGGCGGTAGCAGAGCAGATTAGGTAGGAGCCGGAGCTGTATGATAGGGTTAGTCGAGTTCGTCATCACCCGCACACAGTAATAAGGTTGTGTGTGTAATAGATGAGGTTTATTGAGTTACTCTTAAAAAATGTGAGGTTAGGTAGCTGCCAGGAAGCTGAGCTCCAATTTGGTTTTTTTTTATAATTTTCGTTTTATTTCATTCGTGAGGCCTTAAATTAGGTGTATCAAGTATAATACAAATTTCGATAATTTTTTTTTTTTTTTTTTTTTTTTTGAGTTAACAAATAATAAAATAACGACCGACTAACCAAACAAGCTCTGCATTTGATGATCTCGTACTTCTAATGAACATTTAACACAGGTTTGTCGAAAACAAAACTAAAGAGGCCATAAAGCAGAATACTAAACAGTTTCAAGTTTAACCGTAAGCCCCTAAACCATTGGGTGTATAATGTTGAAATCGTGTATCCGTAATGATGAAATCCGGTCAAAAATCAATGCAGTAGAACCGAGTATTTTGTGTTATGTTCAACATGCTTAATTCGAGTAGAGTATGTCCAATATTTTCAAAATAAATTGAGCCGTGGTTTTGTCATCGGTTTCCTGACATATAATCTCGATCTCGTGCAGTTTGTTTAGATAAAAATCACGCTCCTTTTCCAAGCCGTTGACTAGGTGACGCATGTCCATAACCTTATTGGATAGTTCATTGATCTTTTGTTGCTTTGCCGCATCAGTTGAGCCCGAAGAGTTGGTATCATCTGCGTTCTTTTGATCCGTCCTAGCCACCGCATCCGCTTTTCCCGCACCCTCTGTTCCCGCATCCGCTTTTCCCGCATCCCCTTTTCCCGCATCCCCTTTTCCCGCATCCCCTTTTCCCGCATCTCCTTTTCCCAGATCCTCTTTTCCCAGATCCTCTTTTCCCAGATCCTCTTTTCCCAGATCCTCTTTTCCCAGATCCTCTTTTCCCAGATCCTCTTTTCCCAGATCCTCTTTTCCCAGATCCTCTTTTCCCAGATCCTCTTTTCCCAGATCCTCTTTTCCCAGATCCTCTTTTCCCAGATCCTCTTTTCCCAGATCCTCTTTTCCCAGATCCTCTTTTCCCAGATCCTCTTTTCCCAGATCCTCTCTTCCCAGATCCTCTCTTCCCAGATCCTCTCTTCCCAGATCCTCTTTTCCCAGATCCTCTTTTCCCAGATCCTCTTTTCCCAGATTCTCTTTTCCCAGATCCTCTTTTCCCAGATCCTCTTTTCCCAGATCCTCTTTTCCCAGATCCTCTTTTCCCAGATCCTCTTCTCCCAGATCCTCTTCTCCCAGATCCTCTTCTCCCAGATCCTCTTTTCCCAGATTCTCTTTTCCCAGATTCTCTTTTCCTAGATTCTCTTTTCCCAGATTCTCTTTTCCCAGATTCTCTTTTCCCAGATTCTCTTTTCCCACATTCTCTTTTCCCAGATTCTCTTTTCCTAGATTCTCTTTTCCTAGATTCTCTTTTCCCAGATTCTCTTTTCCCAGATTCTCTTTTCCTAAATTCTCTTTTCCTAGATTCTCTTTTCCCAGATTCTCTTTTCCCAGATTCTCTTTTCCCAGATTCTCTTTTCCCAGATTCTCTTTTCCCAGATTCTCTTTTCCCGCATCCTCTTTTCCCGCATCCCCTTTTCCCGCATCTCCTTTTCCCAGATCCTCTTTTCCCAGATCCTCTTTTCCCAGATCCTCTTTTCCCAGATCCTCTTTTCCCAGATCCTCTTTTCCCAGATCCTCTTTTCCCAGATCCTCTTTTCCCAGATCCTCTTTCCCCAGATCCTCTTTCCCCAGATCCTCTTTTCCCGCATCCTCTTTTCCCGCATCTTCTTTACCCGCATCTTCTTTTCCCGCATCCTCTTTACCCGCATCCTCTTTACCCGCATCCTCTTTACCCGCATCCTCTTTACCCGCATCCTCTTTTCGCACATCTTCTTTTCGCACATTCTCTTTTCTCGCATCCTTTTTTCTCGCATCCTTTTTTCTCGCATCCTTTTTTCTCGCATCCTCTTTTCTCGCATCCTCTTTTCTCGCATCCTCTTTTCTCGCATCCTCTTTTCTCGCATCCTCTTTTCTCGCATCCTCTTTTCTCGCATCCTCTTTTTCCGCATCCTCTTTTCCCTCTTCGGTCCTGTCCAACGACTCCCCAATCCTCTCCGCATTACTGACAATTGGCTTCTTTAATACCCGTGTCCTGGATGTGCTAGGTGCCCTGGATTTGTTAGACCTCTGGACTGATGTCCCGGCTGCGCTTCTTGAAGCTCCTGCTGTTTGGCTGCTTGCTCGCGACAATCTAACCGCGTTAGGTATTATGGGAGCATTGCCGTAGCCCATGGGAGCACCATCACGTGCAGCGCTGGCATCGTAAATTTTGCCATCGTAATTGGCATCGAAGAATTTCTTGAACCATTGTAAGAATGCAAAGTTGTCGAGCATGCGTCCTTTTATAATCTTATCGATCGGTATGATTTTATCCACCGACATCTTAGTGAAACCTGTCTGAAGGATTTTATAGTTATGAACATATTCGTGTTCCTGATTAGTTAGGAATTTGACACGCTTTAGGGATACGGAATTCGGGAACATCATGTCCATCAGCTGACAGTATGCAGCGCCTGTGCATAGTTCCTCGATTTTGGAGAAATTCGATTGCAGTGTATCGTTGACCCAAGCCAACATATCGGAACGCGATAGACTCTCTGTCGTTGAATTTGTGAAGTATACGTTAATTGCCATATTTAGTCTAGTCAGTAGTTGTAGCTTATTGCAAAATAATTATTCGGATTTTGGTTGAATTTGTATATTTTTTTTTTGCGCCGAATTTAATTTATTCCTGATTTTCTTTTTTTGTGGGATTTTTCAAAACTTTTATTTTAGACAAATGAATTCCAAATGCTGAGATTTAATACTGAAATAAATAAAGAGCACAATCTACAAGGTGTAGTCGATGAAGCATGAAAAGAAAAGGTAAATTGATTGGTTGAATTGAGAAACGAAAAACGAAAGTGAGGTTAGGTTACGTAATTTGATGAGTAATCATAGCCAACTAAATTATATTATTTTATTTTATTTATGGGCGTATTAGTTATGAAAATTCAGTGTGCAATTATTGCCTAACAAATTGAGGTTAGTTTCGGTTAATTTAACGACAATTTGGATCTGATTTGAGGTTATGTTCCTGCAAATCGTGCTAGGCAACTCTCTAGAAGTGAATCATGCGAATATTCATGGGGAATATTTGTGCCGCGCAAGCACAAATAACGAATAACGAATGCCAAATAGCGATTTACCGTTATGTGATTTTCGATATCTCTCCCTTTCCCACCAACCCGTCTATAGCCTCTTTGTTGCTCCCTTTTCCTCTCAATTACAGTCCATTGGCAGCTGGCTATACATTTGGGCTGGCCACGTAATGCCCATTTAAGTGACTCCCCCCAGAAACTGTGGAAACTGTGGCGCCCTGCGACCCAGTGAGTGGACGAGGAACGAAGGCGGGGTAGAAAAAAGCTCGCAAATAAAGTGGCGATTGGATATTACAACTTTCCGGTCAGTGCATTTTTGCAAAGTTCACACAAAACTACAGCGACAACAGCGGCAAGTGCAGTCCCCTCTCCCCTCGTATGCCCGCACGCTCGCTCAACCCTCTCGCGCTACGCCCATGCAACTTCTGCTCCCACAAGCATAACAATTTCCAATGTGCGCTCAACTGTAGTGGCAAACGGGTTACAAGAGACGGAGCGGGCAGGGTAGCTGGCAGGCGTTGATTCTCGTGTACTGGGAGCCATACAGGAAGTGCCTGACACACACAGTGGGAAGGGAATGAGGCGGGTGTGTTACACACATTTGGCAACATGTGTGTACAATTGCGAAAGAGTATTTAAAATTGAAAATGCGGCCTTGGCCAGCGGCCACAAAATAAATTTATTTTACAGTTACAGTTACAGCTTACAACCTCACCGACTACCTCGTTGCCCTACCCCCTACATACGTCTTGTTTGACTGTATACAATTTTTATTTAACAATTTTCATTTGACTGCAATTTACTCGCTGCCGCGTACAGGGTTGTCACCCGCTCCAGCAAAGACTACCGACTCTGCTCTGCAAGTGTTTCTCGGTATGTCTGCCTCTCTGTCTGTCTGTCTGTCTGTGTCAGTCTGTCTCTCTGTTCATTTGAGCAACCCCCAAAGGAGTCAACGTGGGCACGCACGTTGGGTGGTTGCGACATTGAAATTTATTATAGGCAAAGTCAGGTGGTGCGTGAGGAGTGCGGAGGATCCTCTTGATCTCTGACTCCCCGTGCAGGATTCACGGCACATTACGCTGTCTGTGCGGCGTAAAGAGAGACAAAAACAGTAACAAGTGAGCGGCAGAAAGAGAGGGCAACACACGCAGAATGCTAAAAAATATTTAATTAAAATTTATGGCGTAACCCCAGGGTGCAGCCACCCAAAAACGACCACCTGACGGCCAAACGGACGAAGAGGCAAGCAGGCAGGCGGGCAGACGGGCAGACAGAGAGACGGACGGACGGACGGACAGACCGGCAGTCAGTCAGACAGGCAGGCAGGCCGCATCAGCAGTCAGGCAAATGCCAAACGATGACACCCTTCATAGCCAGCAGCAGGCCGTAGCCCACTCTCCCACTCTCCTACTCCCACTCCCCTGCACATTTTAAATCTTCCCCACTCATCGTCATATCGTACACTCAACTCCAATGTTAACGTTGACTTTTCCGCCAGTTGTTCCATCCCCTCGATCCTCGTCCCACGCTCCTCTCCCCTTCGCGCATTTGGCTCTGCCTAACCCAACTGACGAGGTCCACTTGAAAGTTTGTGCTCCCAAATGTCTCATTGACGGCCATTTTTAATGGTCTGCACTTGAAGTACAACAAGAATTACAAAATATAAACAAACACAAGTATGGAAAACATGTCAGACACGCATCGAGTGCACTCGACTGTCAGATATCCTGTGATAGGCGGGATCAGAGGTCTGAAATTAAATGGAACGGCCGTACAACACAACTTTCTTTTGTTTTCTTGCCTAATTCCTTAAAGCTGCCTACCTTATGTGTTCTATGTTATCCATGAGCTGTGACACTGACTTTCAGATGCTTTCCTTATTACAGGGTATGCTTAAAGCGAATACATTCACAGCTCAAAATGCCAAACACACGCTTTGCAGCGCACAATGCACATGCGGGCGATTAAAAAGTTGCAACGTTATAAAAACAACCAAACTGGGGGAGCTTGTGGAGAGGAAGGAAAAGAAGGAGAGGTAGAGGTAGGAAGTAGTGGGTAGAGGGATATACGGATTATGGGGTAACGCGAATAGCAGGGTGCTTTCAACTGGATAAGTCGAGTAAACATTTCATAAAGCAATTGACGATGCGAAGGAGCTAAGTTTCCACCTGTAATCGTTGCACAGTGTAAACAAATCAATTGAGCGTTAAAGGCCATGCTGCAACTCTGCCAGCTCAGTCCCAACAGGTGCCACTAACGGTTGCTATAACAGACGGCGAGGGGAGTAGGGAGTGGGTCAGAGAAAGACGAAAGCGGAAAGCGGAAAGCGGAAAGCGGTGGGTAGTAGCTTCGTGGCCCGACGCGTTCTATGGGTAATTGAAAGCTTCTGCGCTCGGTTAATCAATCAGCTAAACAGACGATCAATCAATCAATCAATCAATCAAACTTTGTCTTGCCAAAAGGTCGCATAGGAGAGCCGGCTGTGTGTGTGCGATACTGTGTGTGGGTGTGTTCGGTACAGCTGCTAATTGCAATTAGTGCGCGACTTTGACAGCCACAACAAGCTCAACAACAACAGCAACGACTGCACAAAAGCCACTGAGGAAGAGTAACAAAAGAGAAGAACAACAAACTGAGTAACAAGCTCAGTTGGCGAGGTCAAGCGACAAGGGTTGCCGCAGGTGCCTTCAATGGGTTAACTCATCAAGTGTCAACAGCGAAACGAGGGAAAATAAACTCCCCAGTTGTTGGAAAAGCTTAAAGAAACTTTGAACTGGCTCAGCCTTCTACTTAGGGACAGTAGAGACTGTGAGAGTAGCTCAAGCTCATTGAGCAGGAACATCGATTGATCGCGTGACTGTGTAAGCTTTAAAGCTCACGAACATGCGCGAGGCTAGAAAAAGCTTATCTCGAAGCGAACATCAAAGCTTCTCTCAATACATCTAAATCTGAGATTAAGTCTCTGTGCAAGCTCCCATTAAAACTCCTTCGTAAGCGGCTTTTAAGCTTTCAGTAGAGCTTCCGTGCTGCAATTAGAATAAAGGGATCCTTCTATCTCCGCCTCAACAGCTTAGCTTGGACAACATGCAGTCTAAGTTGGCTTCCCTTTTCCTTGCTCTCTATCTCTGTACGTTTCTTTTTAACCCACATATGTGTGCTATTCCTGCTGCTCTGTCTCTCCCTCTCGCTCTCAATTATTTAAACTTGCAAAGTATATTTACCGCAAACCCGATTAGACTGAGACTTGCCCTGTGCCATCATTGAATGCAGTTCGTGCAGCTTTGCCACTCCCATACACGGACACACACATGCACACACACGCACACAGTAGCTGCCCCGCAACTAAGCTCTGCTGCTTGCCAAAAAAGAGATAAAAACTGAAAGAAAATTGCTTAAAAGAAAAGCAAAGAAAGCGACAAGCAGCAGCGCAGCTTCATTTCCTGTGGCCCGCAACCTGTGCAACAAACTGTGTCAAAGCTGCCTCGTCTATTGCTGCTGCTATGTGGCAACATGTGGCTGCACTCGCCATTGCCAGCGCCATCGCAGCTTGCAACATGGCGTCTTTGTCTCTTATGGAGCCGGATCTGGGCGCGTTGCCAAAGTGCCTGCGGTTATGCGCCATGTGTTTGGACTGTGCCAACGCGGCATCAAGGCTGCTTGCAACTGTGTAGTGAGTGTAGTGGAGGAGAGGAGAGGAGAGGAGAGGAAGGAGAGGGAGAGGGGGCACCATGCAACGTAGCCACGTCGATGCTGAAACGAGCCGCATTAACGCCGCCTTTAAAATTTATGATATTTACTCGAGCAGACAGCGAGCTGGGCAAACGAGTTGCTGGCATTTTACTTAGATAAAGGCGTGTCCCGGGCAGGGGGGGCGGACGAGGATAGTGGCAGTGGCAAGCCAAGGCTGCCACCTGCCACCTGCCACCTGCTTTGGTTATGCATTTTTTATGCTTGCACATCAAAGCCAAACTGAAACTGAAGCGACGCCAACTAACTTGGCAATCACAGCCTGCTGTGACCAGGCCAATAAGTAGACTTCTTATAGAAAGTATGAGGTAACCGATGTGCGATATACCCTGCAAGTAGTGAAACTAACTCGAGTTTAGTGACAATATCGGTTCGATTTCGGCGCCCTAGCTTATCTAGACGCATACATTGATGATCGAAGAAGGTTGTCTCCGCGTTGCTAGAACTAGTTGGGAATTCTAGTGACGCCAAGGAAAAACCGAATCAATGACCAAACTCGCCTCTATGAACCCTTTTGAGCCCAAGATCCTAATAAATCTCTAGTCATTGATCTGCGTTTCTCTTTCGTGTCTTTATTCTGTTGTGTATCTTTCTTTGTACTATCTGATATTTATTACTTGTTCTTTCACCTTTTCGCGGAAATGTATTTCGTTTTCACTAGTATCTTTTTTTTGTTTTCACTTACATTGGAAGTTTCCCTTTCACTTGGCCTTTCTTTGATGCTATGAAGACTTTATGAATGATTTTTTATTTCGTGAAATAAAATTTTGGAACAAATATTTTTTTTTTGGTATACGATTCGAAAGGAAATTTCAAACTGATTGTTGGAGTACTTCTAGTTGTAATCGTAGCATTTGCAGTTCATCATGGCCTATTTACTTCTGTTTTTTTTTCTATCGAATTCGAAACTGAGTGTGTTGTCCTGCTGCTTTCGTCTTCAGCCTCTCAAGCCACATTCCTTGTTCTTGTATTTTTTTCTTTACTTTTTTGTATCTTTTTCTTGTGATTGATAAGGGAATCATCATTCTTCATAATTTGTTCATCTCTCTGCTGCTTCCGCTTTTGCGCTGCGAGCTCTACCAGCTAATCAACTGCCACATAGTTTGTAGCTTGCCACAAATGTCAGAGTGGCAGCAGGACGCCCACAGCACACACACACACACACACACACACACCCACTAACCGGCTGCCTTCATTCACCATGATTGGCCTTTCAATTTCAAAGCAATGCCCCTGGGGCAAGTGCAAGCACAGTTTCAAGTCGCAGTCGCAATCGCAATCGCAGTCGCAGTCGCGGTGAGTGAGTGTGAGGCAAGTTTTCTTTATGCTTGAATTCACGCCCAGGATGCGCTTCCTTGTGCAGAGGTATCTACTTAGTCCTGCTCAGTGCCGCGCTGCCCGTTCGTCTGTCAACACACACCTGAGTCTCAGCTCGATTCCAGACGCAGTTGCTGCTGCGCTTCGGCGACTGCTTTACTCCTTTCGCTTTTGCAAATTTTCGTAATTTTCTTAAGTGTTTCGCCCCGTGAGACAGCGTCGTCGCAAAAATTATTAGCAACATGTTCTGTCGTCGCTGCTGGATTGATTTTACCACCGGTGAGGATTACGTGGTGTGCTGCGGCCCCTGCGCGTGGCCCTATCATGCCACCTGTGCCCGTGTCCCGCGGGACTTGGCGCGTGAGTTACGGCGCAACGAGAGCAAAGGCAGAGGCACGGGCGGCAGCAGCGACAACTTTGCCGGCATGGAATGGTATTGTCGCAATTGTCGTCAGCTTTATCGGCTGCAATTGTACTTCGAGGTAGCTATAACACATGCCACACGCCCACCTCCCCCCCGCAAACCCCTCGAGGAAACATACAAAGTCGGAAAACGTAGCTAAAAGATACATTTATGAGATGAAATTAGGATTAACGACAGAAAGTTATTAGATAGAGCATGGCTCGATAGATACTTTTAGATATAGCTACAGCCGTGAGATACTTTTGTGTGTGCGCTTGAGATACTCAAGAGCAAGCAAATAGATACAGTAAGAGTGGTAAGATACTTTGTGTATATTTGAGTTAGTTTTCGTACCTGTGCGCTAGGGAAGCGTACTTTGTGTAACTTTGTGACTTTAAAACGTAGAGACTTGTATCTTTCCGATACATTCTTCCAGCTACAGTCAAAAGATACATTTATAAGCTGAAAGATACGGCATGGAATTACTTTGACAGTCGAAAGATACGAGCAATGTGGTATGCATTAAAATTTTGATAGAAAAAAAATTTAATTTTGCCATCTATCTCTCTTTCGGCTTTTATCGGCCCTATAAAGTATTCTAATGCCATTGTATAATTAACATAATGGCTTAATTCCTCGACCAGCTCGACCCATTCCTTTTACACCCTGCGCGCTCCCCATCTCTCAGCCCGCATCTAACAGTTTTTTACCCACTTAACGTTAATTGCAAAACTCGTGACTTTTTGTTGCTGCTGCCGTTGCCACGCCTCTCGCCTGGTTGCTGTGCTCAACAAAAGCATCTCGAGGCGTTACCAAAGGCAGCCGTAGTCGCCATTTTTAATTGTAACTGTAATTTAGCCATTGTACTGAGCGTTCAGCACTTTTGATGACGCAGCGCACCGTCTAAAACACACGTCAGGCCGGGGGTTGGGGCTGGCCTGTGGTGTGTGTGTGTGTGTGTCTGTGTGTGCTTGTGTGTGTTTACATAAGCTGCAGCAGCTGTGGCCACTTGGCGCCCACTGTGCATAAGCTGCACGTGTCGCGTTGCGTTTTCGTCAGCTTGAAAATGTTATTTTTAGCATAAAACAAATTGTGTTGTCTCTCTCGTTCTCTCTCTCTCTCTCTCTCTTCTGGTGCCTCCTTTAACCACTTGTCTCTCTCTCTCTCTTTGCAGATTGCCATCTGTGATGATTACAGCCTGCCTGTAGACTTTGTTAAGAAACGACCGTCCAGTTTCGATCCCTGCCTGGCCGAGGCAATACCCACGAATCCGGAGCATTGGATAGCGCCGAGTCCACAAACTGAATTTGTAAGTAAAAAAAATCAAAGACTTAGAATGGAAAATGTGCAAGAAAATAATTTGTAGCTTTGAGATACTTTTGTATCTTTGAGATACTTTTGTATCTTTAGGCTACTTCTGTTACTTAAAGTTATTTTTGTACCTTTGAGATATGTTTTGCAATTTTAATATACTTTTGTAGGGTTGAGATACTTTTGGGCCTTTGATAGACTCTTGTATAAGATACTATTGTACCTTTTAGAGTCTTTTCTAACTTTAAAATACTTATATACAGCTGCGGTAACAATAATAGTACTATTGCAGGTGAACAGTTTTATACTGAAAAAAAATTATTTTGTGTTCACTTTTTTCAGAGTTTGAATGCATGACAAATAAATATCATGTGTAATCTCTTTCAGCAAACCGTTTTTCCTCTCTCAATCTAACGGTTCCTTTTTTTTTTGGGTACTTAGAGCAAACGCGCGCCAAATTTAGCGGTAACAATAATAGCACCATTCACGGGTTTACGTGAATAAAAGTAATACAAGCGATTAATTTGTATCTTGGAGATACTTTTGTATCTTTGAGGTATTTTTGTATCTTTGAAGTGTTTTTGTATCTTTGAGATACTTTCTGTTCTCCTGCTGTAGAGCCGAGTAGAATTCACGAATGTGCTAGCACATGCTGTTGCTTTCCTCTCTCTCTCTCACCCGATCTGCTGCTGAAGATCCTTCGAGAGAGAGTGAAAGAGGAAGAAAAGAGTTTTTTAACTATGGAAAAGCATGAAAGACAATTTGAAAAGTGCATAATGGAAAATCACCTGACTGTAAAATGGCAGAATTAAAGCGTAAAGTGCAGAAGAAGCAGGAACTAGGGAGTGGGTGTTCGAGTGGGAGACTGAGACTGCGACGAGGCAGAGCCGTAAGCAGGGCGTAGAGTAAGTATTGGTATTGGTAAAAAGCAATTAACTGGCCTCAGGCAACTAATTGATAAACTGCACGCACCGATGACGGGCAAAAGAGACAGCGAGACAGCGTGGACAGGGGAAAACGGAGTTTGCTGATGGGGAAGGGATGAGTAGCTTGATAAAGAAGTGAATGTCAGACGCATCAATGATGCGATGCGATGCGATGCGCGCTAATGAAAAGCATGAAAGGCCCTTAACCCTCCCCCCTTCTTTGCCTTCCCTTGCCATCATTTCTCTCCTTGTGCTGCTTTTGATTATTTAACCGCTGTGGATCGAGGCACAAAGCGTCGCTCAGACAATGCACAAGTCTATTGGCTAAATATATTTTGCAAAAAGAAAAAAAACAAAAAGCCCAGGGGAGGTACTCATTGAGAGGGGGAGTAAGGGGAGAAGGCTGGAGGCACTGCGGGTGGTCAGACATAAAAAAGCTGCGCCCGATACTAAACAGCACCAGGAGAGAAGCAGAGGGACTGGGAATGGGCAGGGAATGAGGTTGGACAACCTCAGGCGTGCAGCAAATGTTGCCCACAAATCAAATGGCGAATGCGAATGTTGCCCTGCCTTCTTGCCCTGTCTCACTCCCCGCTCCCTCCCTCTCTCTCTCTCTCTTTGTCCACAAAATGAAACCCCAAAAATCTCGGCGCGTTATCTGCGCAGCGGAGAGTTGGAATTCAGTTTTTTATGCTCCCCATACGAAATATTTGGCCATTGTTGTTGCTGCTGTTGCTGTGTATTGTATTGTATGTTGCTGCTGTCTGCCGCTGTTGTTGCTGTTGCTGCTGCTACTGCTGCTGCTGCTGCTGTTGTTGCCTTGTCCTTTTGCATATTGGTCGTAAAGTGAAAGTGAAAGCGAAAGCTGCGCACCGCATGAGGCGCATAAAAAATGTTGCCTGCCACTTGAATTTCATTTTATTGAAATTTGTTTAGCTGCGAGCCACATGAGTGTGTGTGTGTGTGTGTGTGTGTGTAGATGGTCGAGCACATGTTTTCATTGGCATCTCCCACTTTGGCAATTTTCACTAATGTGTAGCTACAGCCGCAAGGAAACTTGTTGTGTTTCCAAAAACAATTTAATAGTTTTAAATGCCTGTTTGTCTGTACGAACGCCTATATCTCAGAGCCCCTAATAGCTAAAGCCATCAAAATTTGTAACAAGACTCGTACATATTGCTGTGCCCGTAAGCTCATTTATTTAATTGACCACGCCCTCATGCGCCCTTGTAAATCAATAAAAGAAGCATAGCAAATGTTGTCTTAAAGCTTGAATGCTTATTTTCGCTAGTAATCGAGCTATAAACATGGTAAAAGCTTGACTTTAGCTGTGCCTAATTGTTCTGTATAGTTTTTCTTCTTCTTACTTTAAATTGTTTCTTTCTTTCTCCTTTTTTATGCTTCTTTCGTTAACGTTTCACTGGCAGCTACTCAATTTCTGCTCAGTTGCATCTACAACCTGCTCTATTAGCCATGTTTCATTTCGTTTTCATTTGCTCTCATTTCGCCCCCAACTACTTTCTCGTCCTGTTCCTGCTTCTGCTTCTCCTCCTGCTGTTCTACGTGCTTCTCTGCCCTCCATTTTCGCCACTGTTTGCCTAACCCAACGGCGAACGTGAATGGCCTCAAGCGACAACGTTTAGCGCCATTTTCATGTTGTTTTTCCGTTGTTTTTTCTTGTTTTTGCTCTCTCTCGCTCTCTTACTGCCTTTCTCTCCATCTCTGTCTCTGCCTCTCTCGCTCACTTCCTCATGCTGCACTGTTATTAATGTAATTTTATCTTATGACTTTTGTTTTGCGTAAACAGCCGCGACGCGTGTCCACATATGAAAAGCCGCAGGCTATGAGTGCGAGGGAGGGGGAGGGAGACAGGGGAAGATATGTGTGTGCCACATAAATGTATGCTGCATGTGTTGCTGCTGCTGCTGCTGTTGTTGTTATTTGGGCTCACGTTTTTAATGGCAACGCGGGCGCGACATTATTCGATACGAAAAGCGTTGCCAAGAGCCACGCGCTCCTGCTGCCACCTCCTGCCCCCCCCCCTCCCGGCCTCTCCCTCTGCCACGTCTGGTCTGCATTGTGAAGTGCACTTGGTGAGAGGCGTCGCCTGTTTAGGGAGCTGCTCCTCGACTGCACGCGGCGTATTACTCTCCATGGAGTAATATCAGCGCGATAACTCAACGCGAAGCCGCAAAGCCCACTGCGAGTGTCTGTGTGTGTGTGAGTGTGTGTTGGCTTTTTTTTTTCTTATTTATTTCAATAGCTTGGCTACGGCCTTTGTATTCCAGCAGCACAGAGAAGCGAACAATGCTCATACGCACATGCACATTACGCATACGCCGCTTTGTCTGCCATAGAAACTAGAAAAATGAAAATGAAAATTGCGATAAGCGAAAACAAGCTGAGCAACTAAAGTTAATACGAACTGCTTTCAAGCCACGAATGTTAAATTTAAATAAATAAAATATAAATAAATAAATAAATAAAAATATATATTAAAAAAAAAATAATTAAAAAAAAGCAAGAAACACACAGTAAATGTGGAGTGTATTTAGCACTGGATTAGCGAGTGAAAGTTTCGATTTGCCAGTTTGTAATAATATGCTTTTGCATGTCAATTGTTTATCTATTTTTCAACCCTCCCCCTCTCACTTCACCACAGCCTGCGCCGCGTATCTCTTTCACTAATGATACCACAGGGAGTTCAGTTTGTTGTTTGGTCACAAAGTTATGAGGCCCGCCGGGCGAGCGAGCGTATTAAAGTGTTCGTCATGAGCAACAGAGACGCGACAAGCGGCGGATGGGAGAAGTGGGGGGTACAGAGAAGCGGTGAGAAAAGTGCAGAGCAAGTAGGAGACTGGAGAGTTGGCATAGCTTGTTGGAATATTGCAAACATTGCGAATTCACTCATGTGTCTGCTTAGGGATTCTCTGTGTGCCCTTCTCTCTCTCTCTCTCTCTCTCTCTCTCTCTCTCTCATTCACTCCGTCTCTATTTGCTTCTATTACATGCTAGTACCCTCTCTCTCTCTTTCTCTCTCTATCTCCTTCCCTCTTCCTCTCTGTAACGCTCTCACTCTCTCTCTCGCTTGTGTCTCCAACTCTTTAGCCTGTTTTGTTTTTAAGGAGCTGCCAAAGCTCGTTAGTTTTGCACGCTGCTTGCCACGTCATCATCATTATCATCATCATCATCATCATCATCATCTGGCAACGTTTTCATTAACGTGCACATAAAAATCACGTTGCTCGAGCTCAACAACAACAATGGCAGCAACAATGGCAGCGACAGCACAACCGTTAGACAGCGCAGTCAGCCGCAGCTCGCATTCGCATTCGCATTCGCATTTGTCTAACCGTTTTGATTATTGTCTGTCTGCCCTGACAGCTTGCCTCGTCTTGTCCCGTCTGCGCCCCTCCTGACTCCCTCCCACTCGCATTCCGCTTCTCGTTGCCCGTCTTCGTTTTCGCTTTGCCTTTGGCATTCCCATTTCTGCCAGACCCATCTCATTCCCACACATTCCCAGCTGCACTACTCCTACATCCGCTTTTTTCTCTCCACGCTTTGCAGCCCTTCCGTTGCTCGGCCCGCTCCCTTCCGCACAGCCCCCCCTCTATTGATTCTAGGCAAGCCAATCGAGACTCGTGTCTGAAATCCCGTTTGCCGATAATCAAGGGCAAATATTTAAAGAGCAATATGTGTGCACAATATGTGAGCAAGATTTGCAACAGCACCAACCCGCAGCCCGCAACCCGCAACCCCCAGCATCCGCAAGCGAGCTTCAACCTAACCTCAATACTCGTTAGATACGGCTAACGAGCACGAAATACGCTTGAGATAAGCCTGAATAAGCTAAAGATGAATTTTTGCGCTTAGGCCTGCGTCTCGACGGGTCTTCGATATAGGAATATTTATTTTAAATTGTGTATCTGCCTTTCACTCCGTTTCTCTGTCTGTACGAACGTGTATATCTCCGAGACTATAATAGCTAGAGCTACCAATTGTTGTGGCAATACTCTCTCTCTCACGCCTTCAATTACCTGCGCAAAATGATTCGTAATCATTTAAAAACTAACTATAATGTTTGGGAAGTGTAAAGGCAAACAAGGCACAATGAAATCTGCTTGGGAATAATTTATGCTTTATAAAATGTATTATATACCATATGCTACTCTGTTTTCCCTCCATGCACAACATATTTCAACAGTAGTTCCATTGAAATCACACACGCAGCTCTATTGCGTCGTTCATCTCTATCGATGCTGATGATGATGTGGCTGCATTAACCCCAGTCTGTTATTTAGTGTGTGTCGGAGGAGTGGGCTGGTTGGGAAGCTCTATCTATCTGTATATGCTGCATGGTGCTGCATTTATGAGGGAGCTGAGTTGTCGGTTCGATTGAGCAAATGGTCTGGTCTGCTCTGCACTGGCTTGGGTCGAGTTATCAGCAGCAACCTGGCAACGTGCGGCAATAGCGCAAACAATGCCAGGCTGCCAGGGGCAACTGGACTGGCGGAGCGAGAAAGGGAACCTGCATTGCCAGGCTTTCCTCCTGCTACCCAATCAAGTTCAAAGTCATTAAAAACGCTTTTTGTATGCTGCTGCTGCCCCATCGATGCGTCGCCAACAACAACAGCAGCAGCAGCAGCAGCCGCAGCAGCAGTTGACGCTTAATTTATGAGTTTCAATTAAAAATTCCTTTCAATTTCAAGTCCGGCAACAAAGCCGGTCATTGCTTAGCCCCCCCCCCCCCCCTGCCTGTCTGCCCGCTCCTTCCACATGCCACGTCTCCTAGTGCCGCGGCTGCTGCTTCGTTTTGTTGTTCATGCTGCGCATCAACTGCCGCATGCAACATGTTGCTGTCTCTGTCTTTGCCCATCTTTCTATTCACGTAACGCAAATTTATGTTTAACAATAATGCGCATATTTACGGCTACTTCCCGCCTAGAGAAGGGGCAGGGAAGTATGATAAGGGGAGGGTAGGATGTGCTGCTGTTTGCCCATAATGTGTGCACATTAGGGACACGTTAATGTCATGCTCCAAGCTCGTGTTGCTGCCTCCGCCTCCGCCCCCGTCTCCGCATCCGCCTTGTTCTGCGAACTGATGTTGCAGTTTTGTAATGTGCAGCTATTTGTCATGCCATGCCTGGCCATGCCGGACACTGTCCAGCACGTGAATCCAGCTGAAAGCATTGCCTAAGTTGCGGGGCGGGGGCGAGGAGTGTCAGGGAAACACAAACAGGCAAATTGATGAATTGACAGTGTGATGGACATGCTGCAAGCGTGCTTTATGGCTGGATGAGTGACATCACACTACAATATATGCCCATTATGAGTTGTTAGGCAGGGGAATGGGAGTGGGGGAGGGGGCGCTTGAGTTGCCACAACTGTTTTCGGAAATAACAACTTTAGTTACTCAATTGCCGGAACTCGGAACTGTGTGGAAAACATGGAGCAATTTCAAGTGTGTGCAAGAAAGTGTTGCCTACATTTGTGCGCATGAGAAACTAAACTGATGGTGTGTGTGTGTGTGTGTGTGTGTGTGTGTGCTGATTATGTACTTATTATGCAAACACGCACACATGTGCAGCAGCTGCCGCTGTAGTTGTGCTGGCGGTGTGGAAAATCCACAGCTCTGCTTGGGCTTTCATCAGCTGCGGTTCGCGGTGGAGGAAAACCTAAAAGCGCTAAACGAGTTGACGCCGCAGCCAAGCGCGGCCATCGTGCCACGTTTAGCTTGTGTGTCTCCTTCTATGTGTGCGTGTGTGTGTGTGAGTGTGTTGCTGCCACCACATGACGCACGCACATTTTTCAATTAAATGCGGCAGAATCGCAATCGAAACGCAAATCAAATTAGCTGAGCAGCAAAACTAATGCAAAGTAAACTCTTTCTATTTTCTTTTTTGCATGTCTTTCGCCTTTTGCAGCTGCCATTTAACGAAGCCCAACAAGCGTCACAGCAGCAGCAGCAGCAGCAATCGACAGCAGCAGCAGCAGCTGTGCCACCGCCGCCAGCCCCATTGGCGACGTTGCCCAGTCAAGTGGCCTGTGCTGCGTCTTTATTGGGCGCCGCTAACAACAGCAGCAGCAACAACAACAACTGCAACAACAGCAGCAGCAATAGCAACCAGCAGCAGCAGCAGCAACAGCTGCAGCTGAACCACAGCAATCACGCGCACAACAACAACACATTGCCGGCTGTGCCACAGCAACAGTCGCAGCAGCAGCAGCGTGCCACGCTACAACATCCGCCGTTGCCGAACAGCAACATCAAGCAGGCATCCGTGAAGCTCATCGAGGGCTACTCGGACCCGAAAGATACGCGCCAGCATCACGGCCAGCATCACGGCAAGAAGGTCTACCACAAGAAGGCCAAACGCCGCACAGCGCCATCGCACAAGCGACACCAGCAGCAGCAGCAGCAACAGCAACAGCAACAGCAGCAGCATCAGCTGCAGTCGCTGACCACGCCACGCGGATATCACCAACAGCAGCTACAACAACAACAGCAGCAACAGCAGCTGCAGCGTCATTCCACCTACAATAACAATAACGGTAACCACAAGAAAGACAAGCGCAGCAGCCATTACAACTCAGGTAAGTGCCAACAGCTGCCGGCAGGGAAAAAAACAAAGCATGCTTTCAGGCGAAGCGAGAAAACACATTAAAGCAAAATGGCTGCTCGAAATGAGCAAGCTGAATCCGAGTAAAAAATTGTCTTAGGCAAACAACAACAACAACGGCACCAAAAAAACAAAGCACACTCCGCGGACGTCAGCTTAAAGTCGGCTGCAAGTTAAGCCAGGCAAAAGTTGACAGCTTTGGGGGAAATTTGCAAGCAAAAACGTGGCAGGCTCTTAGGCTTATATATATATATATATATATATATATAGTATATTAAGCAATGGCCACGCAATTAGAGGGAATACATATAAAAAAAATAAGTGTCACGTTGTCAGCAGAAAATGAATTCAAATTGCAAATGAAATGTCTCGCATGTCTTAACGCGCTTAAATTACATTGCACAAAGTCCGCGACGCCAAGCTGGCTGACGGGGGCGTTTTAAAGTCGACTCGATCGTCGCAAAAGCTAATTGATACGTAACTAATTAAAAGCGAGTTTGCCGCCTAGCGGCTGTACTTGGCAACATTGTGAACGTGTGCTTTGCACAAAAACCACAGCATACTTTCGTGCGGCGTACTCAAGTGCTGTGCAACTAATTGAAGCTGACTGTAAGTTTTAGCTACGTTTTTTTTTTGTTTTTAAATTTAGCTAGAATTGCGCATTAATATTACCAACTCCAGTGGCAATTAGACGCACTCGGCGCGCGAGACGACGCGCAGCGAGCCGTTAAATGGCAACTGGCAGCCGTCGCACTGTGGGGGGGGGAGAGGTTTCACAGGGCAAAGGGCACAGCTGCCTCGTTGCAGCAGCAGGCAGCCAAGCGCCTAATAGACTGCAACAGAGTTGCACAGCTGCCAGGGTTGCCGTCGTGGCAAGCGAATTGAGTTGCTGGGGCTGACTCAATTAACTGGCGCGCTCGAAAGTATGCAACAAACTGTGATTCCGCAAGAAAATTCTGTAAAAAAAAAACGCTGTAAAAATTCTTTAAAATGTGTTACTCACTTGCAGATTCCTCGGCACCCAAATCCTCCGACGAGGAGGCTGACATCGACGAGGAAGTTGAGCCCATTGCGCCACCGCCGCCGCCGCTACCACCGCCAGCAACTGTTGCCGGAGTTGCTGCCGCCGCCGCCGTCGCCGGGGCGCTACTCAATTCGCCCGACAGCATATCGGATGATCTGGTGCGTCCACTGCCGCCGCAATTGCAGCGCAGTCCGCGCAAACTGAGCGTTACCCAAGCGGAGCACAGCAAGCGGCAACCCTCGCCCTACTACTACTCCGATCTTCTGAAGCAGCGCGACGCCAAGCAGGAGGACAAGGAGAAGGACAAACAACTGTGCCGTCAGTCTACGGCCAGTGAGCCGCCACAGCTGACACAGACACAGACGCAGCTGCTCGGTGGCTATCGCAAGAGCAGCAGCTTGGATGCACCGCAGCAGCAGCCACTAGAGGAGCAACCAGAGCAGCAGCAGCAGCAGCAGGAGGAGGCACACGAGCAGGAGCAGGGAAAGCAACAGCAGCTGCAAGCAGCAGAGGAAGAGGAGGAGCGGCAGGAGCACGAGGAACAGGAGCAGCAGGAGGAGCAACTGCAGCAAACAGATCAAGCGACACCGAAGCGTTACAGCTTCACCGAGGAGGGAGTGCGCATCATACGCTGCGAAACGCCCAGCACCAGCACCTCGGAGGAATCGGATTGCAGCGAGTGCCTCAAGCGACGCGAGTGGCATGCGAGGGCGCTAGCCTTGGTCCGCAAGACGTGCAACGTGCAGCCGCTGCGCAGCGGCGAATTGCAGCTGCAGTTGCAACACTGCGACGCAGGGGAGGGTGAATTGCTCAAGTGTTGCCCACCGGGATACGGTTACGGACTGGGTGCACGCATCGGAGCATTCGAGGAGCAGCAGCAGCCCGAGGAGGAGCAGCAGCTGCCGCAAGGCCAGGGCAAGGGCAAGGCCAAGGGCAAAGGCAAAGGCAAACGGGATCGGGAGCGGGAGCTGGGCGAGGCACAGGCGGTTTCCATGCCGCCGCACCGCCTGCCGTGCGGAGCCTGCATTCCGAGCACGGGCAGCGGCGGCGAACTGGAGGATTACTTTCGCCCACGAAGCATATTCTATGTGCATCCGCATGGCCTGGACGACGAGACGCAGCACATCTCAGTGGGTAAACTAAGCAAGGCGCGTGACAAAGCGGAGCAGCAGCAGCAGCAAGAGGAGGAGGAGGAGGAGGAGGAGGAAGACGACGACGAGGAGGAGCAGGAAGAAGAGGAAGAGGAAGAGGAGGAGGAGGAGGACTCAGAGTCGGGCGACAACATGGCCAGTCGACGGCGTCAACTGTACGAGACTGCCTTCGATTGCAGAATCGCCAAGTCCGACGATGATCTGGACGAGGTCGATCGCATCACCAATCATTCCCTGCTGCTGCAGCTGAGCAATGGCAATGGCAGCGTTGCCCTGCCAATTGCCGCCTCCAACGGCAACAAGCAGGAGCCGCTGCTGTCCAAGTCGCGGCTGGAATGCAAGCGCGCCAAGAACAACAAGAATCAAGCGCTGCAGGAGCAGCATCACCAGCAGCAGCAGCAGCAGCAGCAGCAGAAGCAACAACCGTTGCTCGATTCACCTGATGGACATGGTCACACGGTGCTGCAGGTGCAGGCGGAGCTGAGTCAACTGCAGCTCAGCCAGGTGGATCAGCAGAATCAGAATCAGCAGCAACAGCAGCAGCAGCAGCAGCAGCAGCAGCAGCAACAACAGCAACCGTTGCCCTCGTCCTCCACGCAGCAGCTGCCCACGCGCGGCTACACCCCATCGCCACCGTCGACCGCACCGCTGCCCATGAAGTTTCCCGGCAAGCACGAGCGCTACATGAACATGAACAGCATCAAGAGTGCACCCAATCTGCCGTCGGCACAGCCGGCGCATCCGCGACTGCGCGATCTGCGTCTGCCGCTGCAATCGCTGCGCCAGCAGCAACAGTTGCAGCTGCATGCCGCAAGCAGCAATGAGAACAGTCTCACCGACAGCGCCTACGTCAATCCGCCATCCACATCGGCCTCGATCAGTGCGGCATCGACGTCGGCGGCGCGCAGACCGCGCAGCTTTGTGCTGGAATCGGGACGTGTGCTCGAGCTGCGACGCAGCGCACAGCCGCGTCATCAGCATCATCACAAGCAGCACCAGCAGCAGCAGCAGCAGCAGCAACAGTTGCTTTCTTCGGCCAAGGGAGCGGCGGCAGCAGCTGGGGCGGTTGCGGGCGCCGTTGCGGGAACGGGTCACAACTATAGCTCCACCGAGAGCATTGCGACGTCGAGCAGCGGCGGCAGCATGGAGTCGCTGCGCTCGAGCACCAGCGAGGGCAATCGCAGCACCTCCAGCTGCGAGTCGCGTCACTCGACGTCGCTCAGTTCGCACAGCTCGGAGAGCGGCGCCAGTGCCAGCGCCAGCGCCAGCGCCAGCGTGAGCTCATCGAGCGTTGCGTATCCGCTGCGTGCGCCACCAGTGCTGCTGCACTCCAAGCTGCACATACTCAGCCCCATTTCGGACAAATCATCGCAGGAGCCGGCCTCCGCCTCGGCTTCTGCCTCGGAGCAATCGCAGCAGCAGCAACAGTTGCAGCCGGCATCGGTAGCAGCACCGGCGCTGCCGGAGGAGTCCGCCTCGGCGCCGGTGAAGCGTCGCACGCTCAACGCTTCGGGTGCGCCCAACAAGGCGCTGCTGCAGCTGGCCGACGAGCTGCTCGGCTCCGATAGCGGCATCTCGTTGCATTCGCGCGAGGAGGGTAAACCACAGACGTTGGCAGCGCTGCAGCAGCGCCTGACGCTGCCCAAACTGCAGCTGGAGGTGGTGGCCACAGGCTGCTCCACTGGCAACGGTGCAGCGGGCGGCACGACAGGAGCCGCAGGGGGTGCAGCTGCTGCTGCTGCGGCTGCGGCTGCGGGCGCCGCTGGCTCCGGCTCTGGCTGCGGCAACAATTGCAACACGCTGCCGCAGGAGCTGCGCGACTTGCCCTTCGACATGCCCAAGCTGCGACGCCGCAAAACGCTGCAGCAGGAGGCATCGGCCTGCACCTCGGGTAGCGCCACCTCGGTGGATCTGGGCGAGCTGCCCTTCGATATGCCCAAGCTGCGTCGCCGGCTGCGTGCCAATCAGGCCGAGATCAATAATCTGCTCATGCACAGCACCGAATCGAGTGGCATCTCGCAGGCCTCGTCCAGCCACTCCATGCGCGACGAGCAGAAGCTGGCCAGCAAATTGGGTGAGTGCGTCAACCCGCAACTACCTTGGCAACCCTACCAATTCCACTTATCTTTCATTCGCTCAGATACCGCACTCTTCCGTCAGAATCTCACACTGAATCTGAACGAGCCACGGCAGGTGAGCAAACAGTTTGGCAGCCTCGATCTGCGTGGTCTGAGCAGTCACAAGGAGCTGAACATGAACCTGTGTCAGGGCTATGTCACCGCAGTCGATCTCATCGATGTGGCCATACCCCTCGAGCGTCAGGGGTGAGTAGAGAGCCTTGCTGTGCTTCCACTAGACACTGTGGGCAGAGAGATTTAAATGTGTTTCCCCCTTTCCAGCTGGTACCATGGCGCGATCACACGCATCGAGGCGGAGACCACGCTGCGTCCGCTGGCCGAGGGTTCGTTTCTGGTGCGGAACTGTGAGTCCACCAAGCAGGATTACTCACTGTCGCTGAAGTAGGTGTCGCAGCGCTTGAAGATCTGCCCCAGATATAGCTAATAATACTCTCTCTCTCTCTCTCGCGCTTTGCAGAGGTGCCAAGGGCTTCATGCACATGCGCATCCAGCGCAACGAGGCGGGTCAGTACATACTGGGACAGTTTAGTCGACCCTTCGAGACGGTGCCCGATATGATACGACATTTTTGCCTGAATCGTTTACCGGTGCGCGGAGCGGAGCACATGTGTCTCATCGAGCCGGTCATAGCGCAGCTGCTGTAGACACACCCACACACACACACACACATATATTGATAGCACACACACACAACTATATGGAGTAGTATCGTATAGCCCACTGCACTAGTTATACGCCCTGCCCTATCCTAGTCTTAAGACCCAAACCCCACAAACAACTCGATTTGCATTTCTGTTTAACTTAACACCCACACTCACACACACACACACACACAGACAGCAGTATGTAGTCTAGCGTTAAACAGTAATCGTAGCACTATCAGACAATACCAGAAGAAAGAAGGAAACGAAAGGAAAGAAGTGGGATAACACAAACTATATTTGAGAGCGCCTATTGAAACTATTCGGCATTTGCATCCAAGTCTAGCGATATATCACGCGTTTATATACGTACCATACACATATACTATATACACATATATACTATATTAATACTTACAAAGTCTAAGCATACTACGTAGCACTCACACACACACACACACACCTACACAGATACACCGAGACACACACACTACACTTGCAGTCAGCCCCGATCAGGCACGTTTCACAGACCTTGCTTTGGTTCTTTTCGGTCGTGCAGCGGGGCGCAACTCTAAGCAAATTTGTTGATTAATTTTATGTTCCAAACTATATATATATATATATATACCACACATATAAATATATACAGCTATCTTATATATACGAGAAGTAATACATTTTTTTTCCTAGTCTTAGGCCAGGCATGCGAAAGTAGAACGCTCAAAGCGCTTTTGATTATTGGATACTGGAGTAGCGGTTGGAGGATGGTTAATCGATTAGTCTGTAGTTGTGAGTAGGCGATACCTATCGGTATCGATATCGAATACGGTATGGGATATAGCAACGCATATGAAAGTCGGTTTTAAGTGTTAGTCTCTAAAATAAAAAACAGACGAAAATGAAAAAAAAAAATGATATTAAACTTGAAAACCACAAGAATATTACGAAATTTAACAAAAATGACGTATATAGTAATATTTATATATGTATACATATATATTCATACTATTTATATTATATACATACATACAAAATTAACGAGCAGTCAATGGTTTTTTGGTTCCAGTAAAAAACAAAAGAAAACATGAATGAAGAAAAGCACGATAAAGTTAAAGAAAACGATCCAAAAGTATTTTCTCTAATCAGTTTTCATCTGATCTGGTATTATGTGCAATATATATTGATATTGTTTACGACTTTAGTTTATTTTTTATGTGTGCCAAAGTACTTAAGTATTATAATTATTATATCTTTGTTTTGTTAGCTAATTTTAATGCATCTGGCAACGATGTGCAATATAATGACTTTTTTTAAGCAGACCATGAATTTTAGAAACTTACTTATAGTTTTATGCAATAGCCAAGCAAAGAACGAGACAGCAAGAGGACAAATTTTTGAAAATCATTCTGCTGCAAAAGTATACAACAATCTTTAAATTTGACAGATTGCACTATTTTTTTCAGTTCAATCACAAGTTACAGCCGGCTTTTTGTAAATACATACACACACACACACACGTATACCTATATATACATATATATTTAAAAGAAAAAAAAAATCGAAAACTATATGATTTACTTTGCAATACGATTCTAAGCTAAGATTCCCATTTAACGTAAATAGCAGTAAAACAAAGGGAAAGAAAATAAAATAAACTATCAATGAGAGATGAGAACAGTCAGTCAGGCAGATCTTAAGTATAGCAACAATTTTTGAGGCTTCCAGCAGTAGCAGGTAAAGTAAAGCAGTAGCAGAACAATAGAGGAACCGCAGAGAGAAGAAATAGACGAAGAAATATCACTTGACGAGTGGAGCCTACACAGAGACACCAGACACACACAAGCAGTTCTAAATGAATTGGAATACTTTCTAATATAGTTCGTAGTGTGTAGTCGTAACTTATAACTCTCAATCTCTCTCACACACTCTCTATATATCTATCTAACTCTTAATCTATCTCTCTGGGGGATTCTACTAAGTATTCTCATACGTATCTTAACTAAAAATGAACAGAAAACACCAAAATGAAAACAAAAACCAAATGCAAAAGAAAATAATTATAAATTATACATGTAACGAGAGAGATGACAGCAACAATGAACAGCAACAAATGCAAATACAAATTTAATAAAAACAATAGAAACACAACAAACATGAACGAAATGTATTTAATTAAAATAAAAATAAAAAAAAAAACTAAAAAAGAGGAGAGTTTTTTGATTGGATTAAAGAATTCTTAAAAGGTTTTCAGTTCACTGGCAATGTTATTAAACTTACCTTGTGAAACCTCTTGTCTTATCTGATTCCTGTTAGCATTCATTTTAGGAAGAGTAATTAATTTCGATGAAAAACACAAGATCAACGCTAACGGTATACATAAATACACTTTATTTAATCATGATATCCCATATCGTAAGTAAGTACACATGCACACACACACAGGTGATGTATGTGCATACGTGTATAATATATATGTAGATATTTTATATAATTTTATACCATATATGTATGTAATTATTAATCGTATCTCGTTACAGATACATATAGTACATACGTAGTTCTCTACGTATGTAGGTTTATTACGATGTATTTTCTTTTGTTTTCGTTTCAATAAATTATATAGACAGACAGATCAAGCCAACACGAAGCATTATGTACAATAGTTCTAGATAGCTATGGGTTTTTTCATTTCGTTTGGGATTTCACACAGATTAGCCAAGAAATTGCAATTGATTTCTCCTTTTTTTTTTGTAAGTACATTGAATCATTTAAAGATAAAACCACATACGATCAATTGATCGTCTATGACATGGAAAAAAAAACAAAAAAAAAAGCATCTGGCAATTTGATGGTTTGCTAAAGGGTAAAGAGGGAAGGAGCTGCGATACTCCTTAGTGCTTGGGATTATAAAATAAACATAACTCGAATTTGGTGTGCTTCTCCAGTTCGTGGAAGAGGGGCCGCCCGTCCACTACCTGCTCAGATGGCCGCCTCAATACCCTCGGCATTCTTCTTGATCAGGCTCTCCCACTGCGCGATCAGGCGATGCGATGAGGGTGCCTCCTCAGGTGTCAAATCACAGAGCTGGGCCAGCGACATGGCCGGACGCATGCCTGAACCAAAGGTGGAACCACTGTACGAGAACGTATTGTTGTTAGCTCCATTGGCCAGGGCAGCGGCCATGTTCAGGCTGCGATTGCCCGAAGATTTCAGACCGATCAGTTCCAGATCAGTGCTGCAAGATAAAGATATAGATGAGTAAAGATGTTAATGAATTCAAGAATTTTTATCTCGATCAGCTTGAATTAGTTTGAAGATCAAACTGAAGATCAAACTGAAGATCAGCTGGAAGATCAGACGGAAAATCTGTCGGGAGATCAGCCTAAATATCAGCTTGAAATAGCTTAAAGATCAGTTTGAAGATCAGCCTGACGAATAGCTGGAGTATCTCCTCTTCTTCCCCTCATCCTTTCCACTCACCACTCTCTGTCGAGCTCCACCGTAGACTGCGCATTCCTCAACTTGCCGGGTCCATAGCAATGTTCCTCCTCCGAGTCATTGTCATTGTCATTGGCATCGCTCTCATCGTCGGTGCTCTCCGATCTACAAAACGATAAGGAACCAGATTAGCATTGCAGTAGAGTAGGATCTATTGTTGGACTTACGCCTTGCTCAGCAAATACTGTCGATTGAGCTTGCGCAGGCGCTTCAACTCGGTTTCGCGTGACTTGAGATCCTGCAGCTCGCGCTGGATCTTCTGCTCGACGGGCACGTAGCCGCGTCGCAGGGGACGACCCTCCGAGTCGCGTTCGATGACACCCTGTGATAGGGTGCTGCTACCGTTGCTACTGTTGTTGTTGTTGTTGTTGTTGTTGCTGGACGGGGAAGCAACGGCAGCAACAATGGGGGATGAGTTGCCATTATTCACATCGATAAAGGCAGCAGCATTGATTGAATTCAACTTGAGTGTGGGAGAACTCAGCATGTTTTTGTTGTTGTTGTTGTTGTTGTTGCTCAGTCCCAGATTTGGCATTTGGTGTATGGGCGTGGCCGGCGACAACTTGCCGTGGGAGGCAATGAAACGCTGCATCACGCCCTTGGTGGCCCCATTGAAGGCGAACTGGCGTGGTCCATTCGGCTGTGTAGCTGATATGGTATGGGTCAAAAGCTTCTGCTGTGGCGGTTCAGGGGTCAGGTTATAACAATTTGGACCAATGTACCGTTGTTCTTGACGCCCAATGATGTTCAGCTTCATCAGCGGCTTGGCCGAGCCGCCGTCGCTCAAGTTGATCGTGTTGTTGCTGCTGTCGATGACGAGCGTCTTCTTCAGCGATGAGGAAGAAATACCCGAATCATCGGAGTGATGATCGTCTAGAGATTCCTCCTTGTGGCTGCTGTTCACACTCGATGCCAGCGAGGGTGTATTCGAGGGCGATTGCTCCTCGATGGGCACCAGCAGCGCCGAGGCCAGCACACCCTGCTGCTGCTCATCCTCCTGATCCTCCTCCTCTTGTCCCGCTTGCTCCGCTACCATGCCCGTAAAGGGCTCCGCATTGACAGGCGGCGTTGGCGTGTTCAGCGCTGACGTCAGCTGGCGGTACTCCTCCTCGCGACGCACCACCTCCTTGATCTCCTCCTGTATGCGCGTAAGCGGATCGATTTTCTGCAAGACAAGAGAGAGAGAGGGAGGAGTTTTAGTAAGTTGAGCTGTTGCGGAAGTGCTCCGATTACCTCGATCGAGTGTAATCGAATATGTCGACGAGTTGCGAAATAATCAAGCGAAACGCACGAACTGCCAACAACAATAGCCGCAGTTGATGCGAGCTACAGTGGAGCGCAGCTAAGCGATGCGAGTATACGTTGGCGGAGCGACAGATCAACAAGTTATCGATCAATTGTCGATAAAGAAATACAGACGAGTGTTCCTACTAAATTTGTTGGCTTCAGCTTTTATAGTTTTTGGGTTATAGACGCTCGTACAAGCACACAGTCTGTCAGATCCCTCGATCGATCTCTCCCTCGCAGTTCCTTGAAGAGCAACGATCTGGACTACTGAAGCGCATAGCCAGTACGCACTGTACTTATGCTCGAGTCTGATCGAGGAGTAAGTAAGGAGGAAGGAGCAGTAAAACAGAATTGCGTGATACTCTGTGCTGTTGATTAAGCTTTTTTCCCGCTAAATCTGACGCGTATTCTAAAAACCTAACTTCACTGCCGATGCCAGACGATGTCGCGTTGGTTTTATTGTTAAAAATGCTAAACATTTTTTAGAAAACAAAACGAGAGTAAAAGTGTTTGAAAGTCAAAACAACAATAGCAACAAACATGGAGCCACACAATAGCAACAACAATCGTGTTGTTGGTGTTGCATAAAGTTGTTGCTGTCCGTCACATACAAATTTGTATTGTTGCTGCAGCTGAGGGCGACCTCAAGTTATGACATCGGCTTAAAAAACAAATGGAGAAAATGTTTAATGCGAACGCGAATGAAAATGAAAATGGGAAGCTTTTAAGCGGATGCGGTTGAGCGAGCGGTAATTCAATCTGGAGCGGTATGTGCGGGCGGTATGTGTTAGAGTGTGTGTGTGTGTGTGTGGAAGGGAGAGAGCACAGCAAGGCTGCCATTCAAGCGGATTTAAGCGGGCACAGCAATGTTTGAGAGTGCTGGAAGGGATACTAGGTATTTATGATAAGACAATTAAGTCGTTTTCATTGAATCAGTAACATATTTAAGCGTTTTGCAACACTACAGGGCTGATCTATAACATTTTTAATGTGTTGCTAAAGGTTTAATTATGCCACAGATTGTGTGGAGAAGATACAGGTCTTTCTATGTTCCATTTAGAACACTACCTTCAGCGCTTTCTACTTAGCTGGAAATTGAAGAGAGCAGAAAAGTTTTGTTTTTTATATTTTTGCAACACTACATCATCAATTCTATATTTTTGTGCTGGACTTCAGCTTGAAAGCCGCTAAAAAATAGTTTAAATTGCGCACATTTCTGTGTTAGAATTCAGCTTGAATTTTTTTATTTTTTTTTCTTAATCCGTACAACAACATATCTCTTCATCAGCGTCGACTCATCATGCTACAATTCCAGGCACAGCCACACATGACTTTTCAATTAGACACAGTGCTTAACTCCATCTTGTTATCTGTCTGTCTGTCTGTCTGTCTGTCTCTTTCTTTCTTTGCTTGCCACGAGAAGAATTTCTTCCTGCATTTTGCAATGATTAAATGCAATTTGTGGTCTAAATGTTTCCCCTCTGGCGACAACAAATGCAGCCGAAGTATGGCTAATAGCAGAGACAGAGATAGAGCGTAGAGAGAGAGAGAGAGAGAGAGAGAGAGAGAGAGAGAGAGAGAGAGAGGGAGAGAAAGAAAGGGGAGTGAGCGCTGTCCAGCTGATGGGGGTAGTTAGTGTAAGTTGGCTTTGGCTGGCCACATTTCTTTTTCGGGTCAGCGGCTCGGGGCGTGCGGGTCTAGTCGGGGCGAGCAGAGCTCCATGTGGGTGCCTCTGTCTGCCTGTCTGTCTGTCTGCTTGTCTGCCTGCCTGTCTGTCTGCCTGTTGTTTCCGCAAAGCTCGACTTGTTGTTGTTGCCGCTGCCGTGTTGCATTAGAAAGTGGCAGCAAATGCCGCTGTCGACCTGCCTCAGCAGACAATTTGCCCACAACTCATGCAATTTAATTTTTTTACTCATTTTTTATTTTTTCTTTTATTTATATTTATATTTTTTTTTACTTGCAGCTCATCAAATTTACCGCGCATTTCGATGCAGATTTTCACTAAATTGTGCGTTAAACAACACTTACAACAACAACAACAATAACAGCAGCGAACGCAGCGGAAAGGAAAATACAAGCTTAAAAAAAAACCCGCCAAACTGTCGTTTTCACCAGATGCCAAAATGTTGTACAAAACGGAAGATTTTTTTTTTATTGTTTCTCTTTTCTTTGCCGGCAACATGCAACAAGTTGCTATGCCAAACCCATCAAGGTGCAATGGCAATGGCAATGCCAAATTGCAGCTGCAACACGGGCGCAGCGGCAAGAGTGTTGCCAAAAAACAAGCTATTTTATTTTGAAAGATGTGCTTGAAGAGAGTTGTTTGTAGTTTGTTTCATGAAATTATGAAGCAAGCTTGAATCGCCAACAAGCCAATCACTTGGCTATAAAAAGGCTAAACAAATATATGAATATATCTGATGTGCATGTGGTATAATAATAAAATTAAAGCTCAAATCGCCAAAAATTTGAACAGCTTAAAAAGCGAAGTCTGATGGGAAAAAAGCTAAATTTAAAGCCAACGAAATAAGCTGGAAACTACTGGCTAACAGTCAAACTAGCTTGTTTCACACGCTGTCACCTGCACCCCGGCCAAAAACCGCCAACATCGGCAGCACCGCGCTGGCGCGCCAGACGCAGCTGCTGCTACGACAACGCGACGACGCGACAGCTGGTTGTCTCCTTCGCTGCGCTGCTTCGCACCTCTTTCTCCCTTTCTCCCCATCTCTCTCTCTCGCTCTATCGCTCTCACTCCACTTTGCTGGCAAATTTACGCAACTTTTGTTATTGTTGCAGCAGCTGTTGTTGTCTTGTTTTCTTCTTCGTGCCTCTACATCCCCGTCTCCTATTTGCCACTGCAATAACGGCAATTGGGGAAGCAGAGTCGCTGACCTAAACTGAACTCATTTGCATGCTGCCGGGGTCAGCTCAGCAGCAGCGGCAGCCAGAACTGAGCACCCTGCGGTCGGCAGCGTGTGCTGCGAGAGAGATGAGAAGCAGCAGCCGCAGCAGCAGACGCCAAGTACACGAAGCGACACGGCAACAAGCAAATTGCAAACAACAACTGCGGCAACTGAGCAGCAGCAGCAGCAGCCGCACAACAAGACAAGAACAGCAGCAAAAACAACAATAACAACAAAAACAAAAACAGCGAACGTGACGAGAAACGTGACCGTGACTTGACTGCACGCGCGCGCACTCTCGCGCTGCCCCGCCGCGCTCTTTTTCGCTCTCTGCCGCGCGCTCTCACGCTCGGGCACTTTTGCACACACACACACACACACACACACATAGAGGCGTGCGCGCGTACAGCAGGCATGGTGAAATTGTGTAATTTCACCATGAAGCAGAGCAGCAGCAGCTGCTGCTGCGGCGCAGGCGCTTGCTCCACTTCTAGCCGAAAAAGTGCAAAAACAAAGGCAGCGCAGTTGGCGTCGCTTGGGCAGCGCGCTGCTTGGGCTATCGTTTCCAGGCGAGTGAGCAGCAGCAGCGGGCAGCGGGCAGCGGGCAGCATATTAGCATGATCAGGCAAAGCTGCGACGCCAGCAGCGTGTAAATGATGCTGCGCCGCTGTACATGTATTTGGGGCAATTCGCTTAGCGCGCTGCTGCTGCTGTTGTTGTTGTTGCTTCATCTGCGCCTTTTTTTGTTGATTCGCATTGACCGACGAAACTGCAATCGAAGCGTGCAGAAAAAAAGCCAACAACAACAACGACAAGCCAAATTGATATGCAACACAAAAAAAGGGGGCGTGTACTTGGAATTTTGACCTGCAAGGCATTTGGGTCAACAGCAACAACAACAACAATACTTAATGTTCAAGCTAATGCTAATAATGCTGCTGCTGCTGATGCAGGGTTGCCACGCCATGCAAAAAGTACTTGGGCATGCATGTACACCCTGTGCCAGGCGTGCCACCCTGTTAACGCTCTGGCTATCTTCATCGAGCGATCTTCAATTTTCATCTCTCTTCAATTGCAGCTATTTCTGCGCATTTATCGTTCTTATTCTTCTGCCTCTTCTTCCTCCTCGTCTCCCTCTTCTTCTGACCCGCTTGGCATACTCTTTTCACCAAATATCATTTGCAGTTTCTTTTTCTCAAGATAATCTCGTTAGAAGAGAAAGAAAAAAAAGAAACTAATAAACTTTTGCAATTTTCCAACACTGTAGCTGATGACTTGAAAGTGCCGCAGCTTCTAAAGTCGTGATTAGCATCCGGCTCGAGCGTATTGTTAAGTAACCAATCGCGAGGATCCCCCACTCATTCTATTTCTCTTTCTAATCACACGAATATGATTTTCTTTTTGCCAACTCTTTCTAATCGCATCACCATCAACATCATCATTATAATGCTCTTATCTTATGAAGCTTGTTCTGCCATTTAACTGGAGCAGTTGCTAGTTCAAGTATCATTAGTATTCCTGCTGCTTTATCATTGATCCACACAGCTCTCTCCCTCCCCTCTTTCTCTCTCTCTCGTTACATCTCTCTTCAACATGATCAGATGCGATACATACTCGGTTCAAGCTCGATCGACCCAGTTATTCGACGAGGTACTCACATAAATCGTGATCTATTCTCTCATGAAGTGACTGCGATTCGACTTGGTTCTGTTTCAACTATTTTTTTATTTTTATTCTCTTTATTCTTTTTTCAATTCTCAATCCACGATCGAGGAACGAACGAAATCTGAGGCGGATGCACTTGAGGCATGTGTCAATTATGACGCCATATTCTGATTAGTTTCCATTACAATTACCGTTAGACTAGAATTACGGTTATTAAGGCGTACTATTACTATGGCTTTGTCTCTTCAATCTTGGCCAAAATCTGTGCTGTGTGCAAAGTCACGTCTTTCGTCAGGGCGAAACCATTAGCAAAGAGCTGACAAAATGGTAAACAAAAGCGAAATACACGAGAGACAAAAAAACAAAAACAAAAAATAGATATATCTCGACGCTAGTTATAGGTTAAGCCATACTTAAGAGGTTTCAACACAGTGCTCTGTAGGCACAAGACAGAGAGAGCGAGAGGGATGGAGAAAGGAGGGGAGAAATACAGTAAGTATATTGGTTTTTCCTTCAAGCCAAATAAATATTTTCTTATCTCAACTACGACGTAGGTTTCGTTTCGTTTCGTTTCGTTTCGTTTTCGCCAAGGTTTGAGAATCTATTTACCGAAATGAATTCGCGATAAGCACCAAATGGAAAATTCATGTGCAAACACAGATAAGAAAAAGCAGAAACAGAAACACAATAAAAAAAAGATATAAGGTGAAAATAACAACAACTGTTTATGCCATCGATTGGGCAGGCTGCGTGACCTGTCGAAATCAGTGCGAAAAAGAACGCCTCTATTGCTTTGCTTAGGTCATCCAGGCTAAGTGCTCGACTGTCATCAATTTGCGGTTTGTTGAGAGCGAGAATCCCCGGCGAATTTCGCGCTAATTGTTTGTGGGCGTGTCTGGTGCGGTATAACAGTTTTATTACACACAAAAATCACATATCAAGCTATTTTATTACGCTTGACGGCAAAGCAGTGGCAATACTGTATTAGGTTTTTGTACCGTCATTTAGTCATATGACCGCAATTGATTGGATGTATAACAGTTTAGAAGTGCTTGATATTCGTAAGATTACACGAGTTTCTTTAATGTAGAATGATTTAGGAATAGTCTTGTAGTAAAACATGCGTATAACAGTTATATAATAGTTGTATAACAGTCATATAACAGTTATGACTGTTATAACACTTGTATAACAGTCGAATAACAGATGCCAAAACTTAACTCCTATTTAATACAACTTCCCAAGCAGAGTACCCTACTTATGCACAAAAATTAGTTATATAACAGTTACAGATTGTCACATGTTACACGCATTGCTGTACGAACTCCGAATCGAATTATGTCACCTGTGAATGTATATGTCGCTCGCCGCGAGACACATCCACTGCATGCCAATGCCCGATGACGCCGAGCGACAACCCAGAAAACGTGCCCGGCATTCGGAAGAAAAGAAAACAAAGACAACAACAAAAACAAAAACGAACAAAAAAAAAAGCAGACCAGCTTCGCTCACATTATGTCATGTATAACAGCAGAGTGCAACAACAGTATCTGCCTCAGCCGCTGCCCTGGGCCATTGACATGCCCAGACCAGAACATACTGAGCATCCACTAGATACACGAATACAGACACAGACACAGATACAGATACAGATACATTTGTATCTGCATTTCTTGGACGCGCTTGCGATTGCATTGCGTGACTGACGCTTGGGTTTTTGTGAACTTGAAGCGCGCTTGTCTATCGCAATTGCTGCTTTTATTGGCCACAGCTGCCGCTGCCACGCTACACGGAGCACATAAAAGATACAGATACAAGTGCAGATACAACCACAGGGGCGCAGATACAGGCATAGATACACTCGGGATGTATTCGTCGTCGTCGTGTACTTCGTACATGGAGAGGCTTCCTCTGCTCCTACTTCTCCTACTGCTGCTGCGATAATTGCCATGTTTTGGGCCTCGCTTCTTGTTTGTCTTGTAATTAAAACGTTGCCTCGTCTTACGTTCCACGCTTCACGTTGCGTCTCTTGATTGAAAAATGTAGCCCCCAAATCAAAATGAAACAAAACAAAACTAACACAACAACAAAAGCAACAAAACAATGGCAAATATTTGCCTGAAACGAAAAAAAAAAACTGAACTAGTCAATTTTTAATTGAGTTGCTCTGTTCGGCTGAGCAAATATAGAAGAAGACAGGGCAAAACAACGCAGAGATAACTAACCCTGAGACCAAGGGGAGAAGGCCTTGAGAGTGAGAGAACATTGGTAACCTCCAGTTGTGGATCTTGTGGATCAATTGTAGAAATGACACTTTCAAAATGATGTCAAGGCATAGCGAGCGGGTAAGCTCGGATTCCAAGGGAATTACCGAAACTTTAGACTAGAAATTTATTAAACCAACTATACAAAATCATGCTGGGACAAGGAACCATCCAACTTTTGAGGAGTCTTGAAGAAACTTTAAGAAAGGAAGAAGAAAATGAAATAAATATGCAAATTTTAAAAAATTCTTAAGCTTCGACATTTTTACTAAGCGGAGTAAAAAGGAACCCATTTGTAATTTTGAAAAGCTCTGCTCAAGCAGCCTTCTGCATCTACAGAACTCTGCTAGAACTCACAAAGTCTATAGAAAATGTACAATCTGTTGATTAACCGACCCAGTAACCCTCCTCTCGCTTGACGAACCAATTGTGAGTGCATTCAGCGAAAAAGTGAAAACACTTGGCCAACACTCGAGCTGTTGGCAAGAGTGGAGAGCCCAAGTAGCATCTTGACAGACAGGGAAGCAGGCAGACAGACAGGCAGGCAGGCAGACGGACAGACAAACAGACAGTAAACCGTATCATTAAGACCTCTGGGAAAGTGTCTGTCCGGATTTGACAATGATGCCGGACACAAGTCAGCGAATGAACGGTTTATTTCTACTGCTTCTTCTTTTTTTTGGTAATTTACCAGATCATAACTGTTAACTTCACCCCCCCAGAGTGAAAGAGAGAGGGAGCTAATCGGGGCTTAGCTAAACGAACTGGCTGCGGCAGGTGTGAATGGATTTTCCATGAATGAATGAAAATGCCGGTTGGCCACAGCCCACGGTTAGTCCATCAGTCAACACACTACACGCTGCCGCAAGGTCCCCAAGTCGCAGGTGCGAGGTGGTCTCTGAAGTACGCTTTTATGACATTTAGCGGTACGTTAAGCATCTGCACTCGGGCAACTGTAAACTGTTTGTTTGAATACCTTTAACTCATGCTAACTGCACTTTTGAAGCGTCATATTTTGTCAGCACACGATCGTAAATATTATCATTATCATAATCATTATCGTTGGCAAGGCAACCGACCACTTGTGAAAGGTTGTGCACATCGTTGGATTGTCTTGGAAATTTTTTGTCATGTGCCTTTCACCCACGTTGCGGCTGGTGTAAGCGTGTTGGATGCTTTTTATGGGTCGACTGACGTGAAAAATGCAAAACATTTGCATGTATAACAGTCGTATAACAGTTGTATAACAGTAGTATATCAGTTTTACGAGTTGTGTTACAGAATGCTGCACAAATAATTGTGTCCAGCACAATTACGCTTGAACGAAATATAACAGTTGTATAACAGTTTAAGCAATGCAACTTGAGAATATTTACAAAACTAGTAATTAGCTTATCGCAAGTCAGTTGTATAACAGTTTGGTATGCTAAGCTAAAAGAAAGTCCATCATTGCTTACGAGTAATGAAACTTTTCGAAATGATTGTATAACACATAATTGAAGCCAACTCCGCGCACAACCACCACGCCGACCATTATAGTGTAAACACCGTTTTGTAGTACAGTCAACTCTCTTTTCCAAAGCGTTTAGCATGTAACAACTAACTAGCCTAGTTACACTCTACTTAACACTCTAGCTAACAGTCCAAGGCGCACACAATTCAAATTAGCAAAGTTTCAATTTAGCATGCCAAGTAGTACCAAAAAGAAACCAAAGTTGCTTTTATCTGCGCATTCTTCTTACGACTTGGCTAATTTAAACAAATGTAGTCAAATTTACGACTCAGTAGTATAACAGAATGGATTATACGAAATATATTTGTGTATACGAATTTCAATTGCGTTTCCCACGCTTTAGAAACCAAGGCAACAATGGGCTGCGAATGTAGAAGCATACAAGTGCGAGCAGGACGGCGAGAGGTGAATAGAAGAGCAAAGATTTACGGGGGGGACGAAAAACGAAACGCCAAATCACGTCAGAAATAAATAACTAACTAACGCAACACCAAAATGAACATGCAAATGCAACAGAGAGAGAGAGAGAGAGAGAGAGAGAGAGGAGAGGGAGAGCGAGAGACGAGGGGGAGAGACAGACAGGTGCAGAGCGAAACAGAGTTAGTTGTCGCATTTTGCATTCGAATGGGCCCCAACTGTCACACTCGTCTTATTTATGTTAGTGTGTTTACACCACGATGATGATGATGATGATGGCGCTACTTAGTGTACACTGTACACATAAACGCGGCAACCGTTAGACAATGCAAGAGACGGGCAGACCGACAGACTGGCAGACCGGTAGACTGGCAGACCGACAGACCGACAGACTGGCAAACACAGACGGTACGCACTCGCATTCACAAATGGCCAGCAGGTTGACAACGTCACAGCGGAAGTCGCCAGGTAGGCTAGCTACACAACACCTGTTTCCCTCTCTAACTCATTCGATATAATAGAGTGCTGAATGCATTCGAAAAGCCAGACTTGGCAAATGTTTTGAAGGCACTTACAAGTGCTCTGAGTAATTCGAATTAGCGAATGCATTTCAATTATTCGAATGATGCACAGTTAACAGTTGAATTCGTAACACTTGCAAGTGCATTTCAAAGTTACAATGAATCGGAATGATATTTCATTCAATTAATTAACAAAATTAACGAGTTGGAGAGAGAGAGAAAAACGAATGAGAACGAGTCAATGAGTCTACGGTTCACTCTAGCATATTAACTGATTGCCATTATGGCAAATAATTTGTGAATTGTTTCCGTACTTGTCGCTTATCGAAACAACTATAGACCCCAAAATAGATGCGCTTATGACAAATTTTTACTTTCGACCGAAACTCCCCGATACACAGAGAGAGAGAGAGAGTGTGGGGAGGGGAAGAGATGGAGAGACAGAGCTGAACTGAACTGAAGACACGGGCGCCTGACTCATCCCACTTGGGGTAAATAGAGGTATATTTCTTTACAATTAGCACGGGCATTTCAATTACTTTTGCGAGCGTGCAAACAGCTAAATTGGTAGAAAAGTCACAAGAATCTTATCTGGTTTCCTTTTGCCAATAGTGCCGCATGCACACCGTCTCTCTCTCTCTCTCTCTCTCTGTCTCACTCTTCTTAGCCACTTGATTTGAGTGGAACTTTGGGTATGTGCAGGTGCGCCAACTTACACGGCTCCGGGGCGTTTCAATACGCTATCTCTATGGATGGTTGCTTGTATACTCATAGGGAGAGTTACAATTATTTACCCAATATGTATAACCGTTTTTTGGCGCCGCCGCGCTCAACAAATAACTGTACGCTGCAGGGCTGGTGTGGAAATCTACGCCCGATAACGCTCGCCTGCTATCAGCTATCATTTTCTTATCGATAACAGACACAGTGGAGATATAGTACTCCAAATAGACCGGCAAAAACTCGTACTCGTACTCGTACCACAATCGGCTCTCTGCTGGCCTCGAAGCCTTCAATGACTTTCAAGTTCAGCGGACTGAGTCATTATTAACGGAATTATTTATGGTTGCTTATCAGGTGTGGGGAACACAAGTCGAATTATAGCTGAATTACACAAAATATTACAAAAGACATGAACTCATCCCCAGCTCTTGACTCATGCAGCACTAATAACTAATCATATCTACGGAACACACACTATATTTAGTATTGATTTACAAAATCGCAAGGTCTCGATTTTTGGTCGAGGGTAACTGGTACTGCGACTGGGTAGAAATGGCAACTCTGCGATTAGATAAACCCAAGCGGAATTCGGTGAAAAGTAAAGAACCGAAGTGGCAAACATACGAAATACGTTAAGACATATGACAAAGATTGTCAACAAATCGAAAGGGTCTGCAACCCGAACTATTTTCGATTGTATAACAGTTGACAAAGAGTGTTTAACTCAATTAATTTAATTATTTAAGAAATTCATTTGCTAGGAATTATGTAGAATATAACAGTAGTGTAACAGTCGTATAACAGTTGTTTATTACAGTTTTTGTATTTTACAGTTTGCATATTTTGTCGCAACAACAAGCACAAGACTCCGCACACGCGTGTCACGAGTTTTGCAATTTGCCGTGAACCTAATGCCCCCTCCTCATAATACTAATTAGCCCGAAAGTAAGACCTTGACTTTGATGGATGATTGCCCTTAACGATGACAACAATGACATTATATTTGTACATACCATATTAGATATATAGCATAGCATATAACTATAGCTTCGTATGGTATATGGGCAGCGTTTTCTAAACTATTGCTGGTACTACAGCTGGTATGGCTAATGCAACTGATAACTCTTATCAGCACAATCGAGAACCTTGACTTATATAGCGAGGGATGGTAACAACCATACAACTATACGCATACATCCTATGTATATCTAGAAGTATTTACGATGTCGATTCGACGTGGCCAAGAGCTGCATACCGCACACGCCATATAGCAAGGTATCGACCATACACACCATACAGACCATAGACACCGCCAAATCATATCATATACCGTTCCATTCAATTGGAGAAAGTGCAGAGAGTCGCCGCATTGTTAGGCCGACTGGAATGATGGAAAATGCGACACGCTTTTGATTGTGATTTTTTTTTTTTTCAACTTTGCCTCTGCTTCTGCCTTTGGCTTTGGCTTTGCCTTCGTCGTCTACCATTGACATTTGTGCCGGGCTGGGGCTGGGCCTGGGCTGTCACTTTCATTCAAATTGATTGCATTCGGGTGGCAACTCTGGCCGCGCCGCGCTTGTCAATTGTGGAAATTGTGCGAAAAGTAAAAGCCATCAACAATGCATCTTTTGTATGCGAATTGCTACAAATTAAAAAATAAAAACCCTACTGCAGCTGGGCGAATTCTCAGCATTAGCCACGCCCCCACGTTTTGCAGCACTCACTCCCCCGCTTAAAGAAACGCTGGCTGCATTCAAGCTAATTGATACTTTTACCATATTCGCTTGGGGGGAAATGCACAGGTGTCATACTTGGCTCTAACTAATCAAAAGAGAGAGTGTGCCAGTGTGTGTGTGTGTGTGTGTGTGTGGCCAGACTAATGACTAACTGTGTGCATATACGATATGTACACAAATGTGCCAATGGGTTAAGGTTGAATACGGTTTGAAAAATTCAAATTGAGGCAGGTCGAATATTTTGCATACAATGCAAGTGCTCCAACAAACCCGTAGAAAGTCACAGACCATCTGACTTGGAAAGCCCCAGACTAGCTACTAATACAGGAAAAGTTTCACAAAAATATATGCATGAGCGAACAGAACTATGGTAAATGGAAACTTTCAAGACATCTCGACACAACTCAAGGACAAGTTTCATAAGGTTTCCAAGTTTGTAAAAAAATAAATAAATTATAAAGCCTTCCTTTCACCCTATTTAGGAGTAATGGATAGAAATAAGGAGTAAAAATCAGAAATAAGATTTACACTGTAGTATAAGCTGTAAAGATACACAGATCTAAGCTATTATAGAAGCCAGAGACATTAAATTTGGCATTGGGTTACTGTCTTTCCCAAGCTCCTCGAGTTTATTTCAAAAGCGTTGCATATGATTATCATAATAAAAGTTGGGAATTATAAATAAGTAGTAAAAACCTTGTTGAATTCGAGGAAAACCTTTAAAAATCCTTCGAAACGCCTCAGTTTTATTATCAATTCGCAAATAAGGGCTACCAGCCCTATCTTGTTCATGTTTTATCAGTTCATCAACTATCTGTATTGTTTTTTTTTTCTGGCCAACACTGCGATTGCGTCAATCAAATTGTTTTGTAGTGAGAGAGAAACAAAAACGCGCAAGAGAAACACATAATCGCACGTCGTGAATCAATAAATGAAAATCGACACAGAAATTATGGCATACAGATAGGTATCTTACAAAACGCAGAGCTCAAATCAAATCATTTACTAATTGCAGACTATTTATTAGCAATTATGCTTTGCCTCGTAATCAACTAAAATACCCTGCCCCTGCAGCACCAAGCCGTCATACCCGAAGTGAACTGAAAACCAATCGAACTGAAGTTTTGTCTTTGAGTCGCATGAACTAATCGCAAAGTCGTCGCCAATGATGACGATTTCTTTCACTCTGATTGAGTTGACATGCTTTTCGGGTTTGATGGCGAATTGATTTCGATATTATAAAACCATAAAACAATATTAGGTCGCTCTGTCGGTGCAGCGGTAAAAACGTAGAGCGAGTTGCCCGAAATTAATTATACGCAACTGAATGAATGCACCACAATCGCATCGTCTCGTTATTTATATGTAGTTCAGTTCAGTTGGAACTTTCTCATAAAATTGCATTGTTACGGGGTGCTTATCATCTTTTATTCGACATAAAAGATCTGTCTAACGGTATTGGGCCATAACATTTTGTTTTTTTTTTTTTTTTGTAACGAATTCATAACACATTCACTTTTCTCATTTGAATTTCGTCGATAACACTTTTTTATCATTTATTACAAAAGCGGACGGCTCCATAGAAAGATTTGGTAATCTCCTATAAAAAAAATATAAAAAAAAACCTTCGCTTTTACACCTTAAACTGGGTCTTTAATCTCTTCCTCTTTGCTCTTTGGTCTACTCACGCCTCTCGAGAACTGAAACTGGTTTCTGTTTGTAGGTTTTTCTCTGCTTCTGTTATGGTTTGCGGTGAAATTTATGAGGCATAAGTTTGGGTTTGAGTTAGGGTTTGGGTTCGGGTCTAGGTCCGAGTTTTATTTGCCATTGTCTGTGATCAGAGGCAAAACGATTTTGGTGCAACTGAAGTGCAGCCGAAATTTCCCGGAAGCTTTTCCGACTTGGAAAAGAAATGTGTGAATTCTGCGAAAGTAGCGGGAATTTTTATTTTTTTTTTTTTTTTATTTGCTTGACTAAATTGAGACCACTGACTAGTGACGCTATCGATATCGGGAGGGGCTTTTATTGCAAAAATGAAAGGGGATTCACTGATAGCAAATTATTGCAATTGAACTCTATTTATAATATGAGTTCCCCCGGAAAAAAAACCTATAAAAGTAGTAACAGATTTAGGACAACTTGCACAATCTATGGGCATTAACAGTCGAATTTCTTTGCAAATTCTAGTCTATTTTTGTGCAGATTCAGATATGTAAATTTCTTTTGGGACTGTGGAACTGGTCGCTCTCGCTTCGATTGTGCCTTCTTGCTGGACTTTCTGCCTCAGTAATTTCTATCGCAGCTTCCTTTCTGAGCTTTGTGCTGCTCCAGTTCCACGCTTAAGTAACACTCTGCGCTTCTTAGCCCACTTCTTTTTCATCTTACTCTTTCCTCCGTTTTCCTCTCATGCCTTCGCTCTCGTTTTGGCGTCTGGCAAGGGTCAAGTGTCATTGACCCAGGCAATGACCTCCACCTTCTCCGGCGAGCCGTCCCCATTACACCTCATACACCTCCCCACTTCGTACATCTCCTTCTTCATCTCCATCACTCTCTCTCTCTCTCTCGCTCTGTCTCTGTGTCTCTTGAACTTGGCTTCGCATCGCTCGTTCGACGACGATCGCCAGCGACAAGTTTGGAGCTTGGCGCATTTGCTGTTTGTTTGTCGTTTGCATTGTTGTTGTTTGCGTTTTTCATTTGCCTCTGTTTGTTGTTTCTCTCTATCCCTCCCTCTCTCTGCACCACCTGCGGGCAGTTGTAATTACAGTCGCGTTGAGTTCTTTGGTCCGCAACGCCATCGGCTTCGTACTGGGATCTGCGGTCTTCTTTTTCGGCCTTTTGATTACCCCAAGCCACTCTGGGCTAACAAGACCAGGTAGCTGATATGTTAGATATGTTTGTACGTAGCTCACATCTGAGTCGATTCCCTCCCTCTGCAGATGAATAATGATGATCTTGCCGCTTTTCTTGGCCATTGTTGAATATTTAATTTACATTTTCAGCTTGAGATCGTGTACGTGTTGGAGGGGGGGTTGGAGGGAGAGGACTTATCTCTTTTTTGACTGGGGGTTTCGGAACCGGGGTTCCATCGTCGCATGTGGCGCCTTGGCTGCAACATTTTGTTGGTGTGACCGGTTTTCGGCAATTTTTACTTTCAATTGCAGCGAAAATTGCCAATGTACATGAAAATCTACCTCGAGTTGCGCTTTGAGACTGGTCTCGCGAATTTGTCGCACTGTCTGAAAACGAAATTTAAACACGGCAATAAAACAGCAAGAAGAAGCAGCAGTTCTGACCGGTTTCCACACTCCGCGCGACAAAAGTTTAATGAGTTTTAAACACGATGAACAAATATTTAAAGCACACGTGTAATTGAAGCGCTCTATAGACGCATAAAAGCTTGATGACTTTTGTGGTTCGCAAGTGCAGGTTCAGTTTGGTTCTGGATCTGACAGATATATATCTGGATTAATTTCAATTACCAAACAAGTAACAAAAGCTTAGCTACCCCTTGCGCACTTTCATAAGCACAGAAACATCACACTTACAGTTCATACCTATTTTCATGGGCGCTGAGCGTGGTTGTCCGAAATTTGTAATATACTCCATCTATAGAAGATATACAGCGAGCTTTATGCCAAATTTTATGTCTCTAGCTTCTATAATAGCTGAGATCTGTGCGTTCAAACAGACAAACTTGAAGTCCACCCTTTCCATGAGTGAGTAATAAGGTGAATAAGTTTTCAAGCCGTGCGAAGTAATTTTCAAGTAGTTACATGCATCATTTGGCAATTAATTTGATTGAAACACACTCATCTCGACTCACAAGATTGTCAATCAGACACCTGCGGACTGACGAATTGCGTGTGCGTGTGTGTGGCAACTCCGTCATCGAAATTTGTCAGCGAAAATGCGAAAATTGGTAAAATGTATCTCTTGTGCTCTCCACATCCTGCTCAGATCGACACGCCGTGTCAATTTGCTGTCCAATCAGTCTGTTTCGCATGACAATTCCCTGTATGCTATCTCTTTCTCGCCCTCTCCGTCTCTCCCCATCTCTCTTGCCGTCTCTTTCGCCTACTCCTACTCTTTGTCTTTGTAATTCTTAAAACAATTTACGTTGAGTTTCGTTTATTTGGGTCATGGACAGTCATCTTCGGTTGATAAGCCTGTCCCCTCCCCTCCTACTCAACCACCTCTTCGACGCCCCTGAGCAACTCTACAGGTTTTTCGACTTTTACTTGCAACTGCAATTGCGAGACAAGGCTAAGCGGAGCGAGTCTCAGTCCCGTATAGCTGACTTTGGTTCCGTCTGTCGATCTTGGACTTGCTGCGCGCGCGGCCAATTTATGTTTTATGGCTTGCCCCTCTCTCTCTCTCTCTCTCTCTCTCTGTTTCTTCACATTATTTTTCGTCTGCAAAACAGCTGTGTTGAGTTATGTCTGCAGTTGTTGCTCGTGTTGTTGTTGCTCGATCAGTTCTGGGTCGCCAGTTTGTTTATCGAGCTTGGCTCTTGTGGCACATCTGATTACCTCTGCGCTGTCGCAGCAGCAGATGCAGCAGCAACAAAAACGTGCAGAGAACAAAAGTAAACAATAGATGTTTTTTGGCCAAAAGAAACGAGCCAAGTTTCACTGAAAGCGACAGCAGCAACAACAACAAAATGTTACCATGACTTTGAGAAAAAGCAACAATGCCAACATGAAACACGAAAGCAAAGTCACAGCAGCCAAAGCAATTAAAAGCAACTCACAAATGTTAAAAAAGCGAAGAAACAGAAGAGCTTCAAAAAAAAAAAAAAAAAAACAAAAAACAGAAAAACACAAAATTTAGTCAACAACTGTGCAAATAGCACACGCCGCACAAGAGAGAGAGAGGAAACTAAAAAAAACAACTTGAACAAAACAAAAAAACAATAAACTAAAGTTGTGGGAGCGAAAAAGCACCCCAAAAAAATAAAGCGAACAACACGCGTGAAACACACAAGAACACAAAAAATAGGCACAATTTACATAAAAACTAAAAAAAAACAAAGCGAAAATGGGAAAATAATAAAGCGAGCACGCTCTCTGCAATGAGGCCGTATGTGCTGGCGCTTACGCGGCGGTGTTCTGCTGCTGCGCTGCCGCTGCGGAGGTGGAGTTAGTCAATGGAACGCCAACGTCAGGGCAGCACAAGAACAAGAACAACAGAAACCAACAGCAACAAGCACGCGCAGCAGCAGGAGCAACGAAGTCGCGACTCGCGAGCGCAGTTGCAGTTGCAGTTGCAGTCGCCGCATTGGCTTGCTCTTTCGCCGTTGCGTCTGCGCAGCCCAGGGCGAAGCGAATTCGCACGGCAAAGGTATGGAAGCTGCGACAATTGCAACAACAATTGCAGGAGCAGAGAGCAGCAACAGGCTTCGCGGCCTACGACCCACGTTTCAGCATATTTTTCAAGCGTTTACTCACCTCGTCGGTCTTTTGCTTCATGACGCTGCTGTTCGGCGTTTCGATGCTCCTTGAGGCTGCAATAATAGCATTTATGGGGAATAATTAACAAAGGAGATCATCAAAAAAAATAACGACAAAACAAATGATAACACTTTCACTTGGAAAAAAAAGAAGCGAAGTACGACAAAATTTTGTAGCTTATTATTATTAATGCAATTAGTATTACAATTTGTAATTGATGGAACCGTGGTTTGCAGCCGCCTCTTTAAATGCTCTTTTCGGTTTTGTTGTTCAGTTGCGCGCGCGCAGAGTAAAAGCAGAAAGCAACGCAGAAAATAAAAGACACAACACAGCGACGACGGCGACAACGGCAACGGCAGCGACGACAACGAGACAAAACAAGAGCGAAATAAAATTGTATTTATCAAATCGTATCAGGAATGAACGCGTTATGCACGACCAGCACGCTGCGCTGCGAAGTTACAACTGACGCGGTTCGACGGAAAGCAACTAGCGATAAACACTGCAGGCAAGCGCAGTGGAAAAGCTTAAATACACGAATACGCACACACACACCCACGAACACAGACGAAACAAGTCGAATGCGAGCTAACGCGCGCAATTAAGTTAGGGTGCCCACTTAGTTTGACGTCGATTGCAGCGCTGACAAGAATTACCTAATTTCTACCTGTTTATCTAGTTGGTATTTTCAATTAAATGTTGCCAGACTGTTGGAAATATATATTCTGAATTTTAACAAAACAAAATAACTAAGGCGCATTTTTAGGCAACAAAATTAACGAAAAAATACATATTTTTTTAATTATCAATTCAATTAAAATTATTACATAGAATTTTATTAAAATGTGTAATTCACATGCAGCAAACTGCACCCGCAAACATCTGGCAGCCCTGCCGCATGCTAAAAATACCAAACTTTTTGGCATTTTGGGTATTAAATCGACTTATCGAACTGTTGTTATCGTTGCCATAACAACTCAAATAATTCAACGGTCAAAACAAAAAACAACAAGCTAACATAACGCAAAATCAAACAATAAGAAAAAAACAAAATAATGATTAAAAACAACGCAATAAAACGCACCGGTATCTATCGGGTAACCGGTGACATGAGGGATTTTCAGCTGGAAATCAAACTGCGACACATGAGCGAATGGCTGCCGGTGCCGAAATTCGAATATGTCGGCGCCGAGAAGAATGTCCACCATACGGAATACTATCCGGACAGTACGCGGGAAAGCAAATGGGATGACTTCTTCATCTATGTGCCGTACGAGGACCAAAACGGGCAGATCTACTGCAACTACTACAAGTTTTCCAATCACAGCAGCAGCGGCTACCCGAGCGGCTTGAGCCGCGGGTACACGAGCCATCTGAGCAGCGGTAGCACGGTGCCCAGCCAGGAGGAACAGCAGCAGCTGCAGCTGCCACAGCCGCCGGGCGATGATTTCTACTCACTGAACCGGGAATTGTGCAATGGCGGTGTGGCGAATCTTTGCATCGGATGGCAGCAAAAATACTTCAGTCGCGATGAGGTGGAGCGCTATGAGGAGTCCGGTACATGCGTGACGGCGTTGCAACGTCGTTATCATCGCTGGACACAGAATGTACGCGAGCTGCAGCGGCGCCATGACCTGGAGCTACAGCGTTTACGCCGACGCAAGTCCAAGTGGAAAACGCTGCCCGAGGATCCGAATTTCGCTGCTCGCACCTGCCTCATTCATACACTCGTCGATGCTGACCACGAGCAGCTGCCCAAGGAGGCACAGCAGTGGCACGATCAGGGCTACCAGCTGATGTATGTCTATGCGCAGCTGCAGCAGGACATCTTGCTGCTCAGTCTACGCTACTCACCCGACCAGGGTCTGCTCTATGTGTATCCGGATTTCAACTTCAGCGCCGACGACATGGACTATGTGCTGGAGATAGACAACGATTGCCGGCAGCTATTTGCCTATGGCTATCAGAATGTGACACCATTAGAGCCGTACCACGACCAAGACCTGAAGAAGGATGATGTAACAGTAAACGACGAAAAGGAGCCGGAGCAGCAGAGCGAAGAGGAACTCGAGGAGGAGGAAGAGCATGAAAAGGACCTGTTACCTCCATCGACTGCCAGCGCGGAGCAGCTGTTGAGCTTCTACCAGGTGCAGCGCGTGCGCTCCGCCGAGCTGCGTCGCCTAATGCAGTTCAATCTGCCGCCAAAGCGCACCCGACGCGTATCGCTGCTGTTGCAGCTGCATGAGGCACAGTACTTCGAGTATCCCAACATTCATGTACGCTACTATTTCAATTTGCCGCCGCATGCGATTCTCGAACCCGTCTATGCCTCCGATCCGTTCCCGCTGCGCGGCGCCACAGCCAGCTGCTTGGGCCGTGGCGCCAGGGGACGCGTCGTGGCGAATCTGTCGCACTGCTGGCAACTCACCTTGCTGTGCGGCGAGGCCCATCAGCCGGACGAACTGCTTCACATCTATTTCGAGGTCATCAGCATTGACAGCTGGCAGCGCGAACGCTGCGAGGGATACGCGCATTTCTCGTGCGCACTGCTTGCGCCGTTGCCGACGGAGGTTGTGACCGGCATTCGGCTGCAGTGCATCCGGCCGTTGGGCAACTGGCTGGACGCACTCAATCGTTACTTCATTGGCGGCCGTGCGTTGTTCGATTTCGTCGGTTACTTCGAAAGCAGCTCACGCGGCAAACTGTTGCACGATCGTCTGGAGAGGAAGACTTCATGCGCCATGCGCAGCACGGGAACGTTGCTCTTCAGTGCACAGAAGTTGCAGCAGCGCCAGCAGCATATGATCGATGAGCTGGACACCGATGACAGCGATGAGAATCTTAGTTCGGATATGGCGAACAGCCGAGGAGGCAGCCGGATGGGAAAGAAAAGCGAGCAGGGTCATGCTACCACATCGACGCTGGAAGAGGTGCTGGCTGCCTATGTAGAGGCAAGGGAGCGCATCAAGTCGCTGCTTGGTGTGGGGCAATAGTAGGAATAGTCGAGCCCCACGGCAATCACGGCGTGGACTGTTGTCTGCTTTTGGGCGGGCCTTCATATTGTCTCCATTGTTGTACAGCAGGTCTGTTGCCTCCTTAGAGGCGCAGTTATCTCTGCTACTTGATATACCATTTTTCCATAAATAGTATATTATATTTTATATTGTATACTTTTGGGTAATCTCGGCTTACAGCTATATTTAAAAGACATGCAATTATAGCAATTAAGCTAAGTTATACGTTTTATGTTCCTAAAGAACATAGACTTTATGTTCCGAAAACCAGCTCTATCACTTCCCCTATTGGGCGCTGTGAAAAAGGGTTTTTATCTCTATATTTTCTGCAGTGTATCAATCACTACAGAATTTTTCACTGTGTAAGGTTTGACTCTAGAGTGTGGACCTGTTTTATTAAATGGTTAATCTTCCCATATTTTTATAAGAAGTCAACACGAAGCGTGTTATTCATTTATAAAAATAAGTTGCATACTTTTAGGCTATTAATATAGCAAGATGCATAGATTAGTGAGTAACCATGCACTGTAAATGAACCGCATACATTGAGTATATGGTTCATCCTTCTACCATAATTGGTAGAAGCATCCCAACTGTAATTCTAGCCATACTGGAATAATTATTGCAGTAAGACAACTCGAACAGAAAGTTAGTTTAGCCATTTTATTTACTACTAATATCACTCAGTGTATATACATATATATATTCATATATAGATTGTCATTGTCATGCACATATTGCGTCTTGTCTGCTGTGCGTGTGTATGTGTGTTTTGGTGGCGGGGGGGAGGAAGAGGGAGGTTTTGGTCGTTCAGGATTGGGAAAGAGAAGGAGTTTTTGTCGTTCTTTAAGGGAATATACATATTACACTAAAGGATGATAAAAAAAATTGCTCTATTTGTTAGATTGCCTGTTGGGAGTTGCGCTTAAAAAAAAAAACTAAATACTTAGCAGCTTACGAGGGTCGCGTATTGGGACGGGGAAACGGGGAGCAAGGGTTACGGGATGTGGATTGAGTGGTGGCAAAAGCGAACTTAAGCCACTGGCAGGTACTGGCGCGAGGGTGTTTCCAATGGCACCGCTGGAGGCTGATAATCGTAGCCGTTGCCGTTGCCGTTGCCGTTGCCATAGTTGCTGCCAGGTCCGAAAGGATTGCCGGAACCGAAACCAGAGCCGGAACCGAAACCAGAGCCGGAACCGAGACCAGAGCCAGAACCGAAACCAGAGCCGGAACCGAAACCAGAGCCAGAACCGAAACCAGAGCCGGAACCGGAACCTGGACCAAAACCGGATCCAGAACCCAAGCCGGAGCCAGCACCGTAGCCATTGTCGTTGGGATTGTAGCCGAGCTGCGGACCCGGTGCCGAGTAGCTGTAATCATCGCCGCTCTGGCCACTGCCGCGCAACGGACCACCCTGGTCGGCGTTCAGGCTCTGCTGCAGGAACTGGAAGCGATTCTTGTTGCCCAACAGGCTGCTGGGATCCACGCTGGGACGCTTGCCGGCCGGAGCAATAGGTTGAGGCCTGCGAAATTCCACAATAAACAACGAGAACAGGCTATAGCAAACTGTATCTACGGCAGTGAGCTGTTAAGCTAACTTACTCGGGAATATCCAGATCCAATTCGGTAATGGGATGGTAACCGAATTCATCGGCCGTGTAACGGGTCTTGTAACGCTTGCCATCGGCACCGGTAAACGAGTAGGAGCCGCTCACCACGAACGTTTTATCATCCTTCAGCTTGCCCACGCTGCTCACCTCAATGCCGTTCTGGGTCTTCAGTCTGTCAAAGAGTTGGAGAAGATATTATTAGCTAGAGCACAAAGATGTAAGTACTATATGTATATACTGTACTAAACTCTATACGGGTTTCGGTTTATTTGCAGAGACTTAATATCCCCTTCTACAGAGTGTTACAACTCTTTTCAACCCATTTCATCTCACCTTTCACAAGATGTAATTTTGTTCATCCATTTCCATCTACAACATGCTGTAACTGTTCGCATATCATACCACTTTATACAGGATGTAACTATTTCCAACCCATCCTCTACAGGGTGTATGTATTCCTGCTCTATTTCACTTTCTACAGAGTGTAACTTTTCATATTTCCATCCACCTTCTACAGGCTGTTACTATTCACATTCCATCTTCTACAGGGTATTACTATTCATATTTAATTCCAACTTACTAATTCTTACTAATTTAAGACGAGTCGGGTATATTTTTTATTACTCACTCGAGCTTGAACTTCTTGCCGGAATTGTAGTTCTGCAGTTTTTCGGTTTTGGCCTTCATGACGTCACCGATGAAGTGCACCGCCGGCTTGTCGTCATCGATGTCCTCGGGCAGGGTATACACATCGCTGGGATCGTATTTGAATAATTCCAGATTACGATCTGTCAGGTGCTTGACATCGGCAGCCGCAAGCGCCACAAAGCATAAAAGCAACTAAAGGCGAAGAGTAGAGAAGAGAAGAGAAGGAGGATTATGCGATTAGTTGATTGGATCATTTTCGTATATGCACATAAACGAAGCTGTCACCCAAGTTCGAGCGCGCCAAACGAGTTTCGAGCAAGAGAGAGACAGAGACAGAGAGAGAGGGAGATGCGTATATACGGTATACGGTCTGTGTTATTTTTACGATTGGGGTATATAAATCACGGGCTAGTGTCATGTGTCACACGAGTTGTCTCTGCTTGCTGCATTTAATGTTTCCATTTTTAATCGGCTGCAACAGCAACAACAGCGGCCAAAGAGGCGGCAATTAATTAAAGTCGCACGCGTTTTGCCAGCGTTTTGTTGGCGTCTTTAAACGCTCGCTGGTTCGCCTCGTCTTGCCTTGACTGTCGCGTCGCTTTGTCTCGCGCGTTTCGCTGCTGCTGCTGCTTTAATTCGCGTTGTATTTGTTGTTGTGGCTACTAATGTGTTTCCGATTTATTTTTGTTTGTTAAAACCGTTTTAATGTATTGCCGTTTGCCTTTCTAGTTGATCGTCGCGTCAAATTCTTGTTGAGAGAGATAGAGAGAGAGCGAGCGCGTAGTGAGGGAAACAGACGCAGCTACGTTGCCTTAACCCTTAGTGTGTCCTGCGGCCTTTAGTCCTTAGTCAGTGAGAGTATTTGGTAAAATAAATTAAATAATAAAACTAGAATCTATTTTAAATGAAAAACTTAATTAAAGTGATCACCGTCTAAATTTATTGCAGCATATATCAAAATATTTTCTAATACTTTATATATTTAATAATAATATAAAAAAAAATTTCTTTTTCCTTAATAAACATTTTTGTTATAATTCTATGTCTCAACGATTGAACTGTTATTTTTATCGAATATCCGTGAATGAATATCTTTTTCGAGCTAAGTTCAGCAAGGATTTCTGAAAACGTTATACGCCTGAATTATGTATTTTTCTGAATCAATTAGTTTGCTCAATCTTCACACTGAACTACACATTTTTTGCGTTAAAAAGTTAGCAACTAATTTAAAATAGCTAAAACCACTTAACACATGCGATCACTTCTTGCTTTTTTTTGCACACGATAAAAAAAATTACAATTTGTTCGTTGTTGATTTTCTTTTTTGCGAATATTAAACACAGAAATCGCTGAATTTTTTTTTTTTTGCTTTTCTTGTTTACTTAGTTCGAATTCCCGGATTGTTTGTTTCTTTGCGGCGATGCTTCAGCACTTGTCACACTGTTTATTTTGTTTTTTTTTTTTTATTTATCTCAATCTGTGGAGGAACTTACAAAACTCTTCATGTCTGTGAGTGTGTGTGAGGAGTGGAGTTTCAAAAAAATATCCTAAAAACGTCCCAAGATTCGTAGCGAGAAACGTGCGTTGCGCACAGGTTCTAACAAATAAATACAAATGCTGCCACTTCTTGTTTCCTTATATATGATCTTTTTGATAAAACCCCAAGCCGAACACTAGGTGAAAAAAAAAAAAAAAAAATGCTCAGCAACGCTGCCGGCGTCGCACGCTCGCACGCAGCAAAAAAAAAAAAAAAAAAAATAGATAGATGGGGAAAAAAAAAGAAGACCTAACCGAACCGGACAACGAACCGCAGCAGCAGCGGCAGCAGCAGCCGCGCAGTCGCAGCATCGGCCGCAGTCGCGCGATGCGGACATGGCGAGAACGTCGCAGGTTGTCAACGTAACGTTGCCTTGTGTTACGTTATGCTGCCGCATATACCCTATACGAAGGTGTTGGATGAGCTGCGCATTGAAATGGGGAAGCTTTTTAGCTACAGATTGATTAATAGGTTCCCCAGTTCCGCCAGGCATTTTGAATATATCGATTTATCAGCGATACGTCGCATATTTCAATTACGATTTTGATTGCGTTTTCAGCTGATTCACTGCGTTCAACGTAATTACTGTACTGCACAATGGGAGTTTCGTTGCCATTTCTAATTAAAATGTTTTTAACCATTTCCGCTTCCGTAGTTTAATACCAAAATGTGTTATGCAACAAACTTGATCCTATACAATTTCCCTTAGATACTCTCGAAGTCAACTCAGGCCAAAGATTATGTGCAATTTTTTTAAGTAAAACAAAAGGTATATACGAAAATTAAATAAAGAAATTATATGTTTATTATTGTCTATAGTATTTAATATTTTCTTTAGTATAATGTATTTTTCTAAGCACAACAACGAAAGTTGAGGGCATAATAAATCGATGCACCGTATCTGTTAGTCGATCACAGCAATTTTAGGTATTCCCCACTTGTTTTGGGTTGCTGGGTTGTTGGGTTGTTGGGTCGTCTGCACGGCAGATGTAACTGTTTTGGGCCAGGGCAGCATGGGCGGTTCGCGAGGGCGCTACTAATCTGGTTTGATGGGCCAACTATATATATACACATGTGTGTGTGCGTGTGCGTGTGTGTGTCTGTGTAGAAAACAACAAATTAGAAAACCGCCATCATCGAATTAGCATACGCGTTTAAGTTTAATGATTTTTACTGAGTGTGTATGTGTTAGCTCTCGTATATACATAAATCTATATATATAAATATATATGTATTTAATTTTTTCCGATTTTTTCTCTTTTATTTTTATATTTTTTTTCTTTTTTGCTCACATTCATTTTTTATAAAGCGTACAAATTCGTTTTTATTTTTCTTCTATGGTCGGGGGAAAACATGCATGGAAGCGCTAATATATGCGCAACGTTCGACGTTCAGTTCGATTCCGATTCTAGATCCCAATGATCTCAAGTCGAGCTAATCAAATTGTTGCGAATGATGAACCAACGCCGACGCAATGGAACTGAATTTATTTCGTTTGTGTGTGTTTTTTTCCTCTTTCTTTGAGTTTGATAAATGTGCCTACAGCATGAGAAGGTTCTCAGGCATTTCAGCCATAGCATAGCATATCATACCATCACCTAATACCGGTGGTTATGTATTTGCCTGGTTCTTGTATGTTAATCCAATGCCTCGTTTAACCTTCACTTAATTAGTCCGTTCATTTCGTTCCGTTCCGTTTGGGCCTTATCACATTTATCACAACAGACAGACGGACAGGCAGACAGATGGACAGACGGTCAAGCAGACAGACGGACAGACAAGCAATCGAATTTGAATGCTGAATGAGCGCTGAACCCATCGCAGCCATCGCTTAAATCAACTTTAAACTGCTAACCCGATGCTTCTTCGCCATCAACATCATAAAAAACACTTAAAAACATTTTAAGCTATCGAATTTCGAATTTTGTATGCCTTGTGCCTTGTTGACAATTTTCATGGGACCGTTTCGCCGTGTGCTAAATCAATAAATTTATGGTATATCTGTTTTTTTTTTTTTTTGCCAACAAATTTCATCATTAGATTTAAGATAAGTATAAAGATGCTTTCAAAATGTTTTGCGTATGAATTTCAGCGACGAAATCCAATATTTGCGATTTGCGGACAATTTGAATGATTTTCTGCCCTGTTGCCAATTTTCAGACCAGTCACTGTTGCCCAACTTCAGCAACTGCCCAGAAAAGCATTGAAAATGCCTCAAAAATATGATTTAAATATATATGCCAAACCCAAAATGAGACCTCAACTCGAGTCTCGAGAACCAATCAGACCGGACAAACAACAACGATGGGTATTATTATCAATAATGATCGTTCGTTTAATGTTCGTTTATGCTTAATAACCAAAACGAATGCCGCTTGGCATTCGCATTCATGCTTAGTCAGCGTGCAAGTCGGAATCGAAAAATCGAAATCAAAATCGAAGTCAGACTCGGATTCGGAATTGGCTTTAATCTTTGACTTGGAGCGGTCCATTGGGCCATCGCAGCGCATCTACGATATCTGACAATTTATTTTAGCCGGTAATTTCAGAATTAATGAGAACGTTAAACGCTTTCAACAGCTTGTCAGTTGGTTAAGAGATTCGTCTGCCAGAAGGCGATCATGATCACGTTATTAACGATCATGTTCACGATGTATTTCGCCTTGGATTTTGATGTGTCTATCTATCTGTCCATCTGATGAGTTTTCTGACTATCCGTCCCGCCTGTCCGTCCGTTTCGTTATGCATAACAAGCGCGAAGAGCAGCAAATGAAACATCTCGACAAGATCTTTAACACAAACTACATGAACAGAAGACGCCCAAAAAACGATCCGCGCTGCCCAAAACTGATTTATTTGTCACGCCTCATTGACAGTTAGTGGAGTGATGTCTTTACCGTAGGGGGCCGCCAAACTAGTTTCGAACATTACGAATTTACGAGCTCGACTGAATCACTATGGTGCACTGGATAAAAGAATGGTTGCCATTAATGTTGGATCGATCTAAATGCGATGGAAGGCTGAAGATTTATCTGATTTAGGTCTGAGCTCTGACTGAGCTTTAATTGAGCTATTCTTCTCGAGCTTAAGCCTATTTGTAGGCCGATCTGAATCAGCAGCTTACAAATCTTGTTCGTATACAATCATTCTTCAGTTCTTAAGAACTGCTCACCTTCTTTCTTTTATGTTTTTTTTTTTTTTTCGGTGTTAATCAGCTCTCCGATCTTTTAACATAAAACCTTAGCTGATGTTCCGTTCTTACGAGTAGTGAATCTTCTATAGAAATGAACTCAATTCCTGGAACTCATTAGGCTATCTCCTCGGTCTCGCAGAAAGCTGGCACTTATGTAAATTTATGCGATTGCAATTCTTCATAACTTAATATCGATTCTACTGGCTTCAAACATAAAATTCCCCATTTAACTCGAACTGAATTATTCGTTTACCATCGAATGGGTAAAAGCTACGCTGTATTATGTGTATATTTTGCACATGCAAATATCGATACATTATCGATAACATAACAATTATTGCTCTGTTTTTAGTTCATTTGCAATTTTAATGCGATTGACAGCGAAAAGAAAGTGTTTCGTCTTTCGCATTGGCAAATTAACAGATATTCCGGCGAAACAATGAAGACGACAACAGAGTCGATAACAACAACAGCAATCGATAACAACAACAACAACAACGAAAGCTTCGGAAGACTTGTTACGCATCTTCTTTGAAATGCGCCGAATCTGAATCCGAATTCGAGTTCGTTTATTTTTTCTTATTATTCAAGACATTTTTTATTATGAGGTTTTTTTTTTGGTTTTGTTGTTTTTCGATAGATAATAAAGAAGGCAATTAAAAACGCGAATCGATAAATTAGCAATTATGAAGAGACAGCAACAAGCAACAGAAACAAACCACCGCACAGCGATTCTGCAGACAGGCGGATTCTTGGTTCGCTCGATCGAGTGATCGCTCGATTAATCTCTCTAACGAAATCGCCTCAACTTACCGCAAGATATACCTCATACCCTACCCCATCTTGTGCGCGATATGTAAAATTATGTAAAGTTCAAGGCGTGAATGATTTGTAAGCATGGGATCATGCGCTATATTTGTAAGCCATGACTAAGTCGACTTAAGATTAAGCAACTTAAGACAAAAGCTGGTTGCTATGAGGCGAAAATTCTTTAGATTTGTATTTAGATTTATAGTACGATTACACAGACTGCCTGCTGCAATATCGCATATGCATATATACTCTTAATCTATCATTGTGATAGAAGGTTTGCCTTGCAGCTACCCTTCCCAAACAAAAGGTGAACACAATTAGCAATTGGCTTACAATTCGATTATCGCATCGTCTAATCACATTTCGCAAATTGCACTTAATATGATCATTAAAAACCGGACTTCCGTTCGCCCAAAAATTCGTATAAAATGAGAAATCCAAAATTAATGAAGTGAAACAAACTATACTATGTGGTAGTATAGTATGCTATAATCAAACTCGCTTGGAGCCTTAAAAATAGCTCTACTCCAGCTGTCAGATTTAGAGCAACTTGTCTTGGCTATTAATTCAAATTATTATAATTGATATTTTATGGCTGCATTTGGACGCCATGTGCCGCCATATGTGCTTCAATACGCTCGCTCGATTCCAGCTTTAGTATGCCGCCCCGCACAGTGCCTGCTCGATTTGCTAAACTGGTCGTTTTCGTTGTTGTTGCTATGTCGACAGTTCTGGATCATAAACAATATCTAACTGGACAAATATTTGAATACCCGCACATGCATTGGACTGAACTAAGGGTAGATTCGCAGAATTGCGATCATTTCTTGGTTGGTTATGCCAGTTTCTGAAAGGTTTTACAGGCTAAGGATCGTACAGAAGTTCTCCTTCTTAATAACCTCTCTAATCTTGCCCTAATCTTCACCCGTTCTCCCCCTCTTCCGACTTCCCTGAGATATCGTCAACTGGGAAAGGTATTCTTTAGTCGGGAGAGCTGCCAGTCTTCCCAACTTCAGATTAAGGAAATACACCAGGCTAACAGCAAGCATGGGGTAATCGGGCAACAACAGCAATTAGAATCGAACAAAAAATAGCAGAAAAAAATATGTATTTTTTTTTTTTTTTTTTTTTTTGGCAACGGCAACAGCAGCAATAGAATCAGAATCGATTCTAAATCTGAATCCGAATTGGAATCAGGTTTTCGATTTTGGTTATCGGTTCTGGTTCTCGCCGTCGATCCGTCGATCGACCGGTTATGCAGATCAGTTTTTTAGCCGTATCTTCTTCTCGTCGTCGTCATCTTCTTCTTCTTCGGCTCATGCATCTTCTTCCTCGCCGTTTGCCACTTGCTCCTTTTTATGGGTGTTTTTATGATACGCGCCGTGTGTTTTCTACTTTTTCGCATATGTTTATAATGCCTTACAGATAAATAACCGATTCGATATTTGCATAAGCTAAATAGAAAGCTAAACACGTTTTGCTTTTACCCCGAAAACGTATTTTTTTTTTGTGTCTACTTCTTCTCTCTTCAAATTTGTCTCTGTTTTTTGTTTTATTCGATTGTATCATAGTATTTTCTTGTTTATGGCATAGATTGGGTAGGTGGATCAACAAATCGTAGTAGTAGAGTAGGCAGTCCATTCTTTCAGGAACTGCGAACCAGTTCGCTCCCCACCCCGGTCCCCTGCCCGCCACCGAGTGAGTACTCGCCATATCTATCGATCCATATCGATCGCTTCATCAATGATCTCAGCTCAATTGGGGTGTGACTATAGCGAAGCCTGGCCAAACCTTCGTATCTGCTGCATTTCCCGATCTCATCACGCCTCGTACAACGATCATGCTGGATCGACAAGTATGTTGATGGACTGATCGATACCCTACAAATATATCATGCACTAAAACTAAATATTGAAGCTAATTGCCCCAAATTGTACTGAATGAATAGACAAATCGTGAGGGGAATCGAAAATTATGATAGTGTCAAGATAATTATATCCTTATTTGTCGACTTTATGGCATGTGGGTATATGTACAATGTCATAAAAGGCAAGCCGTGAAAACGCCATAAAACTGATCATTATGTTTATGATACGATTGTCGAGCTGTCGCTACATCTGCCTCCATGTATCCCACCGCTCTCTCCATCGCTCTCTCACTTCTTCCCTGTCTTGCTTTTTCTGCTGTTTTAACTTTTAATTATAATTTGAATACTAATTATATTAAAAGTCTTCACAAATAAATCTCCCAGTCGTTTTCGATTGTTTCATAGAAAGATTCACAACCCCCCCCCCCCCCTCGCTCCACGCTCCCCTCCCCCTTTGAACAATCTTTACGAGTTGTTTATTTAATAATAGTCGAATTTATTTGAGTTTTCCGCAACGCCCAGAGATGCTATAAAAGTCGGAGCCAAGCGGGTTTCTCGCCGCGTCTAATGGCTCGTTAACTTTATGACAGACTGCGTGAGGCATGTGTGTGAGTGTGTGTGTGTGTGTGTGTCTTGCTATAAATAGCCAAATCAAGTACTATAAAACATCGAAACTTATATTAAGTCTGACTAGTTCCAATTTATAGCATCCATTTCATGCTGCAAACGATAGAAAGGTTTCCCAAATTAACTGCACGATCATAAATCAATCATCTGCAACGCAGATATGTCAGCAAATGCAAATGAATCGATTTAATAATCGAAAGTCATTTGAGAGTGTTTTGCAAAACAATCGATGAGGCCGGCAATCAAGCGGGAACTTGAATTTTGTATATTTACGATACAAATTATTCATTTTATACATGATTGATGTAGGGATGTCTGTTGCCTAGGAAGACCTGCAGAAAAGCATTCAATTTTCTAGCTTGAAATCGTAGTTAACAGCGTAGAAATAGCAATCAAGCCAGATCTTTATTTAGCACCTTCAATCAGTCAATCAAGCTATCAATCGCCTTAATTTCCGCTCCATTTTACAAACAGACTAGTCGCAGGTGATTGACAAGCGACGCTCGATTTGAAACCTTCTAAAGATCAAAAACACTTGCTCCACTTCCAAAGGTTTACACTGCCAGACAGAGCGACGGCTCCAAGAAACCGGAGACGACACAGACAAGCACACGCACGCACACGCACGCACACGCACGCACACACACGCACACGGAGAGCGAGAGGCGCGCGAGAGCAAGCAGCAGCATCGCGGCGAACACAGTGGGCTGGCAGTGCGCAGAGAGAGAGAGGCTGCTGCTGCTGCGAGAGAGAGCTGAGCAGGGCAGAGTTTGTGCATGGGCAGAGACGCAGCGCGTGCGCTAGTGACAGCAACAACAAGACAACAACAACAACAACACAACAATGGCCGCAGGCAGTACAGTTAGCTAGTTAGTTAGGCAAGCGCGTGTGTTTGCTTGCGTTGGTGTGTGTGTGTGTGTGGAGCGACGCGTGCGCCACATGCGCAGCTCGTGCGTCTCTCTCTCTCTCACACCCGGTGCTTACACATACCGCGGCTCGCATGGAACTGAATTAATTTCGATATGTCGCTTATCGTTGCTTTCGATTAATTTGTTGCTTTCTTTCCTGCAGCGCATTTAACGCTCGATTCATTGTTCTTGTCTTGCCTTTTGTGTGCGCCGTCATAATTTGCACCTGCACGAGAAACCGTCGATTGCAAATTAGGTTCATCAAGGCGCGGCAGGTGAGCCAGCCAGCCAGTCAGCACAGTGACTGATGCCAGTTGATGGTCATGCGAGTGTGTGCAGCAGATGATCGATATTTATTGATGATAAATTCATTGATACATTGCGTAAGTCACGGCGAACTGATTGATTCACTGGCAATTCACCGTTTTGAGTCACTGTTATTTCACAACATCCGTGTGAAGCAGTTGTAGAATTAATTTATCGATTAATCGATAGTTGATTTGATTGAAGTTGAGTGCATTGATTGATTCACTTGCAGATGAATCAGTGACTAACTTAAATGTGTTCATTGTTTTGTTGTTGATTAAAAGGCAATGATTAAATGATGAATTGAATACAGATTGATGAAATATAGCATTGATTGGGTATCATATCTTATCAGCTTCAACTATTCTGGCAAACTTCTTTGAACTCCTTGGAGCTGATTAGATTAATGATAGAGCGAAGCCGAAGTTACAGCTAAATTGTGAACGCCGCTAGGGTTCAAGCTTTTTTCTCTTCTCTACTCATCAGATCAATTGATTATAATTATGGGCTTGGACACAGATCCGCTTCGGCGAACTTCGCTGGCAGGCACTGTGCGCGCTTGTCTCAAGCTGCGCCATGTGCCCGCTCGGCTCGAAACTCGTTTTGCCCATTAGATGGACCGCAGATCCGACAGATAGATCCCCCCGCCAACACCTAGCACCCCAAAAAACTAGAGACACATCTGAGTAATACATCATTTTGCCCTGCCTCTGTCTGTGTGTGTGTGTGTGTGTGTGTGAGAGTGGCGGCTATTATCATCGACTTTAATGGACACACTAACCAAATCGATGCGGATCGATTCGATATTTCCGCCTGCTGCTTAGGCGCAGCACTACGCGCAGTCAATTAATCTAACATAAGACAGAGAGAGACAGAGACAGAGAGAAAGATAGCGAGAGAGAGAAAGAGAGAGGGTCTAGAGCTGAATCCGGTGCCGAATCCAGATAAATTGTTATAAATGTCTTTGCGAATTAAGTTCATAAATTAAAGAGGCGAATAAATAAAATGTCAGCCATAAATTGCCAGTTGTTCCAATAGTTGAAAGTTGTGTGTGAGCTACGATTTGATGACGTCGGTTTTTTAGGCTGATTCTACTCTATATATAGAGTATACATATTGCTGTAGCTATCAACTCGAAGCAAAATATATTACTTGATTTATCGATTCTAAACTTTTAAGCAAAAGGATTTCATTATTCATTATTCTCTAATAATAAAGTAAGGTTAAGTGCGGCTCCATTACTCAAATACCACACTTTGCCTTTGCTTCAATTTTTTGGTTAGGGTATTCAAACTGCGCATTGCTATATTTTATTGTTCTAGCTCAACTGGCCAGCATGTCTTAAGATTAATTAAATAATGTATAAATTATAATCAGCTATGCATGCGTGCACGTTTGTTTGCCTAATTGAATCGATTGCGGCAAAGGTGAAAGGTTATTGCGCAGTTGCCCAGCTCCATTTGCTACTTCTTCTTCTTCTTCTTCTTCCACGCTGTTTGGGCAATGCGGAAGCAAAGTCGCAGCGCCTGTTGGCAGGCAAACTCTACCTGAGCGAGCCGCCATTTTACTTTTTCGAACATTTTACTCTGCGCTGAAAAGCAGGCAATGCTATTGCTTTTGCCGCCGCCAAGCCGTGGATTTAAAAATGCGCTAAAAAGCATGCAACGAAATTCGCCCATAACGTTCACATCAACTTTTGCTTCACTTTTCGTTTTGTTTTGTTTCATTTCTGTTTTTTATTATTTTTGTTTTATATTGATTTCGTTTTTTTTTTTAGGATTTATACAATAACTTAACATTTTGTTTGGAATCGGAAATATACAATATTAAATATTGATTTTAGTTTACGGATTTTATTTGTTTTTCTTCTTTTTCTTTTGCTTGCTTGATTTGCTTTTGTTCTCGTTTTGTTTTTGATTTGCTTCTGTTTTTCTTTTGTTGATTCTCAATATTTGTATAGCTGTTGTTGTTGTTGTTGCACTTTATTCGAAATTTAATTAGCACATGCTTTGGGGTTGGCTATTACATAGAGAGGTGTACGTATTGTATGCAGATGTTTGTATGTATGTATATATATAATTTCTGTTCCATTTAATAATATTATTTTTATTACATTTATCAAATGCAGCACATTAATGCTTAGGCTGTATGTGTGTGTGTGTGTGTCTGTTTTTGTGTTTGTAAGAGACCGTGTGTATGTATATCTGTGTGTGTGTGGCGGTTCATATCGGTGTTCTATTTGGTTTAGTAGCAGGTGTCAAGGCACACACACATACACGTGCACGCACGCACAGACAAGTATCTGGAAGAAGAGCATGTGGAAAGGAAGAGCCGTAGAAAGCAGCCAAAATAGGTCGCGCATAGGTCGATAGATCGATGTGTGCGTATTTCATGCGTGTGTGAAAAGTTCAATTGGTTCGCTTTTATTAACCTCATCCTTATTCTTATTCTTATTCTTCCTTTTGTACGCTTTAAGCTCCCTCTGCTCTTTCTACTTCTTTTCCCCATTCTTCGTCCTCCACTGCTTCGCTTTAAGACCGAGAGAAACGAAAGCTTTTACGCTGTTTGCTGTATTCTCTTTCATGCTGTATTTCTGCACATTTATGCACGTGAGTGTGTGTGTGTGTGTAAATATGTATACGTATGTGTGGTTGTATGTGTGTGTGTGTATATATTTGTTGTATATTTTGTTTAAGGTTTAACATTTAATTTAATTTCTTTACTTTTCTTCGTCATATAAATAGAAAATAAATACATTTTTGTTTTTTTTTCTTGTTTTCTTCTCTGTTTTTCATTTTTTTTCTCGGTTTTTTCTCACTTGTTTTTCTCATTTCTCATGCATGCAGGCAAAACTGTTTTTCGACTTTTTAAATTTCCCTTTAAAAAGCTGCACTAATTTTACAAATACGAAAAAAAATATATATTATATATATGTATGTATGTATATAAAGTCGAGTCACATTACAAAAAAAAAAATGTAGAAGGTAAAACCAAGGAAATTATACAAATATACTATGTATAAATATATATACACACATATAGAATGTATATATGCATATGTATACATATACTATATCCAGACTAACAAATATATATATTCATATATATATCATAGTTACATTCTGCTTTAAATTGAAGCTGCGACTGACTGCAACGTGGGTTAGACAGCGATAGCAACAGCTTTAGCGTGCTGCCAGAGCGAGACGGCAACAGCTTGGTTTGTGTTAAGTGTGTTTTTCGGTTCATTTTCTTCATCTCCGTGCTGCTGTCTTCGCGGTGTCTGTGGAGAGAGCTCTTCGATTTGTGTATGTGTGTGGTGGTTTTCGCTTAGTTTCTAATGCTTTTCTCGCTGTTTTCTACTGTACTTCGCTTTCTAACTCTCTACCTCTTTCTATTGTTCTCGCTATCAACAGCTTCAGTTTCGTTTTGTTCCCCCTGCGTCGTAAATCAACATTAACATTAAATATTATACGCCCCGCCCTCTTATGCTGCTTGCGCCCACGTCGATTGTTCCACTCGTTTCCCGCTGCCGTTCCTCATCCAGCTGCTGCTGTTGCTCTGCTCCGCCTCTGCTCTTGTTGTTCTTGTCGTCGTCCTTGTCTCGCTCCTGTTCGATTATTGCACCACACAGCAGCCCTTCTTCTTGTTCTTCTTCTCATCGATGACCACGTGACTAGCCGAAGTTGGTCCTGGCACCACCTGCTTTGAGACCTGACCCAGCGAAGTGACACCGTTATTACTCTCTGCCTTGCCACCGCCACCGCCACCAGCTGCAGCTGCTCCACCTGCACCACCGGCTGCCGCATTGGCACCTCCTTTGCTGCCGTGGGAATTTGTACCATTTTGTGCTGTCGCCTGATTCTGCGAGATCTGAAAGAGGAAGAGAACGTAAGTGATTTGCTTTGCTATATAGAATGATAGATATAAGCATGATCAGCGAGTGGAGTGGAGGCGAAGTTGTGACCACATCGCATTAGCACAAATTAGAGATAGATTATATATAGCTTGACCTACATTAACATTATTAATAAAGACTGTAAGCTATGGTTGACTGATTTAGTTTTGTGTATACACTGTAAATAATATTCAATATATAGATATTGAAGCTAAACCTGTCTCTGACACGTATATAATACAACTGCACTATAAATTAAAGCTAGAAGTCAATTAAATAATAGATCAGCATATTTTTCTGTCAATATGCGCCCAATAGGCATAAAGAAAAGGGTTTAGATTAACATTAGATCATAAAGTTTGGTTCTTGAGGCGAATTACCTCAAATTCGACAAGTCTTCTTATCAAACAAACATAACTCATTGTCTACTACATATATCTGTTGTACATATAGATATAGAACATTTACTAATCTCATTAATACTGTGAAAGTGTCTGCATACACGAGTGTCTATATAAGTAGATAGAAGACGTTTTTTTGCGGTCTAATTGGCCTTCATAAAACACAGCTCTCTAATTCTGATGTAACTAGACAGTGAGTAGACCCAATACAGGTCTATGAAATCTTATCTTTATCTATAGATCGACTTTAACAGTTCCTCTGGCGATGACCTCATAATTATAGAGTGCTTTGCAGCTTGTGTGCTTACACTTGTTTTGGTTACGCTCTCGCCTATAACAGTGCTCGTTCCGTTGCAATTGTCGTCGCCGTGCTGTGCGTTGCCATTGCCTATTGTACGATCCTCTGTGGGCGTGATGGGTTTGCCACCTGAGACGAAAAGAGAGAATAATATTAGAAAGAGAATAGCAGAGAACTAGATCACGTATTCTTACCACGTATCATGCTAACAATTTCATCAGCCTCTCTAGACAAATCGCCGCCTGGGCGAAATGGATTATCCCAGCCGGAGTCAGTGCTGTGAAATGCAAATGCAAAATGAAATTAGTGTTATTTACATTGGGTTTTTTTTTAAGATAAATCAGAAATTACCTCTGCTGTCTGTCATAAGCGGGTCCCAGGCCGACCGTGGGCTGCATCGTCGCCGTCGCCGTCGTCATCGTAGTGTAGTCTAAATTGCAATTGTAGCTGCTAAACGTATTATCTAGATTATCGCTATAGTCGACCGGCGGACAGATCTGTTGCGGTTGACTGCTCTGATATATGGAAACGCGCACAATCGAACGTTCCGATCTGTAATGGAATTGAGAATCAAATGAAATGAATGAATAAAGTCGCTGGCAACAGTGTCGAAAAGGCAATATTAGTAAGAAACAAATCAAATCAAATCGAAATACAACCCGAGCAACTGCGTCATATGTTACCCGAATAGCTACACGCCCTCCATCGTCACCAACCCCCCTCCCCACAACCCACTGACTCAATGAAACCCCCGAAAACGCATTCAATGTCAATTAAATTAAGCAATTTGCCAATTGCGCCACATCAGGCGCGATTTGAACTTTTCCAATTTCAATTTCAATTTATTTCGATTCGTTACGAGATTTCGCGCAAATGGAAACTGACTGACAACCGGACCGGACCACAAATCTTGGCCAGTACCCGCTAACCGGAACACTCCCCCCCTCCCCTCACACGACTGTTTGACAAGTTTTCGCAGTGTGATTATATAACGCCGTGCACTGAGAGCATCAAACTGCAAGAGTTAATCAAATTATTAGCGTCTACTGCCAATATTTAATAAAGGCTTTAACTTTTAATTACAGAGAATCCATGATTTGTTAGTTTTTTATTGCTTTTAACTATTGTATTCACACTTCAGGTTGCATTTATGCTTTCAGAGGTTCCTATTTACCAGCTAGTTGCGCTGACATGCGCTTTAACTTGAGGTTAGAGTTCAAATCATGTTAAACTGAGCATGTATAGGGTTAATACTGACTTTAAAGTTCAGAATACAACATAGTAAGCGCAATTTTGTTGTTTTAGCAACTAGTTTTGTAATTCAATTGTCGTTTGCGCTTGTTTTTTACTTTAACCTCAGGTTAAAGACAATAAACTCCATTGGAATTAATTTTCAGCTTAGTTTCAGAAAGAAAATGTACAAAATTCGAATAAAATTCAAGTCTTTGAAAAAACTCAAATTGCATACTAAAAACTAAACATGAAGGTTCATTTTGACGCACGAACATGAGAAAACGTGCCTCAGGCAGCACTTGAAGCGGTTGAGAATTATAAATTAAATCTGTGTGTGAAAATTCGCTTTAAATACGTACGTTTATGACCTTCAACTGAAGAGGGAGTACAGAAAAACAATAAAATAGGGAAGGATGCGGTTAACAGCTTTCAGCACCCTGTATTGCCTCTCTCTCGCTCTCTCTCTCTCTCCCGGCTTGCTTGCATAACTTTTACGACTGGCAAAGAACTTTGTAACTTCTTTCCTTCTTTTTTTTGTACAATTCACAACTGGTTCTAGTTTTGAAAGTTTTCTCAGGAAGCCTCAGAGCTTAAAATAAAAGAGATTGTCCCAAAGGTAACTCACTCTACGGGTAACCTTATTATTTTTTTCTTTTTTTTTTTGTTCTCTCGGTTCTCTTTCTTCTTTTGACAAGAAGAAATAACTAACTTGGCTTCGTCCGTCCATAATTTCGCCCAATCTGTCTGTTCGTCTTTCTTTCTAATTCTATTTCTATTTCTAGCTTGTTTTGTTGCTTCCAAGAAGAAGAAGAAGAGACAAAGAATGGAGTTAAGAACCGATATGTTCTTAACTTTTGTTTAGATGTATCTACGTGCTGCTGCTGTTGGCCCTGAGTATGGCTCCAAGTTGGGGCTTGTTGTTTGACGGCTTGGACCGTGATATGATCTATGTATGATGATCGTTCTCTCTCCCCTTCCCCCTTTGGCCATCTGCTGAGAGAGGCAGTAGTTGTCGTGCCTACTTTGCCAGTCATGTTTCAGTTTTTGTATACTATCGAATGGAATCAAAACGATTTCGTCATTTCGAATGCCACAGTAAAGCAGCGTTTTTTATCTGTTTACAATCCAAATACACTTCATAAGTTCAGACTTGTTCGACTTGTTGTTGCTCTCGTAGTTCGTGTTCTTGTTGTTATTGTCAGCTCATTGAGCATGTGAAGATTACGTCATATGCCGAAATTGATATGCGAATGCGACAACAATAACAACAACAACAAAGCAACTCACAACTGTAACAAGTTCGCAACAAGCTGTAACACTCACAACAACAAAAACAACAAAACAAGTTATCGAATTCTCGCTACTCGAGTGTTTTAGCTGTCATCTTTGCGACATGAACTTCCTTTCGATAAGTGTTACAACAAACTTGTTGCAGCAGCCAGCTTCTGGCACGCAGCGTGGGAGACGAGCAGCGGCGCGGCGCAACGCAGCGAACTTGAAGCTCTGCTTGAGTGTCGCTTGGGGGGAAGTTGTTGTTGCGATGCGCTCATCGCTGCTCTCAATTAGTCGGGCAAACGCGTCACACACGCACACAACGCGGGCGCGAGTGGCAGAGTAATTAATTTAACAAATTACAAGCCTGCGTATGTGCATATATCTATGTACATATGCGCTGTATATATGTATGTATGTACGTATGTTTGTAGAATCGTGTCAGCTTGGCCACCGCCCGCATTAACAGTTGAACGAAATTTTAATTGAATATTTTTGTTGGTTTTCGTTTCTTCGTTTTGCGCTCTCTTTTGCACTTGACGTCAAACAACAAGAACAGCAGGCAGGCAGGCAGGCAGGCAGCGGCTGCGGCAATAAGAGAGTCCATTTATTTGCATGCATTTTTGTTGTTGCGCGCGCTGCATTGCCGCCATAGTCGGTATTTGGTTTTCGAAACTTTCAACACACACACGCACACCGGCAGGCGATCACATGGCTATATTATAGAACAGATATTACATTTGTGTGAGTGTGTGTGTGTGTGTGTATGTTCTCACGTATGCGTATATATAGAAACAAAAACAACGTCGCAGCGGGCACGAACAGCGTCTAAACTTAAAGCTATGTATGTCTAATTTATGTACAAACAAGGCACTATATTTTAACTCACACACACACACGCACGCACACGTACACACAGGAAAGCGCACAGACTCAGAACACACTGACACACACAGGCACACACGCACAGTTGCTAGTCAGGCAGTGTATTTTAATTGCGTTCACAGAGCATTAGCCAGAGCTGCGATGTGAAGAGGTGAGGTAAGGCAAAGCAGCAGAGATAGAGAATAAGAGAGAGCAAGCGAGCGCGGAAGAGCGACAGAGCGCGCGCGCCCCGCGTGGGGAGTGGCAGATGGGGTGGTGAAGTGGCTGGCGGCGGCGGTGGCGACGGCGGGCATGCTGTATGGTATGGAGGTGGGAGTGAGGGAGAGCAAGAGCAAGAAGGGCGAAGGGGGAAACGGCAATCGGACTCATGTGTATTATTTTTTGCGATGAACTCACTGCGCGCATCCCACCATGGACAACAAAAACAACAGAAATAACAACAGCAGCGGCAGCGGCAGCAGCAGCAACTGGCAAAGCGTAACACTTGTCAGTGTGTCTGCGCGCCTATGTGTCTGTGTGTATGCGTGTGTGTGTGTGTGAGCAAATCACAATACACAATACAATAGCACAAATTACTTTCACATTGCTCTTGTTGTTTTTGCTGGCATTTCTTTTGCTCGCAATTTTAAACTATTTTGAAAAAAAAAGTAAAGCATTTTACACTGCACGCGCATTTACCAACACTGCTGCTGTGTGTTGTGGGAGTAGTGAGTGCAAGCACCACACACACACACACCCCTCCCTCACTGTGTCATACACACACACTCTCTCTCACTCACTGACTCGACTCTCTGCATAACCAATACACCAACCACTTGCACTGACTGCTTGCTGCGCTGCTTGCATGCACGTATGTTTCTGTGTGTGCGTGCTTGTGTCCCTCTTTGGCACGCACGATTGACTTTTGCATTTGTTGTTGCGGATGACGGATGAAAAAAAAAACACACGAAAAAAACCCACTGTCACTTGGCATTTTCATTTGTTAACAACTAATTTCCACGCACACTTGACAATTTGACTTTACGTCAGCTGCTTTTGCTATGTTTTTCTTCAGCGTTCTTCTTCCTCTTGGCAATTCTACGCGCGTTTTACTTTTGCGACCACCGTGTGTGTTTTTGCGTCCGTTCGTCCGTCTTCAGGTCTCTCAAGCGACTCTCGCGAGCGTTCGCGCTGCTGCTACGTCGCGGCTGCTGTTAATTTTGTTGCTGTTTTTTTTTTCGATTGCTGCTAGGGTTGTTTGAAAAACAGCAACAACAACAACAGTATAAGCAGGGAACGGAGCACGGACAGAGCACAATAATAATAATAATGGAATATAAAAAAAAACAACAACAACAATTACTACACACCGAGAATGAAGGCAATTCGAAGCGCCCCGCACGTATTTCTCTCGCTTGTTGTTGGCTGTTTGGCGTTGTCGCTGCGTTTGCCTAGCTAAACTTGCAAGCTTGCTGCTAAAAAGTAAAAGATACAACACTCGCACACACACGCGCGCACGTACACGAATGTTTGCAGGAGCGCGCGCTACTGCTGAGAGCGAGCGGCGAGAGAGAGAGAGACGATTAACGACGCGCCCGCTCTCCAACTGTGAAGTTCATGCGCTGGCGTTGCCACCTGACTGCTTTTTGTTTTGTTTTGGAAAACTTGCAAGAATTTGCTGGACTTTTTTTTTGGAAAATGTTATTACAAATTATTGCAGACTTTCAACAAATTACTCTGAAAAATATGTAAAGTAATAGACATATTTTTAATGATAGATTTGGTGGACTACTCTTTAGAGACGCAGTTGTAAACAAAGAATTAAAGCAACAACTTTAATTGGTTAGTTAATGAAAAACTTTAAAACTAAGTTACTCAACCGATCAACAGATTTATGAGTAACTATTGCGAAGATATTTGCGCGTTATGTTTGTTTTTTTATTTCAATGTATGTTTATTTTACTGCGCAACAGTTTCACGTTTTTCCAGCTTCGCTGAAGCACACGACACGAATTGAGAATCAAAATAATCCGAGCGAAATTTCCTGGTCAAACAAAAACAAACACAAATGGCGGCAATTTTGGGATATTTGGCAGCTGTGTGTGTGTGCGGTGCTGCTGCAAAAAGGAAAAGGCAAAACAAAATATATGCCAAAAAGAAAACAAAAGATGCCGACAAACTGCGCCAATTGATGTTTTTGCGTCGCGCCTCTACGTATGGCTTTTCATTTCATTTATTTCTGCTCATCTTTTGTTGTCTCTCGTTGTTGTTCTTGTTGTTGGCGAGATGCGCAATTACAACAACGTCGCAGAATTGTAATAACAAAAACAAACAACTGTAACGGCACAACAAACGGCAGTGATGCGCAACATCTGGCAACGCTATTAAACCAACAAACATGACATCACTTTTTTTTGCGCACTCACGAAAATGCAAAGTAACGTGCAAAGTGAACGGGCAGCGCGGACGGCGTCTGGGGGACGCAAAGAGAACGAGAGCAAGCGCGCGCAAAGAGAAGGAGAGAGAGAGAGTGAGAGAGTGCCCAAACACGCGCTCTCTGACTGGCGCTCTGCTTGCTGTGTATAACATGAGCAGCAGCGGCGCTGACAGCGGCAGCAGCAGCAGCATGGACAGCGCGAACAAAAATAAAAATAATAACATCAGAAACATAAACACGTAACTATATAAAAGGTACTTTTGAGTGCCGCCGCCGCCGCCGCTGCCGCGCTGTGTGATAAATGGAAATCGTTTTGTGTGCTGGACTGGCGAGAGGAGGAACGGGAGGGCAAATTGAAACGGGAGCAGCGCGCAAATGTGCGACTGGGGAGGGAACTGCGGCTGGGGCTGGGGCTGCCTGACAGTTAATAAACAGGGTTGCCACGGCGCCAACAACTGAGACAGAGCGGCAGCGACTGCCTGATGCTGACAATTGGGGACGTTCGTTCGTTTCGTGTCTCTATTGTTGTCGTTTGTCGCCGTTCGTCGATGCCGCCGCCACAAACTATTCAGAGCACACGTACACACTGACAGAGCTGACATTCTGTGCGTGCTTGTGTGTGTATGTAGGTAATAGGGCTGCCTGACTGAGCGACTGACTGACTGACAGTCTCACAAAAAGCTCTGTGCTGACCAGCAACGACACAATTACCGTTAACATGTACCCCCCACCTCCTTCCGGCTGCTGCTGCTATGCATGTCAAGTGCCAGCATTGTGGCATTGCCTACCGGAAAATCAATCGACTGACTGACAGTTCAAATACTCTCACACACCACACATACACACACAAACACGCAGCTAGAGTACTTTCACAACACATGCGCAAGGTGCTCGAATTTCAAGACATTCACTTCAAATGACTAACGCCGTTTGGTTGCCTGCTGTGGGCCAGCTGTTAATCTGCAGCCTCACCTCACCTTAGCCCATTTCACCCCAGCCCACACGCCACACCAGCCGATCCACCTCAGCATGGCGGGCAGCTGTTAATCTACATATGCCACACACTTCCCACACCATTTGCTCTCTCATTCTCGCTCCCCACCTCATCTCAATGCACGCCTCTCACCTCGTTCATCTCATAAACATAATCGATAATAATAAGAGCAACAACAATTTGTGTTCGCATGTCTTGTGCAGACGCTGCATCTAGTAATTGCTTTTGCTGCTGCCGTTCTAACTGTAGATTTAACGAATGAAAGAAAGTTCTGCCGCTACACACAGCGTGTTCGTTCGCTCGCTCGCTCGCTCGCCGGATGACATCACGTTGCGACCAACCGGCAAATTAAAGCTCACAAACACACACGCACACGTGGTCGCCCTCACGCACACGCACACTGGCAAAGGTCAATAAGTAAGAGAGACATGTGTAAGCTGCTTTAGTCGGCATATCGAAAAGCAGCTTGGCAGCCCCGTCGTCGACCTGTTATCGACTAGTGTGGCCAGCTTGCTATCGATTTGTCTTGCGCAACGCACACAACGTGGGCGATGGAAATTTATCGATGAGCAGCTTAATTAGTGAGCCGTTGCGTGTGTGGGTGGGCGTGGTTTGCACGTATTATTAGACAACGCACACGCACATGCAGGCGCGCGCGCACACACACGCACACTGAGACAGTCGAAAAAGATGTGGGTCAACAACCACCAAATGGAGTTGACCTACATCATGCTTTAAAATGCACACACACACACACTCAAAACGAAGCATTATGTAATAAATGTCGACGACAGCGCAGCGCAGTTTAACGGTATCCATTGCGGCAGCGACTGCTGCTGAGAACGCGCATTAACTGCAGCCGGCGCCGGCGCAGACAGCAAGCCGTTACGACTCCAATTGGAGTTGCTGCTGGTGGTGGCAGCTAGAGAGGGAGCAGAGAGAGAGAGAGAGAGAGAGAGAGAGAGAGAGAGAGAGAGAGAGAGAGAGAGAGGGAGAGCGAGCGTAGGTAAACAGAGCATCGCATCCTGTAACTCTCTTGCCTGCGTGCATGTGTGTGTGTGAGTGTGCCTTACTGTCTCTCGGTGTGCGTGTTTTATCGCTAAACTGAGTTTAAACTCCGAAGCAATTATCGATTTAAATGTTCAAGTGGGCGGGGACGCACACGCTTGACTTGGGGGTGAGTGTGTGGGTGAGTTGTTTTTGCTGAGAGTTCATTGCATGCAATTTGGGTTGCACTTGCATGTGTGTGTGCGTGTGTGTGTGCTTGGCTTAGGCCTAAGCGCCAGCTGAGCCCCCGCGGCTTTACCTCGGATTGGCCCAAAAAAGTGAAAGCTGCCAAAAACTCATTATTCTGATTTAGTTTGCGTTTCTTTTTGTTTGCCAGCATTTCTTTTGTAGTATAATGAGAGAGTCAGTGAGAAAGGAGAGGAGAGGAGAGGAGAGCAGACGAGGTATGTAATTGCGCAGACCTAATTTAGGGCAAATCCATAAAAAGATAAACAAAGTGCACAAAGCGTAATAAAAGAAACACAAAAAGAAAAAAGTAGCAAAGGGTTCATTAACTGCGCACTGCATTAGGCTCAGCTTAGCTGTGTACAGTCTGTGTAGGAAGTATGCAACTAGAACGCTTTCTCTTTGGGCATTTTTTTTTAACAATTTATAACGTTTTTATCAAAGTCTAATTAAATTACTCTGTTAATTTCCGAATCTATTAATTGAGCAAATCCAATCAGCATAAATATATTAAGTAATCAAATTTGCCAAATTGGATTTTATTTCTCTTTTCCTTGATGGCCAATTGGCATGCGATGCACACATAAATAACAGACTGTGAAACTGTGACGTCACAGTCACTTCTCTCTCTCTCTCACACATTGATCGCTCTCTTAAGTTTACATACAACTACTTTCTACTTACTCTTCCTGCACCTCGATGCCACTGTCATCCATTTGCCCTTTCGCATAGTCATTGTAGCTGCTGCTTAGCGGTAAATGCGCTGCACTCCCATGCAGCTGCTGACCAGCAGCAGCGGCGGTGGCAGCGGCCGCATCGACCGCATCGAAACCAAAGCTTGGCTCCACGTGCTCGGACAGCGGCGTCGGCGTCTCGAAGACCAGCGTCTCGACCATAGAACCCTTTGACGAGCCAAACGATACGCTAGGAGAGGAAGAGAGTTTGGGGAGAGCGTAAGAGAGTTGTTGCAGGATATGCACGCCATCTTGTATGTGTGCGTGCGTGTGCGTGCGTGCGCGCGCGTGCTCTCATTCTCTCTCTCTCGCTAATTTGCTTACCGCTTGAGGCCGACGCTTTTGGTGCCGAGTTTGCTCAGTTTGGGCTTCTTCTGGCCGTGAAGCGGTACAGAGGGCGGGCGATTGAATTTATCACTTTGATCGCTTGAGTCAGCTGCGCAGCCGGCGCCAGCGGTGGTCTCCTCCGACAGATCATCGATATCATCGCTTCTGCTGTTATTCTCGTTGTTGTTGTTGCTACTGGCCTCCATTGGATCGTTGTTGTCGTTGTTATTGTTGTTATTATTATTGTTGTTGGAGTTGTAGTTGTTGCTGATATTCTGTTGTTGTTGTTGTTGTTGGCGGGACGGATGCGTCGTCGCTGTGCTATGCACAAGTGGCAGCGACGTTGGCGGCGATGCGGCTACTGATGTCGACGGCAGCGACGTTGGCGGCGGCGTTGGTGTGAGCAGACGTGTACGCTCATCGCAGCCATCGGAACCGACGACTGCGTCAGCGCCTGCAACGACGGCGATAATAGCGTTGCTGGCGTTCGACGTTGACGGCACATTGGCGGCGAGCATTGCGGTTAAGGCAGAGCGTCGACGGCGACGCTTGCGTATTAGGCTTGGCAAAAGTTTCGTGTTACTGGCAGCGACGACGCGAGCAGAGATTCATGCAGAATTTTACAACTGACAGCGCAGCAGCTGCATCATTCTTCTGCTTGCTTTTGTTGTTGTTTTTGATATTGTTGTTATTGCACTGACCACAGCCTGTGCATGTGCGTGCATGAGTTGAATGCACTCGCACTCGCACTCGCACTCTCACTCTCCTTCTTGCACGATCTGCCTCGCGGCGTATTATTTTTATTTTTGACAGCGCGCTGCTCGCAGCGGCAGCGGCAGCGAGGTAGTTGGGCAAAAAGCACCGCAGCAACAAAAACAGCAACAACAACAATGCAACGTTGGCAATGTTTTCAGTATGTTGTGCTTTATTCCGTTTGCCGCTTGATTGAATTTAAACCGGACGCAGCGCGGCAACGGCAACGGCACGCCGACGTCGACGTTTCAATACAACGACAACAAAAGAGACAACGGCAACGTCAACGTCAACAGCGACGTTAACGGCAACGGCAACGGCGACGACGACAATTCTTGCATACGAATTGGCTGCGAGCTCTGCTCCTGCTCAGCTTCTGCGGCTACCGTGCCTCGTTTGTTTTACCTTTTATTTCTTTTACACACACACGCACACATAGACACACTGGCAGAGATACTGGCGCATAGATAGTTAGTTAGAGACACATGGAAAAGATACAACGCGACGGTTCAATTTCCGCAACCAAATTGAATAGAATTTCCAACACACACAGTCTACCGACTGGCACACACACACACAGACACTCACGCACACACACCAAAAAATTTTAGCACCCAAAACAACAAAATTGCGCGACAAGCAACAGCAACAAACAGCGAAAGATGCAGCAACAACAAGGAGCACGCTCGATAATTGCACTTGGTACTAAGACGGCGACGACGGAGGCGGAGGCGGAGACGAGGAGACCGCAATTGCGATGGCGACTATGTGGCGCATTTAACACGTTACGTTTAGGTCTAACAAGTTTATAAATAAATATGCCAAATGCATTTACATTAATAAATCCGTTTCGTTTTAGTCGACTTTTCCTGTTGCTGTTTACTACTTGGCCCTTCTTGCGTCGCCGTGTGTATTTGCTACGCTTCGAATTTCAGCCACTGTCGCGGCCGGTGTGACTGAGGTGTCTGTTTGGAATATGCCGCAAGCGAGAGTGGGGTGGTAAATATTCACTGGCTGTTGGCTGGTCACACTTGCACTTCGAGTGCCGGCTGTTAATGTTATGCACAAATCTAGTTGGCAACGCGTCCAATTGAACTGTTAAACTACTGTTAAAAGCGGCACAGCAACTGTTTGAGCTACTCTACACTTTGATCATATTATTTTGATGGCAATACTAATTATTGTGTATCAAATTTTTAGTTCGATTAATACATGGATCATAGACATAACCAGTTACAAGACACTGCAATGTAACATTAACGCGCTGTAAAACTCAAATAAAACCCTTAACAGACACTGCTTTGTTAAAGTCTATGTTAAGGCACTGTAAAACTGCCCTGCAGACGATGAGCGCACCCGCTCATTCGCATCGCTTTGTTTTGCCGTTGCCCAGATCTTTGCTTTGTTTTCAGTTGCCAATCGGCGCGCCGATTAGCCTTCCCTTAGCTTCTCTATCCGACTTTGAATTGCCTCGACATTCTTCGTGGTGCATTTCGTAGTGCACTGCCTAACAGTGGGCTAACGCAAGATCTTGATTAGTTGTATTAGTCTGTGCTGCAACTCGCTTGCACTCGCCATTTTAAACACAGACGACTTTGTCAATCAAAATGTAACGCAGTGCATTGCACAATATATACAAATATAAGATGTAAAGTAAACCCAACAATATGTAGCAGAAGTGATAAATAATTTAAAAATGTAATAATATAACATACAATTATGTTTCATATGCACGAGTTATGAGACCGGTAAGTGTATTCACACTGCGATGCGCAACAGTTTTCCGTTGTGTTTTTGCACTTTTACAAGCTGTTATTGCGACCGCTGTTGCCGATATTACTGTTGTTCCAGTTGTTGTTGGCGCTGCGTGTATTTGTTTGTTTTTTGATTTTATTGCGCACTCGAAATAGTTTCGGTTTCATTTCGGACAACACAAAAAAAGAGGCGTCGATATGGCGATTTCGAGCGCAGCTACTTGAGCCCAGTAGTCGCGGTTAGTCGTCAACGGCGCAAAATCTTCGATTGCCGTGCGAGTGCAAATTGCAATAACAAGACACATACATACATACATACAAATTTAGAAGAATTGGCTGTGTAGTGACCATTGTGACCTCGCGCCAAGCCATGTCGTTTCTGGTGGAGTACACAGATCCACAATGGCGGCATTTGGATATGCGTGCCCTGAACGTGGACCAGGCGTATCTGTATGTGGAATCGCAGTATGCGGAGCGCAGCTACCTGTATACCCTGTCCGACGAGTGCTACAAGGTATGGCGAATTTTCAGCGATTTTCCCGCCATACTCATTCATTCATTCATTCTTTTGCAGTGCCCCTATACCAAAGTGAAAGCTTTGCCAGCAATGGAGTCGCTGGACGCGTTAAAGCTTAGCTCTGCATACGATTTGAGTTTCAAAATATATTCACACGATCAGGGTCACTACGCCTACGATAATGTGTGAGTGCGAACACACCAGTATATGCGTGCGCGCGTGTGTGTGTGTGTGTGTGTATTACATGACTTACAGCTTGCGTTATCAACATTTTATATACCGCATCCGCAAGTGTAGCTCTCTCTCTCACTCTTTTTATTGCTCACACCAACACACACACACATGCATATGCATGCTCACTTGTTACGCTTGAATTGATTTACAATACGATGATTTCGCTTCTTCCAGATCTTCACTCTGCGCCCTACGTCGCAGCGATCTGCAAGAATTTGGCGTCTACAATCTCACCTTGCTGTCGAACGGCAGCTGTCACTTTGCCGTGGACAAACCCGGCGTATCCATCAATTATGGTGAGCCATAGATGATAGAATCAAGGCAGTAAAAGTCAAGTTAAAGTAGAGGGTTTTCGTAGACCATAGCTATAAGAACATGCTGTTATATTATCATCTGTTATATTATACTCTAATAGATCTTTAATTTGAATTGAATTGTTATTGAGCGAAATAAGCAAGGTATCTGATTAAGTTTAAAGCAGACCATAGCTATAAGATCTTACTTTGACATTGTATTATGGGGTATTATCATTTTAAATGAGCACAAATGTGGATACATACTTTGTAGACTCTAGATGAAGTTTAAAGTAGACCATAGCTATAAGATCTTACTTTGACATTGTATTATAAGGTATTATCATTTTAAACGAGCACAAATGTGGATATATACTTTGTAGACTCTAGATTTTTAATTTAAATAGAATTGTTTTTAAACTCAATTAGCCAGGTGTACGATTCGCATGAAACAAGAAACTATATAATAACAGTATAATAAGAATAGTAAAAGCTAGCTATATGCCAAAGATTATAGTTATTAAATGCTTTGTAATATATGTTATAATCATCTTAAGCGAACAACAATTTACACATATACTTTATAGACTCGAATAGATCTTTAATTTGAATTGAATTGTTATTGATGTGTTTGTTTGGTTTTAAAGTCGCACAGAACAAGCATCTATATAATAATAGTATAAGCTAATTACATACCTTGACTTTATAGCTATATAGGTTCTTAATTTCTTGTACAAACCGATCTCTAACTCAGCTTATTCTCTCTCTCTTTCTATCGTAGCTTTTCTCTCGGTTTTCGTGCTGGTGGCAGCGCTGTTGACGCTGCTCAAGCTGGGCAGCTGCGCGTGGCAGCGTTATCGTTATGATGAGGCAGCCGCGGTTGCGGATAGCATAGGCGATGCCGCTGCCAAGGCGACCCAACGCAAGCGACTCCGCAGCCTGGACACGTTTCGCGGGTGAGTTAGACATCCGTTGCCCCACTCTCCTCACATTTGCTCATCTCTGGCTGCTTCGCTTTCAGCTTGTCCATTGTGCTTATGATCTTCGTGAATAGTGGCGGTGGTGGCTACAGTTGGATCGAACATGCCGCCTGGAATGGTCTGCATCTGGCCGACATTGTGTTCCCAAGTTTCCTCTGGATTATGGGCGTCTGCATTCCGTTGTCGATTAAGGCACAATTGGGACGTGGCATTGGGAAGGGACGCATCTGTGGCCGCATTGTGTGGCGCGCCATCAAACTGTTTGCCATTGGTCTCTGCCTGAACTCCATCAATGGACCGCAAATGGAGCAGCTGCGTCTGATGGGCGTGCTGCAGCGCTTTGGCATCGCATATTTAATTGTTGGCGTGCTGCACACGCTCTGCAGTCGACGGGATCAGCTCAGTCCGCAGCGAGCCTGGCAACGTGCCATCTACGATGTGTGCCTCTTTAGCGGCGAACTGGCTGTGCTGCTCGCGCTGGTGGCCACCTATTTGGGATTGACTTACGGACTGCGCGTGCCGGGCTGTCCGCGTGGCTATCTCGGACCCGGTGGCAAGTCGGACTATGTGGCGCATCCCAATTGCATTGGTGGCGCCGCTGGCTATGTGGATATGCTGGTGCTGGGCGAGGCGCATATCTATCAGCATCCAACGGCAAAATATGTCTACGATGCGACCGCTTTCGATCCGGAAGGAGTCTTTGGTAAATAGTTAAATCGGCTTAATCTCTCTCTTTCTGTCTCAAAAGCTGTCTCTGTCTCTGTCGGTTTCAGGTTGCATACTAAGCGTGGTGCAGGTACTGCTGGGTGCCTTCGCTGGCGTCACACTGCTCGTGCATCCCACCTGGCAGGCGCGTCTCAAGCGTTGGCTATGCGGCGCCACCGTGCTGGGCCTCATAGGCGGCGCTCTGTGCGGCTTCTCCAAGGAGTTGGGCATCATTCCGGTTAATAAGAATCTATGGTCATTATCCTTTGTGTTTGTCACCGTCTCGCTGGCCCTGATAGTGCTCTCGCTGCTCTACTACATCGTCGATGTGCGGCAATTGTGCTCCGGCTATCCCTTCACCGAGTGCGGCATGAATGCCATCATCATGTATGTGGGTCACTCGGTGATGCACAAGATGTTGCCCTGGCATTGGCGCATCGGCACCATGAATACGCATTTCATGCTGCTGCTCGAGTGCGTGTGGAACACGCTCGTCTGGGTGGGGATTGCCCTCTATCTGGATGCCAAGGAATTCTACTATAGTGTCTAATCTTTTGTACTCATCATTTTTAACTGATTTTTGTATCCTGACTAAAGTATGTGCGATTTTATATGTATCTTTATCGAGAAAAGTTCCATTGTAAATGAGTCTAGTGTGTACGATATATTCGATTAAATCTGCGCCAGAAACCAGCGACGTAGCCTCGCATGGCGCAACGAGGCCAGCTCCAGGACAAAGAGCACGGTGCCGAGCGTCAGGCCAAACAGCACGAGCAGGAAGAGCACGTGCAGCTCCTGCAGATCAAACATTTTGATGGCGTACGCCTGATCGGACCAAGGAAACTGCTCGTCCAGTTCCCAGCGTGACCAGAATGCCAACAGTCCCACCGAACGCATCCACATGATTTGCTCGTTGAACTCATCGATGAGAAAGGAATGCTTGCGCAGATACATGGTCAATTGCACGTCGAGCACATCGAGTGGAATCAGTTCGAAGTGATGGCCCGCACGCTGCTCGAGTTGGGCGCGATAGGCGCTCTGGCGATTGAAACGCATAAAGAACTCCATGCCCGAGGCGGCGACCAGACGGCGCTCTTGAGGATGTGCGGCCAAATAGTCGGGCGCCTGTATGCCTGTACTTTTCCCGCTCAGAGTATAGAATTGCATATGCTGTACCGTGGGTATATCGGCGAGCATTTCGTGCATCTCAAACGATAGAACCACCGTGTAGTTATGTTCCACCAGCTCTTCAATGTTCTGTGGCAAGCGATTCAATTGATGTGTTCGTATCAGATGATAGAGCTTGCCCTGGTACACGGTGCGTATGAGCAATGCGTAGAACATCAATATGATGCAATACATGCGCTTGGCACTCGAACTGGGCGGCTGCAACATGGGCATGCCCACCATAATCAGCTCCAGATTCATGCCGTGCCACAGCAGGCTCGTGGTGCGTGCACCCCGTTCCCGTTCCGGCAGCAGCCGTTCCATGCCCACCAGCAGCAGCGTTGTCAGCACCAGCATGGCCCCGATTGACAGCCAGATGATTGCCGGATATGGATAGAGTAGTATGTCCATGGAGCTCAGCTCGAAACTGGAGGCGAGCACACCGAAGCGCACGCTGGTCTGGTGATAGTTGTGCGTCGAGGTGGCCAGCAGGCTGTTTGGCGCTGTCTGGCGGAGACCGCCCATGCAAAAGTCCACCTCGTGGCGTTCCAGCTGAATGGGAACACAAGTGGGAACAGTTAGTAAGGTGAGTTCAATATGTTGTGGCGTCGAAAATGAAAACAGGAATCTAGTGGGAACAGATTATACGAGTGGGAACACTTTGCATGTGGGAACAGTTAGTAAGGTGAGTTCAATCTGTTGTGGCGTCGAAAATGAAAACTGGAATCGAGTGGGAACAGTTTAGACGAGTGGGAACACTTTGCATGTGGGAACAGTTAGTGACTAAATAAGTAAAATTTTAAAGTGATTCGAAAGTGGACTCAGGAGTTGAGTGGAAACACATTTTTCGAGTAGGAACACTTTTAAATGGCAACAGTTTAAGGCTAAGAGTCTTCTGAATGCGAACTATTTAGTTGAGTTAAGCATTCGACCCTAGAATCGAGTGGGAACACTTTTCATGTGGGAACAGTTAGTATTTGATATTTTTGACGAAGAAGAATTTTCCAAGGGAATCGAAATTGAGGAGTCGAGTGTGAGCACATTGTTCGAGTGGGAACACCTTGGAAATGGGAAGAATTAAATAGTGGAGTCAAAAGTACGCTCAATAATCAAGTGGGAGTGATGGATGGGAACAGTCAAATCAATGTAGTAGCAGCACATACACCGCCTGAGAATACCCGTACTTTGAAAACGTGTGCGTGAACTGTGGTGAATGAGTGAGAACACCCGCTTACCATTTGCATGGCCCTGCTGCTTTTCGGTCCGCTTCCCTCCGGCGGCACCTGCACCACATAGCTGAGATTCAAGCGCTGCGCCAACGTCTGCAACAATCGACCCTCGATGCCGCCACGGACACGCGGCGCTGCGCCGCCGCTGTCCTCTAGCTAGAGGAACGGCGGAATATTCCACATGGCAGCACGCACTGCACAACGATGAAAATTACCCAATTTACGTGGGAACAGCTGGGCATGCTCCATGCGCTGGCCAACATAGCGATTGATCTGCCGCGGTGTGACATCATTACAGCCATGCGCTCCGAACGGACGATACGTAAAGAGCTTGATCTGCCCGTCGGCCGACTGTACCTGCACATTGCAATTGATCAGTTGATGGCGCCAGCAATGCGCGAATATTTTCCGCATCTCGCCCAGCAACATATGATCCCTGGCCTGCAGGAAGATGTAGTAGAACTCATTGTAGTTGTATTCCCGCGAATAGGCTTCCACTTCTAGCTCGGCAAATGCCAAATACGAGTCGGTAAAGATCAGATTGTAATGCCGCCGTCCGGCCACATGTGGTCGACGCACTCCCGCCGGACGTCGTTGCACATTGACGATCTGCAGTGGAGCGATGCCCCATTGCCGGAACATGATGCTCATCATTTCGTTGTAGAAGTTGCACGTGTGATTGTTGCGACAGCACAAGGTCAGCACCAGGCTCGGTGTCACGCTCAATATGTGACTGTGCACCACATGGAGCAGGGCGCGTGCAACGTATTCGTTGATCTGATTTCTTTGCTCCCCGGAGAGATCGTGATAGGTTTTTAGCAGCTGCGATATGTTCATTGCGATAGCGTGGACGCGCGACAAATGTTTGAAAGGAGTTAGACATGTGCCACGCTTCCCACTGCAGGGCAGGACAGGACAGGCAGGTCGCTTAGGTTGTTTTCCAGCTGATGTCTTGAGTTTTGTTTGACTTGCCGACGGTGTCATTAATCAGGGGAAGGCTAGAAGTGGCGTGGGGAAGGGTTTACCCCAAAGAGAAGAGAAAAGGCAACCATAGAATGTAGACATAACAGGAAGAGAATCGAATGGGTTAAAGAACGTACCGTGTGTTGAAATAGGTCGTTTTGAATTCGAAGAGGTTAAAGCGACAGTGTCTAGGGTAAATATGGAGCAGGAGAAGGAGCGGCAGGTAAGCTGAAATAGAAAGAAGCACGAAAGCTAATCGAAGTCACAAGTAGATTCAGTAGAGTGCAAATATGCCAAAAAGCCCACAGAGGAATCGAAAAAACAGTTAAAGAACGAAATAGGTCGTTAAGAATTAGAGAAAGATTTAAAAAAAACTCGTTGAAAACAGTCTGAGTTGGCAAAGCATTTTATTGATCCTAAAACCGCTTCATAAGTTAATCAATATCATAAGTAGATAGCGATCAATTCCACAACAGTTTCCTATGGGCTTGCAACGCACGGAAACCTAGAAAACTTTAGTACAATTCGAGATAGTTAAGCTTAGAATATTTATTGAATTTGGTGCCTCAAAGCAGCTCATAGGCTAGCTAAACAAATAGTATAATTACGGTCGATATGAGTGTTATTATAACTGTTTGTTGCGAACAATTTACCCGGTTTGGAGCAAACCACAGCTAAGCAAACATAAGTTATTGTAAATACTCCCCGTCTGCCTTCCCCGTGCATCAAACTTTCCCGATAAGTCTACAAGCTCGTTAGCTAATTATAATAAGACAATATTAATTTGTATACTATGCCTCGTTTCGTTACATAAGTTACCCCTTTTTCCACTCCAAGCTTAGGCTTCATTGTGTATGAACCAATAATGTGCACAGAACACGAGCCGCTGATGGTTTTATGACCTGCAGACCGGCAGCTTGTAGGCTAGCCGACTACCAGATGCGCTTTACGAATAGTTCGAACTCAAATTCAACAAATTTAAATTCCAACGATTAACCAGCATAACAATTTCATTTAAATTGAATAAAGTGTTCTCTTGAGTCCGAAAAGATCGTGCAGTAACCAGAAGCGTGTCTAACAACTAAACCTTAATTAATGCATTTCAATTTACGATTCAATTTGAAGATTAGCCCCCTGGATTCCATAGCTGTTTACAGTTTACAGACAGTCACAAATTGATTCACTTGCGATCACTTAACCTGCGCCATTGACGGAAATTAACCTGATTTGGGTTTTCGAGTGCTCAATGAGTGTGTGTCTGTTACTCGGCTCTTTAATCAATCGCACTAACCTATTGAGGGCGGGACGGAGCCTGAGGGCGGGGCCCAAAAAAAAGTGAATGTGCGTCTGCATTGTAAAAAAAAAAAAAAAAAATGAAAAATGAAATGTTACTTTTTTCCGGCTGCCTCTTTTATCTCTCTTTCACTTGGTTCAATAACAAGCTGTAAGAAGCATAACTGCAAGATACCCTGTACTGTGGAATATTGACAAGCACCAACGTGAGCTCAAGACAATCAAAAAATATAGGTTTTACTTAATGAATACACTTAACTCTCTTTTGGCACAACATGTCCATGCTGATTCACTGGCAATTAACAGGGTATGCGTCATAAATAACAACAGCAATAACTGGCGCCTGGGGGGAACAACAAAGCCTATAACAACAGGGGGTACAGCAACAACAACAATCGAAACGAAATGAAATTATTTAACACCTCTTAACGAACGTATTTGCGGTGCGTGTAAGGTGCATGCCACAACACAGATCAGATCAAGATGCGGTGCTTAATTTGCCAGAGACACGAGCGAGCGTCGTCAACGAGTGGCAACGAATGGTTGACTACTGATTTACCCTGTAGTGGAGACACTTATCACCTAATATGGCGCATGTTTTGCGAATTTGATGACTGTAGCTCATATTATTACTGTGATCAAATCGGTTAATACGAGGCTTAAAGCATTGTTCAATTATTTTCAATAATTTATGAAGCTTCTAATCTCTAGCTTCAATAAATAAGCAATAAATAATTAAATAAATCTCGAACCTAAATAAATAAATAATTAAATAAACAGTTACTATATGTAGATGAACAGACGAACCTGATAGAATCGAGATTTGACTGTGTAAACTGAACAGGACAGACTTCAAAACATTTTCCATAACTACAGGGTATGCAAAGAGATTAAAATGAAAGACAAGAGAGAGAATCCGCGGCAATATCACAGTCTATAAATCGCTTTGAATAATTTATTACAACTTTTATGTCACTCAATGCGCAGCAAAAAAAAAAAACATAAGAAGAAAGGAAAAAGAGAAAAAGACGCGGGGATTGGATGATGATTTTATTGTTGCGACTGTCACATTGACTTAGCAGACAATTCCAAATTATTGATGGCATTCCGAAAATTATCTAATTTATTGACGGGTTGTGCGAGTGTGTGTGTATTGTGTTGTGCCTCAATGAACTTGTTGACACACTAAAAAAACAAAAAACAATGTTTTCATCAAAGAAAAGCTGACGAAATCGAAGCGAAAACGCACCGTGTCCCTTTCCATACCCTGTAAAAGTGCTGAGCTGAGAGTAGCGGGAAACCTTAAGCTGTTAAAGCAGAAATATACCTTAGAAATAGGAAAATATTTGTTTTTTTTTGACTGAATTATGACTTCTTCTCCAGCGTTTGCCTTGAGATTTATAAAGACATAGATTAATATTTTCTAAATCCACCAACAACATTTGCTAAGGCTGGGGAAACATCGCGATTAGTTAAGCACAATGAAACATAAATCTCTATGAGTATTTATTAGTGACTTGCTACGGGGTATCTGCGCTGTCGCTGCTTTAGTTATAGCAGCCAAAGAAGGTTGCAAATTAGCCACACCTCGTGATGAAAATTGTTATTTAATTTGGCCGCAACATTGTTATGTTTTACAGCAGCAGATTCTCGCACGATGCGTGCGAAGTACGAACCAATTTGTGGCCAAGGTCGCAACGATGATGTAGCAGACGAAAGACTTATTAAGCAAGTGATCTAAGGAGGGAAGAAAAGGAGTAGAGTTACGAGGTTAGTGAACTGCGGTCAGTTGCATATTAAAACTTTCGCGCTTTTGTTGCTCTGCATTGTTGCTAGTTATTGTTGTTGTTGTAGCAGCTGTTGTTGTAGCTGTTGTTGTTGTTTTAAGTGCAACCACGCCACGCAAGCAGCGAACCGCACCAAAAGCGGCCCGGCCCGGCCCGGCCCAAGTGCGCGTCATCAAATTAATGCAACGTTTGTTGCCTAAGTCATTCGTTTGTGGTGGCCAGATGCCAAGCGGATTTGCGCCCGATCCCTTCCAACTGAATCCCCGAGCCACTCTCTCCCACTTAAATTATACGTATCCGTCTGTTTCTCACTACACTCTTTACTCTCGCTTCTCGTCTCTCTATGCCATATCGCTTTCTGCTTGACTCAACCTCGAGAGGACTCAACGCTCCCCAACTACCTTCCTCTCGCTTAATCCTTCAGTGTCTCTTTCTCTCTGTCTCCCCCTCTCTCTCTCCCTCTCTCTCTCTGTCTTTCCTCATGCCTTTCACTTTCCATTGATGTGGGTCATCGCGCACCACAGGATCAAGTCAAACTTAAGCCCCTGCACAAGCCGGTTGCCCCACTCATCTTGCATAAGATCATGATCATGATTAATTCGCCGCAAGTGACATAATTTCTCATAGCCGCGAAAAGTTGCATCAATCATAAGATCATTGCCAAGATTATAATGAGCCACACGACAGGCTGTGAAAAAACAGCAAAGATGTGAAGAAGGAGAAAAAAAAAGAAATATGCGAAGGTAAGTCCACGAAGAAAAAGAAGGGCAAGCAAAGAGTGTGAAGAACACGTTGCTAAAAGATGAAAAAAAAAAAACAAAAGATGGAAAATATCGATAAGGCAGAAACTCTTAAGTTTTCAACGACGGACAAGTTTTTTATTTTAATATTTTGCACAGTTTTAAAGGCATCATAAATAATTTTAAATATTTAAAATATCACTTGCTATGATTTTTGTTATTTTTGCAAGTGAAATAATACTGAAAACACAACAGAACATATAAAAAATAAATAAACAACTTATTAATATTGTTTATTAAAAAAAATAATACAACACCATAAAAGTTTCCGTTTTTTGAAAATAAAACTAGAACCTGCTCAATTTCTTTGCTCTTTAAACTTCAAGAACTCGAAATGAACAGAGAAATGGGAATTCACTTTGCCAGAAAACAATCTATGTTAAATCTAGTAGGTTCTTTCGCTATTCAATGATCTTTATAAGCCCGTTAACATTGCAGCCCGCTTAGGAAACCTTAACCAATTTGGGAAATTGCAAAATTGTTGTGAATGCATTTGAAATATCAATTAGAGTAGCAAAAAATATTCGATTTTTTTTTTTAAATCTTTTCGAGTCCATTCAACTAATTGAACATGCTGCTGGCGTTCCAGTCGTCTTTCGCCTGGTTTTATATCGGGTAATTTCTCGAAATTTGCTCTACATCGAAAACCAGAAGCAGCAACAACAAAAACAAAAACAAAACAACGGCTTCACACGCTTTCAAAATGAAAAAAGCGAAATTCAAGCCGAAATCGAAACGAGAAAAAACTGCCAAAAAAATAAACTCCATGACGACTTGCGCATTTTAAACTCCCTCGACGTGCTGCGAAGGTACGTAAGGTGAGTGGGAGAGTGGGCAAGTGGGCGTGGCATTTGTTTGATTCGTTACCAAAATTGATTTTTATTTCGTAGATAGAAAAAATTTCGCTTAAAACTACAAAAAATTGTTTAACAAAATCGCCTTACTTAACGCTAAAATGGAGTGTGTGTGTGTGGAGGGGTGTGTGTGAGCGAGATGGTTATATAATTTAATTATAACTGTGTGTGGGCGTGGCCGGTGCACCGTAACTGGTCACCGGCGGCAAATAGGTCGATTCAGGCTCGAAAATGGGTGTGGCCGAATCACCCGATTGTCCTGGTGCACCATAGAGCACACTGGGTGCAGGATAATCGTATCCACTCGCCGTCGGCGGCTGCAAATACTGTGTGCTGGGCGTGGCATATTCGTAGCCCTGGCTAGGCTCGTGTTTGGCACCCAGAAAGGCGCTCGGCTTGAAGGGCGCCTTTGTCAGCTCGGCGACCAGCTCATTGTGATCCGCTACCGAAACACCCGATGTGGCAGCCAGATGATGTATGTCCGTGTTCAGGGCATGTGGCTTGCTGGACGTGTACGTGAAGTGACCCAATCCCTTGTGACCCAACGCATAGACGGGCGTCTGTTGATCTCCGCCCAGATGCGACGGCTTGTTTGCGTGCTCCGACTGATGTTCGTGCTGCTCATGGTGCTGGTGCTGATGGTGCTGCTGCTGTTGTGGCTCAGCCAACTCCTCCTCGACCACATGGTGGCTTTGCTCATAGCCGGGCAGCAGGGGCACGCCGTAACTGCTTAACGGTTGCTTGAAATGAATGCTGGGCGAATCGTAGCTGTAGCCGCCAGCGTGCTCCTCCTGCTCCAGGCCGTGACTCAAGGCGGGCGAAAAGTGTGGCGCGCCATGCGATAAGCTGGGGCGTTGCACATGCGCGTAGCCGGGAGTGGCAAGTAGGTAGGTGGTGGTGCTGCCGCCGCCTCCGTTGCCGCCATGTTGCTTGTGAGCACCGCTGCCGCCGCTCAGAAGGCTCAGGAAACTGCTGCCTGCACTGCTGCTGCCAGAGCCGGCGCCCGCATCATGTCCAGCGTATTTGTAGCCACCGATGCTGCTGCCGCCCAGTCCCACTCCCAGTCCCAGTCCATGCGACGAGTGATGCGTTCCGTGTGCGCCATGTGCGCCCGCATTGCTGGTCTGCACAATGTATGTCTCCACCTTGGGCGCCTGCTGGCGATGATGATAGCTTGCGCCGACGCCGCCACTGCTGCCGCCACCAGCCGCGTGTACGTAGACCGGACGAGTGTGTCCCAGGCCATGGCCGCCATGCGAGGATGCGTACGGAGACTGATGCTGCGGAGCATGATGATGATGGCTATAATGATGATAATGATGCGTGTTGTCTGTGTCCAGGCTGGCAAAATCGAAGCCGCTGCTCGAGGCAAGCCCGTTGCCGTGCAGCGAGCCGTAGGTGCTCTCATAGCCCGATGCAACTGGCGGCAAGTATTTGTGCGAGGGACCGTGATAGATGCCGCTGCCGAAGCTAAGCGCAGCGTCGCGTTTTAGCTTTGTCGCCTGTTGCTGCTGCTGCTGCTGCTGCTTGGCGCTGGCAAAGGATACGCTGCCCAAGAGCGCGCAGGCAAGCAGTGCGCGTGATAACTGCAGCAAAAGAAAAAATATATATATATTATATTTATATTTATTACATTTTAGTTTAATTTAATAATTTTATTTTATTTAATAATTTTATGCGTAACGCCAACGTATTCAAGAACCTATCGATACGAGCAAAATATCGAATGGTAGAGGACCTGGGCGCCTATCGTTTTGGTATTTTTGCAACTATCGAAATTCTGTGGTACATTTCTTTTTGCGCCAAAGGATCAGCGCGCCTATCGTTTTGGTATTTTTGAAGTTATCGAAATGCTGCGGGCTTTTTTTTTAAATACTTTTCTATGCACATTAATCGTTTGATATTAAAATTTCCTCGCAATACCGCAAACAAAACCTGGGACATTTTTGTTTGCAACTTTCAATAGATTTCCCAATAGCGGGCAAGGATCAATTCGTTTTACAAGTCAATCACGTTAATATTTGGCAATTTGCGTTTCTTATACAATTTCACACACTTACAGCGAACTGCATTTTCAGGAAAACACGTAGAAAAAAACCAAAAAAAAAAAGAAGAAACTAGCGATAATCGGTTTTTGTGGCTTATCCTTTTTTACGTTGTTCAAAAACGCTCGCACTTTTCAGCTCGTGCTCTTCCTCTCTTGCTCTTTCGCGTTTAATCCACAAGTGCTGCGCGACGAGTGTTGACGACCTCTGCGCCGGCCAACCCTTTTATATGCGGGCTACTGCTGCAAAACGACGCGTCATTGTTGGCGTCGACGTTGGCAGCGGCCACTGCTGCAGCGACGCGTCGTCGTCGTCGTCGGCGCTGCTGGTGGCAGCGATGCGAAAAGCGCCAACTCGACGCAGTTAACAGTTGACTGTTATGCCGCTGTTGTTGTATTTGCTGTGGCATTTTGCATATGAAGCAGAGATTTTGGTTATGTTTTGCTTTGGTTTACCGCTGCTTGCGGTGCGTTTGGTACTCGCTACTTGCCGCCGTCTCTGCTTATTCACATGGGCACTCTCACTCTTGTTTGCTGCTTGGGCAGCACGCTCGGCAGACATGACTCGGGCACCGTTGCCTTGGCACAGTGGGTCGAGTGCTGCTGGAGATAGAAGATTAAAAATAATACATATAAATATTTTATGTATTTTCATAAAATATATAAAAGTATAATTTAATAGCAAAGAATATAATTTGTATAACAGTGCACTGTGTCGGGCTAAACAAGTATGACAGTTTGATATAGAGCGGCTGTAATACACATCTATATATTACAGTGGTGTGTAGTGCATAACAGTTTTATATTTTTTTACTAAACCAATTTTTTTCCAATATAAATACAACAGTGTTTTTAGCACCCTCGCACCACGGTGCCACCGCTGACAGCTGCACTGCGGCTTAACTCAAGTTCAAGTGACACTTTTCCCATATCGCATGTCTCAGTGCACAGCTCAAGCGCCCCGCCCCGCCGACGCTCTTTTTGCTTTTTTTATTTATTTATTTTTTTTTATTTTTTATTTTTTTTTGAGCTGTGCGGTGCGTGTCTCTTCTGTTTTGGTGTTTTTCCCCAACCTTTCCCAGTCGATTTTCGTTATGCGTAAATTGCAATTAATTCCGTGCAGCGGCGTTTTGATGAACGCGAGTGTGGATGACAAGACAGAAGCCGCGCAGCACCCGCAACTGTTCCCTCCCCCCACCCATTGGCGGCGGCCTTTCGCTGTCGTTAACGGTAACAATCCACATTCACGGAACCGCCTTGGCTTGAACTCTGTTTTTGTTGTTTTTGTTGCTGCTGCCATTGCTGATGAAGTTGTTGTTGTTGTTGTTGTTGTTGTTGCTGCCGTCAGTTTGCGAATCGCAAATCGTTTTGTCAGCTGCGCAAAATTTATAACAAATTTGTTTTTGTTCAACTTTTGCTACTGGTTAGTTAGGGCGAACGGGAAGCCCTAACGAGAGCGAGAGAGGGAGAGTGAGTGCGCGAGCGAGAGCGATCTTCGCCACAGTGGGGCAATTAACGTAGCCAAGGCCCCATTATCCACTTGTCACACATTTATGCAGACAATGACGAAACTCCTTCCATTATTTTTGCGTAATTTCTACACCTTTCCTTACTCAATCTGTGCCTGTGCCCGATCCCGACGATCGATGATCAACTGTGCACAGAAGGCGGCAAATTGAAGCATTTAAAGCTCAATACCTAATGAAGTCATGAGCATTATAGACGCATCATTGTCTCTCTGATTTTGAACCGTGCTGTGCATGCTGTGCATGCCCTACAAGCCGGGTATATTTGTGGAGCGATCCTCCATTGCATTTGGGACTAACCTGTTGCTGTTTCGAGTAAACTAAGCTTTTTTTTTCTTGAAAAAGGGTTCATTTTTTTTTGAGTAAGCTGTGCTACTTAGGCACTAAAGGAGGTTACTAAAGGCTAGTTCCATAAGCATAGGTGATCTGTAAGGGAGCACTAGCAATAATAATCAGGTAGTGCTGCAAAAGGTAATGATAAACTGCTTAAATATTAAAGCTTTAAGTTTTGTTATTAATTTACGCATTGTCTACAGACAGAATGTAAATAAAGAAATAAAAAAAAAAGAAATATTAAAGCTGATCCCACAAATTGCACTAAAAGATCAAGATAAATTTAAATATAAAGCCCAAAACTAATAAAACCGATAGCCAGAGTGGTCGGAACTACACTAGGCCATAGGGGATTCTACAGCTCTATGGCCTAGACTGCTGCTGTGGAATGAATATATAATATATAGATATGTGAAATAAGAGCATATTAGGTTTATAGGGTTGCATAAGCCTCACGGAAAGCGCATCTGCGCGTCTACAAGACAGCAGCGTTTTTTTTTGTCAGTTTTTTTTTTGCTGATCTGCCTGCGGCTTCTGCGCTGCCTGCCTGTGTGTGTGTGTGTGTGTGCGTGTGCGTGTGCCTTGTAGCGTGCCGCGTGTGGCGTGTAGCCGATCGTCGTAGCTTTTAGTTCATGTAATTGCCACGCCATACCAGGCCACTTGCGGTGCCATTGTCAATCTTCTTGTGCGTCGTCTCGCATCCAGCTACGAATTTGACTGCCGTTGCGCAATGGCCAAAATGACGCGTCGCTGCCAAGGTCAACTGCCACACACGTTGGCCACAGGGGGGTGAGGCGGAGGTCTCTCTCGAAGCGCCACAGATAATTTCAACAATTTGACGTCTTTTAGCAGGTTAATTGTGGCGTTTTCGAAATGCAAATGGAAATGGGAATGGGGAAAAATGGCAGAGCTAAAAAGGAAAGGAAAGCCAGACATGCTAAGGTAAAAGTAAGGCGGGTCTGTGGGCGTGGCTAAGCTATGATATAAGGCTTCAGCTTGTTGCAACATTGAGGTAAATAAATAATCGGGCTATTCTATTTAAATATCTTTTATTTTCTTTCTCCAAATCGTCTAAATATCTATATATAGCAGATATGCACTAATATATGAATAATATATAGTTAGTTATTTACAGTTTCGATCGTTGGTTTTTGATACTTGTCACACTGTGCCTAGGTTCGAACTAGATTGTACAAATTGCTCGGCGACATATAGAGAAACTGCTGCTGTTGATCCTGGCCGATCTGCGGCTCCCCCGACGGCTCCTCAATGGGTTTGCCGCGGCGACTTGGCTGCGCATAGCCGGGCGCAAAGAAAGGTGGCTCCAGATGCGGCTGCTGCTGCTGCTGTTGCTGCTGTTGCTGCTGCTGCTGCTCCTCCTCCTCCTGCTGCTCGTGCTGCTCATCTAGACTGTAGCCGGCAAAGGGTGAGGGTCGAAAGGGTAGCGTGAAATGATTCTGCGACGGACGCGGACCCAGTATGCCCAGCAGTATGGGCCGCCTGATGTTCGACTGTGGCGCTTGCGGAACAACTGGAAAGCGCTGTGGTCCCGTATAGCCCAAACTCAAGTGTTGCGTATCCAAAGGCGCTGGTGCGGCACGAGCAGCGTGTACGGTCATTGGCAGCGGTCGCCAGGGCAAGGCATAGAGCCAGCTTGGATAGTAAAACGGAGGCAGCTGCTGCGCCGACACAGCAAACAGGATGAGCGACACGACGATGCCGGTACCTTGCCACATGCCACATGCCATAGCTGACACTTGTGTTGAACGTCTGTGACGCACTGTGCGTCCAGTGCGTTGCTTATATAGTAGATGCTTGCCGCGCTGCATTCGCCAAGTAATCCAAGCCAGGCAGTTCCGTTGTAAGCGATCTTCATGGTCATGGGATATCTTTGCCGTCGCGGCCTCGTCTCCGCGGTTCGCCGCGACCACGCTATGGCGCAGAGATCAATGATCGATGGCTTCCTCGTTGCGTCATATGCGTACTCCAAAGACAAGGCTGTAAATCGGCCAAGCTACTGAACTGAACAAGAACATATATTTATCTATATATATACAAAGATACTCATATGTTTATTTAATAAACAAGTGCCGCACTACAAGTGCTGCACATACGCAGATGAACAGAAGGTGTCGCAGACAAATCCTACATACAATTACATAGAATTTAAATTGCACAGATCCCTCGACTAAGTTTGCAAGGTTTGGCGGGCTGTGCAAAAATATTCGAAAATACTATTACTTTCAAATGGGAAGCATAACGATTGAACGGGGATAAGCCCCAGGTAGATTGAGTCCAAAATTGGCCACGCGAACGCGAACAGACAACGTGCCCAGCAGGGTGTCGCATCCGCCGAGGGGCAAACGTATCCAGGATGCTGCTGGACAGTGAGCGGGTACTCGGATTCGCTTGATGTATCCTGCTGGGTGCTTCGATGGCAATGATGCTTGCGTTGTTGTTGCTGCAGCTGCCCGATTAGGATTCAATTGAATTCATCGTTGCTGTCCCTGTAATACGTATTGACAATATTGTTGGCCATGCCGTAGACCTCCTCGTGTTCGTGCCTCTGCAGTTCCCGCAGCTTATCCAGTCCGCCCAGCTCGTCGACCATCAAACATAGGTTCTCGATGTAACCGGATCGCTCGGCCAGCGCATAGAAATTACGCAAACCCGTTAACACTATCTTGATCGTCCGCGAATCATTGCAATTCAATAAATCCAGATATGGCTTCAGTATCCTGAATCGATTTACCAAATCGAAGACTTGTTCGCGTGTACCGGACGTAATCGTATTGAACACCGTCCAGGCCGCCTCTTTTTGTGCCTTAATATCGCCGCTCTCCAGCACATGCCGTACCTGATGAAAGATTCCGGCATCGATAACCGCCTGTATCTGTTCGCGACTGCCGGCCGTTATATTACTGACAGTCCATGCCGCCTCCATCACAATGACATGCTGCGAATGCTTCAGCAGCATGGCCAGCTTGGGTAACGCACCAGTTTTGATCACAACATCAGTCTGCTGATCCGTTCCCGTCACAATGTTGCCAATACTACGCAACGCTGCCATTATAATTCTCGTATTCGTCATCTGCAATAGATCGATCAAACGCGCCACTGCATCCGTTTCGATCACCTCCTGTATCATATTGTTATCCTCGTCGGTAACATAGGCGAATGCCCAGCACGAATCGATCAGGATCTTGTCATCGTTGCTCAGCAACAGCCGGGATAGAACTGGCAGCAATCGTTTCACCTGTTCCACCGGTGGCGATGGATTCTTGTTGCGGCACAAATTCGACATTAGCCACACCATGTTCCGTAGCAGCGCAATCGATATATTCTCGTTATCGATCAATCGCAATATGCCGTCAATGCAATTATGCTGTATGACAATGTCACGTGCCGCGGCCCCGTCGCCGGCAATGTTACCCAACGCCCTGACCGCCTGCTCGGCCAATTCAATCGATTCCGGTTGCAGCAGCTCGATCAAGCGGGGCACACCGTTCTCCTCGATCACACAACGTGTCTGTTCCGATGAACCCGACACGATGTTGGTGAGCGCCCAGGCCGCCTCATATTGTACCATTGCATTGTTCGAATCGCGCAGGCATCGTATGCAAATCGGTACAATGCCGTAGCTGATCAGCAGATCGATGGGCGGCTGATTGTCGCTGCCAAGGATTTTGCGTGCCTGATGCATGCCAAGAAGCTGACGTTCGGGATCATCGCTATCGTCCATTGCATCGACGATCTCGTCGAGCGGCATTTGTAGCTCCCGTGCCGGCTCTGCAATTGCCACGCATTCCTCGCAGGTTTCATTCTTGTTGCTGCTGCTGCTGCTGCTGCTGTTGCTGCTGCTGTTGTTGCTGCTGTTGTTGTTGTTGTTGTTGTTGTTGTTGTTGTTGTTGTTGTTGCTGCTGCTGTTGTTGTCGATGTTGCGACGCTTGAACAATCCCAGCTTACTCTTCTTGGATTTACGCAACTGTATGGTAATCTCGTAGTGACGCTTCCGCGAGTCGTGTATGGGTGTATTGATGATGTGAGCGTTCGACTTTGGTGTACTCATGTTTTCGAAATAGTTTTTTTTTTTTTGCAAAATACAAATATAATAAATTTTTTTTTACTTCAATCACGAGGTTGTACAGCTTGAAATGTGCTATTTGGAATAAGCTGTGAGTACAAAGGCACTACGCCTACTTTTCTCACATCGTCTCCGCCTGCTCGCCCGGCCTACTCTACTAAAACGAATTCTCTAAGCGATTTTCAAAACTTGCGTAAATCATGCTTCAATCTTCAAGATAATCATCATCATTTGGGCACTCAGCAGGCCGTGTAAAAGACGAGAGCAGCAAGTGGAAGGGAGAGCGAGAGAGCGAGCGAGCGAGAGAGGGGGTCGAGATCGTCAGGCCCCAGGGGAGCCCTTTTGCAGTTGTGAAACATTTCTGAGCAGATTAACTCGTTGTTAATCTGGCTGACGTAAGAGCTTTATAGCGCGGCCTTTCACCAAGGCAGCAGCTGCGGCCCAGAAGGAAAGTAAGGATACAAATGAAAGAGAGAATAGGAAATTGAGCAAAGTGTGTTATTTTAACGAAATTGGATTTTTAATCAATTGTGCTTAGTTTATAAACGATTTGCTGGTTTTGTAACGGCTGTGGCGATACTCTTTCATGCCGATAAACGATTGTTTGGTATAAAATACCAAAGTGTCTGTGTTATCGATAGCGTCAATTGAGAAAAATGTAAATCGAAGTTTAACTTTGCTGTTTTAACCATTGTTAACCCACTGCAAGCACAATTACTCAGTACAGGGTATATTAAAGCTATATACTCAACTGCATGAATCGATATATACTATACTAAATTTACCGCTAGTTTGGCTGACTCACAATCATCTATTTGATTTGAATATCGATCGAAATGATTTGCTGAACTTCCTGCTGCCCGCCCCGACTTGTCCGGTTGCCAGTTGCAGCTGTGCCAAAGGCGGCAGCAATGAAAGTTACCACAACAATAGCAACAGCAACAACAACAACAACAGCAACAACAACAACTATAACAACTATAACAAGTGCAAGTGTTGTCCAGGGCCGGCTCGAAGTTGAAAAACTCTAAAAACAAAACCGACGTGCTGATATAATCTTACGTCAAATCTATAATTATACATTTATTTGAGATATACATAAATAAATGCATTTTTTTTTTTTGTGATTCAAATCAAGGTTTTCTTCCCACTTTTCCTTGAAAATTTAAAATGTAAAAATTCCAGGACAACAAATTGTTAAAAAAAAAAAAAAATTCAGTTGAAAAGCGCATAAATGCTAGACTCTGAAAAATTATAATATTATATCATAAGCTTTAGTAAAATAAATTTTAAGGGAATATAAAGCACAAAAAATAAAATAAAATTTTGTTTGTGACGCCCTATAGATGCTGCTGCGCCCGCCCTACGCCCCTGCTCAGCGTTGTTGTCTTATCATTTCTTTGTGCGCTGCGCACTGTGGGTGTTTACACTTTGATTTTTTTTTTATTTGCCTTACCTTCACTTTTCATCTGTCCACGCTACTCTTTCTTTTTCTCTCTCTCTCTCTCGCTCTCGCTCTCTTGCCGCCCCCGCAGCCAACTTTGGATAATTGTTTCGCATTGAAAATCACGTCCAGTGGGAAGCGAAGCTTTACAAAATGTGATCTGCATAACGGAAGCAAGAAAACAGTGGAAAAACAATGAAGAAGCAACGCAAAAACAAATAGAAACCCAAACAAAACCAACAGACTTTTTAACCCGTGCGTCTTGCCACTGTTCGCAGCGCGTACAAATTAAATTAACATTTAATTTGGGCATTTTATTTAATTCGCATTCGCATATTCGGATTCCGACTTCAAGTTCAAATTACACAATTGCCAGAACGAATGCTAGGCCGGAACTATGGCCGAGGCAAAGTCTGGGAAAGACGACAATGTTGTTAAGTTTTTCATTTTCTGGCCATAATCAAATTAGCTGCGATTATCTATGCCAGACGCGCAAGGTCGCTTGATCACGTCAAGCCTGAGATCATTTTCCGAGCTCATTAAAACTGGCCAAGAACGGGATTGACTTGTGACCCGGCTGTGTGATTCTCACATTGGCAATGCCTTCCATCCACTCTTGCTTCGTTGAAAATCAAGCAATTTTACACTGGGTATCTTGGGCGGGCGTACTCTGCAGAATTTGTATTTTCAGAATCAAAAGTAAAGCCAAAGCTGCGCTTAATGCAACAGCTGTGTTGATAAGCACAATACATATCGATATACGATAGTTTCAATGTTATCGAACAAGCGCAGCCAATTCGAAATTTGTGCGCCAAATTCAAACAGGCAAACTAAATAAAACAAAGTTCAATTCAATTTGACATGCTCTGTGCACATGTATTCCGTTGTATTCATCATTTTTGTTTTTATTTATATCTTGTTTTTAAACTAGTTTCCAATTACATACGTAAACCTTAGGATTAGAGTTATACAGTAAGTAAAAGGTAAGTTACGCAATCGCCATAATTAATTCGTAAGCGTAATTAACATATGCAGTATGCACTATTTTTGTTTTTTTTTTTCTTTTTCATAATTCGGTTTGTTTTCCGTTTTTTTTTTTTTTTTTCATTCTTAAGTTTGAATATGATTTTCTTTCATTCTCGAATAATAATTTCGCATGAAACACGAATTGTTTGTTGTGAAATGCATTACTAAATATAAATTATTAATATAGTACATGTTACATTATTAAGTTTATAATGTGGTAGAGGGATGTGGGGCGTTTGGAGGGTCAAAGTGCTATAATGCTATACATATAGATAAACATAGATATTAAATGTATGTATGTGGATTTGTGTGTGTGTATGGCAATAATAAATTTTCGATATGAATGTGTGTTCACTTTAAACAGATTAATTGCAATCCAACCGGAAATATTTTCTGGCTCTGCGAGTGTTGTATGTAGCTTAGTGCTAAGAAAATATACAATTGTATAGCTTTCTCTCATATGTATGTGAATTACAACTATGCGAGTCGTAAGAGTTTGGCAAAGAGTAAACAAGTAAAAAAAAAATATATTTATATATAGTATATATAACTATTTACTGTCCGCACAGAGACGCTCAATTATTAAATAAATCTGGAAATGCCTTGCCTTAGTTTCAAATTTTGAAACACACACACTTCTATGCATATCTCAAAACAAATAGGGTATATATTTATACATAGATATGTACGAGAATGTATATGCGAAAACTGAAAAAAGGTTTTTCAAACCTGACGGCAGAAAAAAAAAATGGGAATTATAAATTAACTAATTGTATAGCATAAATTAACGTTAAGTTAAGTTAAGAACAAAGTCGCATATTTCACTTTTCTGTTTCGCGCGCTTTCTCTGCGCTTCTCCCTAATCCTTCCATTCGTTTTTTTCTCACTTTGGTGCGTAATTATTAATTAAATCTGGGAATATCGCTTAAATACTCTTCATTCAGTTTATGTGTATCATGGGATAAGGACAAAACTCAAAACTGGACACGATTCGTATGATCCTAAGTGTGTTTACGTTTCATTCTGTGTGTGTGTGTGTGATACCAACTAATTTAACATGTAAAAAAAATGATTATACGTATGTATGTAAGTTTCTATGCATCGATAAATATATATGTATATATATATATGTATCGTGTTGTCGTACAAATACATCTATGCAATATACATATACAGAACACACACATGCATATACATATATGCGTGTATGTATGTGATGTGCCACATGTATGTATGTATGCAGCAAGAAAAAAATTCATCTTTTGCCTTAGGTTTTATACATATGCAATATATGGTTGTGTGTGTGTTAATAATGATGCATGTTGTGATTGATGGAATGCGTTGTCAATGCGGCTGTGCATACGTGTGTGTGTGTGTGTGTGTGTATGTGCGTGTGTGTGTGTGGGCGATTAATGTTGTTGTTGTTGTTGTTGCTTTGAATTTTGTACATTTTGTTCAAGCTCAATTCGAGCTTGTTGCAGCTGCTGCTGCTGCTGCTGTCGTCGTAGACGTCGTTGTTGTTGTTATTGCTTTTGTTGCAGATGCTGCAGTTGTTGTTGCCGATGTTGCAGCCGTCGCTATTTCAACTTTGCTGCCCTCCAAGCCGGACTTTTTGGTTTTATTATGATTATGATTATGATTGTTGTTATTGCTGCTGCTGCTGCGCCGGCGGCTGCTGCTGCCGCTGCCGCTGCCGCTCTTGTTGCGTATGCTGCTGCTGCTGCTACGACTGCTACTGCCGCTGCCGCCACCCGAACCGCCGCTGCCGCTGCCGCTACCGCCGCTGCTGCTGTTGCCCGCCGCTGGTCCATTCAGAAAATGGCTTTTAATGTGAGTCTGCAGTAGCTCCTGAGAATCGAAACAAAGTTGACATAGATCACACGTGAAGCTGGAATTAGAGTGATCAGCGGCAGCGCCATGTGCCGCTGATGTAACTACTGTTTTATGCTTACTACGCCGCTCACCAGTTGAATGCGAGGTTGTTGTTGTTGACTCGCTCTCCGACGATGACGTATCAATGCCGCCGACACCACCAACACCATCCTCATCCTCATCCTCATCATCATCATCATCAACATCATCATTATCAAGATCACGAGCACCAGCACGATGATTGACATGCCTGTTGCCATCATGCTGATCGTCGTCATCATGCATATCTTCATCATCATCATCTTCAACATCATCATCATCATCGTCGACATTGTCCTCGACATCGTCGTCATCGTCCTCAACAACATTCGCATTGACACCGACCACATCATGATCGTCGTCGACGTCGTCGTCGTCGTCATCATCATCATCATCATCATCTTCGCCATCATCCTCCTCAATAATATCATCAATAGTCATTGGTTCACCCACATCTCCCACACGCACGCCCATACCCTCGTTCTCCTCCTCCTCCTCCTCCTCCTCATCGCCCACATCATCGTCCTCGTCATCATCATCCTCGGAGCTGTGCATAACCAGCACTTCTCCGCCTCTCGACTGTGGCTTCGCCTTTGTCGCCGTCTGGGCTGGCGGCGTCTGTTTGCCATTCCCATTCCCGTTGAGCTTGTTGCTGCGCGAGTACGCGAAATTCAGGCGCGACGCTTGTTTGTTGTTATTATCGGCCACAGGATGTGCCCTCACATCATCATCATCCTCATCGATATCATCTTCAACATCATCGTCGTCGTCCTCGTCATCATCTTCATCATCTTCGTCGTCGAGTTCCTCAACAATTCCATCATCTTCAATCACCTCCTCGATGAGATCATCCTCGTCATCTGCATGACCGTGCATTGTGCTATTGATGTTCTTGTTATGATGCTGTTGCTGCTGCTGTTGCATAACACCCTCGTCCACATCGTCCTCCTCATCGTCGTCATCCTCATCGCCATCGCCATCACCTTCACCATCCTCATCGTCTTCGTCCTCGGCACTTGTGCTCTCCTCATCATCGTCGCTATCCGTATTATCATCCAAATCGCTATCACCTTCGCCATCCTCCTCTCCATCTTCAGTTGCCGCCTTCGCCAGCTTTTTATCCTCCGCCTTGGACTTGGTCGTTGCTTTAACTGTCGCTGTAGGCTTCGCTGTTTGTCCTGCTGGAGCTGCTGCCGCTGTGCCAGCATTTGCTGTCGCTGCCGTTGCCTTTGTCGTCGACGTCGTCGTCGTCGTAGCCGCCGCCGCTGCTGCTGCTGCTGCTCCTCCAGAACTCTTTAGTGTCGTCAACGCTGGCGCCGTTGACTTTACACCACTCGATACCGCAACCGGCACAATCACCTCCTCCTTGAGATGATTGTTAATGTGATTGATAAGCTTCTCTTTGCGCGACAGATATTCGCCGCATAGATCACAGCCCCATTGGAATGGACAGAATGGACGGACTACCTTGGCATCGGCCAATTTATGCTCGATCCACAGCTCTTTTGTCTCGAAACGCAGCTGACCGCAACGACGACAGGTCAACGGATCATCCACCTCGATAACCGGCGGCTCTGGCAGTGTGCTAACCTCGTGTTTGTGCAGCTCATACATATGACGACGCAGGTTGTTGTTGCTAATGAAGGTGGAGGCGCAGTAATCGCATTTCAATTCACGTTTCCGTTTCATCGATTTGCTGCTGCTCCTGCTGCTGCTGTTGTTGTTGTTGTTGCTCGCTGTTGTCGACGACGTGTTGTTGCTGCGACTGTTGTTGTTGTTGTTGTTGCTGCTGCTGCTCCGCTGCTGCTGCTGCTGTTGTTGCTGCTTCTGGTGCTGCTGCTGATTGGGCATCAGTCCCACTGCATGCAGCTCCCGCAGATGCAGCATCGATGAGGAGCTCAGCGAATTGTTGTTGTTGTTGTTGTTGCTGCTGCTGTTGTTCAGCGTTGTCGCTTCGCCGTCGATGATGGGATTCTAGACACCAGAAAGAGAATCAAATTAATACGATTTTCATTGAATCTGATGTGCAAACACAACTATGGAAATTAATATCTTTTTTTTTTGTTGTTGATTTCTTTTGCGACTGGTGCGGAGGCAAGAAAGAACAAACGTATAGGGTATCCATCGGTTTTGGGCGGGGATGCGGGATGCCATCCACCCGCATTGGATACTGATTAGATTCACCTCGCTGCACAAGCCCAAAAAGCTCACCTGCTTGCTATCACCTCTGAAATGCCACTTGCGATGCACCTTGAGTGCAATCACCTGGGGGAACGTCTTGGCGCACAAATCGCACGCATATTCCCCATTCTCGTTCTGTCGCTCAACCTGAAATTGTCCAGCATCGGCGGGACCATCATCGAACATCGCTGCTAGAGGATTATCGACATAGAGCTCCTGTTCGTGTCGCTGAATATGCTTGGTGAACATTTCTTGATCTGTGAAGCGTGCGCCACAAATGGTGCACGCCACCTCCGGTATGCGTATCTTCAGCGTGCCTGTATTCAGATTTTTTGTGCCTCCAGTCTTGCTAACTGTGTTGCCAGCGATTCCACCGATCCCGTCACCAGAGCCAGCAGCACCTCCTGTTCCACCGCCGTCGTCCAGCATAAGCAACTGCTGATCATCGTCCTCATCCTCGTCATCATCGTCGCCTGTTTTATGCTTGAAAATGCCACGTTGCTGCTGCTGGTGCTGCTGTTGCTGCTGCTGGTGCTGCTGATCCTGTTGATGCGCACCGGTGGCCGTGATAGGTTTACGATTGCAGGTTGGTGTATGGTTCTCCAGCATCTGTCGATCAAAGAACATTTTGCGGCACAGTGTGCATTCAGCGGGATCGGGCACCTGCGGATGCTTCTTATAGCGATGCACCTGAAAAAAAAAAAACAAGATAAATATTTAGTTGATATTGGCGATGGAAATCCAGCAATCCTTTAACTCACCCATAAACTCTTGCGACCGCTGTACACATTGCCGCAATCCTTGCACGAATAATCATTCGAATCGAACTCATCGTGCGAATTGATATGGATTGCCAGCTTCTTGTTGGTATTGAAATTTGATGGACAATACTTGCACTGGTACCAGTAAAGCGGCAGGCTTGTGGCGGCCACCGTAGCCGATGTGTCGCCCAGATCACCCAGGCCCGTTGTGGTTGCTGTGACCGCCGTTGCAGATTTCTGTGAATTACTCAAGGCATGCGCCGCGCCACTGCTGCTGCTCGCGTTGCTGCCCAATTGGGATCGGTGCACACTGCGTTTATGCTGTTGCAGCTCCAACTCCGAACTGTAGACAATGGAGCAGACATCACACTCGAATTGCTTGACAATCATCTCATCCTTAATGGCACGCCCGTGCACCTTGAACAGATGCACCTTTAGTCCCTTCTCGTAGGCGAATTCGGCATTGCATAGCTTGCATTTGATAAACTGCACATTCTGCACCTGATGATCGGTCAGCATGTGATAGCGATACGATTTCTTTGAGCTAAAGCGACGCTGACAGATCCGGCAACGCATGCGACGAAAGCGTCGATCGGCCGCTTGATCCAAGCTTCGTCGGAAGACAGCCTGTTCCTGTGGCGTCTGATGTGCCATAGCTGGCGGCAAACTGCCAGTGGCTGTTACCGCTCCCGGTACCGTTGCCGCCACAGCAGTCACTCCCGCCCTTGTTGATCCATCCAATGCGTCTTCATCCTCTGCGGTTATGGTTGTTATCGATTGACTTGCTCCGGTCGTATTTGCCGCTGACGCCGTTGATGCATCCAGTGGCGGCGTCGCCGTGATTGTTAGCGATTTGGGCGTCATGCGATTGGCTGCCGCCAATGCTGCATTTGTCGCCGTCGAGGCAGTGTAGTGTGAGCGCATGTGATTCGAGAGTCCAATATTGTTGCTAAACACCGCATTGCAGATGGGGCATTCCTTTTGTTGATTGGCGATGCTCGTGTTGATGCTGCTGTTGTTGCTGCTGTCGTCGAGACGCATCTTTTTGGCTATGCTGCCGGTCTCCTCGTCGTCATCATCTGCATCGAAGAGAAAGAGAACAGATTAAAACCGAACATGGCAAATGCGCTGAGACAGGGACATGGGGAAAAGCAGTTGGTATATTGAAACAATGATGAGGGAAAACACGGCAACAGGATGTGGATTATGTGTGTGACTGGACGAAACAAACGTCGGGAAGGGAACGAAGCCTTTCAACTTATCACTCAGTGCTGGACGTCAACACAAATGAGATGCGGGAGGCGTGTGGGGCCAAACAAAAAATTACCGAGTGTCCCACCATTTGTTATGGACATCAAATCCTTCATCACATAGTCATAGCGTCCCGTATAGACATTGGGTGTACTGCCATCCGCCAGCTTGACTGCATCCGCATTTACAATGTACTCGAAACCGCCCGAATGACGATTCTTGTCCACGCCATGCACATTAATCATATGCTCGCGCAGATACGAGATCCGTGGATAGCCCAATCCGCAGCGTACACATTTATAGGTTTCGGGCAATTTATTGGGATGCTTCGATTCCATATGTCGCAGCACGTTGTTGTAGTTGTTGTACTGCTGTCCACAGATCGGACACACCTGGGGCATACGTGAAAAATACTGCGACTTGGGTACATCTCGACTGCCGCTTGTCGAGCCAGCCGTAGTAGCTCCTGCTGCTGCTGCTGCCGCAGCTGATGCTCCTGCTCCGCCAGTGGGTTTGGGTGTTGAGGTTAGCGGCGTTCCAGCTGCATTATTGTTATTATTACTGCTACTGCGCGACTCTTCGTTAGACGATTGACTAATCCCAATGCCCAGTGCACCCAATAGGCTACGCTTGCCCGGCGAATGATCTAAGCCGCTGTTGGCCGTCGACGCATTATCGCTGCTAACACCGCCCAAATGATCCTGATAGACATGATCGAGAAAACGCTGATGCGTCTCCAGTTTGGCGTCGCATGTCATGCAGCGCAGCCGTACAATGCAGTCCATATTGTTGTAGTGCCGACGCCTATCGACTGGATCGGCAAAGTCCAAGCCACAGAAGCTGCACTGTATCGAATTGTTATCTTTACGCTGCACGTCCGCGTGTTTGTCATAGACATGGGTGCGAAACTCATGCTTTGTGCGAAATCCCTTGGGGCACAGTTTGCATTCGTATAGCTTATTGACCAGCAGCTCCTTGGCGCGCAGCTTCTCCGGCCGATCCGCTGACGTATCATGCATCGACGTAGCCATATGCAAATGCTGCTGATCTGCAGATCCTCCAGCCGTTGCATGATTAAAACTGGGCTGTTTGGCACGCAACGCGTTCAGTACACGATACAGATTGATGCAGTTGCGCTTCTTCAGATGCGATATGAACAACGCTTTCGAATCGTTCATCTTGAGGCAATTAAAGCATAAGTTACGCGGCAACAGTGGATACTTTTTTCGTACATGCGCCATAAAGTTCTTGTACGTGCTGAAAAATTTGTTGCAACAGCGACAGGTCATTGTCTGGTATTGTTCCAGAAATTCGCAATTCTCCTGTATGAATTCAACCTTGTCGCGCGTCAACAGCTGCTGATATTGCTCCGGATTGTCATAGTCATAGCCGCCGTTCTCACACTTGATGAACGTGTTCATGACCACCTGGCGATATTTTTGTGTCGATATATTGCCACCGGCAGCGGCTTTTGTTGCCTCCGCCGTTGCGGCCGCCGCAGCGGCGGCCCGTTGGATCTCCAATGCGGCTGCCAATGCTGGGGTCGGTTTTGTTATGGGCGTATTATTGGGCGAATCGGTTGACAATTGAAATAGATTCGGATGCAGATTGCGTTCGTGGCGTCGCGCATTCGCGCGCGTCGAGAATTGCAGACTGCAGGCACGGCAGCTGGCCACCTTCGAATCGCCAGCGGCTGCCACATTTGCCACTGCGGTGGCGGGTAGCGTAGCTGCAGCCGCAACGGCCGTTACGCCGTGCTGCGTCGCATAATCATATTCGGAGGTCTGTTGAAAGATGAAAAAAGATGTGGAAATTTTCTAATTAGCCAATGTCATACAATTTTCATTAACATATACATATTCAATACTTATAAAATACTTATTCACATGTCGCTGAAATACAATCTTTCTTTTTCTTAAACGCATCGCTTTCCAGTTTCCAGAATCAGTTATATTTTGAGTAGAGTTTTTTCGCGGAAAGTTCTTGAACTAAAGCAGTGATGCATCTCTATTTGACAGCTGTTATCGATTAACGACAACTGCAAATACTCAAATAGAGTTGCCAACTACATGCACGCACATTCAAATTTAGTTAGTTGCCAATTATCTTTAAAATTAGGTAAATCTTTGGTAGCCCTTAAAAATCTATCGATTTTAGCTAACATGAACGTGATGGTGTGCTTGGTTGTGGTTCTGGGGACGGCGGAGCATTGCCATTGCTTACCATTATTGGCACATCGCCCTCATGTTCGGAGCGCTCTAGGAACATTGTGGGATCCATCATGTCATCGGACTCGTCAATGCACTTCATTTGAAAGTCATCATCCGTATCGTCGAGGGGCTCATCCTTGATGGGCACGGCGGGCAGCGGCTGTAAACGAGAACACACACACACACACTCGATAAGTTTATCGTGGATTTGCTTGTAGTTTCATTTTTCTTATTCATTCTTATTTATTTATTTATTTTTATTTTTTTTTTTCTTTTTATCATTTCGATTTGCAATGTGAACAACAGAAAATAATATGCACCGGCCGTTGAGCTGGTGGATTGGCAGGGGGGGAATTGGTTGAGTCAGGTGGTGTATGTGGCGCGCGTGTGGACGCTTGCGAATGCACGATACAATTACATTATAGGAATAGCGCCTGAAAAAGCGCAGCTGCTGGGCGGCGCTCTGCAGCGTTACCGGCATGAGCAACGGAGTCGTGACTGCAGCAGAGACAGTGCCGGCACAAGCAGACGACGAAGTCGCAGAAGCAGAAGCACAGGCTGTGGCTGTGGCTGTCGCTGAGGCTTGCGCAGCGCCAGCGGCACAGGCGGTGGTGGTCGCGACGTTAATAGTCATTGTTGCAGCTGGAGTTAGCGATAACTGCGACTGCGATGGCGGCGGCAGCGGCGGCGGCGGTGGAGTCGGCATAACGTTGCTACATCGCAGACTTTGATTCTGATTCGGATTCGGATTCTGATTCACATTCGGATTCGGATTCTGGCTGAAATCAGGCGGCAACGACAACGACAGCGGCAAAGGCAACGGGACTGGCAACGGCAACGGCAAGGACGGTAATGGCAATGGCAATGGCACTGCCACTGGCAACGGCAACGGCAACGGCAAAGGCAACGGCGCCGCCTCAGCGCTAGTGCTGGCGGCAGCAGGAACAGCTGCCAATGCTGACGGCAACGACGGCGGCAGCAGTGGTGGCAACGGTGGCACCGATATGTCCAGTGGCAAATACAATTTGGTCTTCAATTTGGACAGACGCTGTGCAGCAGCAGTGCTTGTCGCTGTTTGTTGCGACTGTTGACGTCGCGGCTGACGAATGCGTCTCTGCGGTTGTTGATGATGCTGCTGCTGCTGCTGCTGCTGTTGGTGTTGTTGATGATGGTGTTGCTGGTGATGGTGTTGTTGTTGTTGCTGCTGCTGATAATGCTGATGATGATGGTGATGATGTTGCTGCTGCTTGCCGCGTTGCTGCTGCTGTTGGTATTTACGTTGCTGCTGCTGTTGCTGTTGCTGCACCGAAACCGTTGCCAAAGTCGTTGAGGGCACCTGCAATAAAAGAGTCTGCAATGTTTGCTGTGTTTGTTCCACCGCCGCGCTAGTTGTTCTTGCTGTTTGCTGCTGCTGCTGCTGCTGTTGTTGCTGCTGTTGTAGCTGCTGTTGCTGTTGATGTTGTTGTAGCTGTTGAAGCTGTTGCTTGGGACTCACATAGACTGTTAACGATTTGCGCTTCTTCAACGAGGGTATACCATCCAATATGTTGGCGGCGGACACCTTATCGGCTGCAGCCGTCCCCGAATCGATTTTCAATTCGGATTGCTGCTGCTGCTGCTGATGTTGTTGTTGTTGCTGCTGTTGATCAACGGCGTTGCCATTCTCCGCTCTATTCAAATCCAAATATCCCAAAAGCGTCTGCTGCTTGTTCCGATCGGAGTCGAGCCACTGACGCTGTTTGCTCTGGGAGCTGAGGCAGCGATTTTTGAAGCTCTGCCATGAGTTCAAGTAACTGATGCAGGCATGGCATATGTAAAGCGAGAGACGATCCAATGCCGTGATCTGCAAAAAAAAAACAAAAACAATTCAAACATTGTCAGTTATAAAATCAATAATTATCAAACTTAAGACTAGCAATAAATTCGAATATCGATAAATATTAAATCGGCCTTTACGTATCGATAATAGTGAGAGAGAAACCAATTTAAATTCCACAATACTTAATCAAGAGTTGCATCAACTTTTGTGTGTGATTTAATTACTCATTAAATAGTTAAATAATTGTCTCGTTTTTAAATATCATTTCATTCATTTCCCCCTACTGGTTTTCGATTGCTAATCCCATTATCACAAATAACAAAAGTAGTTACACACACGGGAATACATACATATATTTATTTATGTTTATATTTATATGCATTGCACATATGTATGTTTGTGTGTATGCAGGTGGTTGACTCTGTTTTTCTTTATGTACATGTTTAAAACATGCCATGGGCCTGCAGGAAGAAGTCATCGGCTTTTGGAGTCCGCTCCCCAACATCCTCAATTCAAAACCGAATCCTCTCAACCCAAACACCTCGTGTCCAGCCAGCCAGCAGCCGGTGTCAGCGGTTTGAGTTTTCTTCGGCTTTGTCGATTCCCCCCGGATGGGTACGGCAGGGTACCGGAGCTATGCTGATGTTGGTCTATTAATGTCAATGACCTGCTTATAATTATATGCAAAATTCTATGTTGCAGAAGTCCCCCACCCACCCACACACACACTCACACAAACACACAAACATGGACTCACTCACGCGCACACTTAACAGTGCAATTGAAACGCATGTCCAATGTCCGATGTCCTTTTGCCTGATAGCGCTTTGTGTGCGCATGTATGCGTCTCTCTATAACCATGTAAATGCATATGTACCTGTATGTCTATGTGCCAATGCGCCTATGTATACATATGTCGTTATGTATTTGGGGGTACATAAACATCTAATTGTTGTTGTTGTTCTAGCGTTGGGTTTGTGTTTGTGCATAATTTGCTTTTAATTGTGTGTAGCATGGGAGCATTTTGGCTTTTCAATTAAAGTTTCTTAAATCCATATGCATGTACCCCGTTAAAAAGGCGGAAGGAAACTGAGTGCAGCAAACGAATCAATGTGGGATTATGCATTAATAAAGGATGCACTCAAAGTAAACATGTATTATTTCAATTAATAAATTCGATCGCACATGTGTGCATTATGTATTCATCTCATCAATTTCACTAGCCAATTCTAATTGGAATCCGAAATGTCAGAAAAAGAAAACCGCTAAATATATTTATCGAATTGCCTATGTTAATTTAACATTTCATTTGATTTTAATTTAACAGCATGCAAAACCTATCGATAACGAGTAGCCGAAATAACGATCAATGCTAGTATTCAGTTTCAACGAAAACGACACACGGCACGAAACACATAAGCAAAACAGAAACGCAATAACCGTCAATTGTTATTGTACCGGCAACTGCATTTGACAGCGTGCAATAATCAAAGATATTATAGACGTCTCAGGCAAGCATGCGTCTGCGTGCACACATGCTTTTCATAAAAATAGCACTGTATAAACATGAGTTGTATATATCCCTTAGGTTGGCATTTCGGCGCAATACTGTTAATGCAATATTATCATAGGTAATTTCCAAACTTTATTTGTGACGCTTTGAGCGTAAACACATTGCTACTGTACCTATTGTTGTGAAAGGCATTGTATGTGTGCGTATTTACCTGCCTGCATGCAGTTGTTGTATGCACATTATGCCTACTTTTGCATCTTTATGCGTGGTGTGAGCTTTTATGCTTTTGTAATTCGTAAATCAGCAGCAACCTCTCCCTCTCCCACACACGCACTGCCATGCCTACGGGCTCCACACCCCCGAGCAAGTGAGCAGATGTGCTGTGCACATGCCGTGAATGTATATAAAAGCACATACACACGTGCATGTGTGTGTGTGAGTGTGCCTATGTACAAACGTCTTATGTACGCACTTGAGTCCTGAATTTCTCATCCCAGTTATCTTACTCCCCACCTCACTTTGACTTTGAAGGGTTTCGATAATATGTTGTTCATTCACCTTGTCCCGCCTCTCTGCACCGACCACTCCACACTCACTCACACTCACACACACACACCCGCCCGCACAACAACGTCCTGTTGGGCACATCTTTCTCAAGTGGCTATGACGACGATGGCGGCAAAATTGCAATTGGATACAGCAGCATCAGCCAGCAGTGCACCACCACCAACAACAACAACAACAACAACAACAACAACAACAACAACAGCAATAGTAGCCTTTGGCTTAAGCGCATTGCGAAGGAGCGGGCGGAGGGTACTGAGAGGGAGTATGCGCTGACTTTAATAAGCATTATTCCTGTTGTTTTGCTTAAATGCAATCGATAAGCAACACGATTAGCCTGTTCCACAAGGAAACTTTCTTGTTTGCTATTTAAATGCAATATATATGTGTGTGTACATAAATAAATAAAAAGATTTTAGACCGAGCACGTCAGATTTGCGCTGTTTGTTTATTTTATCACCATAAACCGAAAAAAGGCCAAACTGTATACATATGTACACATATCGATAGATTCAAGTGCACTTGCCGCACGTATATCGAAAAGTAAATAATTTTAAATTATATGTGGAAATGACATAACCTAATGGGATAAATATTATGTAAGCTATTATTCTTGTAGACTTGTAAAATCGTTTATGTTTTTAATTTATTACAAGCCTTAAGACTGATCAGCGTATCAGGCAGAAGGCACAATTCCGTTGGGCGCAGTCTGGCAGGCCTTTTTTTTAGAAAGTTGAAAAGGAAATCTTTCCACATCCATCAATAGCAGCAACAGCATCAACAACAACAACGTGCAGCAGCAGCTGCCGCCGCTGCCAGCTGCTGCTGCTGCTGCTGGCCACCAGGTGCAACAATCATCATCATCATCGGCGACGCCGTCACCGTTGCCGTCGCCATGATGGTGGCATGCAGCAAGCAACTGCCAGAGATGCTGGCCAGAATTAAAGAGCCACAGAGCATGTCCAGCAACGCCGCATGATCTCTTGGACCTGAACGAGTTTCGGGTTCTTTATGTGGTTGTGGTTGTTGTTGTTGTCGTTATTGTACTGCCTCTTCGCCTTCATTGCCGTATTCGTTTTGTGTCCTTATTCGTCGTCAGCTGTGTATGTGTATGTGGGCAAGTGAATGCATGTGTTTGTTGGTGTGCGTCCCTGAGCGCGTGTGAGTGTGTGTGTGTGTGAATGTTGTGTGTGTCCTGTTCGACGAAAGTAACCCTCAGCATTAGCAAGCAGTGCAGATCTTTGCCGGCATGTCGTATCAAATTACGCACGAACAACAACAATAAAAACAAATTGATAAGTATATATAAAAATGGCAGTCAAGTGCACTTGCCCGACAACAAACATAATCGATAAAATGATAAAGTTATCGAAGGCAAACAATACAACGAAATAGCAGCGTAATCAAAATTAAGCAATCGATAAGTTAGCAAAGCTATCGAAACATGACACAACGCTTTGACACGCTCTCCAATTGGAATTTCGCTCTCCCAGCATTATCAGCGCCTTCTACTCTAGCCGCTCAACGGGCAGATCTTGCACTGATCAGAGAAAGTTAATTTCCCCCTGCCCGGCTACGAACTCCAGCTGGGCAGCCGCTTGAAAAGATTGTAATGATGTACATAGTATATCCGAAATTCGATGCGGGGACGGAAGCAGTCGCACAACTGCAACTTCTTCCATATGCCCGTTTTCATGCGCACCAGCCAGCACCAGCACCAGCACCAGCACCAGGTTAATCTGCTCGAACCGAGAGAGGCCGAGCGACCAAAAACCACTCGCATGTAGTATGTTTGTATCTGCCCTGCCCTCTGCTTACTGTTCTACGTATGTGTATGCCCGTCCGTCTGTATGTGTGTGAGTGTGTGTGTGCATGTGGTCCGCCTCCAGATAACAAGCGAACCGCACCGCACAGCAGAGCAGAGTACAGCGATGACGCCAACCAAATGGTCGGTCGGGTTGGTCGCTCGCTTATGTGCCAGTGCCAGTACCAGTGCCAGTGCCAGTACCAGTACCAGTGTGTATTTGTACGTGTGAGTGAGTCCATGTGTCTGGCTGTGTGTGTGTGTGTGTATGGGTGAGTGTGCATGTATCGGTTGAGCTGCCGGTACTGGTGCTGGTTTCTGGTGTATTCACCATGAAATCGAGCCAAAGCGAAACCAAAGAGCAACCCAGTGCCAGCACCAAGTGCCAAGCACACGCAGCAGCAACGTGCCGACAACGACAACGACAACGATGACGACGACGACGACGTAGATGATGATGTCGTTGCCGGGGGCGCAGGCCAAAGAGTCGCTGCGCTGCGCTGCGCTTCGCACCATGCCGAGAGTTCAGTTCAGTTGAATCGAGCCAGCAGGCAACCATTTTGTGCCGAACGAAAAGTGGATGACGAGGGCGACTCTGGATTTGTGCTTGCCTGCCTGCGCTGCTTGCCTGTGCCTGCCTGCTGCTGTTGCCCTTGCGCTGGCTCAGATGTGCCCTGTTCCGCCGCTGCTGCTGCTGCTGCCGCCGTCGCCTGCCAAGCGAAAGAATCAATAACCGAGAGCTCTGAGAGTGCCAGCACCAGGCAACAGCAGGCAATGGCAACGAAACTGAAGCTAGCGAAGCCCACAAATCCAGAAGGCAGTTTTATTTTGCTGTCTTTCCTTTTCACGCTATGCTTCGCCTCTCCTCTTATGTTTTTTTTTTCTTTTATATTTTCCTTTTCGTAGCTGTTGCTTTTTCTTTATTCTTTTTCATTTTGCGTATTCCCTTTTGTGCGGCGGCGGCGGTGGCTGCTGCTGCTTGTGCCCCAGAGGTGCCTGCACCGGATATCATGGGCCCAGCGAGGAGTCACAAATGGAAGCCCAGTGAAGGACACGACAAGAGCGCGCGCGCAAGCATGAGAGAGCTGAGAGCGGCGGAGGTATCGAGGAATAGGCAGGGCAAGCAAGGAACGCACGAAGAGAAGAGCAAGAGCAAGAGCAGGAGGAAGAGGGTATGATGAGCAGACGAACGGAAATAGGCTGGACGCTGGACGCGCTAATGCTGATATAAATCGAGACATGGACTGGACTCGTCGCTTTTCTACTGGGGACCGAAAATGTGAACTGAGAATCGAGAGAACGCTGGAGAACCTGGGGCTGACTGACTGGGCAGGGCTGCAATCGCAGCCGCAGCAGCAAGAGTCATCGTACAATGGCTGCGAATTCCATGGAAGCGAGGCGAGCACAAAAATTATACGTAATTGCTCTGGTGCTGGGCAGGCACAGCGGCAGAGCTGAGCATACAGAGCCGCAGCCACAGCCGATATGAAACGAACCAAGCGCGACCCAAGCTTCGCATACATACATACATATTCACACACACACACACACACACACATGGACGCACGCACGTCTTTTCCTTTCCTCGCTCTCTTTTCGCTCGCTCGCTCTCAATCCCATAGACGGTGACGGCCTCGAAAATTTTTGTTGAACAGCGTTCGGGCGCCGCTGCTGCTCATTGCTCTCTACGCTTTGTGCTGCTTATTCGTATCGTCGTGCACAGCGATGAACACAAACCCAAAAATGTTTTGCACGAAATTGGAGGTAGCAAAAATTTACATTGTTGTTTTCCCCCCTTAAATAATTATCCAATTCGATTTACAGCAGTTATTCAATTATGCAAAAAATATCATGTAACATTCTGTTATGTTATTCTTCTTTCGGCGCCATGTTAACGCATTCGATCGATAAATATGTGTGTTTACTGTTTTCGTTTTCGCAAACACGAGAATGCCGCTCACCTCTAATGTTTGTGTTGCGAGCGAACAAAAGTTTAAAAAGACGGGTGGAAACGAGAAGCAACAGCTCATCGAAATGTGTAAATAATAAACAATGAACATAGTTTGTTGTTATTATTATTTGTATTACATATAGACGGGTATATATGTAAATTTTCAGTTCTTGTTGGCTGCCGGTCAATTCTAACCTCAACCGTGTACTGTATGGTACTGCTCTATACGGGTATGTGACGGCGATACAGGAATAGGAATGGGCGATTCCCAGCCACAACACGCCATGCTTTACCATGGGCGGCAGCAGCTGCTGTTGCTCAGCTCATGCCAACGTAGCAGCAGAGCACACGAAATGCCGATGCCGATGACGACGACGACAACATCGTCGAGCAGCAGCGTCGAGTGAGCACAGCAAGCGACAAACCAGCCAAGCAAGCAGTAGCAGCGGCGGCAGCAGCAGCAGCAGCCAGCGAGCCACAGGCAATGCCAGCAACAACCACAACGACAACGACAAAGTTACACCAATACCAATAAACGTCGCGTCGTCGTCGTCACCATCGACATCGACGTTGTCGGGCATCGTGACTTGGCACTTCAAGCACAAAGCCACCAGGCACCATAAACCCGGAGCACTGGCATGGACAAACGAATGAATGCTCGATTCCGATACCGATACCGATTCCATTTCCAATGATGATGATGTTGCTCACGGGCGCAACTGGCACTGCTGATAGGAACAGCAGCAGCAGTGGCGGCGGCGACGACGGCTATCGGGTAGGAGAGAATGCTGCAGCTGGCAACGAACGACACAACGTTTGGCTCGGTCTCGGCGTCGGGGTATCGGTCTCGTCGACGACGTTGTCGTCGTCGTCGTCGCAGCCGCCGCCGCCGCGGTCGTCGTCATCGTCAGCGCTTGCACAATCAAATGGGGCCAGCAGCAGCAGCTCGCGTCTGATGAGGCATATTTTACTTTTGGTTTCGTATTTAACCTCACTTTTTCTTTCCATTTTTTCTTCTTTTGGTCAGCCAAGCAGAGCTGGGTAAAGTTGTTGAGTTGGAGGCAGTGGTGTTATCGATTACACTCGGACACACACAGATAGGGAGACACACAGATACCGACACACACAGATACGCACACGCACGCAGACAGAAAAAGCTGAGCAACTGCTGCTCGGCAAGAGTTAAGTGGATGACCCATCATCAACATCCTCGGGTGTGGCAGGTGGCTGGCAAGCGACCGCCTGCTCCGGCTCCAAGCGCACAAGGGGAATGGGAGCAAGCATTGTGTGTATAACGGTTTCGTTATAAGGAGGAATGGCATGGAACTGGCGAGGGCAGCGGGCAGTAAGCAGCAGCAGCTGCAGCAGGTAGAAATCGAATCGATGGCGATACCAAGGCAGATGGGCAGAGAGTATTACGTGTTGTATGTTGCAAGCGAGCACGCACTCACACACATATACTGATTCTGCTTCTTCAACTCCCTTTTGCTGTCTATCTACTCACCTTGATATTTACGCAGTTATGTATTTTAGTAGCCAATGGCTCCTTATCGGCCGCATAACTGTTAATGATCGAAATGCACTCGCTGGCAGGCGCTATGCACAGGCGACAACAGCCTTGTCGCGTACGTTGATTTTGTTCTTCCATTGCTGTGGCTGTGGCTGTGGCAGTTGCGGTTCCTGTATCACTTGCTGCGGCTCCAGCTCCAGTGGCAGGCCCCGCTGAAGTTGCAGCTCCCGCTGCCGTTTGTGGTGTCGCTGCTATTGTTGTTGCGGCAGCGTCGCACATTTTAAGATCAAAAGTTTTAACTTTACTGCGGCTGTGGTTCTTCTTTCTGGATTGCTTTGTATATTTTGCACGTTTTCACTTTTATTTTGACTGGGGCCGCACAACTCCTCTCACTTTTTTTTTTCTCTTTTTGCAAAATGGGGTTTTTGTCGCCTCGGCTGCGCGATTGCAGACACTTTTCCGTCGTGTCGTCACATTTCACATCTGCTGATTGCTGGGCTCGCTTTGGGTATCGGTATTGTTTAGTCAAAACGACTCCGTAATGATCGTGTGTCCGTTTGTGTTTTGTATGCAAAACAAAATTACACAGAAAAAAAAGAAATGAACACAACGAGACGAACGACTCCCAATGTGTGACTCGGGAAAGATACACGTCCGAACCTTGCGGCGAAACAACAACAAATGATTAGTGCTGCGAAAACAATCGTGAATTAGAGTCGATGAATCAGCACGAGCATTAGCGGTGAGTAATGTTAACGCAAAAATGAGTCTGTTTCTTAACAGTGATACAGTCATCTGTCGATTGATGTTAAATGCAAATCTGTTTATGTTATGTTAGTTAACAGCGATAAGAAATTTAATGCAATTCTTAGTCCAGGGCTGGCAATATGGCTTATCATCGTTGATCAGCTGTTTCACGTTATCATCTCGTTTGTTTTCTACACGTTTTACTTGTTTGTTTTCTTTTTTCTGTTTTGATTTCTTTGAATTATTAAGCAAATATTTTCGCTTTGCGATAATATTAATTACATTTTGTTCATATTGGATTAAATAGATAATAGAGATTAGTCAGGTAAACTCAATGAGTTTGTACAAACATAAACAGATTGGGAATTACTGTTAATATATTCAATAAAATTAATTGAAACTAATAACTTAATACAATCACAACAAACATAATCATGTCGTGTACTGATGTGTTACTGATTTGTGTTCCGTTTAATTTTAATTTCTTACCACCACGTATACCGTCCCAACAGTTTTTGTCTTAAATGTTACGTGCTATACGAATAATAATAATCCCTATTTATAAGTTTTTATGTACATATGCACACGTAACTAAAATTGTTACTACACTGTAAACTATTGTCAATAAAATCGAAAAAACTATAACACAAATATTGTCTAATATTCTAATGATTATTTCAATTGTATTTCATTCGGCTAAAATTGACTTGTAATACAATTAAGGAAAATTGCTCGGTGTATGCACATACATATGTTCTATAATACTTAATAACCATATCATATCGCACGCTTATTTATCAACAACAAGCTAACATAAGAATATGGAGATATACAATCAAGGAGCGAGAAATAATAAGTAACTCGAAGTGATTTTATTTTTGTATGGGAGCTTGGAGTTTAATTAAACGTTTCGGTGCGATGGTTCCTTTATTCGAAGTTATCTTCCAGTAGAACGGGCGGATGCATCGTTAGGCGTTCTTGTTGTAGATCTTTTGGTGATATCATATGCTGAGTCGGACCGTGATATTACATTGGTCGGGGTGTGCATTTGAGTCGACTCATAGGCAACTCACTCCCAATATTTAATAAGGTTTCGCTTGGGCCATATCCATTGAATCATGAATGCGGTAAAAAACCATGCAGATCTATGCTGCTCATATACATACATACGTTTTTGATGTATTATATGTACATAAATCTGTATATTGATAATAAGTGGCTGGGATTATTGAAAGCGTGTACTAAAAATTTAGTTGTCATGTTAGGCCAAAGGAGCAATCAACGAAATATGCCCATCATCATAATATGCTCATAAATCAGGCTGTAAATTAATTAAAAACTCATTTATTTTGCATACAATACAAAGAGTCTGACATTGGGTGACAGTCGCCGATAAGCCTTGACTTTATACTATACATATGCCGACTAAAAATAGTCTAGTCTGTTGTGCAGCCTCCATGCGACCTAAAGACGACGCCCCCACCCCCTTCCGTTCGGCTATCAGCATCTGCAGAGGGCAAAGAGCGTTCGCATAAATAATGCTGAGTTGGGGCCTTATGATCGGTTCAATTTGCAAAAGCAACTCTGCATCCTTTGCTTTATGACAGTGGGATGTATGCGATTTGCATTCCACCACGGGTTCAACTTATCTTATTCGGTAGAGTTGGCCGGAAATTGCAGATATCATTAAGTATGCCAAAAAAAAAAAAACATACACAATAGATTTATAATTTGTATATGAAATGCATTTCGAAATTATCAGACGCGCCCACACAGCAAAACCAAAGAAAACTTAATATCAGAAAAAAATAAATTATAATTCGCGTGCCGCAGTACAGTGGAAAAAGCACTGCATCGCCGCCAATGTACTGTAAGGTTTGACCGTGGACGACTGTAGTACTTTTTTATGAGAGAGTCTTTCTAGTGATAAGAAGTCGGCTCTCCAAACCGAGCCCATTGCGAACATTACTGAGGTTCATACACATTTCTATTTACCCACACAGCTGTATCAGCTGAGTATATGTATGTACTTGTCTCTATATAAGCCTATCTGGTTCGGCGTCTTATCAAGCGTGTATACGTATGTATATCACGAAAACACCGGCTGCTGTTGCCTGATTCTGACTATAAATTGTTCCCTAGCTGGTCGCAGAAGCTTCAGTTCGCATACACAGTCTGTTCGCGCAGTGTCCTAGCAACAATATCTCGTATTATTTCAAAGGTATGTACCGTGCAGCTGTTACTCTTCGTCTTGCTGAAAACGAATCCATTTACAAATCTTCAAAGTTACTTTTCATACGCAACAAGTGTATTTTGTATTTGTGTATTATACGTGTCATAAAGAGTTATTACTCTAGTTACAATCTAAAAGTGATTTGCTGATTTCGGAAAATAAGCCACTCGAAAAATACTACTTTAAAGACAGTTTATAGATGTTCGTTCGATTTGAAAATCTTGCAAGCTCACTTAATTAGTTTTACCGCCAAATACCCTTGAGCTGCTTCTGGCCTATACACAATTGTTTAGAAACACACACATATATACATACAATTGCTTTTAGTTAGTGGGCAATTAAAAAATTTTCTAAAATGCCAACCACAAATGCAATTAAAAATCATTGACTATTGCTCAGCTGTTGCACCACGGTGCGATTTGTTTTCGCTTGTTATCCTTTGTGGCGACGCCATCTTTGATCTCACTTGCTCTTTGCTTCACATACATACACGCATGTTTGTATATTCATGCTTGTCCGTCAGTTTAGGTGTAAGTGCATTACCTGACAGGCAGCACAAAATAAAATGTTAATTAAATACGTGCATTAAAAAAAATTCAACAAGCGCCAGCTGGTCAACTGAGAAATAACAGTGAAGGGCATGACGTCACAGCTGCTGGCAGCGACCGCTGTGGCGGGATTTATTGAAAACGAAAACGAGTAAGAGCAACAACAAACTCGAATTCGCACATAATTTAGCTACTTGTTGCTGCTGTGGTTGTTAGTGTGTGCATTTGTTTAATAATAAATACACTCCGCACTGCCGGCCGCTGCTTCAGTGTCCAGTTACATCTGAAGCGAGTCTGTTGAACTTCGCGCGCAGCTGCCGGCAGTGGAAAAAGAAGCGATTAAAACGTTACTTAGAATGTGGCCAAAACAAGCAGTTTTAGTCATTTTAAGTGTGCTTGCGCCACTGTGCAGCGCAACGGTAATTCGAAATGGTTTCTCTCCAAACCGTTGGTTTATTGTGCATCATTCTCTACTTACAGATGTCTTACAAGGTGGAAGCACTTCCCGATTCCGTTGTCGGTCTGGGCGAAGGACCGCACTGGGATGAGGCCAGGCAATCGTTGTACTTTGTCGATCTGGAAGCTGGCAAGCTTTTGCGTTACGATTACAAGCAGAACAAGACGTACAGGACGCAAATCGAAGGCGAAACTCTGGCCGGATTTGTTCTGCCAATTGCCGGTAATCCCCAGGAGTTTGCCGTCGGCTGTGGCCTTCGCACCGTCATTGTGAACTGGGACGGTGTCGCGCCCGTCGCCAAGGTGGTGCGCACTCTGTTCGAGGTGCAGCCTGACTTCAAGGAGAACCGTTTGAACGACGCCAAGACCGATCCCCGTGGTCGTTTCTATGGCGGCACCATGCGCTACATTGGTGACGAGTTCGAGCATCGTCATGGCGAGCTCTACAAATGGGAGGCTGGCGGCAATGTGTCGTTGGTGAAGAGCGACGTTGGCATCTCCAACGGTCTGGCCTGGGATGAGAAGGCCAAGAAATTCTACTACATCGATACCACCGACTACGAGGTCAAGTCCTATGATTATGACTTCAACACCGGTGTTGCCAGCAATCCTAAGGTGATCTTCGATCTGCGCAGGACCAGCCCCAAGGATCATTTGCTGCCCGATGGTCTTACCATCGATACCGAGGGTAATCTCTATGTGGCCACTTTCAATGGTGCCACCATCTTCAAGGTCAACCCAAGGTATGTACAGATTCGAGTATCCCATCAAGCATCGCATATCATTTAAATTTGTTTCCTACCGCCCACTCTCTCTCTCTTTTTCTCTGTAGCACCGGCAAAGTTCTGCTTGAGATCAGCATTCCCACCAAGGAGGTCACCTCAGTGGCCTTCGGCGGACCCAACTTGGACATTCTGTTCGTGACTACCGCCGCCAAGCCGAATCTGCCCGTGCCGGCTGGTACCACCTACAAGGTGACCGGTCTGGGCGCCAAGGGATATCCCGGTGTCGGTCTGAAGATCTAAATCACTCGATGATTATAATAATCATGCTATGTTATATCTCTAATTGGTTTTTTTTTTACTATATTTGTTGAGAGACAGTGCAAATACAAATAAATATTCCTAAACACACTCACACATGTCTCCGATATTGATAAAGCATCGAGTGCTCCAACTTGACTTTGCTGGGTTAATGTCTGCCCAGTTTATCAGTCGCCCCCACTTTAACGGCAATGACATACAAAAAAGGCCGTCATATTCAATAACCTTGGACCAGTTGGCGGTCAGAGAAGCTATGTGGCAGACACTTAAGAATTGGAAGAGTTTTGTCATCTGGATTTCGTGGGTTTTATTGGATACCACTTGCTTAACGTAACTTATTAATAGAAAAGAGACAAATCTAAAAACTTTTCTGGATTGTTATTTCAATTTTCGATGGGGTATTGTTTGGGTGCGACTTGGTTATCCAGCTGACGGTTATCCTAATCGTCATCTGGATCCGTTTCGAAGTCGCTTTCATCGTCATCGCTAGTACTGGACCGATTCAGGCGTAACAGCTCCTGAAACTCGTGAACGTGTATCTTTTGCGGCACTATCTGTAGCAGAAATTCCATGTTGTTGCTCTTGTTCACCAGTTGAGATAAGTGCTCGTATTTGAGCATATTTCCGTTTTCCTTGGAGCAGTATGCCTTATATGCCTCACGAGCGAAATGCTGCACAAACAGCTCCGTACACTTGGTAATGAGAAAAACAACCTCGTTCGAAATTTGTCCGGTGTCCATAGAGCTCTTCATAATGGTGCGCACCCGGCTAAGCGGCAAAACTGTGTCCGCGCTGGGAGTTTTCTCTTGTGTTTTTTCATCGTCAACCATTCTGATTGATATTTTATACAATTATACAAGTATTTGATTTGTTTGGCCTATATGGCACATGCGCTTGCACCGTTGCGGGTTGTTGAATATTGTTGAGATAGCGTAGTTTTTTTGGCGCTAAAACGAAATGATCTTTCTGAAGTTTGTTTTGCTTATTCTTAGTAAACAATCGAGTATGTAACATCATTTTGTTATCGATTGCTACGGTCGTATTATCGATATTATACTCTAACAGACGCTCAGACACTTGCACAACGAGCTCGCTTGCTTCAATATTGTGCAGCCCTGTAGGCATATGCAACACTGCGATTTCTTTTTCTGCCTCCTTTTCGGCAGTTGTTTCGTGTGTTGACCAATAAATTTTTCGTACGCAGCATATTTTTTTTTTGACACTTCTCAATTACAAAACCATTAAATACGTATTTAAAGCAGATAATTCGCTTGTGCAGCTGGCAGAGCGAATACATTTGTACGAGGCACGCAATAACATTGTATGCAGTTAGCGTAAAACACGTAGTCAAAGAAACACGACGGTAGAAAACAGGCAAAGGCGACTCCGACCGACACAGAAACGTGAATGTGAATGTGAAAGCGAATCCGCGGCAAGGAAGTGCAACACAACCACAATCGCAACCATTCGATACAACAAAGCGAAGCCAGCAGAGCAAAACAGATGTTGTTATAAACAAATAGGAATTGGGCGCATTTTCCATGCAAATTGAATACAAAATACGTTTAAGTCTGTTGTGTAAACAATTTCAAACGGCAACAACAAGGTTCAATCACTACCAAACAACATAAATCAGCAACAAAAACAACAACATCGATATCAGCTTAAGCAGCACCAGTTAACTGTGTTAAAAGCCAATTTGTTTGCACTTGCATTTTAATTGCAAATCTCCGATCCATAAAGTACACAAATACAAACACATATATACATACGAAAGCACATATACATATATAGAGATACATACTTATCGCCTGTTGTCAATATCACATTGGAAGTTATTTGAGTTGCAGCGACAGCGACAATTAAAGATGGCCGCTGCCACCGCCGCCGTAGTAAATGCAGTCAACGACTGTTTCAGTATCGGATCCACAGTGCTGTGCACGACCTGTTTTAAGGACGAAGTGGAGGGAGAAGTTCTTGCATTCGATCATAACACAAAAATGCTAATATTGAGTATCCTTTTTTGACAAGATCATCGGGAAAATCTTACGATCGAAAGACTTTCGATGCCAAAGAGAAAGTTTTGCATTAATTGTGTTTTATATAATATTTTCTCTTCTTATTGGTTAACTTACATCTTTTTTTATATCCTACCCCTTGCCTATGCGTGCGCGAACCTTTTCTCTGTTTTTTTTTCTTTGCCAAAATAGAATGTCATTCGAAAACCGCAGAAGAGCTGAATGATGTTTATGTGATGAATCTATCGTTGTGTAGTAACGTGCAAGTGATCAAGGAATGCAACGGCAACTTTATTGATGATCCGCAAAAGCTCAACCTAGAACAGGTATGCTTCTCAAGATCCACCCAATCCTTTTATAAACTTGTATTTGTATTTGCCATTTGCAGGTTAAAATGCGCCTACGAAAAACAGTCGAAAGACGGCAAGATTTTCTCAAGTCCAAAAACGCCGATGTAAGTCCAGAAGCACAAGAGCTCTATAGAGCGATAGCCAAACAACTTGGGGTAAGTTAAACAATAATAATAATCAAGATCATTTTTTAACCAATATAGTGTTAAATTTCAGTACCATGAAGTGTCCTGGCAAGGACAGAATATACAAATCTTAAACGAAGTTACCGTCTCGCCGCCATATCGGGTGGACAATGTTGTATCCAGTTCGGATAACGATACTTCGTGTAACTACATTAAACGAATTGTAAGAGCCTTACAGAGATTGTGATATGTGCTGTGCAAATGTATACAAGGATTCATCTGTTTACAGATCAAACAGTTCTTCAACACGAGACCTTCGACGGCTCAGGAAAATACGCATGCTGCAGCCAGCGCTTCGTCGGCATCTGTGTCGCCCACGTCCTCATCTCTATCATCGAGTAATGCCGCTTCAGGATCACCGGTTCCCGCAAACTAAAAATAAAACAAAAAAACCCATATTTGCTTCAGAAATGAATGAAACTATTATTGTACATTAATGGGGAGCTGTGTTGCTCTGGGTTTGGGTCGGCTTGGATGGCATTCATTTATATAAATTAAATATTTACATAAATCCTAAGAATGTTTGTCAATCGGTTCAAATCGACAACAATCTTATCGATTAATTTCCTTGGTCGCAGCTTTCAGTATGGTTATCGAAATTGTGGTTAAAATTTGTGACGTAATAATCTAGAAGTATTTTTCTTACAAGAATTTTCTTTTATACTTTTTATAATAAGATATAATTACTGTTAATCTAACAATTTCGGCTAAGTTTCATTGTAAATATGCATACGTTACAAATGCTATCGAATGGACATGGCGCTAAGCGGTAATCGATATTTTTTGGTTGAATGGCAATTAAAGTCAACGATAAATGCGAATGGCAATTTTAGCAGAAAAGAAGCAGAAGCCGCGTTTACTTCAACGTTTGCTGTATTTTCTAAATAAACAATAAATAGGAATCTTGACTGATACACATAAACATGGAAGATGTACAAAAGCATAGCGTGCACACGCTAATATTTCGCTCGCTTAAGCGCACACATGATCTGTTTGTATCGAATCAAGGCAATTTGCCGGATATTGATGACCGTCTGTAAGTACAAGAAATTTCATTAAATAGATATCTGACATTTATCATAGACTCATCTTACAGGGAAAAGCAGCGACGCTCCATTAAGGCACGAGACGCGTATGGCCTAGTGCTGGACCGCGCCTTTAAATCAATGGATGCAAGAAAGTTGCAGGCAGTACAAATCGGCGGCGATAGTGACGCACCTCTAGCCATTACGGATGGTACCACAAACCTGACTGCAACTAGCTCAGACCTGGGCTCAGATGCCAACAGTCTGGTTAGATATAATCACGACAAAGACAAGGCACCGTTCAATGGCACCTCTTTGGTACGTGCATCGATGCCCAACAGCTCTACGAACACCAGTAACGTGCAACTGATACCAAAGAAGGCACCCAGCATTCCCAAGCCTAAATGGCATGCACCCTGGAAGCTATCGCGCGTCATTTCCGGCCATCTGGGTTGGGTACGCTGCATTGCGGTTGAGCCAGGCAACGAATGGTTTGCCACTGGAGCCGGTGATCGTCTCATTAAGATTTGGGATTTGGCCAGTGGCAAGCTGAAGCTATCACTTACCGGCCATGTGAGCACAGTGCGCGGTGTTGCCATCAGCTCGAAGCATCCGTATCTGTTCAGTTGCGGTGAGGATCGTCAAGTGAAATGCTGGGATTTGGAATACAATAAGGTCATACGGCATTATCACGGTCATCTGTCCGCCGTTTACTCCCTAGCACTGCATCCTACCATCGATATACTGGCCACATCTGGCCGTGATTCAACTGCCCGCATTTGGGATATGCGCACCAAGGCGAACGTGCACACACTGACGGGTCACACGAACACAGTGGCGAGTGTGGTTGCTCAGGCCACCAAGCCACAGATCATAACGGGCTCCCACGACTCAACCGTTCGCCTGTGGGATCTGGCCGCCGGTAAAAGTCTCTGCACACTGACCAACCACAAGAAATCGGTGCGCAGTATCGTGCTACATCCATCTCTGTATATGTTCGCGTCCGCATCACCTGACAACATCAAGCAATGGCGTTGCCCTGAAGGCAACTTTGTACAGAACATATCCGGGCACACGGCCATAGTCAATTGCATGGCAGCCAATACGGACGGTGTACTTGTCTCGGGCGGTGACAACGGCACCATGTTCTTCTGGGATTGGCGGACAGGCTACAATTTCCAACGTTTCCAGGCACCCGTACAGCCCGGTTCCATGGACAGCGAAGCGGGCATATTTGCCATGTGTTTCGATCAATCAGGCTCGCGTCTTATTACTGCCGAAGCGGACAAAACCATCAAGGTGTACAAGGAGGATGACGAGGCCAGCGAAGAGACACATCCGGTTAACTGGCGGCCAGAGCTGCTCAAGCGTCGTAAATTCTAAGATTCCTAGTTTAATTAATTTTAAATATATCAAACAACTGCATACTCCGAATCGTATCAACCCACTGTTTCCTTTTCCAACCCAGCTGTCCACCTGTTTTTGGCCTAGAACTAATTCAAGGTACTCTGAAAACAACTTTACTCAACTTGTACAAATCCAAAAATAAAAAACCCTTTAAGGTGTTGGTATTTTATTTGTTTTTGTTTTCATTTTCTTTTTACACACATAAATAAATTGTAATTATTTTCGGCATAAATAATAGGTAGCATATATATATATATATATGTTTTTCATGTCTCTGTATTTGTTTTATATATTGGTTTAAAATATTTCCTGTTCGATTTATGGGATTTCTCATTAATGCTAAGAAGTATCGTGGTTTTTTTTTGCTAGAGCTAACAAAGTAAAAGCACTAAAACGTTAATTTAAATGTTTCTTTATTTCGTATTATAGTAGAGTTTATGTTTAATATTATTATAAGTAGTGGGAAATATGGGATGGGGATGGGGTTTGGGGGGCGGAGTGGGGTTCTCTCTAGTCATTTGCATAAACGTTATCCGTATCATTAGGCATTATCATTATGTTTATATCTTTATCATAATCATTTCATGTTTTAAAATCACAAATAATTGTTGTTTGAAACAAATCCGTACTCGTTATCGTTTTCGATCTCTTTTAAATTTTCTTTACTTGCTCTCTTGTATTTAATAATATTGCGTTTAAATTTCTCTTTAACGTTCACTTTGTTGTTTGTAGTTGTTGTGTTGAATTATGTATGTATATTTATTATTATTATTACACATCTAAGTATACATAGACATACATTATATATAGTATATTTTGTATATCTGCTCGACTACTCTCGCTCTTTTATCTCTTTCTACATCGTGTCAACTGCATGGGCCGTGCTGCCTATCTCTCTCTCTCTAGGACTTTCGACTTGTTTTACACGCGCTCTCTTTGTTTCTGGTTTTTTTCTTCCTTTCTCTCTTCTTCTCTTCGTTCTCCTTGATAGCTTTGTTTACTTTCTTTGTTTACGTGTTCGATAGAAGCGAACGGAGTGTGGTTGGGTGCGGCGGCAATGGGGACAACTGACAGACTGGGTTAGACGAGTGCGAAACATATATATCTTGTATGTATAAAATTGTATGGACATTATGTAGACACTAATAATTAGTTATTGTTTATATAGAAAGCAATTCACAAAATATGTATATTTAATTGATCGCCGTTTACATGTTCAGTTGATAGACAGGCGGCGGCAGGCCGAACGCGAAACAAAATAAATATATATATATACCATATATATAAGTATGTATGTTGGTATATTGAAAGTGACTTAGATGTTACTTATTTAAAACAATCGAAAAAAAATGTATATATATATATATAATTACAATTATAGAATTAAATAATATAAATATATATTCAACTGAGGAATTGAAATGTATTTTAACAATTGTTTTTGTGTTGTTTTTTTTTTCAATATTCAATATTTCCATAAATTATTTTTTGTTGATTGCTTTTATAATTTTTCCGGGTCTTTTTTCGGCCGATTCTGTGGAAGTTGTTGTTATTAGTATTGGTATTAGATGCATTCTTACTGCTGTTGTTGTTGTTGTTGCTGTTGTTATCATTATTATTGTTGCTAAGCTGCTGTTGGGCTGTTGTTGTTGTTATTAATGTTGTTGTTCTTCTTCTTCTCTGTTGTTGTTGTGTAGTTCTGGAAGCGTGTTTGTTCACGGCGAAGTATGTATGTTATCCTTTAAATCTTTCCGAGCGGCACGCCTTGGAGAACAAGCAAAGACTTGGTGTATATACAAATACGATCCAGTCTAAACGCGCTAACACACACACACGCAAGCACTCATATACGCACACACACACACACAGCCATGCATATATATGAATACAGTAGTATGATGCAGATATGTGACCGTCTCTATACACTTACACACGCGAACGCACACACATATATACATGTGCATATATACATATATATATATATATATAAATATATTATATACAAATACAAAGCAGTGTGTACATATATATACATATACATATATATATATACATATATATATATATATATATATATATCGATCTTGTTGTTGTCGTCTTTATCGTTTGCTTCTCCTTGGTTGCTTGCTGTCGCCTTCGCTGCTGCTCCTGCTGCCGCTGGTGGGTGCCTCCTGCTGTCGATTTAGTTGTAGATTTTGATTGCCTTCTCGGAGAAGTTTAGTGAGCTTCGCTTGCGCGACTTGTTGATGTGATCGAGACCAAAGCACGGCAACGGTCCGCTGGTCCATGTGCGATAAACCTCCAGATCGATGGGCATATTATCGTTCACATCCATCACGTTACCCAATGTGATAATGGCAAATTTATAGTTCTCCCATTCCTTGTCCGGCACATTGAGACGCTTCTGTATGCGCTGCTTGAGTGCACCATATGGTTCGCCATGTCGTGCCTTCGTTAGGAACGGTACACCAAATGAATTGTATAGTTCTTTGGTGTAATGCGTAACGGGTATCAGTAGCTCATTCTCGGCCAATTGGGTCTCTTCGGCGGGCACCTCCTCGATGCGATAGATTTTCTGTGTGCCCTGTGTGTTTGTTATCGATTCGTTTGTCTTAATCAATGTCTCCAACAGTATTTCATCTTTGCATACGGCCGCTATCTTATGATTGCCCACTTTCATGAGGCGCAGCTTCTTGCGGCTATTCTCGGCAAATGTTATCGTCTTTGCTGCCTCGTCGAGCAGACCCTTGACGGTATCATTCTTATTGGGATACAGCACCAGTTCTTTTTCCTCCTTCAGATCGTTTGAGACCCAAATGCATTTGAAGAGCTTCTTGTTATCCAATTCATGTATGCTCAGCGACAATCTTTGATAGTAGATACGCTTCGGCGTGCTCTGTTTCGTATACGACAGCAGATCCTTGATGGTACCCTGCAGGCAGATAGAAAATTATTATTTTTATGCGATTGTATGGCACGTATATATACACTAACCTTATATGTGTAGGGCACAGCATTGCCTGCCGTCTCCTTGTAGTTACTGATGCACATGAAGAACTGCAGCTTCTGTGGATCTGTATTAAGTCGTTCGGCAACTGCATTTGTTAGCTGATCGTAATTATAACGATTCGATAGCTCGAGTGTAAAGTCTGGCTCATTGGAATTGCATTTGTCACTGAATATGATCTCAATGCGATAGACCAGATCCAAGAAATAATCCTCAACGGTGGGCAAATCCAATTTGGCATCAACATTCTCGCGCTCAAATATCAATATCGGCCCCTGTAGATGATCTTGCGTAATATATAGAATACTCTCGATTGGCTCATTGATGTTAGGTATTTTCTTATCAGCATATTCATCAAACACCGTCAGTTCAGTGTCCAAATCGAAGCCAAGCTTACGATTGATCTCCGGCACCAGTTCGGAGAGACGACGACTGAGCGGCTGTTGTGTGCAGCCAATGTAATTGAGACGCTTGTTGCGCGCATCGTAATACTTGAGGAAGAGCAGAACATCGGTTTTGGGATTGAACGGCAGCAATGGCATATCGCTGTCGGGCGGTGCCAGCTCCAGGAAAATCACCCATGGCTTCTGTGATGTGGGTATCTGTTCGATGGTGCGTGTCGCTTCCGCCTCGAAATCAAAGTACAGGAACTTTTGAGTTTGGGCCGTGCACATGTTCCACATGCGCATCCGGTCGCGTGGCACACCGAATGCCTTCACTAGCATCTCGACCATTTCGTTAACAGTTTGGTTTTGCTTTAGTTTAAATGGTCGCTGGTGTGTCTTCTCCAAATCGAAGAGACGTCGCTTCTGTTGCGATTCAAAATACTCTTCAAGTATAACATGTATGGGTACATAGAGATTGGCCTCACTGCGTTCCTTGCGGCGTGCCATTTCGATGCGTTTCTCTAAATCGAGACGTTCGACCAGATCGCTGGATATCTCATTCTCCGGTATATCGCCCAATACACGATCCAGTTCCGATTGACGTATATAGACCAACATGTAGGCATTGCTGCATTTAGCATGAAATGAGATCTCATCATCCATGCCACCATAATTCTGTTCGATGGCCTCCTGTTTGCGGCAACTGGAGACCACGTCGTCATCGAACTTAAACCAGCGACCGTCGGCCTTTGGATTAATGAAGACCACATAATGACCGCCATGATTGTCCCCGGAATGGACGAGTACAGCGTGTAGTACATAATCGGCTTTTGTCTTCTCACGCTCGGCCAGATATTGATCCAAATTGATTTGCTCGTAAAACTCAAAGCGATCGTTATACTTGATTGAGCTATCTGTGATTGGATCGTATTGGAAACGCATCAAATGCAAATGCAGAACCGGCGGGAATGATGTGAATATAACGCCCTTGCTAGCCTCCTAAATATACAGAGATTATTAATGGTATTTAGCAATTTGATTAAGCTCAAAATTTTTGAGATTCAAACAATCTCACCTGCAAACCATGGACACCGGCATCGTATTTGTTATCACCCTCGAGTGTTTCGGAGGCAACATAATCCTGAAAAGATTCATAGATGTTCTTCTTGTCTTTGATATTTAGCTGAATATCGTAGAAGGTCTCGTAGCGTGTGCTATTATAGTCGACGTTCTTGCATTTAATGTACGACGACATTTTGCCTTCAAATAGGCCCGGAATAGTGCCCTCCAGGCAGGTACCCTTCATTTTCGATTCCAGTTTATCGAGTAGTACGCGAAGGAACTCTTGCACATCGTGCTGCATAAACGAATCGAGTGTCTCCCATCCAAATGATTTGGTTAGCTTCTTGGTGCCCACGGGACGATCGCCGAATTGCAGTTCATGAAAAACACGCTGCAGCGATAAACCCACCGATTTGGTGCTATCATCGGCCTCAGTCGGTATACGATAAACTGCCAAACGTAGCGAATTTGTAAAATATAATGTTTGCAACAGCGAGTTCATATAGCATGTAGCACCCTGGTTCTTAAGACCAACATAACCTGTATGCTTCTTCGAGTCCCAGAGTACACCGTGCGGTGCATCGGCAATTACATGTACCTCGAGTGTAATGCTACCGTTGTGTACATAGCATTTATCTGGATCCTGTAGCTCTTGCCATGTTATGAAATTCGAATAACCATAATCGTTCTCTTTCGAATAGAATAAATGCTTGATTCGTGCCCGGGTAAATGGTGGCGCATCTGGTTTGTGACATTTCAGACGCAGCTCGGCAATTGCATTGCACGACCAGGTGGGCGAATCATTTTCACCGTTACACTGTAGAAAGAATCCCAATGCACGATCATTTGGTATGACCATTATTTTCCATGGTAGCATACGGACATAGACCGGCGGCGATAGATGTTGTTGTTTTATTTGTCCAACATTCTCAACCGTATAGGAGAATACAGTTTCCGAACGAAACTGATCCTCCTTTGTTTCATCATCCATGGGCATTTCTTGTTCTTGGCCAAATGAAGTTGAGCTACTTTCCGCCAGCAGTTGCTGTGGCGGTACGTTACCGTTCTCACTGGGTACTTGTGGCTGTTGCTGCTGCTGTTGTTGTTGTTGTTGTTGTTGCTGCAGCTGTGGATGTATTAAATTCTTAAACTTGGGCAATTGTGGGGGCGAATCTGTTTGTTGTTGCTGTTGCTGAAGGTCGCTTGTGATTATTTCGACCTCTTGAGTGTCCTGGGTGTCCATTGCTTCGATAGACTGATCTGTTTCAATGTCCATCTTATTCGGCACTTGAATGTTGGGCTATTTTAATCGGCTAGTGCAAACGCCGCCGCTGCTCCTCTTTCTGCTAACTTCGCCGTTCTTATGGTTCTTATGGGCGCTGCCTGGCTAAAGAAGATGTATTTGTAATTATGACTTATATTTTTTCCTTTATGTCAAGAGCGTTATCGATTATTAAGTTTAGAATTGTTTGTGTTTTTCTCTCTGTCTATTTTTCTCTGTTATCGTGATGACATTCGATTTCGATTTCGATTATGTTGCCTTGCGAATCGTTGCCCTGCACCTAATGTTGCAGCAGCCTGCCTCTTAAGTTGTCTGAAAATTCAACGAAAAGAAAATGGGTAACAGGAGAAGGAGAAACATCGATAAATAAACATACACACGCACACACACACACACGCGCGCAATCAATTGCAAACATATGTGTATGCATACACATGCATTTCTGCATATGTGTGTGTCATTTGTGTTGGTCACAAGCTTGCAAAATTCGTATTGTCCACGCATTACATTGCATACACACATGCGTATGCTAAATGATTTCTTATTGTACTTATGTTGTCTTTATGCAACTGAACACACTAATTTCTATGCTGATTTTGCACACGTTAAAACCAAGTGCGCCGCATCACTTTGTCCCAAGCACACACATTTGCATACATATATACATATACGTACATATGCATGTACATATAAACACATTCGCACGCACGCACGCATTAGCATTATGCCCATCGGTTGTCATCGGGCGGGCACAGGCAGGCATCACAACTGAACTCGGTTTCATACACAAATGCAATCATTTTCTATATATTTTCTCTTGATTTTTTTCGCAATAAGCTTACCTTTATGGATATTAATAACTATAGTTATGCTTCGTCTGCAAGCTGGTTGATGACAAGCAGCTGTCTGCTCAAACTCGAAGACAAGCGCCAACAAACAAGAAAAAAACTTGCAAATTTTCGTCGTATTTTTCTTTCCAACCTACACGTTAATTTATGGTGTTCTCCCTCATCGGCGGTGTGTTTGTTGCACTGCGCGTTTTTTTTTTTATTATATTTTTTTTGATATAGCAGGAAAAGTCGAAATGATAAATTTTGTCAAAACTGTTTAATTTATAAAACACTTGTGACGTTTTTCACTCGGCCCTGCATTTGCGTTTGCGATTCATTAAAGGAAAGGTGCACAAATTTGACTTTAATCTAGCAAGCAAATGTTAATGGTTTACTCGAAATGGCACTGCCGACTCAAAAGGAACCGATTTGGTCGCTGCTGTAATGCCAAGTGAGAACTGTTATTGCGATAATCAGAATGGCTATCGATTGCGATATTGTGATGCTATCGATTGTTGAAAAACATTTTCGCAGCACAATCGATATTTGACGGCCGATAGTTCCTTTCAATGCACAGTAGCTTTTATTTTGAAATTCAAATTTCAAAATACTTCAGTTCTATCCCAATCTTAAATAAAATGCAGAAAACTTAATTTTCGTTCGATTTAATTAAATAAATATTTGTTTAATTGGTATGTAAAATCAACATGACTTCCAACGTCTTTCGCATGAGGTAAATTTTTCCTAATAATTTTGGTAAATTTACAAGATTATATACAATATACATAGATAATAAGAGCAAATTCTTCGTTTTGGTAGCTGCAAGGCACCTGTTTATGTCCGTCCGTGTATCCGTTCACACCGCTGGCACCTGCCACTGGCTACGCTCCTCCAGCAATTCGAATGAGCGCATGCACCACACTGTCCACATCGTAGCACCTTTCGCTGCCATGGATAGATTAGCTGGCCATTCTTGTGCTGACAGTATTCACAGACAAAGGCGCGGCCCGTGCATAGCTAAAAATGACAGACAGGGTATGAGTGAGTTTCAGTTGTTTAACCCACTGCGCCTGGTTCGAAACATACCACACACTTGTAGACATGCTGCTCGCCAATCGCAATCAATTCCTCTATAGATCGGCACATGCTGCTGTTTTGCACATCGACAAAATCACACATAGACCAAATATCCAGATCGCTGGTAATGTGCTCCGGCACCACATTGAACAGCTCCTGCTCTCTGCGAATAAATGGAATTAGAATTAATCGATTCGATACTATTTGAATCTAGGATCGATCCTTACTTGACAGCAAACCGACAGGTGGTTATAAAATCGCGCACATACTTCAGCTGCTGGCGACGACGTCGCGCTCGAGCCAAGAGCTTCTGCCTGGCATAGAGCTGTGGATTCAGATCGGGCACGTGAAACAACGGGAACGTGTACATCTGTTCGATGAGACGATAGGCAAACGAGCTGACCCCATAGCAGCGAAAATCCCAGCTCTGCAATATTTTGGCAGGAATCGCGGACAATTGATTGCGATGACAGCCGGTGCAGAAAAATTTGCCTAAATAATTGCAGTAGCGGAAGTGTTGCTGATATTGTCGTGTCACATGCATGCCACAGCCGGCGCAGCGATATTGCTGACGCGTCAGCAATTGGGTTCGATTCGAGGGTGGATGTTCGGTAAAGATGATCTGCTGTCGTGGCGGTGCCCAGGTGGGAGTGCCACGTGTTAAGCTCCCGGACAGTTGATCGCCGCCGGCACCGCCATCGTCGCCCAGCAGCAGTGCCGAGCTCTGCTGATGCTGTTGTGGCTTGGGCATTGGCAGCAACTGTTGCGGTGTATCATGCTCCGAGACAAGCCATTTCAAGTCACCCAGTTTGGGCAATTGCTGATCATTAAAGCGTGATATCAGCTGCAATCCCACTGCTTCGGCACTATTATTGTTGTTGTTGATGTGATTGCTGCCCGAGCTGCCGGCATTGTGCTGCTCGGCGTATGGCATGAGTAACGCATCTGCGTCTGCTTCGCCATCGCTTAACGAAATTGCTTCAGCTGCATCAGTTGCCACGGCTGTTTTTGGCCTCGTGACTGGACCACCACGCCGACTCCACTTCACATGCTCGATGGCCGTAATGCAGGCCTCCGAGATGCGAAAATGTGCATTCTCCTTCTCCAGCTCGGTGTTGTTATGCGTGTAGCGAGACATTTGCAAAAATGACGCCAAGCTTTGATTATCGATCTTGTTGCCAGCAGCAGCAGCAGCAGCAGCAGCACCAGCACTATCGCTGCTGTGGCTGCACGAGGTGGTACTACAGCTCGTGCTATTCCCGCGACTACTCTGGCCCGAGCTGGTGCTCGGTCCAACCAGAATGTCTAGCGGTGCCGTCGCCATTGTCTCCGTGCTGCTCTGACAAGTATTATAGTCGAGCATGCTGACACCTTCGAAGAGCGACGGTTGATGTCGTTTGTCCAGCTTGCGTCCGTTGAAGGGCAGAAAACTATCTAGCATACCGGTGGCCTCATCGTCCTGGCCACGACTCTTGCTATACCAACTGGTGTAGACGGGCGGCGAACCAAACAAATTGCTGAGAAAGCTATTGAGCGGACTACTACGTTTCGCAATGATCGACGCTGTCTTTGGCGGAATCGGAGCTGGCGGCGTTGTTGCCGCAACACAACTGACGCTAGTTTGATCTGTCCAGATTTTGATATTGTCGCAGTTGATCAAGTGTATGCGACGCGACGATGACGTTGTCATTTGGCTGCAACTGCTGGTGGTGCTAATGCTGGAGCCGCTCAGCGGCAGTAGATCGTCACGCATACGAGACGCTGCTGTCCAACGGGCACGCGGACTGTTGAGGGTCTGACAGCGTGGTCGTTGCGACGCTGTGCCAGATCCGCTGCACGCCAGCAACTGTTGTAGATTATCCACGCTGCCATTGCACTGACTGGGCAGAGTGGGTAAGCTCTTGATGCGTCGCAATAGATTACGTTGCTGCTGCTGATGCCATCGATGCCGCTGCAACAACTGTTGTGGCAACTGTTCTTCCTCCTCTTTGACCACACGCAAACGCTGTGATATACTGAAATTTGGCTGCGAACAGGTGCGTCGATGACGACGTCGTGACAGCTGCATTGGCTCCAGTTGGCTGAGCAGACTGCTCTGATCCAATTGTATTGCAGTCAGGCAAATCAACAGCGCCGTCGTATAGCTTGGCTGACGCAAAAAGGGCCAACTGTTTTGATAGTAGCAATCCAGCAGCTCCTTATCGGCCAGCAGCGATTGAATGCACCGTAACAGGCAGCGAGAGCGCAAACAGTTTTCCACCCACTTGCATAGAAACTGGTCAACTGTAGCCTGGCCGTATCTGCTGACGCTCGAGGTGCCAGGTTGCTGCTGCTCCTGCTGCTGCTGCTGCTGGTCGGTTAGGCGCAGAAACTCAAAGTCTTCAATTAGGCGCTGCTTAAAACAAAATAAACAAAATCCACATTAATTGATCGTTCATTGTAATCGGATCTGCTTCGCTAACTGGCTTTCTCCACTACCCATGCGATAATGGCGCTTGTATACGATACGATTTCCCTTCCAGAATATGTCATTGCAATCGCAAATTGTTTGTTTATGCACATACAACCCTACTGATATCTCAATTAAATGCGCACATAGGCTGATACTGGAAAAAAATCAGCAATTGTACGCTGGGCGGGGACTTACTTGTGTTGCATCACTCGTGGACGGCACTAGAAGTCCATGCTGCAGGATTTGTACGCACGTCTGCACCAATAATTGGATGCTGACGGCATCATCGTCGCTCTTGCCCTGAAACCAATGGTGTGTGGCGCGTCGCAGTTCACTCAACAATGTTGATAGCAACAGTTGTTGCTGCTTCAACTCGCGTTGTTGATAGTGCGCACGTTTGTGCGTGTCGCAGCTCCAAATTGGAGGCGCAGTGTGGCTTGTTGCTGCTGTTTTTGTTGTTGTTGTTGTTGTTGTTGCTATTGATGCTGTCACTGGTTTTGTTGTTGTTTCGTTTGCTTCTGTTTGCCCACTATGTGGCTCTGCAGCGGACATTGCCGTTACTAATGCTGCTGCGGTTACGGTTATGCTGTTGATTTTGGCTTTGGGTTTTTCCACTCATCATTGTATGTTAAATATATGTAATTGCATTGCGATCATGCACTTCTATACTAATATTTTGGCGTTGCTCATATTGGCAAACAATATCGTAATCGAATTGTTGTCATATCGAAAGTGCCATATATCGCATTTATCGCAAAAGCAGCTGGCAATAAGGTTGCCAGCCTAATCAAATTTTTTTATAGTGTTGCAGCATTTAGCCATTTTCGCTTTACATTTTAGCCATTTTTTTTAACAGAAGCATTGTATGCTAGCGTTTTAATGCTAACAAGTTCTTATATTTTTAATGTACCTTAAATAAAGTACTTTTAAATAACTGCATTCAGAAAAAATTATTTTGAATTTTGTATGTTTAATTTGTTTTATTGCAATTTGTGTTTACAAAATATAATAAAACGTAAATGTAGAGTCGATTTTTTACAGTTCTCAATTTATTCTAAAGCATTCTGCAATCTACTGATTCTTCTTCTCATCCTTGCCAGACTTGCTGCTGACTTCGTCCTTGAAATGCAGGAACACAAACGAGAAGACAAACACGCCGATCATCATGGAGAAGGCGCTGGTGTAGTAGGGGAATGCGCTGGGAATGAAACGCTCGTATTGCGTGTGCTCCAGTGGACGCACCGAGACCTGTGTGGTGTCATAGAGATGCGTGAAGCCGACACGATTGTAGTCAACCTTGAACTGATAGACACCATAGACGTCTGGTATCTTGAACTTGGCCTCGTAGCTGCCGCCCTTGGTTTGCTTAAGGAACGTGCGTACAAACGGATCGATGCGCACGAATTCCAACTGAATATCGTTGGCCTTGAACGGTTGCCATTTGCCCTGGACCAGTTCCTCGATGGCAATGGTATAGACAACGGGATCAGTGATGGTGTATGCCTGCTCGGGTGGATTAATTTCGCCCTCCTTGTTATGATGCACCGAAGCCACACGTAGGCGGCCACTCTCGCCGAACACCCACTGGCTAATGGCATCGGCAACAGCCCGATTGCCGGCCTGCTTGTGGAAGACACCGCTCTGGGCATACTGTACGGCCGTGGTGAAAGTCTCGTCCGAGAAGAATTGCAGCGAACCGGAGAATACGACGCGTGCATTGTTGCGTGCCTGCAGAGCGGCAATCAGCAAAGTATCGCGACCCACAGCATGAGGATAATCGGAAATGCTCGACTCTGGGTTATAACTGTAGGCACTGCTCTCGGCCGTCAGCAGCTGAAGTACTAGAGGATTCTCCTTGTCGGCAATCAGTCCAGTGCCGCGGTACAGTAACGGAGCAGCATCCTTCTTGCGATTATCCTTGCCCACAACGCTGACGGCATCAATCAGATTCTGCGCTGAGGTCAGTATGGTTGTATGATCACCAGTATCGCTAACATCGTAGTGCAAGTGATCAATGACAGCGGCATTTTCCTCGTCCAACTCAAAGCCACACTCGGAAGCAAATTCTCGCAGAGCATCGCCAGATTTCTCGCTGCCAGCCACCAGAACGTTACCGCCGTCGTCGACAAACTGTGCCAGACGCTCTACGCTGATGTCGCCGCCGAATTCCTCAACGCTGGGCGCAAAAATGATGACATTCTTGTATAAATACTCGCCATAACGGGATAACAAGAGACCGGAGTCATCCGCTAGCTTGTACGTTAGTTTGAATCCACGATCTGTTGGGCGTAGAAATGGAAGGCAAATCGTACACGTCAGAGTTTATGTATGTGTTTGTGTGTATGAGAGAGACAGAGCGTATGCCGGTTACCTTGTAATGATTTAAAGAAAATTGAATGCGTTTCCCGAATAGCCAGGTTATCTAACAATACAAGCGTATTGGCATCAGCTTCCAGCACAGCATTGCAATTGTTTATTGCCAAAATTGTAATTAATAATATCTTCCACATATTGAGAAACTTCACAGGCGTTTCACGGTGTATTTTTCTTTAGTGTTGCCAAGAGAAATCTATCGTGCCGGCTATTTAAGGTTGATTGTAGTTGTATATCGATTGACCGATGTATCGGGCTTGGCAGTTCCATTCGATACACAGGTGGAGTTCATCGAGTCACATGCCATTGCATACTAGTCGTGATGTCCAAAATATTAAAAATTTTTGTTAGAAACACACTTGTCAATAATTTATTTCTAGTGCTAAATTCGCACACTAAGCGCTGAACACTTCAAATGTTCAGCGATGTGGCAACGCTCGAAAGTCTCGCTCTTTTAAGCAAAAGCTTTGCATTGCAGACAGAGAAAAGCTTTCGCATTTTTCGCTTTTGAACTGTATCTAAATGGAAATCGCGTATTCGGCAATTCGAATTAAGTTTCAGTTGCAAAAAGCTGGCGTCGCGCGCGGACGCTGTTGTGCAGCGACGTTTGCATTTACAGTTATTGTTTTTTTTCCTTCCCGACAATGACGCTGCGTGCGCGTTTTAAATGTTTTTTTTTAAGTTCTCTAACAAATGTATAGTTAACAATCAGTGAAAAAATCTCGATGAAATATTGGCAAGCAGGCAATTATTTGTTTTACAGTTTTAAGCATAAAACTACAATTTAACGAGAGTTACGACGCGCAGAGCGAGAGAGGCAAAACATAAACTTCACCAGTAGCAGAAGCAGTAATAATAACAAACACAACAACAACTGGTTGTATAAACAAACGTTTGCAAATCCATAAGAAACGTCAAGAACAAGAGCAATAACAAACAGAACGCATCGGCAACGTGAAATAACAAAAAACCTATTGCTGCATGCAGCAGCAGCGGCGGCCAATTAAATTTTGTTGATGCCTCTGGACCTTTTGATGGCGATGCCGATGCTGATGGGCTAACGATGTATTGTTGTTGTTGTTGTTGTTTTTGCTAACTGTGGTGGGTGGTGGCGGCTGCGGCTTCGGCTTCGGCAGCAGTGGCGGCATCTGCCTGCTGCTACATACTGACTCTATCCCCCGCAACCCCGCACCGTGTTTCTTTTATGTGTGTGTAGATACGAAAGCAATCAAATTAAACTGAAAGTATCTAGTATAACAATAAAATAATTGATATTCAAATATTGCTAGTGTAGAACCGACGAGCCCCCCTCCCAACGCAACGGCCACTCGCCCGCCCTGCATGTCGTTGCCTCAAAAATGCAGATAAAGCAAAATGAATGGTAATTAATGCAACGGGCACAGAGCGAGAGACCGACTGACAGACCGCGAGAGGCCACACCGAGCGAGAGGGAGCGAGAGAAAGTGCATGCGGTCGCTGCTGTGTGCAAGAGAAACGTAGTAGAAGCTGCAAAAACTAAAAGTGCAAGTGGCAGATTTGTTGTTGCTGTTCTTGTTGTCATTTAAATGTTAGTAGAGCGCGATTGAAATTTTATCGATCGGCCAAAAAAGCAGAAACAACAACAAGACCGCAGCAGCGTAAGTTTTACCGTTGGCCAGTACGCGTCAATGCAACCAGAACTGAACCGAGGCTGCGCTACCGGTCGCCGATGCGACGCAACGCTAACGTCGACCGCACATCGTAGCCGATACGCCAGCAGCACCGGCAAATAGCGGTACAAGGCCGACGCGACGTCGGTGTGCTGGCAGCATTGCGGTCGGCGTGAAAGTTCATTTCATGCGTGTGTGCAGGTGCAGCAGCCGCAACCGCAGCGGGCATCGCAACGGTGGCAGAAGCAGCGGCAGCAGCAGCAGCGGCGGCGCAAAAGTGAAATCTCATTAGCTTCTTCGTTTCTCTCGCTCTTTCGTTTTGTGTGCATGTGGCCGTGTGCGTGTGTGTTCGTTTTCGTGCGTACGCGTGTGTGTGTAAGTGCGAGTAAAACTGTAACACAAAAGAGTAATTAACAATAAACAGAGGCGCAGCTGCAACAACAACAACAACGAATATGTTGTATTGTAATTTCACGTAACTTACAGTTAAGAAGAGTTAAAGACAAACCGCAAAGAAGAAGAAGAAAAAGTGAAAACAAAGAGAAGAAATCGGAAATTTTGAACTAATTTGAACGTCAAAGTTTGTCAATCACGTTCCCCAATTGGCAAAGGGAGGGCACTAACAGAAAGAGTGGAAGAAGAAGAAGAACCACAACAACGACACGCTGCTGCTTTGTTGCGGTAGCGGCAGCAGCCAGCCGGGCGCTGGCAACAAATAGCGGTATGAAAATAATTCCATATACCATTTACAGTGAACTCTTGCTATAGCGTACATTACATGAGCTTATCTTTTTTGTGCATATAGTAAATAATTACATTTTATATTTGCTTTTCTAATGGACTCAGTCTGGAAATTTTTACTGTTTGCAAACTTGCCAAAAATGCAAAGAAAATAAACATGAAATGGGAAAATGTAAATGTAGTACAGAGCGAAACGGTATTTACAACAACAACCGTAATGGCCCCAACGCGGATTGGGCCAGCCACATGCACCGCAAATCATTTTCATATACCCCACAAAAAAAAAGAAATGCATAATTCATCATGCATTCAATTTACAGGATTTTTTCTTCTCCCTCTTTTTGTTTTTGGGTCATCCTTTTTGAATTTATAAACGCGCTGTTGCCAACGTTTTAAGCCGGAATTACAGTATTTAAATATACATAAATACATACAATTTAAATACTGCAAAGCCAACAGAGCTTAGTATTTTCAGATTAAATGTAAATTTAATTCAATTAATGTAAATATACAAAAATTTTAAAGAACTTACACAAAAAATCCATTTATTTGTTGGAATGTGCAGAACAGACCGAGAAGGAGACTTATATAGTCATTTACTATCTATCTATCTAGATATCAGAGACTATAAGAGCTAGAGATAGAAAATATTGTGACCACACTCGTTAATATTGAAACTTAAATTTTGTTTTAGAATATCGCCACGCCTTCGTAAATCAATAAAAATCGAATTGCAAGCTTCATTTTAAAGCTAAAGCGTTCATTTTTGATTAGTAAACATTAAAGTATTTTATAGAGGGAAAATCCATTTAGTCTGTCTTACTTATTTAAAGTAGAATATGTTAAAATGTTTTAAATAATTTGCTTATAAATTTTAAGCATAAATCCTTTATGTCAGCGCTATAAATACGCAGCATTGGTACAGATATATAAAGATAATGTAGAGCTTGCCCCAGAAAAGCGAAAACTATTAACGATTGTGCAAATTTGTAGCAAAAATTAACATTGATCGATGGCAGGGCGACATACAAATTAACGAGAATAGATGGTAATAATTAAAAGAAGACGAAGAATGAGCAGAGTGTTGTAAGATGCGGTGCGATAGAGGGCGAGAGGGTAAGCACACAGTCGAAGTGTATGCCAAAAAGTGCTAAAAATAGACTAAATAGATATCGCAGCAGCTGCCCCAATTGACTAGGAGGCGCCTGCTGCCGCTGCCGCTGCTGCTGTTTCATCTGCTTCTTCGACTGCTCTGCGAGCTTTTAGTTGGCGCGAGGGTCGCTTTAGACGTACTCGGAACGGGAGTGCGAGTACGCGAGTATTTTCAGCATGTTTTTATCTCTCTGCTTCGAAGTGTGTGTCCAGGCGTTTTTTGGGGGTTAGTTATTTTTGGGGACGACAATGACGACGATGTTTCTATACAAACGCACACAATCGTACACACACACACACACACACTCACTGAAAGTGAGAACGACAGTCTGACAAGCGACACAACCCCAACGGCAATGGCGGCATTGACGATGCTTTTGCTAAAACTTCGAAAGAATTTTTTTACCGGCGGGGATGCTAAACTGATGCTCGTCTTTTTTGTTGTTCTTGTTGTTGTTGTTGTTGTTTTTTCTATCCTCTTTTGCCGCCACTTACCCACTCACTCACTCACTCACTTGCCGTGTTTCGCTGCTGCTTATCCTTGTGCCGCCGCCTTTGGCTTGCTTTGCATTTATATTGGCAAACTCTCTACCATACTGTCACGCATAGTACACGCGTACACACGTACATACAGCTGTGTTCATAAAAATAGCAGTGCTTACCACCTTCACGTTCAAGATGGTAAAATACTATTACAAACACTGATTTGAAATCAATTCTTTTCATAAAGGCTTAGTGTATTTAGTTATAAACCATATAACAACTATTCCATTTGGTTAACTTTAACATTTTAGATGATATAGCCAATAACTGAACAAAAGGTCTATATTATGCTGTTCATTGAAATAGCAGTAAAAGTAATCAATTAGGAAAAAAAACTTAATAAAACTCAAAATATTTTATAAATAACCAAATATTACTAATATGTAATTAGGCTATGACCTAATATTTTGTTAAATAGCCTTTTTAGCTATCACAGCCTCACACCGACGTGGCATGGAGTTCACCAAATCTTGACATCGCTTGAGGGGAATCTGGCCCCATGCCTCCTACACAAATTGCCAAAGCTGCGGCTTAGAAGTCGGGGACTTCTTTGACACGTATCGCTTGATGTCCCCCCTTAAGTTTTCGATGGGATTTAAATCCGGGGACTGTGCTGGCCAAGGCATTACATCAAATTTTTCTTTGCGCAACCACTCCTTGGACACTTTGCTGGTGTCCCTAGGATCATTGTCCTGCTGAAAAGTCCAAATTAATGGCATTTCTTCCTCAGAATACAGCTGCATGACAGTTTTTAATGTGTTCACGTATGCATGTTGGTCCATGATCCCATCGATCATATGTATAGGACCTACGCCGTTGAACGAAAAACATGCCCATACCATGATTTTAAGGCCACCGTGTTTTACTGTTTCAGCGTATGGTTTTGGTGGTACTCAGTATTTGGAGGTCGACGGACATATTGTCTTGATCCTTTTCCACCAAATAGGACTAGTTTGGACTCATCTGTCCAAAGGACATTACGCCATTTGGACAGTGGCCAGTTCAAGTGACTTTTGGCGAACTGCAACCTGGCCTTGATATGTCTTTTTCCAAGTAATGGCACCTTCTGTGGGCTTCGCGCTTTCAAATTCTTCTCAAGAAGTCCTCGGTGAATGGTCCCATCACTGATCCCCAAGCCAATCTCCGCTTTTATATCCTCAGAGGATGCAAAAGGATTAGCTTTGCTGAAGCGAACTATGCGTCGGTCCTCTGCAATTGTGGTTTTGCGAATCCCCCCTCGTTTTTCGGGCTTCGGTTCATATTTTACGGCATTGGAAACCATCTTGGCAGAACATTTTAAAAGAATTTGAATTTCTTTATATGTTTTGCCTTCCTTTCTTAGCCGAATAATTTCTTCCCTTTTTGCTCGGAGCAGTGAGGTCCTTTACCCACTAAAATGAATTTTTTTACGTGGTAAAGGTGTATTGTCGTATAAACTATAATAAGAATCTTAATTAAACTCACTTTTCGCAAAATTACAAAAGATTTCGGCACTTTTCGAGACAAAAAATCAAACACTGCTATTTCAATGAATAGCATAATATAGACCTTTTGTTCAGTTATTGGCTATATCATCTAAAATGTTAAAGTTAACCAAATGGAATAGTTGTTATATGGTTTATAACTAAATACACTAAGCCTTTATGAAAAGAATTGATTTCAAATCAGTGTTTGTAATAGTATTTTACCATCTTGAACGTGAAGGTGGTAAGCACTGCTATTTTTATGAACACAGCTGTATGTACAGTGGCACGCATACATGTGTACATTTATATACGTACGTATTTCCATGCAAATGTCAAAGCGCTGCCAAGCGTCGACAACATCGTCACATTGCTCTCTCCCCACCACCCACAGACGCGCTGCCACTCTCTCTCTCTCTCGCTCTCCATCAGCCCCTGTGGCGAATATGCGGCGAGTGTAGCGGATTTTGTTTGTGCAGGAATTGCTCTGGCCGCTGTTGTTGTTGTTGTTATTTCATTTTTGGGTCTGGCACTCTACGCGCATTTGTAGAGCAACAAGACGAGTGGGGGATGCGCTCAGTACGAAAAGGTGCGTTTTACTTACAGCGGCAGACAGACTGAGAGACGAGAGACGAGAGACGAGGCAAACGTGCGGACAATGGTGCTCAACAAACTTTGAAAACTCACCACCAATTGCCGGTGGTCCACTCCAAAGTGCGCTGCTTCACCGCTGCCCGCTGCCCGCTTGCCGCCATTACTTATTACGCGCTCTCCATACACTCCCCGCTAACTCACCACTTACACGCGCTCAGACTGTGTGCGTTTTCTTCTCGTTGTTGTCGTCGGCAGCTTTTGTTTTATTTTGCAAATTGTTTGGCCAAACAATTGCATATTTTGCAACACTTAAAATATGGAGCGTGCAAGCACACCTACACAATACACTGAAATGGATACATGTGTATGAGTGTGTGTGTGTGTATGTGTATATAGCGTATGCTTGCGACATTGCGACACTCAACACGTCGCGTCTTGTCTTGGCGTCTGCATGCTGATATCTTTCAAGCAAATCTACCTATCTACGCACACACACGCACAGCGAACGCAAAAACAAAAGAAGAAAACAATGGCAACAAAAATGAGACTTATTTATGGACTAGCTCATGCTAGTTACATATTTTCAATCAATAGAAAACTGCAATAAAATTAAATTAAATTAATTATTTATAATAATAATATAATATATTATGTATATTACGATACAGTATTAATATTATTATAACGGATTTCCTCGCACAAGTAACACATTTTTACAGGGTATACGCAAACAAAACGATACGCCACATAGGAAATGATATATACCACTTGCGATTTCGGAAACCTGAGCCTGCCAACTCAATTTCGCGTAACTTTCCAATTACAGCGACGTATAATACATGTGCATATTTACAAATATATCTACCCGCTTCGGGGTCGCATGCCAGGGTAGCGAAACCTCTCGTATTGGCGCAAAGTATTAAGCTTTGGCTTTGAGGGCTTTAAGAGTGTGCTTTATTTTGTTTTCCTTCGTCTTTTATTATTTATCCCTTTTTTGTTGCCTAATTCCCAATACGGTTTAATGGCATGCTCATATAGAATTCTCTCTCTTCGCGTATCCCTTTTTATACCCGCTACTCGAAGAGTATAAGGGTATTATAACTTTGTGCCAACCGAAAATGTTTGTAACAGGCAGAAGGAGACATCTCCGACCCCATAAAGTATATATATTCTGAATCAGCATGAACAGCCGAGTCGATATAGCCATGTCCGTCTGTCCGTCTGTCCGGTCCGTCTGTCCGTCTGTCCGTCTGTCCGTCTGTCCGTCTGTCTGTCCGTATGAAAACCTAGATCTCAGCTATTATAAGAGCTAGAGCTACCAAATTTGGAGACAATATGTGTTAATTATGCCCGCAGATCAAGTTTATTTTGGATTTTTGCCACGCCTCCATCCGCCCCCAAAAATCGATAATAAATCGATAATAGCTGCAAATATAGCTCTACAGCATTCATTTTTTATCCATGTGATAAAAACCACCATCCGGGCGTGTTGCGAAAGTTTCAATAAGATCGGCCGATAAATAAGGAAGATATTCAAGAAATAGTATTGCCTTGTGGCCATGTGCCTGTGTCGGTTTTTCCTAATGTTAGTACCCGAGTTCAACACCAGCAGCAGACAACTTTTTTTAATTATGTGGCAACTTTTTTTTAAATTATGTGGCAACTTTTTTTTAATGATGTGCACCGAAAATATTCATAGTGCAATTTTATTGGCCATTGCGTTAGAAATGCAGTGGTCGAGTGGTGATGGTAGTTGACTGTTAAGCGAGAGGTCCGGAGTTCAACTCCTGGGTGCCGCGGCGAATTATATTTATTTTTTTTGTATCTTATATTTTTTTTTTTTTTATGGTGTGTTACAAAAATTCAAAATACATTTTTAGTATATTTAAAGCCACTTAGAATCGAAAGAGACATTGAGCAGCAACATATATAATTTATAACTGCAAAGTAATAAAAGCAATGGGCAACATCCAATAAGAATCGAGTGGAACTTGCATAGGCAAAACAAATTAGAGACAGAAAGAAATAAAAAGCAAGAACGCATTGTTCACATTTGGCACGTGTTTTTCCGAAGAATTGTAGCGGGTATATCACAGTCGAGTCAGCTCGACTGTAGCCTTTCCGACTTGTTCGATTCCAGTTTTAACTCTTCTAATTATGGAAATTCGGAACAATGCGCGCTCGTTTGTTTTTCGGGCGTAAAGAATCTGATTAGCGTAATCCACAAGAAGAAGATGAGGGGGGGAGAGAGAGAGAGAGAAGTGCACAAAATGAAATCTCGCTCTGTGGATCTCTGAGTGAGTTTAATGTAATATGACATATCAAAAGTTTCGCTGCGTGCCACAGTTACGCTTGGCTTAGTTTTTGTCTACTTTCAGTTTCCTCTTCCCTCCTCTTGCTCTCCCGCTCCTTCCACTCCCGCTTCTTTTCTTGTGCCATTTTCTTATTCTTCAAGGATGCGGAAGCCGCAACGCAGCGTAGCGCTGTGTCTTCTTCTCTGCTTCTTATTCTTCTTCTTCTTCTTCCTGTTCTCTTTGCTGTTTTGTTTTCTTTGTGCGAATTTCACTTCAAATATACATTCACACTGTTTGTGGGCGGAGGGAGGGAGACGGAGAGTGGGAGCGAGTGCGGGGGGGAAGTCACATTCTTTGCATGATTCCAGTTTGGTTTTGCTCCTCTCTCCTTCTCTTTGCTCCCCCTGCCCGTGCCGCATTCCATTAAATACAACAAATACCGAAATACGATAAAAGCAGCTAAGAAATTAAAAATGTTAGTCAAAGCTGCTACACACACGCACCCACACACAAACACACACAGAGAGAGAGAGAGAGAGACAGGGGAACTCACCACGACATCGAAAGATACAAATTAATGCGAGGCCTGCGGCTAGAAATAGCCCTGGCATTAGATAAATTCACACTCACTCCCACACACACACACACTCTCCCGCACACGCTCACTCTCTCACGCACAGAGTATCGCACATCTAGCTTGGAAATTGGTGAAAAATGTCATCCGTCGTTGACCCAAAAAACAAATCAAATCGCACCCAAAAACAAAAAAAAATAACAAGTCGCAGGATGAAAGCGAATAGCGAGAAAGTGAAAGTGAAAGGCTTTGCAGATAGAGAGAGAGAGAGAGAGAATGAGGGAGAACAGAGCAAGACAGTTAGACAGACAGCTGGTATTTAGCGAATTCTTTTCGAAATTGGTTTCCCAAGCGACAGAGACAGCGGAATTGTTATTCGAGGCTAATCCTGGCTTATCAGTTATAGCAATATTGCAGATATTCCGCCAAACATGATTTGCATTTCACTTGGCATTTCGGTACATGTGTGTGTGTGTGCTGCATATACATAAATCTATATATTCTTTTCTATATAAAAACGAAGAAATTGAATTTTGCTGACTTTACAGTTATTTTTACAATTTTATCTTGGAATACTCGAATTAAAATGTAAACTGCACAATCGATAAACAATATAGAATTACTGTGGACAGTGTTGCCTACTTTTGTGTGCAAAATAAGGCCAAAAAATAGGATTAAAAAAAAAAAAAACAAAACAGCTTTATAAAGCTAATAATATATATTTTTGTTGCAAATTTTCTATAAAATTGTAATTTAATTTTAGTTTCTTAGATAAATAGCATAATTTTGAAAAATCCAGCTTTATTAAAAAAAGTTCACAATATGCACTTGTCGCAATTCCTTTTTTAATAGTTTGACCTAGTAAAGAATTGTACATATAAATTTATTTTTTTAATAATAAACGAAATAAAAAGGTAGAACAAATAATAAATAATTTTAAAATTTTAAAGTTGTTTGCAGTGTAATTTATCTGTAGCGCTTCAGCTGCTTTCTCATCTTATCTGGTACAGTGTGTAGTAGCCTTGGCATATGCAATAGTTTTATATCATAATATTATCGCCTCCATCATTGGCGTCATAGAAAAACCGACATCGACTTGTCACACCATGGTATGGAATGGCCATAAAACTTTTCTTTTCTTTTCGGTTTTTTTTTTTTTGTATTTTCTGCGTTTTCTACCACAACTTTTTCGCTCTGTCCCAGTTTCGCACGCTCCGTATTCCTGTTCCTGTCCCTCTCACTCTCTACTTCTCTCTCTCTCTCTCTGTCTCTCTGTCTCTCCCTCTCTCTCTCTCTTTGCCCGTGTTTGTACTTCTCTCCTGTCCTTCTCTGCGTGGCCTTTTAGTTGGTTTCCGTTCGACACGCTGCTGTGCGATGGTGATGCCATTGTTTTTATGACGCCACTTTCAAGCAGATACTCACACACACACTAGCACACACACACACACAGACTGATACACACATACACATAAACATGAAGCTCAGCTTTATCTGCAACGTCCGTTTTGTTTGAGTGGTTACAGTCAACAGAGAAATGTGTGCCCTGTAGTGAAAGCCTTCGCAGCTGTCAATCATGCTAGGACACTTGCCGTAATGCTCCCCGCAAATACAAGGGAAAAGAAAAGCGTGGAGGAGGGGAAGGCGAGAGCTTAAGGTGAAACAACAGAGAACAAGTTAATTTTCTGCTCAGTTTTGAGGAATATTTCTGAAAGCTTCTTTTACTTTTAGACCTCCTTTTATCCGCTTTCCAAAGTCCCTATGTATACATATATATTCTTGAATAGTAGTTGTTGGGGTAGAAAGAGATAAAAGTTAATTTTATTTTATTTATTTATTCATTTTCATATTCTTCGATCGTTTAAATGCAGCCAGAATTCCTATTAAGCCATTTCTGCTTGTATGAACGCACAGATCTTAGCTATTTTAATAGCTAGAGACATCAAATTTGACATGAAGGTTCCTGTATACTATATATAGCTCGAGTTTATTTCAAATTTTAGCTAACGCGCCCATTGCCCTGCCAAATCGGTTTAGCATTTTATTTTCTTATATTGTATGCCTAGTTTAATAGTTCTTTCTCAGCATGGCTTAGTGTCTATAGGCGAAATCGACGATCTAATTGATAGACTATCTAGCATAGACTAGTTTTACGGCCTGTAATATTGTCGGATCGAAATAAGCCCATCATAAAGTTAACAAAATACGACAAGCTGCAATCCATGTAATAATCTACGCCAGACGTCTTTATGTAGCACAACACCTGTTCGAATCTATCAAAGTACAATACCCGAGGGGCCATATATCATAAAATACCATCTATGAATACGATATGAAATCAAATCGTTTAACTTTAAGGTTCCTCGGGGGCGTTGCTGGCACATTAGCGCCACATTTGTAGTTGGCGGGGCGGGGGCGTGGACTCCTGCGTCTAGGATAAATATGTACACATACGTCAGTTTATGCATTCAGTCAGGCACATGTCAGGCGGGGGGGGGGGGGGACTGGGGATGGCGATAACGACGACGACGACGACGGCGACGGCGACGTCGTCGAGGCGCTGTGGCATTTCGCTAGCATTTAAGTTTTTTAATTGGTTTGGAGCACGTCACGAAAATGCTGAGAATTATGTGCATGCATATAGCATATATATTCATATACAGCATATGTCTGTGTGTATGCGTGTGTGTGTATGTGTGTGTGTAGAGCACTCAGCGAGTCGTTGAGCGACCCCAAAAACATTAGACATTGTTCGGGCGCTCGTCAAGCTGCCCCAGAATGGTTGTGCGTGTGTGCGTGCCTGGGTATATATGTGTGTGTGTGTGTGTGTGTGTGTGTGAGGAGTGCAATTAACCCAAAGACCAGGGATGAAGATATTTTAATGTACTCGGGCAAACTAAAGCATAAAGCATCAACTAACCTTTTGCGCTCTTTATGCCTCTCCCTCTCTCTCTCTCTCTTCAGTTTAAATCATATTTTAAAGCTTATAAAGTGGAGTAGTTGTAAAGCCTGAAATTGATGGGTATTTACCCAGCTCTCAGTCTATAGTTGAGAGTGACAATGTATTTGAAAAAAAAAGAGAAATAAATGAATAAAACTTGAACTCAAACTAAAAAATCAAATTCTTTTATAATCTTATTACTTTATAATCGAATTACAAACCAAAAAAATAACAAATCATCATCGGTCTAGGTATATTTAATGATTTCCTCATCGAGACCCTCAAGATCTTCGGGTAGAGCGCAACATTTCCACGATTCTTGTACACCAAACGTGTATACGGTCTCGTGGAAATACAGTTCGTTGGGCATAATGAAAACCGTTGGAAAATCCAAATTATTCATGGTATCGGGAAACTTTTCCAGCTGTACACTAAAACCCGAATATTGATAATAACGTGCACATTCCTTACCAAAAATCGGATCCTCATCGCGTGTATCGTCCGGAAAATTATTGGCAGTTGTGAAACGCATACCCGGCTGATTGCTGTGCACCTCCATAAATCTGCCCGATTCCGGATGTAAAAATCTGCCCACAAAATGCAAAACATTCGCATCGAAATCCTTATCGATAGCATAGCATATATCGAAACCGGATTCGGCTTTATTCTCGAATTGCCGCAAACGATCGCCGATAAATGCCGGCACACGCATATCGTAGATCGTATCGTGTACATCGGCAAAATGCCCCGTCGGCATCATATCATCATCCGTCTCGATAGTATGATCGGCGGCTATAATCAAACGATGTTGTAGTATACCATCACGACCGGATCGTTGGCCGGCTAGATTAAAGAAACAATGATTGGTGATATTCACAGCGGTCTGATGTGTTGTCCGCGCCTCGATGCGTATGTAGAAACGACTATCGTCGTCTATGGTATAATGCAGGAGTACGGTTAATGTGCCCGGATATCCTTCGTGTCCGTGCGATGAGACATGACTGAGGGTGATGCCATCGGGCCGTATCATATGTAAATCCCATATGATTTGATTGAAACCAATAAAACCGCCATCGATCTGATGTTTATTATTGAAATTTTTCGATACCTCTACCTTGCGACGATCCATTAGGAATTCACTATTTGCCACACGATCGGCAACGCGTCCCAGAATGCAACCGAATTGTTTATCGCGATTCGCTGTATAGCCGGCTATATCGTTGAATCCGAGCACAACATCCTCAATATTATGATAGGCATCCGGGCAACTGATGCTCTGTATTGTTGCGCCCAATTGTATTATCGATACCGATAAATGATTTGAATTCTTCATCGTATATCGACGCACCACTTGTGCCTTTTTCGTAAACGGATTGATGGCAATACCGAAAATCTCCTGTGTTACCTTGACCATTATTGCTTAATTTTGCCAAGAATATGAAGAAAAAAAAAGGAATTTTTAAAAATTGTGAATGTTTTAGTTTTAGGCAATTTGTTTTGTTTTTGCTTTCATGACAGGTGAAAGAGGTCTGTTTTAATTTTTTTTTTTAAGTAACATAGAGTAGTAAAATTTAAAGTTTGCGCTTAGCGCAATTAGTAATGTTTTCCGGCCAGGTTTGACGGGTTAAAATGGCTAAATCGCAGCACTGACATCCGGCTGCGATGGATTAGCTTTTGTAGAAAAAAAAATTGTATATTCATTTATAAGTATAACATATATAATAGAATCTCGTGCATTATCTAGATGTGCATAAATCATAGTTTAATTTATTACAATCTGCTTGGGAAGCACATGCCTATATAGATCTCTGGTCTGCGCGAACCCAGTAATAGATAATGGTATTCCCAGGTATATCTAATCAGCCTACTGCAATTGCCATTATAATCGAACCGTCATCATTTCTACTTCATGTGCGATTTCTAGCAAGGTCGAAACAGTTGAACAGACGGTTGAGTGCACATTTAATTATTTTACCAATAACCATGACAAGCGTTATTAATATTCATTACGTCCGTATCTGCATAATTCAGTATGTGAGCCACTGCGATATTCTAGTATATATACCATATATGGTATATACGCACACCAGATGTACGCTACACACATTTACATATATAATGGCCTGGGCAGTTAGGCGCAATTTACAGATATATATGGTGACTATGTTAAATCCAATACTATATACTCGCTTGCTTTTGAACTCTGCCGGATCTGCGAACAGGGTCCCTTTCACTCTCTCTCTCTCTCTCTCTCGCAATATATATGGCTCATTAGCCCCCAGTTGTCGGCCTGAAAGGGGTAATAGTTTGTGCAAATTCATTTTTTTTATTGCAGACCGGTATTAGTTGCTTTGCTTTGGTTAGAACGAATGGACGTGACTTTTGTAAGGCACCTGGGGCCATAAAAGTGTTGATAAGTGCCAAAAGTGTGTTTCGAACGGAGGCGAAGTAAGTCGAAGAAGTAATCCAAGTACAACTATAAACTTGTCAAGTTTTACCATATATTTTCTTGTTCCTTAACTAAGTTGTGCTCGCATACAATTTCTGTACTTTTTCTGACACATTAAAATATACGGCAAACTTTGCTATTTCTTTTTAGTATTTTAGAGAGCTTCATTAGCCCACTTTGACTATAAATTCTCGTTCAATAGGATATCTAAGATAACTTTTCAATATTTTTTGTACTTCTAACACTTTATAAGCCAATCGTTCTACCTCAACAATTTTCCCTATCTATTTTAACAACTTTAGGGCACTTCATTAGCACATTTTAACTATATATTCTCGTTCAATAACTAAGTCGTCTTTGTAATAATGCAATTTGCAATTCGTAACACTTCATAAGCCCTTTAACCCAATCGTTCTACCTCAAAAATCTATCCTATCTAATTTTACTACTTTGAGAAACTATTGGTCCATTTATACTATATATTCCTGTTCGATAGCTAAGTCATCTTTGCAATTACTTTACAATACATTTGCAATTACTTTTTCTGACACTTCATAAGCCCTTTAACCCAATCGTTCTACTCTATTAGTCAGTATATTTCTAATAAGATCTTAAATAGAAATACATATATGTATAATGAAGTGAGAATTATTCATAGAATACCGCGAATCGTTGGGAAAATGGATGAAACTATAGCACAATGCGAAATTGAGTTGTGACCCGCTGCCATAATATGCCTAATCTATTGGCAATCAATTGCGTATTGCCGTTTATTTTCTTGTCTGTTTCACACATGTTTCGCATTGTTTACTCGAAAATAAAAAACAGAAAGCGAATGAATAGAAAAATTGACGTTCAAGGTCCGTTTCCAGATCTATTAATACAGCGTTGCAGTCTTTCTTAGTTTGACTCACACACTTATCCCGCATGACGAAATTAAAGCTGGTCAACTTGACGTCGGACAACATGTAATGTATTTATATAGCATCGAGTATGGGGGCGATAAGAGCTATCATTTATTATAGCAAATAATGTGGTTTGAAGCGTACTAGTTTCCGAATGATTAATTAACAATTTTAATGTAATTTGCATAGATTACAATCGTCTGTAGTGACTGCCAAGCTACCTATACCCTATACCCTATACCCCATACCCTATATCCTATTTCGTATTTTCTTGCTTTTCTTATTTGCCCAATGCGCTTTAATTTCTTTGTTTCTCAATTGCAACGTATTTAAGTAGATTAAAAAGTGCTTGATATCGACATCGACCTTAAAGACATTGTCAGACTTTGTATTACACTGTGCCAGCGCATGTAACTCCATATGCATATGTAAACTAATCCCCATACCACCACCCCCCACCCCCTTTCCCCTTCCCAACCCCTTTACGGTCTCTATCAAAGCAGCCCGAGGGGATGTAGCGATTATGTTTGCAAGTTTATTTTGCAGTTCGTATACCCTGTACAGAGAGTGCGAAATGCGTGTGGGGAGTACACAATGTCATAGTTGATATATATATATGGTGCATATATATTCTTGGTCCACATTGGTTCCCATTTTAAGATAAATATACTTAAAAATATTGAGTATGCGCAACACTTACAGGGTATATGACAAACGTATACCGCTGCATATGCAGCGACTTATTTGTTTTTTATTTTTACACACACTCTCCCTTTCTCGCTCTCCACCTCTGTCTCTGTCTCTCTGTCCCGCTCTCTTCTCCTACTGCAAGTGACAGCTGCAACCTTAAGCTGTCCAAGTAGCGCGCTCAGCTTGGCTCGCATCGCATTTGGCTGTGGTGGAGGTTAGGGTTGAGTTTTGGGTTTAGGTGTCGCCGTCGTCGTCGTCGACAACGTCTAAATCGTCGTATATACCATATGTACATAGTACATGAACTGCAATGGTGACACTTGCTAGATGAAACCGAGAAATGGGTAAGAAGAGGGAGACACGACAGGACAAACAAGCCTGATTTACATGCATACTATATGCGAATGTTGTGCAGAAGTAGTGCGAAAGGAATGGCGAATTTAACAAGGCTTTAGTTTAAACAAGGAACTGATATTTTAGCTATATATTACTTTATACAAACGTGGCAGTTGTTGTACTTAAAGTTCTCTTAACTCTGTTGCTTCAGAACGGGTTTCGAACACTCTACACTTGCCTAATATCTTAAAGAAATTACCTTATAATAATAATTGAATGTTATTCGGATCATATTTATATATATATAATTCATCACATGTACCTATTTTCTTGCTGTAAGCTCAATATCTTTATAAAGTACTTAGTACTTAACTTGGTTCTGCTTTTTACAGATTTTACTATAAATTCAAATATTTTTTAATTTGAAATATATATATACATATATTATATGATATAAGTCCTAGAAAATACAGAAACTCTAGAAAATTGCTCAGCTTTTATATTTTTTTTTTCATTTCTCCATTGCAGATGCCTGGACTTGTGGTCTTCAGACGTCGCTGGTCCGTGGGCTCCGATGATCTGGTCGTGCCGGGCGCATTTCTACTCGCCCTACATTTTATATGGTATGTACCTTATCGTCTACATAAATGCCATTTTCCAATTTTTATATCATTTCAGTTTTGTGCTTGTCGCCGTCTCGTTAGTTTTATTTGAGTACAATACAAGCGTTTTAAGTGTAAAACTATTATTTTATCATCTAATAGGATACTTGTTAATACTGTTTTGTAAGTACCATAGCATATATATATATATATTTTATTATTATTATTTTAATATTAATCTCGCTTGCAGTTTCGATATGTGTAGAAATAGGCATTTGTGTGATCTCGATGCGTGGCAGCATTCTGGACTCCGAGGCGCGCACATCGATCAATATATGGATATATCTCAAGAGCTGTAAGTGCGGGCGTGGGTACATTTTCGTACTACGATCTATTAATTTCTGTTTTCCTATATATAGTGGTGATATTATTTGATATATCATGGCTGGTATTGGGCTCGATTTGGCTGTCGCATTACTATGCGGCGGCGCCCATCGATGAGGCTAAAAAGATCTTCATTGGTAAGTTGAGTGTACCCAAGTGTACCCTGGTGTACCTAAGTATGCCCAGCTGTACTAAAGTGTTCCCAGCTGTACCCAAGTGTACCCTGGTGTACCCTGGCTTACACTGATGTACACTGGTGTACCCTGATGCACCCTGGTGTACCCAATTGTGCCCTGGCTTACTCTGGTGTACCCTGGTGTACTCTTGTGTACCCTGGTGTACCCTGGTGTACCTTGCTACACTCTGGTGTACCCTGGTGTACTCTGGTATACCCTGGTGTACCTTGTTGTACCGGGGTGTACAGTGGTGTACCCAAGTGTACCCAGCTGTACCCAAGTGTATTTTAAGGGTATTTAATTAATTTGTGATTTATTTAGCCATAATCATATGCAACTGGACGTTGGTTTTCATCACACTGATTACCATTTGGTGTACCTTCGATGCCGCCGGTCGTTCCTGGGTCAAAATGAAGAAATATCAGCGATCTATGCGTGAGACTGAATCGCGATTCAACTACAAGCGCAGCAATAGCATGAATCGCAATTGGCGACAACGGTGAGTAGTGCGGATGGTACATATAAATAGTTGTATATATTAAATAAGCTTATACAGATGCTTACTGCAATTAAGTAGATAAAACAAAGCCAAATCAAGTTGAAATTTTGTGAAGCAATAGCAAAGATTGTTATTAATAGATCTCTGAATATATATATATTATATATCAACTGGATATTGAAATAAATGTGAAGTTCTTAAGTAGAGAACTGTGCGGCAATTTGGCAAGCCAATCGCAGCTCAGTTTCAATTTTATATCAGCTAAAATTTGCGATTTTGTATACATTTTGGATTGGTTTTTAAATAATATTATCCTTAATTTACAGCAAAGTGATGCGTGCCTATCAGGACAGTTGGGATCATCGTTGTCGCCTGCTCTTTTGTTGCATGGGCTCGTCGGAGCGCAATCGTAACTCCTTCACCGATATCGCTCGATTGCTGAGTGACTTTTTTCGCGAATTGGATGTGGTGCCATCGGATGTAGTTGCCGGCCTGGTGCTGTTGCGTAAATTTCAGCGTCTGGAGCGCGAGGCGATTGTGCGGCAGCGCAAGAATGGCACCTACGAGTTCCTCAGCGGTGTGCCCATCACGGAGCGCACCCAGTTCCTAGCACTCAACGATGCCAAAAACTATGACTTCTTTCAGACCGTCATTCATTACATGTATTTCGCGCAGGGCGCCTACGGTTGGCCCATGTACGTCATCATTAATCGCACCAAAGTGTGGCATCTGGTGCCCGAGCTCAAGTGAGTAATACTCTACACCCTGTCGCAGTTATCCACATCAATGGGAGCTGTTTTGACTGGCTTAGCTTTCTTCATTCGCATAGCTTGATAGCTTCGTTCATTCACGCTGGATCCAGAATATATATGTTTATAGAATTTATGTGATTGAAAATATCTACGATTTAAAAAATGTAAATTGGTTTATGGGGACTTTTCACATTACTTAAGCGCTTTGGCTATATAGAACTATATAATTTCTTGAGGAAGCTGTGTGATTTTTGAGCTAATTTTCTTTTTTAGGGTGAAAAGTGTAAAAAGTGTGTCCCTCTAGGCAAATGTAAAGTTTTTAGTGCAGTTTTCACAGTATGTGAGCGCTTTAGCTATATAGCATTATGTATTCCTAAATAACTCAAGCGATTTGTTGGCTAATTTTATTACTAAGGGTCGAAAGTTAAGAAAATAAACACCTCTAGGTAAATGAAGAGCTTCAAGAGCAGTTTCCATGGTATTTTATCGCGTTACCTATATAGTATTATATATTCATGAAGAACTCGAGCAATTTTTTGAAAATGTAAAAAATATACCGCTCCATGCAAGCGTAAAGCTTCAGAAGAAGTTTCAACAGTATTTCAACGCTTTATATATTTATAGTACTATATATTCTTGAAAAACTCTACCGATTTATAGAAAAAAAAATAAAAATAGTAATAATAGAAAAAAATATAGAAAAAAATCCTTCTAAGCAAACGTAGAGCTTTAGGAGAAGTTTTTAAAGTCGTCTAGCTCTCTAGCTATATACCATTATATATATTCTTGAATTCATGCGATTTCACGCTTAATTCTTTCTCTCGCAGATGCTTTGGCTGTTGTTTTGGAAGCGGCGATGATGGTCAGGTGATTCAGGACAACTGTTGCTACTGCAATTATGCGGCGCTGAAGAAGACACTGCAACTGGGCGACATTGATATCGTGTATGCCACCTACCACGTCGATGTGGGCGAGACACCGTTCTTTGTGGCCGTCGATTATACGCAAAAGAAGATTGTGATCAGCATACGCGGTACGCTGAGCATGAAGGATATTCTTACGGATCTGAATGCGGAGGGCGAAGTGTTGCCGCTGCAGCCGCCTCGCGATGATTGGCTCGGACACAAGGGCATGGTGCAGGCGGCGATCTATATACGCAACAAGTTGCAGCAGGAGAATCTCATCGAGCGTGCGCTGCAACGGAATGCGGAGCGTATGACGCATACTTTCGATCTGGTATTGGTGGGTCATTCCCTGGGCGCTGGCACAGCGGCAATATTGGCCATATTGCTCAAACCGGAGCATCCGACATTGCAATGCTTTAGCTATTCGCCGCCAGGTGGCTTGCTGAGCATGCCAGCCGTCGAGTACTCCAAATCGTTTATCACTTCCGTTGTTCTCGGCAAGGATGTGGTGCCACGCATTGGACTCAATCAAATGGAGGCACTGCGTGCCGATCTCATCAATGCCATACAGCGTAGTGTGGATCCCAAGGTGCGTAACCACAAGCTGCAGTCCAAGTAGACGATATACTTATGCGCCTCTCTCTCTCTCTTTCTCTTGCAGTGGAAGACCATATCGTGCTCGGTCATCTGCTGTGGCTGCGGCCCCGAACCCACATCGGTGGTCAACATGTCCGGCCAGGATACGCATATTAATCAGTATCAGGAGGTGCGTAGGCACTGCACTTGCTTCCAGTTATGAGTACTAATTCTCTCTCTCTCTCTCTCTCTCTGCCAGGAGCGCGGCACAGCCCGTTCGACCAGTGCACACCCCACGGACAGCTCAATAGCTTTAACACTCCATCAGCCCTTATATCCGCCCGGTCGCATCATTCACATTGTGCGGCATCATCCCAAGCCCGATGAGTGAGTAGAAAAGCGTCCAGCTTGTTGCCATGCCAATGCTGCAAGCTGCTGCTGTAATCTGTCCTCTCTCTACTCCCCTCCCCCCCTCTCTCTCTCCCTCTCTTGCTCTCTCGGTTTCGCTCTCGTACTCTCTCGCGCGTTCTCCCTGCCTCGTTTCGCTTGATTTCTTTGAATTGTTTTACGTGTTTTTTTTTCTGTTTTTATAGCCAGAAATGTATTAAAAAAAAAGGGTATATAATGTTTGTAAAACGAAGACTCGCCCATTTCCGTCTGCTAAAACACACAGATCTCAGCTATTTGAAGAGCTAAAGATATTAAATTTACCATAAAAGCTGCTCTATGCCATAGTCATCCAGAGATTATGCCCAATGATCGCTATATATGCCAAAAAGTTGCTCTAAAACATAGGCAACTACAGCTTTTTTTCGTATATTTGTTAAATTTGCGTTTATTAGCCAAAGTATTATAGTTGCAGCGTTTAACTTCGACGTACACATAGATGTATGCCACGTGCAACTATCTGCCAAATTTCAAACCCATCGAACTTAGAACACAGCAGTTATGCCAGTAAATGTTTTCCTTAGTTGCGAGCAGCGCTGTCTGCAAGCGTGTTCGCCGTATAAAATGGAATGCCGCCAATTGAATGGTTTATTTTTAAGGTTTTGGGCGTAGGGTATCGCACTGTCGATCAGACACGAGAGTTAACAGTTTTATTGGTTTTTTTTTTTAATTTTTTGCAGATTATGTGTTTTTCCTTGTTTTCGATGTCGACTTTCGCCTGTTGACTTTGACTCTACTTGTTCATGCCAGATCCGCTTGACGCGACGTCTCTAATTGAATGATGTGTGTGCATGCGTGGGTGTGTGTGTGTGTTTGTGTGTGAATTATCAGCTTGCTATAAGCTCAAGCTGACGCTCAGTCTGTGCTCGCGCTCTGAGTCACCCGAGATGACGTCAGTTTTGTCTGGGGCTAGCGAGACAAGATTTGTAGAAGAAGTACACACCCAAATACACACACAGACACACACACACACACACAAAATTCCGCACTGCACACTAAAAATACACAGATGACAGCCTCGGCTCGCAACAAGATTGTAGGCCAAAGTTCAAGTATGAATTACAAGTTTCAATCTCAACTATCTCAACTATTTGCAAGCTAAATTGATAGCTAGAAAAGTGACTGGAAATAGTTGCATATAAAATACATATATGATAATTCTATACGACCTATTCGTCTTATAGTTATTTATTTTTTTTTTTTTTTATAATTCTCCCATAATTGTCCCAGTTTTTTGTCTTGTACTGTACAAGTATACGCATAATCTAATGATTTCAAATTCAATTTCAGGCAAAAATACGACAGTGGTTGGAGGTAGGCCCGTTGCGCAGAGCTGCAGATCTGTGCAGATCTGAAGAGATCTCTGATTATATTGATAGCGAACGATCAGAGTCAGAGAATAAGAAGCACACAGCAACGAAAGCAGCTCATGCTTGTCTCTTATCTCTCCCTAACTTTCTTCATCTCACTCTCTGTCTCTCTCTCTCTATCTAACTCTCTAACTCTCTCACACACACTGTCGCTCTGTCTCTGTTTTATTTTTGTCATATGTATTTGCCTTAGATGATGTTGTGAATCATTGATTTGTTCGAAACTTTCTCTCTCTTATTGTTTGCCGCAATTTGCATGAGGCAACGCATGAGTCCTGCCCCAAACCCCTCCAACCCCCCTCCGAAACAGTCCAACATTCCTAGAATCGGAGAGATTTTTAATCATAGATTGTAGCGTGTTTTACTTTATTGATATGCGATTTTTATGATTATATTGTATTAGCTGCAACATGCATGTCCTCAACGGAAGCGGAATTTTAAATCTTAGCTCTCTCTCTCACTTTGTTTCTCTACCTTGATATACCCTACCCTCTCGTTCTTGCCGTTCGACTCTGCATTTCTATTTTTCTCTCTCTTTATATATATATATATAGATATATATAGTCTTAGATCAAATTTGTTTTCGAAATTAGCAAAAAAAAAGCTCTTTGTAGCATTATCATAGTCATAGTATTCTTTTGATTTGCCCCTTAGCCTACCCGTCAATCCAGTTTTTTGCTAGTAGAACACATACCACATATAGAATTATAATTATATTTTACAGATATATAGCGAACAAAAATGCCCTTACTTATATCTTACAGAAATGTGCTTAAGAGTCGTGAGCCCGTCTATCAGGCCATTTGGGCCGATTCAACCGATTTCGATGAGGTGCTCATATCACCTGTCATGCTGCAGGATCATATGCCCGATAAGGTGCTCGCTGCGCTTAAGAAGGTAATTGCGGAAGCCGATGATGAACGTATATCGGTGAATAGTTGTTCCACAGCCAGTTGATCGATAACAATACGAGACGCGTTAGTGATGTGATGATGAATGAGATGCTAAACGATTTGTTATCGAATTGGATGATAATGATGCTCGTGTACACCATGTACAATAAACTACTCGTCGTTATTTTAGAAAACAAATTAGCATACGTACATACATATATACTATATAATATATACATATAATATATATATATATATATAGCACACACGCCGATTTAGTTGCCGATCTAGCGATAAGTGTATGTATTTGTATGGCGAGTAGCCTGATCGATTGATCGATTAGGGCGATTCGATTGTTCGGCTAGTTAGTGTTACACTACATCGACACACACTCACATGCACACGCCCAGATCTTCCGCCCACAAGAACAGCAACACGCTTTGCCACAACATCAGCAACAACAACAACAACAACAACAACAATGATATTAACTCTTAAGTACATTCATTTTATAAATATTTATGTATATTTTAATTATCGGTTCGCTTGAGTTATACTCTTTGTAATCTCATTATTATTGCATTGTTCTTCAACTCGCCAAGAGTAAGCCAGTCGCATATCTTAGCCCTTATTTATTTAGTTAACTCACACACACACACATGTATGTTACGATTTTAACTTATTTAATTATTGACTGTTTATTTATCGCTTAAGTATGTTGTAATTGTAATTGTGTTTGCCTACAATAATGGTATATAGTACGATATAAGTTACAATTGTATTTGCATTTCTTTTTTAATTGTCTCTTAATTTTGTTTGTTTTTCTTACTACGAATACACATAAACTCTATATAGTATACAGCCATATAGAGAGTTGCGAACACTTGTGAACATTTGCGTTTTTATTTTAGTTTGTAGCCGCCCTGTAACGGGGTCATAGCAGATGGGTTTCTCCGGAACCGAACCGAACCATATTATAAACGGAACTGTTACAACTGTGATGTAATTCGATTCGTTGTTCAAAATTTATCAAATTTGGTTTTTTTCATGATATAACTCTGGAAAAGAAAACCAACTGCATAATATTCATATTATTATTGATTTCTGCAATTATTTTACAAAATTTCAATGCAAATTTGTCACAGATTTACAGGTTTTTAATACTTAGTTTTTATGTGAAACCTTAATTTTGGTAAGTTTTGATTTGCAAACACCGAACACAATGCGTTTTGGGCCTATACCTACCTATACCTACACACATACATTTTCATATATATTACAAAAAATATATATATGAGCACCCTAACATACATTCCATTAGAACGTTCAACAAGTTGGAGACTACACGAAAAGCTGCATGGGAATGTTTGTTTGTTGTGAAGCTTTTGTAACGCTGTGTGTGACCAAGGTGCCCAGAAATTTTGAGTAATTCGAATTTGGTTAGCATTCCCTACGAGACCAACCCTTGCCTAGTTTTCGATAGTCTATCATAGTATTTAAATAATATGGTCTGTAGTTTCCTCAGATCTTTGTCAGGCGTTGTTGTAGCGGACATCCCCCCTGTGTGTGCGTGTTGTTATATCCATCGATATTATACACATACATATACACACACACACACACACACACACATACATTTACATACATATAGCTAAGCAATCATTTAGAGTACAAGTACAACAATTATAAACGATAAGGTTGTAACACTTTTTTGAATAATTGTTTTAATTTCGATACATTTTCGATATATATTCAACAATGTCCCGCTACGTGCGATATATGTACCAACGATTAATCGATTAAAATGATAACGGACTTTCGTTTAAATATATATACAACGACACCACGATGACGACGATGACGACGACGACGACGATCGTGTGTATATATAGGTCGTGTCGTGTAGAGATCGCACCGCAAAGGCATGTACCACTCGTAAACGTAAAGATAACACGACAATAACTACAACAACTACAACAACAATAACCACCAATACAACAAGAACAACAACTTCGACAACACATAATACCGATACCAGGTACAGCTGCCAACTACCTAAAAGACTTAAAAATACTTAAAGAATTTTCCATTTTGCGCTCGTTAAGAAAAACTATTAAAATCCAAAAATAATTAATACTACATATATGAAATTCAATCGAATCAAGTCTCTATCTCTCTCTCTCTCTCTCTCTCGCTCTCTCTCTCTATTTATCTGTCTTTTTTCTCTCTGACTCTCTCCTCTGCTCAACCCAAATCCATATACCAGTTTTGTACAATTTATATTTCATCGCCTTTCCGAATACTCTCTAAATGTAATCTTGTACTCGATACTTGTGTACTCTGTAGTGTGTACAACCTGAATATGTGTCCCACCAATGTCACCATACACTACACCCGAAAATTATATGTTTTTATTCACAAATCACGTGAACCAGGAGCAACTATCGAACTGTGCTTACACATACTCACACACACACACACACACACACATGGTAAAGATCTTCCCAGGTCCATCCATATTCAATGTTCGTTCAATGCCTGCAGCTTCTGCCATTGCCTCTCGCTCACTCACGCACCCGCACTCGCTGTGTCGCTGTATCGCTCTTGTTCATTTGCTTCACAATATCGTTTACTCTGTCTGTCTCGCTCTCGCTCTCACTCTCTCTCTGTCTCTCTCTGTACATACTGCTAATTGTTGTCTATATACACATGTATAATTGTATAAATTATATTGACGCAAAAGAAAAACAAATGTTTTGTTTTTTTTTTTTATCGATTAATCGACACATTTGCACATTGATCGCAATCGATTTGTAAAAATGTTCCGTTATTCCGCGCAGGTTGTAACAACGAGTGGACCACGCAAACCGCAACGCCAGACCTCGAATGCATTTTCAACCACATCGACGGAGCAGGAACCAGATCGTCAAATGGATGTCGTTGTTCTTGGCCAGCAGCAACATCAACTGCAGCAGCACCAACCACAACAGCAGCCGCAGCAGCAGCAGCAGGAGTTGCCGGCAGAGACAATGCAGCATGGCCAGAATGCGGCAGATAGTTCCTATACGAATCTGAGTAATTGCATCATGCTAACGCCAACGGCACAGCACAAACTCTGCCTGGAAACATCGTTTACCAATCTGCAGCATCAGCTCGAGCTGCGCGCCGTGCAGCCTGGCTGTGGCGGCGGCGGCAACGGCAACGGCAGCAAAGCCTCCTCCATAGCGGGCAGCATCTTTGGGCGCAGCCAATTGAGTTCGACAACAACGCCATATGACATATCAAGCGTCCTGGACGACAGCATCACCACAGTGGCAATGCGGGGCAAGAGTCCCTGCTCGATGCTAAGCGAATCGACAACAGTAATCCTCAATGCCTCCGCCCATGAACCGGACGCGGATGCGCCGCGTCTTAAGGCGGTCGTCTTTGACATGACCCTAACACCGCCGCCAGCACAACGTGCACTGCCCAAGCATGCGACGACGACGACATGGGGATCGGGATCGGGATCGGCATCGGCATCGGCATCGTTGTCCCCAACACGAGTTGCGCTAGCGCGACAGCACTCGGAGAAGAAGCCACGATCCTTGCCCATCACACAAGCGTTGCGACGGGCATCGGTTTCGGGGCAGGGCGTGGATCTGCTGCACGATGATTGGTACGGTCTGGCGCCGTTGGCCAGTCCGGAAACATTGTCGGAAATCTCGAGCGTCTCATCGCGCAGCAGCGTCCCCATCAGTCTGGCCAACAGCATTGAACGCTATCTGCAGCATATGGGCGTGGCAGCGGCTGCATCGGGCGTGCCCAAGGTGCCGCTCGAGGATATATTCGAGTCGCAGCTGCACACGCCCAAAGTGATGCGACGTGCACCGAAATTCACCGAGAATCTTGCCGGCTGTGCCGAGGACAGTCGTAATCTCGATCAGTATAAGCGATTGGGACGTGTTTTCGTCACCTTTCCTCGCATCTTTCCCGGCGATTCGTCCATAGCGGGTCATTCGGTTGGCAAACAGCATCAGCACAAGCGCAGTCTCGACTCGAATTCCAGCGACGATAGCTTTGAGTCCGCCCACAGTTTGCAGCGTCTGCAATTGCCGGCGACCGTGGGTTGCGGCGCCAGCTCCAAGTCGGCCGATCAGCTGGACGAGACACGCAACACAACACCGCCAGTCAAGAAGTTAACGTTCAGCGACAGCAACATACTCGCCGATGAGCACTGTCTGCGCATCTGTCCGCACTGTCCATGTCGTCGCGATGGACGCGACGATTGTTGTACGCGCTCCGATGATCATCAGCACGAGCAATGTGCCAAGCTGGCCGAGCAATCGATGGCAATGACAGCGTCGACAACGACTGCGACGGTTGGCTCCACAGATACCAATTGTAGTTTCTATAGCGCCAGCTCGTCGCTGGAGCAATTCGCCGGAACCCCGGTTAACCGGCAGGCGGTACAGGTGAAACTGAATGGCGGACATGCGCTCGATGAAATACTCATTCGTCCCGGTGTTCTCGAATCGCATTTTCCTGTCTATGGCGGCAGCAGCGGCAGTGGCAGTGGCAGTGGCAGTGGCAATGGCAGTGAGCCGGCAGAGACGCCGGCCATTGTGGCACCGGCATCGCCATCGCCGCTGAGCAACGGCAACGGTGGCAAGCGGCCGGATGTGGTCGGCGGGCGTGTGCGCAAACGTCTCTCGTCCGAGGAGTTTGTATTCACGCGCACCGAGGATCTTCCCATGTTAGTACAAATCGGCGACAGGAGCGGGCACAATTCGCCATCGGGTCGCAAGCAGCGCAGGGGCTGCTGTGTCTATCCCGTTGGCAATAATGTGCACATTGCCGGCACCGTCGGTGTTGGCATCGATGTTGTGCCGGATGCCACAGTGGCCGCCGCCTCGCCCACGTCCATTAGCAAATTCACCCGCACACGCGTCGCTGCGGCAGCGACAGCAAAGGCAGCAGCGGCAGCTGCGACGGCGGCAGCGGCAACAACGGCTGCCATAAATAACGAAAGTAATGTTTAATAATTATTATTATCGTAATATGTATATTTTAAGTGAGTAAACGTAGTCGAATGCAGTACCTAAGCAAACCACAACCAAAAATCCAATGTATTTGCGTTATACACCAGCAACAACAAGTGAACAAAACTAACATTTTGCATATAATTACTAGAAAGAAACAATAAAAAAAAAAACAAAACAGCAACAAGAACAATTTTGCGTGTAAACACAGCGTTTAACATTGAATAAATGCAATACATATAGACACATACATACATATATATATATATATATAAATATATTTTTTGTGCAGCCAGCTGATCGTTTGAGGAACATTCCTAACGCAACAGAAGTTTTAATAAAATGTTTTAAATAAAAAACGTTACAAAAATCTAAAAATGGAATCAATTAGTTTAATTTTATTTGCTCGCGGCAACAAGTAGAAACAATCGAAGTTATCGTAAGTCGATAATTAAATACTGACTTGAGAGCATCGCATGGCGCCGATAACTAACATTCGCACTCGGCGCACTAGTGCTGTAAATCACATGAAGCTATCGATGATACGATGTCAATCGCTTTACAGCACTTCTGCACTACCGCAAATAAAGGATATGCAGTTATATATGTGTTGCAAACGTTTATAAAAATAAAACATAAATTTTGAAATAATTCATTCGATTTTTCGCTAATACTTTATTCTTCTCTCATTTCAACTGATACATTATCTATATAGTGCAGTAGTAGTAGTTAACTTACTCCAGCTAAAAACTATTTTTTTTTTTTTTTTTTATAAGGTATATAGATATAGCTAATCTAATTAAAAAAAAAAAAAACTATTTCAATATACATATATCAAAAATTTGTAAAAAAAAAAAAAAAAAGAAACTTTCAATATACATATATCAAAAATATTAAAACTAACAAGCGTACATTACGCTCTACAAAATATCAGATATCAAGACGTCAACGCACCTGAAACCATATTTAAGCATAGCAACAACCCACCCCGCTCCCCTCACAAAACAACCCACTCAGAGAACTGTAAATAAAATATGAGAACATGCAGAGGTACCTGTGTTTGTTTAAATTAACCTAATACCTCTCAGGCTAATATTTTTGATTCTGTCCGCCGCCGCCGACGCGTTTCTGATTCGGTGTCGGCAGTGGCGGAAAATTATCCGTATATAACTTGGATTCCGAACACCCGGACGCCGTCATCTGACTCATATTGAGAGGTTTGGATGACGACGACGACGTCGCCGATGCTGTCGCTGCCGCTGATATTGTTGTTTTTGCAACTGCATGAGCGGCAGTATCCCAAATAGATGTTGCTTCCGCCGATGCTGCTGCATCCGCCGACATTGAATACTAAAGATATTTAAAGAAAATTTAAAATTTTCTTAATAATAATCGATGTGAATGAGAACCCACCATTGGCATTGCTTTATGGCTGTGGCACATGTCTGGTTCCATTAGTGCTGATGCCGTTGGCGCATACTGCAATTGTGTTGATTCGTCTGTCAATGTCGGTGGATAGAGACTGCGTCGATACCGTCGACCCATAGGCATCTCGAAAAAGCGTTCACCATGTATTGCATACATTTGTGTTGCCTCGAGATCCTCCGGTGACAAGTTCATCATGAATTGTTCCATGTTGCTCGCGTTGTTCGGGCTATTGTTGCTGCTGTTGCCAGTTTGTATGTAGCGACCATTGCAGCAACAATTCTTGCTATGCTTGCGCCCGACATTATTGTAGCAGCTGCTCTTGAAGCAACGGGCTGGATAGAAATGTGGGCGTGGTTTTTGATTGCTCTGTCTGTTTTGCTGTTGTTGCTGCGATTGCCAAGGTGGCAGCGGCAATTGTTGCTCTTGCTGCTGCTGTTGATGATGAGTTTGATTCTGATAGTTATAGCGCATGTATGGCATTTGCTGCTGCGGTTGCTGTTGCCAAAACTGTTGCTGGTGTTGTTGTTGTTGCTGCTGGTACTGCAAGCGATTGTTGTTGATCATGCGAGCATTGTAACTGCCAAAGTTTCTGTAGTTATTAATAAATTGATTGCCGTTGAAGGATGTTGCTGTTGTCGCTGCAGCAACAGTATTCTGATAGTCAGGCATCTGAGCATGTTTGTGGCAACCGTGTAGCTGGGAGGCGGCCATCACAGCTCGATTTCTGTGATCTTCCGGCGAATGCAACTGATATTGCAGATGTTGTTGTTGCTGTTGATACTTTTGTTGTTGTTGCTGTTTCTGCTGCAATTGCAGTGGCGGCTGAACTACACTCCAAATGCTGCTGCTGCTGCTGCCATGATTGTTGCTCCAGCAATTGGCCCAACTATCGCAGCTGCTCTCCCACTGTCTATTCCGTTTCCAAATACACTTGATACTCTCCACGATGCTGTTGGGATTGGGATCGATGCTGCCACAGTTGTTGTTGTTGTTGTTGTTGAGACCTTGTTGCGGCCATGGTACATGCCACATGTCGCCATTTTCGAGCTGCTGTTGCTGTTGCCGTTTCTGCTGCTCCTGATGCTTAGACTGCGTCAGCCTGAGATCTCGATCGTGGGCATATTTACACTTGGCCTCATACCCGATGGGCTTCAGGCTGCATTTGGGAAACGCATCCGCCGGCGACGCCAACAGATTGTGTTGCCGCGCATCCAAGGCATTAGTCTCCATGTCCGTGTGTGTGGAGAAACTTATCTGATAGGGATGCGGCCAGAATTTAAATGATGGTACATTGTCACCGGTGCTGGAGCTGCCGGTGGCCAATGGACCAAAGGCGGTATTCTGGAGCATTGCCAGCGTGAGACTGGACAATTCCTGATAGGGAGTATTGATGGCAAAGCTGCTCAGCAGCACATCGACAGACTCGTCCTGTTTCTCGTCACTTCTCGATTGCCCATCTGGCTTCTCGTCGACGTCGTCGTCGCTGTTCCCACTTCCCTCTATCGATGCCTTCGGTATGCGATCAGTATCCCTCGCGCTGCCACTCGATGTTCTTGAGGAATCTATCTTCTTGTAGCGCTTAATTTGACGCTCTGCCATGCGTTGTATGAGCAGGTCAAGGTCCATGAAATTCCCCAAAGTCAACGGCACATTGCGATAGTAATAACAGTCCAGATCACGATCAATGGCCGACAGATTATAGGTTTCCAATCCGAAATGCATACGCCGATTCTCTACAGATAGATTGAGGTTAAGGTAAGTTGAGGCTGCTAATCGTTAAAATAAAACAAAAAAAAAAAAAAAAAAAGATGGCGCCAAATGGGCGACATTTACAGTGACAACACCCACACAGCACACAAACACGCGCGTTACACGAAAAGCAGACACGCTTAACGGTTTCCAATTAAGGCCAACAGGTGCGACATGGCGCTTCTGTTTTGCTATATCTTCATTTGCGGCGAATCCTTTCAAGAGCGACAAGCCATGCTCGAAAAGACACAGTGAGCTAGGTGTGGGGAAGTAGATAGAGTAGAGGGAGTGGCAGAGAGAGTGCTGCGATTTTAACCTCGACCTCGCTGCAGTTAAACATGAAATTCACCACGAAAAGTAACGGCTTGGCTCGCACAAATCACGTGTTTAATTGATATTGCTTAATATGCAAAACTAAGGATAGACTCTTTGTCGAACCAAAGCGTTGCTTTGTTTGTGTACAACTAAATTTGTAGTATGTGCTGCACATTTGTTTAAAAATGCCTTTATTTGTTTATGTGGCGGCATCTGACGCCGACGCCAGCACCGGCGCTTACTCACCGCCTGTCGTCGTTGTCCCGTTCTGTTGCTGTTGTTGTTGTTGCTCCGAAAGCTGAGCCGCCTGTTGCTGCTGCTGCGGCTGCGGCTGCTGGTGTTGGTACTGGTGCTGGCACTGCAGCTTGGACTTAATATCGTTTTTAGCAATGCCCTTCGCTGTCAATGAAAACTGATTGCACACATTCTTTTGTTTAACACAAAATTTGTATAGTCGCTCGACAAATTATTGCACTTGTTGCATTGACATCCATGTAACTAACCTTACTATTGGAAAATTTCTCATCTAAATCCCCAACAAAGTTGCCGTCCCCATCGCCATCGCCATCGACGTCGGCATCACCATCAACATCGCCAACGTTGAGCTCGACTTCGTTTTCATTGTCCACATCGACACCGATACCGCTTTCTGCGTCGCTTTTCAAGTAAACTTGTCCGAAGCGATTAAAAATCTGGATCTTCTTTCTTTTTCGCTGTCTTTTGGTCAAATATTTCATTTTCTTATTGCCGCAATGCGATTACTTGCTTTATTTTTTCAAATTTCTTACTTGACCGCTGACATTGGTAGGGGCACAGTGATCGACTGCTTTTGAATGTTTTTATCGACTTTAAGGCAAAAATATAAAATACTACATAGTATTTTTTGGCAATATATTTTTACCTGCAATCAGCTGCTTAGAGCTTAATAAAAAGAATTTAAATTTGCCCTGCAACATTTACTACCATACAGAAATTTAAGATAGTCGCTTATTTTAACTTTTTGCTGTTTAGAAAATATATTTATTTTTTTATTTTATATTATACGCATGCATATATTTCTTAAATTAATATTAAAAATTACATTGTTTTTAAAGATTAGAAGTTTAAAAATAGTAACTGACTGTATTATGAAATATTTATTTTTTATATATAATAATCGATTATTAAAATTATCGGTGCCAGGTTTCCAATCGATAGACAGAATGAATTTGACAAGCAGCGTTGCCACCTGGGGAGTAACACATATGTGTAGAATTTTGAAGTATTGCGGCATTTGTACTGCCTCATTTCTCTTTTATAGAAATTTAAGGCTACAAAAATGTCTGAAAATACTGATTATTTGTACGCATTGAAGCTGCAGAGGGAGCTGAACGGAGATGCAGCCGATAGCGATGCCGAGGGAAACGAAGTAAGTAACAGAAACCACAGCGCAATAAATTCGAACGCAAACTCGAAAATGAAATTCTTAACACAACATTGATAGCCAAAGAACTTGAAAATGCCAACAGAGGACAATGATTACCAGCTTGCGCTGAAGCTGCAGGCCGAAATTAATAATGAGGATGCAGACGAGAGCCGCGCAAGCGATGCCAATGACAGCGTCAGTATTGTTGCTCTCGATATGAGCAAAAACAACAAAAGACCGCGCAAGTCGCCCGTGCAGGTAAATTGCAAATATGCATTTTGTATATGACATTCAACAATCCAACTTGCATTTCTATAGCCGAAGCGCTCCAAACAAGTCATGGATGGGCCCAGTTTTCCGTCAGTCGGTCAAGACAGCTATTTGGACCAGACACAGAATCTCGTGCATCCGCAATGGGAGCTTATCGATCCGACACCAGACATATTCGCAATGTTCGTTCGGTTCGATGAGAAGTTCTTTCAGCGGCGTCTGGGCGCTGTGACTGTTGAATGGAGCAAACGCATGTATTCCTGTGCGGGCATTTGCTATCAACGCGGCAATAGATACATTAAGGAGATCATAATACGCATTAGTGAGCCGCTGTTAAAGCTGCGACCACGCAAGGATTTAGTTGAGACACTATTGGTAAGTACTAAATAGGCGAACGTGCATGCACATACTTTTTATTGAATCCATCGCACTGCAGCACGAGATGATACACGCTTACTGTTTCGTACTAAACATACGCGAAGGCAACGGCGGCCACGGTCCCAACTTTAAACGCATCATGGAAACCATTAACAAAGTGGCCGGAACTAATATAACCGTCTATCATACATTCCACGACGAAGTCAATAATTACAAGACACACATTTGGCGCTGCAACGGCGTTTGTCAGTTTCACAATCCCTTTCAGGGCTGGGTGAAGCGCACATCAAACCGTGCACCTGGTCCCAGTGATCAATGGTGGGAGAAACATCAGCGCGACTGTGGCGGCACATTTGAAAAGGTCAGTGAGCCATTAAAACCAGCGTCCAAGACTAAAACGGTTGTAACCAAGCCGACGGCCAAGTTAAAGAAATCCGCGTCCGACGAAGATATTCGCAACTTTTTCGATAAGCCAAAATCGACACCAAGAGTTTTGCCATCGGTGAAGCCAACTGCTGGGTTGGCCACTGCATTTCCGCCGACATCTTATCCAGGTTTATCTAACAATCCGATGGCTGGACTCAAGACAAATACCACACCAAGCCGACGAAGCAATGTAATCGGCTTTAAAGATCTCGGTAGCAATGATGAGGGCAACTCGGACACAAAGGATAGGCGAATGGCGTCGAACGAGATGCAAGGTCCAGGCTACAATCTAACCAATAATCGGCGCAGTAACAGCGCTGGCCCTAGCCAGTCAATCGACGTGGATCGACAGCATTTGCGTGAGATATGGTCGAAACGTTTTGGCAATGGTAAAACAAAGACTGAAAGCGACAAGAAACCGGAAAAGGTACAACAACCCAGCAAGCGTCGACGCGTTTCAACCGATATAGTTAACTGGGAGTCCTATGACGATGATGTTATGGTTGCTGGTGTGGATGTACCGGTGATTCAAATTTCCGACAGCGAAGATGAGTCTGAACAGCAACCACGTTCCGTTGCACCAATAAGTAGCAAGGAACGTACAATTAACATAAAACGCGAAGTCATGGAGGACGAATCGTTGTACGGCGATGATGATATATTTATGATCGACGACGAGTACGACGACAGAGCAGTTGGAACAGATGAGATGTCCGCTGCCGTTGAGCTGGCCGATCAGACAATTATCGACGATCTTTTCGGGGAAGATACGTTGCTGAAGGAATTTCAACGCGAAAACGATGTGGTGCCATGCAGCTCACGCTATCAGCACGATGAGGCTAACGATATCACCACTTGTCCCATATGCTTTGAGAAAATGCGTCGATCTGAGTTTGCCAATCATTTGGAGGGCTGCAGTATTATTGTACGTGTAATGCCGCCGACTGTGGGCAAAAGCGTGAAATCTGTGCCGCCAACAAAGCGTAAAACAGGTGGGAATTCCAAATATGACATCCTCAAGAAGTGTGGCTATTCGGATGCAGACATAGCTGCACTGGACCTCAGCTCGTCGAGCGAATCGGCCAATACAAGCGTCGAGGATGACCGAAAGACACCTCGACAGATACGACAAAGTAATCTTTTTAAGCCAACGCAAGCATGTCCCAAGTGTGGTCAGGAGCTGCTGGGTCATCAGCTAGAGGCACACCGGAAGATATGCAAGCGCAAAAAGAAACATTCTTAAAAATGGACAAATACATATATACGAGTTTTTCTTATAAGTCTCTGTCAACCTGTCCTGGAAAATCAATTTTTTTTTTTTTTTTTTTTTTATTCAAAATTAAATTTAAATGTTATTAATACGTTATCTGTTAAAAATAAACTTGCTATTGGGCTAGCCTCAAGAAATTATACGAGTTTCGACATTTATTATTTACATGGATTTGGTGCTTCATTATAGATCAGGCTCTCAGCTCTTAAAGTATTCGACCAAAATAACGAAGATTTCTTTTGTGTGCATATCGTGTGGCTAGCGCCGGCCAGTGGACCACAAACATATCGGCCAGGGGCAGTAGAAGGCGACCGCTTAGCGAGAGCGTTTCGACGCGACAGAAGCTCTCCACGAAGACAATTTTACTGTGGGCGGGTAGGCGGCCGAGCAGACGCCACAAGTAAGCTGCATAGCAATATGGCACACAAGTGCCGGGGCCATTGCACAGCACCAGCTGAGGTCTGTCGCGCCAGATTAGCCAGCAGCTCCAGAGCAAAGCCCACAGCGTGGTGAACACACTGCTCAGATAGCTTTGACCCACGCTACGGCTGCGTGGCACCATTATGAAATCGCTGTCCTTTGTGGCGTCCGACAGTGCGGCGCGCAGTTGGCGCTGCGAGGTGCTATCACTGTTGGCCACAATGTAACGTACTGGCTGGTATTTGCTGTGGTTGCTTTGCTCCAGCAGTGCTTTATTGATTTTACACATTTCGGCTGTATGACCGCCAGAGCCAAGTATCACATAGGTGGGATATTCATTCATGGCTCTCTTACTGTTTTTTGTAATCATCAGCTTTAAATAAATCGCAAACGCATATGCTTTGTTTACTTTTTTTAACGCGAGCCTCTGGTCACATTCTCTGCACCGCATCTGGCAGCACCAAACAGAGTTGTCATTTGGCCTCAAGTCTGGCTACCCAGCCGGCAGATTTGTTGGGCAAAGTTTTCCGGCAACTCCAGGTGGCAACATTGTGGATCTGCACACATCAAATTAGCAACATCTGCCTACATTTATCATTTGTTAATTGCAAAAACTCGCTTTCAATTGTTAAATAGTTGTGTTCCCGAGAAGGGCTTTAACCCGGCCACAACATAAGAAATGACTGAGAAAGAGCGAAGACAATCCATTGTAAATAATGTGAAAAAATTGATCAAGTGTTTGTCTGGCGCCGAAGTGAGTCAACTTAATTTCAAAAAATTGCTTGCGTTCTCATTGCATTTTGTTTTTTTCTTAGTCCACAAATGCCCGTACACGTGTAAGATTAGAGCAGCGAGCCCTACACGCAATACGCAATCATAATCTTCTACAGACTAATAGTCATGAAGTTCGCCGAACCGTGAATAATATGGTGGATCGCCTGGAGTTCGAAGGCTTAAAGAATTTTGCTGTTCTTGTGCAAAATCTGACCAGCAAAATATTCTATCATCCCAATTGGAAGGGCCAATATGAGATGGATTCACAATATGCCATGGTGGATTTTCTATTCGCTATGACATATCAACCCATACAGAATTTACGAAACAATCGAGAGCAAATGTATCGTCGTTTGATGGACATAAACGATGCGATGAACGCCTCGTCCTATGCACTGGAGTTCTTCGTGTCGTACAACTTAAACCCGACCAGTAACAAAGAGAACATTGATTGGGTGGCATTATTAAGCGAGGATTTCATTCCAGTTGCCAATCGATGCTCGCACGATGGCACCAATAGTGAGAGCAGTTTGAGCGTATGTGATTTATTTTCAAAATATCTCTCGAGTTTCTTCTAATTTTGGTTTGTTTTATTGAAATGCAAAAGGACTGGTCCGAAACAAGTGAAACCTCCGAAAGCTCGGATTCTGAATGCGAAATGGAAGTAAAGACCAGCCTAACGTCCCTGGATATGGCTACAAGGTATTCCAAGTCCATGACATACCCTAGGGGTACAAATACATATGTCTCCGATACGGTATTAAACGTTGCGGGTGCATCCGGAGGACGACGCACGCCAGACTTCTGTATAACTGTACCGACATCGTTATCGTTTAGCGGCATTCGTAGTTCGCACAGGAAATGGTGCACGCTGCCAGAGCTGCCACAGTTAGAGCCACCGGAACCTCCAAGATCTTACACCAACTGCGAATTCGACCCGGAGAACCTGTTGAAGACAACCCATTCGCATTGGTGGCGCGATGATATTAAAATCTACACGCAGATGCCAACTAAGGATCCATGCTCAAATTTTGCCATAGCCTATGTGCAGCATTTGAATCGAGTGGGTCGGGGATTAATTAAGCATCCTTTGCCCAAAACAATTAGCGAAACGTCTCTGGTGCGTGAGATCATCCTAATGTTCATATCACCCGCCAGCTGTGGGTTTTTCGTGGTGGAAACTATACAAACAGCTAACTCGGAGCGGCAGCGCATCAGCGTACGCCCAAATGTCTCGATTCCCAAAGCGAGCAGTGTAAGTCAAGTGTTTCCTATCAGTTCTTTGTCTTTAAGCGCATGTTTTCTTTCTTCCAGCCGACATTATTGAATTTTCTGGAAGTTGAGATCCTGCCAGCCATGCAGGCCATGCAGCGCTTGCGTGAGATTATAAATGAACAAATGCCGCAGTTTGACGATAAGTCTTACCCGGGCACACTGCAAAACTTTGCTTTCGGTCTAAGAGATCTCATTCAACCGATCGTACAGCGTATAATTGATTTCGAGCGACGCATACTGGAAAAGACGTTGGTAACGAAAGCCAACGCTGAGGAGGAGGATTATAAGTCGCGAACAACATTGATTAGCTTTGTCGTATACATGCGGGAGCATTTCAAAAAGCTGCTTATGCTGCAATCGCTGGCCACGAAGGTAGTTATCGATGCGCCGTCATATCTAAGGAGTGCATATCTCTTGTCGCAACTGTATAAGCAAACCACAAATGATTCATTCGACCGAAAACTGGGAACCGCTCTACTGTTGGTCTCGTTGCGTACCTACTGCAACATTATTGACAATTGGTGGCGGCACTCCGAGCTGAACGATTATGAAGGGGAATATATTATGGAGCGTTGTGTCGACGAGTCCGTCCCAATTGGCCAGAGAATATCTGTACGTTTGCCAATTGACGAATTGAAGGATTCATGTCAAGAGTTTGGACGTGAGCTGCGTCGTTGTAAGTTTTATCAAATGCTTGTGAATCACGGCCTCGAAACGGGTGACATGCAGCATTTGCTGTCCAGTGTTAACATACAGGACGATCTGACGAACGCCTACAGAGATCTGTTACCTCTGTACGATGATGTAGTCAAGCACTTTTTCGACGAACTTCAGCAGTTCCGTCGAAATGAAGAGGCGCAGCCGAATATGCTCAGTGGCAACAGTGTTGAGGAGGCGGCTAACGAGAAGCTACGGCAGTACGATGCAAAGGTGCTGGAAACGACCTCCAGACTGGGCAATGTAGAGATTATGGGTATGTTAACAATGCACATAACACGGCCGCAGGATGAAGAACGGCAGAAGGCAAAAGAAACTCCACCGGCAGCTGAGATAATCGAGGTGCTTGCTAAACTGGACAAATATAATGATTTCTTGCCGCCCTGCATGCTGTCTCGTGCCCTGGAGAAGGCGCTACATCTGCGCTGTCAGCTGGTTAACAAATACGTGGTAAATTGGTTCCACGAAGATCTGCAGCTAACCGAACATGTTCGGTTTCTACGTCACATAATGTTAATGGAGACCGACTATGTGCTTCATCCCTTTTATACGAATCTCTTTGAACGCATCGAAATGGGCCAAAGATGGGCAAACAACGCGCTGCTGAATATAGATCTACACGAGCAACTTGATTCGCATTATCCATCCAAGGCTTGCCTATTGTACATTCGACTCAGCTCCATGATGGGCCCCAAGTCCACAAAGGTGTATGTGGCGCTGGATGATCTGGAAATGGATTACGAGATGTCGCTACCAATGCAACGAATCATCACCGAGCAGCAGATGCGCCAGTACAATATAATTTGGCGTTTCATTATGAAAGTCAAATGGGCCGCATGGAAGCTCGAGAATATGCGTTTCATTGAGCGCACTTGTAAGGACGCCTTCGCTCCGTTGGATCTGCTAGGCCTAACTTTGCGCCGATTGGAGATCCTACGCTTTTGGCTCTACTATGTGGTCAATAATCTGCATTCGCATCTTTGCACACATGTGCTGCAATCGCTTGGCAGGGAGTTTGAGCAGCAGATCAAGCGAGCCTATCAGATACGTGACCTGGCCGATACGCACAACGATTATATCAATAAGATTTTCAACCATTGCCTGCTTAACGAAGACTTTGATGATTTCCGCAAGGCTGTGGATCAAGTATTTCATTTGGTTTATGTGCTGGACATGGAGTGGAACAGTTGCTGCAGTTATTTGAATGAATCTCATGCACTCAGCCCGGACATGAGTTTGGAGACAGATGAGAATTCAAGTTTGCTGGCCGAATCGAATGCGGACGAGGCTTTGGGACGTCACAAAGCGCTGGAGTATTTGGCTCTGAACGATATTGTAGAGATCGAGCATACCTATATACGCTGTCATCATATGTTGGCCTCATTGCTCACGACTCTTGTGTACAAACATAATTACAAGTTTTGTAAGTCATCAATCGCTCGTACTCCGTCTCTTTCTTATGTGCTTTCTCTCTCTCTTTGCAGTAAACTCTTTGGAAGTCGCACTCAACTCGAGCATGCCACATTAGAGAAGTAAGCCGATTTTCCAAGTGAATTGTTGAGTATTTTTAAAACGTAGAAACAAAAAAATAAAAAACAAACAAATAACCCCACTGAGATTGTATAGTTTCCCGTTAAATACTCAGTGTGCTTATACTAAATTCTAATTTAGTTGTAGGCAATAATTTTGTTAAAAATCGAATAAACCCCTGAAATTGTAAACGAATTGCGTGCTGTCCTTGTAGCAGTTTTTCAGGGTTGAAGAAAGAAAAACAACAACCATGCAGTTGGTTGTCTTGGCAACCAGCCAGGCGACAAACAAACTCGACGGGCGCCTTGGCCAATGTCCTTCAACTGCAATTTGGCAATGGAAGCAGCTGAAAGCGGCAGCAGCATCAGCTTCTACACCAGCGGCCAGGCATGTAAGTTAATACAGCAGCAGTAACTGCACTTGGATGATTCAACCAAAACAAAACAATTCCATTATATCCACAGTAATGCCACAACGCTCGAATCTACTGCTACAAATGCTGTTGCAAACCAACGGATATATATCGATCATCTGGAGCATCAGTTATTTTCTGCACATGCTTGTTTGGGTGAGTTGCCCGGTATGCGTTGCGAAGTCAGCGAATTAACTTGCCATCACATTACTTTTTTAACAGTTGAATCAACTGTGGAACTACAATGGACTGGCCATGTTGGTGGCCTTTGTGCTGGCTGTGACGGCCGAGACATTGCGTCTTTACGCCGGCTACTCAATCAATTTGCGCACTGGTGCCAACAGCATGTGGCTGCTGTTGACATTGACGCCGTGTGTGCTGCTGCCCGCTCTGGTGTATTTGCGTCTGGCTGCCATCTCTGGCGACATTTGGCTGCATTTTATCTCAAACGTGCAGCTGCTGTTGATAGCGTTGGAGGCACTGGTGGCGCTCATCTATCATGCTCTGTGTGTGCCAGCAAAGGAGGCGGCATCACCGACGTCGCTCAAATGACTATGAGAACGAACTGAGTTTGCGATTGTGTGTGTGTGTGTCTGGTGTGCTTTACTGACTTGACTGAACCATCTCGAGAATAATGGGGATTTATATAACGTATTGGCATTGAATAATAACATAGATATTAAAACTAAACTAAACAAACAAACTATGTTGAACCGAGTCGAATCACACTTTACGCGCATCATCCAAATTGTACGATTTGAGCAGCTGATCGATACGGTCGAGCTGTGCCCGCATCGCTGGCAGATATTTGGTTAGCACCTCAATGTTCTCCTGCTGCGCCTCACCCTGCCCCAGCAGCTGACTACGTGTGGGTACCCAACTGTAGATGATCTGCAAAAAATAACCATGATAATGAATTCTGACAATGGATGCAAAACTTCTGCACTCACCTTGATGGTGTTCTGCACAATGAAGCCATGGTATGGTTTCAGTGTGCGCTCGTATGCATCCTGCAGATGTTGCTTGAGCGGCTCCGTGATCTTTGCATCGTTGTAGATGTTCTCGAAGAAGGTGCAAATGAGCTGCAGACCTCGTTTCAGCCAAAGCAGCGCATTGGCGGCAAAATCATCAACATTCACATTAAGCACTATCATATCCTCCAGATACTTATACCTAAGTACATCCGTTCCATAGACCTTGGTCAGTTTCTGTTATCGAAATCGAGTCGCTTAGATTCAATTTTATCATATCAGTCAGATCGACAAACTTACGTTTATATTGCCGTTCATATCGCTGATGACGGGCGTGAATAGTTTGCCCAAGGTCTCTGTAAATTTTGATACCTTATGCATAAATAAATATTCAATTCCGATAGTTTTAACAATCGATAAACTCACCGATAACTGTTACAATTTCTTTGGCCGCATTCAAAAACGTTTGTGTTTCGATCTTATCGCTGTCCTCGGGAAAACCCTTAAGGGTTTTGAACTGTATTCGACCATCGGCCATAACTCTATCAATATTGTATATGCAAAGCTTAATCTTCTTCTTTTTGCTTTTCCGGCTCCACTTGCCGAGTTGTGCTGCCGCTCGATTTGAAGTCTGAAAATCAAATGAGACGGCAAATTCTGAATTCGGTTTGAACTATATTCCTTTGCGATACTGCATTAGTTTCTCGCCGATCGACAATTTGACTACATATGACTCTTTATTATATTTCGGTTTCCAATTTATCTTATCAGTTCGGGCTCGATGTTTCCACCAACTATCAATAAGTAATTTGTTTTCAGTTCTATGTGATTTTTTTTGCCCGATTTGCAATTGTTTTTGTTTTGTTTGACGTTACTATCAAAGCATTTCTATTATCGAACCGTGAGCTCTGGACGCGTCGACACTCGAGTAAAAATAAATAAATAAAAAACACTCAGCAACTCACCAAAAAAAAAAAACAACAACAACAACAAAATAAACGCAAAGAAATACGAGTTTCTCGGGCTCGGCGAGGTCTTTGCACAGTGGAAAACTTCCATTGAAATGCAGACAGAAATCGTGCAGTGCTACCACCTAAATTTGTGTGTGAGTATTTGAATACGAGTACTAGAACGTTCCGTGGTTTCCTATAAACTAAGATGAAAAGTTACGTCGCTCTCTGCGTAGCTTACTATCCTGAATATTTATGGGATCGTTATACTATATAACATTTGAAACTGTATTTTATACGCAGCGTTTTTGAGTCATGCTCACATTGAAAATTCACGTTCGCTCGCTTTGCCCCACTGTGCAGCAATGCTGACAACGCAGCAGCAGCAGCTTAACCCATTTGACATAGACAACGATCGATGGGTCTGTCTAGTCGGGGAGTCAGCTTGAGCTCTCGCAAGTCACTTAAGACTCTCTCGCTAAGATTGCTGCGGTTTTCGAAACGAGTCTCTCTTTTTCTCTCTAATCGAGCAGGAGACCTCTCGCAGCGCGCATCTTGCGCAAGTTAGGGTGTATGAATGTGCGCTATGTGTACTTGAATTGTTCGTACTCCAATCGAACCCGACACTCGCACTCTCGAGCACGTCAGAGAGAGATAGAGAAAGAGAGAGAGAGTTCGACACGCACGCTTGATAAGCATGTATCTAACACACGCATTTGCCAAATTTACAACTTTTCGAATGATTCATGAGTACCTGCAAACACTCAGTAATGCCAGCACTCTGGTATTATCACCCAATATTTTTGTATGTTGATTGCGAGGCGAGTGATTCCCTTTCTATAACATCGCACATTGATAAACTGCAATTATTATATCATTTCGGACAACTGTTGTATATCCCAAATATGCGAAAACATTTATGGGCTCTCAATAATTAACGGTAGTTGACAATGGAACGGAAACATTCTATCAACACGTACAGGGGACGCTCGCACTTGAGATTTCTATTCTTATCAAGAAGCCTATGTACAGCAAATATTATCAAAATTATTCTCGAAGTTTAACATATGCGAAAAATAAAATATTGAATCATGCTGAATGACTAAATATTTAGGAAATCCTACGTATTATATAATAATTACTATGCATTTTTAAAATTGGCATTGAATTTATAAAAAAATCTGTTTTAATTTAATAATACTCTTCAGTCTTCGAGATATTTCCGAGTCATTGTCCACAACTTTTGAACTCATATGAACCCAACACCCCATAAAGTATTGAGTCACTTTCTGAGCGCAGTTGCCAGTCGCAGTTTCAAACAATTTATCGATAAATAACAAGCTGTCAAATCAATCAAAATTTGATTTGGTGTAATCAGAAAAACAATCGAAAAGCTGCTACAGATAAAACTCATGCACTTTGTACCGGCGAGAACGGAAACGGAAATTAATGATAATACCCAAAAATATTTAGTTGAATTTGCAGGGTATTTACCATGAGCTCACCTGCTTCAATTGGATTGACGTATGAGCTTATGTTCCGATGATGACGACAACTTCACGTCTCCGTCCCAGCTCAGGCGTTTGGTATCGCCGGCCAGGGTCAATACAAAAACGTAATGTGTACGCTGCGTGGCCAACAGTTGCCACAATGCGTCGGGCAGTTGCCAGCGATGCGTCGTCGTCGTCGCCTCTTCGAACACCTCGTAGTGGGCGACCAGACTGTTCAGATTGCAACGCAGCTCGATGAGACGCAACGCCACGTTGGACACCAGCTCACGGCTGGCCGGTAGCAGCTGAATGTTCAACTCCAAGTTGGGTTTGCTCAACGTATCCGTGTCCGGTCGCAGCCAACGATGCTGGGCAAGAATGATGGCGCAATTGTCGGCAAAGAAAAAGCTATCGTTGAGTCGTTGCGCGTGATAATTGTCCAGAAATTGATTACTCGCCGATTGCTTAAGCTTGAGTGGAGTGAATCTTGGACGTGGTCGAGGTCCAGCAGCGGCAGTGGCGGCAACGTTGGCGGCCGAAACGATTCGCTGCGGCAAATGCTCAGTGGGCTGATCGACAGTTAGAACACGATTCAGATAGTCGAAACCGCGTCCCATCACACCGTCCAGCGTGTGACCCAGATCGAAGCAATGGCCCAGCTCGTGGCAGACGGCGCCCAAGGTGCTGGCATAGACGCCGCCGTAGGTGCGTCGATAGTTGCTCTCGTCCGGCTGGCGTGTCACATCCACGCGTTGCGTGCTCCGTATACAGTCGCCAATCTCGGCAAAGTTTCGCGGCCAGGCGTAAAAATGTCCAGTGCCGAAGAGAGCTAATCCGCCGCCACCGAGTGCTGCGTGCGCGTGCAGATGCCGCCGTATGTTGGCGTACGAGTAGTCACCGCTAGCCTTGACTGCGGCGCCGTCGTAGCGTGTGCAGCCGACAAAAGCAACGAATTTCAGCTGCAATTGTTCGGCCCACTCCGCGCTGGAGATGATTTCGCCGGCAAAGTGCTGCCACAGCGCGTTCTCGCGGAGCGCACGTGCCTGCGTGCAGCTTAGCTGCGAGCGAAAGATGCGGCAGCGGCTGTGCAGGCTAAAGGTGCGATTAGGATGACCGGCAGCGTGCAGCTTGTGCGCATAGATGCACTGCACCAGGCGCAGATTCAAATCGATTTGCGCGCAACGTTGTTGCTGCTGGCCTGGTGACTCTGCCTCCTGCTCGTCGTCGTTCTCCTCGTGCTCGCTAGAGCGGCACAGCAAATACAGTGGCTGCACGCGATAGGCGCTGCGACGTGGTCGATAGCTAAACCGTAGACGACGCTCGCCGTTGCAGCAGCGCAGCAATAACTGACAGTCCTGCTCGGTTTCGTTCTCTTCCTCCTCCTCCTCCTCTTCCTGTCCAGATTGCGCTAACTCGAAGAGCAGCTTGAACTCGCCACCTCCGGCTGAGAGTTGTGTGCGCTGCTCGTGTTCGTTGCGGCGTACGATGAGCTTCGCTTGCAGCTCGCTGGCGTTGGCACAGTGTGGCAACAGGCGCCCCTTGACGAGCAGCAGACTATGCTCCACTCGATCTGCGTCCTTTAGTTGCTCGACTTCGATCTGATGCGGACGCTTGCAGTTGTTCAGGCTGCTGCTCATTGCTGCCACAACAAAACACGGCGCACACACACACACGAACACCTACGCAGAAAAGTTGTCAATCAGCTGACGTCGCGAGCTGAAACAGCTGTAGTAGCCAGTGTTGCCAATTCGGCATTTTTGGCTTGAAATCTAGCTATTTAGCTTGGTATAGTGTGTTGTGCAGCGTGCAATCAGCGTCGTTGTTCATCACTAAATGCAGTTTGCATTTCGTACACGATAGTTGGCAACGCTGACTGCACACAATACGTAGCAAAATTGCTGTATAAAATTAAGACGCTGCAAATTATGTAAAATTATATGGAGTAACAACTGCTATTTTTATAATTGTCATAAGAAATTTAGTTTTTGATCTGCTTAGTTGGAGTACAGAGTGAACTCCGGTAATGCAAGCTGAGTTGGCATTTCTGTTGCGATAGTTGGCAACGCTGACTGCAGCTAGAGCTGGGCGCGTGAAAGTCACGAAGTGTTGCGATATTGAATTATTAAATTATAAAATCTCTACATACATTATATATAATTTTGTGCTAAATATCTAATATCTGCACTCTTAGCGATCTGGTCGCAATCGTGTTTTGCCGATTACCAAATCAAGCCAATGCTATAAAAAACAATGGAATACACGCACATATATACATAATTAAAAATTGAATATCTTATTTATTTGGGAGACGCTTTGCGTTGGCAACGGGTTCACGACCCCTAGGTGCGCAACCGCCTGCCAAAACACAAATATACGTATATAAAAAAAAAAGAAACAGGTTTCTACTATAGAACTTAAGTCTAAGCTGTGGACGACGTTGTACGCGCACACACAGACAGCAGTTGCCGGCAGAGATTCCAGAGTTTTTGGATGCGGGGTGGGGGGAGATATAGCGTATAGCATAGCACATAGCGTAGCTGGTGGTTTTAACCACTACCTGAGTTTGCCATTGTGCTCACTGCGGTACTTGGACAGGCGTTCCATGTACTTCTCGTGGTCCGCAAGGGTGGCCAACAGGCCGTCCTTGTTCACCTCCGACTCGCTGGGACCGTAGCTGATGGGTTCATCGTTGAGCGTTGTCATGGCGCCGCCAAGAGCGCGCAGTATGGCGTGGCCGGCACATATGTCCCATTTCTTGATGATTGATGTATGCAGATAGGCAGTCGCATTATTGGCCACCACTTGCAGCACCTTGTAGCCGGCGCCAGCAGCCGTCAGTACGTTAACGTTGTCGCCGAACGCAGCGCGAGTCACATCCTTGGCGGCCGCAGTGTGTGAGCGGGAGATGGTGATGACGGGCTCGTTTGCATCGAGGCGCGGCTGCTTCACCAGCTCGCCCAGATACTCGGACATGCTTTGACCAACCCACGCCCAGGCCGTCTGACCACTGAAGGGGCTGTGTATGACGCCAATCACCGGTTCCCCGGCCACTGCCACGCACACCATCGTTGTCACGTATTCGTACAGCTCCTCTGTTATAGGAATGAGGATATAAGGGATTAGTATTGGAAAGTAGCGTCAATTCTCAGGATCATGATCCTCTTACCTGTGAACTCTTTGGTGGCATCGAGCGGATCCACCCAAACGGTTACATCTTGTGCGGTAACTGCCACGTTGGGTACATTGGCTGTTTCGTGTAGCACTGTCGGATCTAGATCGAAGCTATGCGCATCTTTGCATTGCTCTTTGTCCTCCTCCGAGAAGATTCGTACACGTGGAAAGATGCGTGTCAGACCCTGTTTCATCACACAGTGTGAACGGCCATCGGCATCCGTGAAGGGATCGTTGACGCCCTCGGCTGTCTTGCCCTTGCTACGTTCCTTCAGTTGACGCGTGCGCGCGACATCGAGCACCTCGAGACCACCGCGTTGGGCCGCCTGAACGGCGGCAATTAGCAATTTGCGCAGGCTCACCTTGTTGTCGCTGCGCAGCATGCCGTAAATGGCAGGTCGTTCCTCCTTATGGAAGTTGAGAAAGTAGACGAGCACTATGGTCAGTAGAATGGCCGTTATGGTGGCTGGCACCCGATTGATGCGAATGGTGCGTCCGTTCATCTTCTTGTCCTTTCGCTGTTCGCTTTGCATTGGGGATTCGGAATGGTCACAACGCCGACGCTTTTCACACTCGTCTTCAGTCTTTCATGTGCGACGTACCACTTGCCGTGGGCTATGCCAGATCAGCAGAGCAGCAGGGCAGAGCAGCTGCTTTGCTTCTGCTACGCGAGCAAAGTCAACAGAGGCCAGAATAGAATACACTAACAAACAACGATACTCCGGCGAATCGTTGCTGTAGATAAGCACCAACACATCAATAGTCTCACAGCTGCTCCATGGCGGGAGAGCGGTTCTAGTGATGAGCTTCACAGCGATGGAATGAGGTAGAAGGCGCAGTTCGCGCTTTATTTAACACACTTATTTTCTGCGTCAAAACAGACCAATTAGTTTTATCGAACAAAACAAAAAGAAAACAGAAACGATAGGCTTGTGCTGTGGTGGCTTGTCGATTAAATTGTCATATGTTTGAACAATCGAATTTTGAATAGCTTAATTTATTTAGTTATGGATTTTCTATATACATTCCAAATAGAGAAGAGTTTATACATAATTAACAATATAAATATTTGACATAAACGATTTTTTTGCTATGAAAACAATAATTTCGATAATTGTCGGCCATCGAAAAGCTGGCAGCTCTGCCGCGCGCTTTGAAAAGCGCTTTGCCTAGGTGGCAGCATAGTGTTGTAACTGTTTCTGCGACGCGTAGAAATTGTGGTGGGAAAAGTAGAATAAACGATGTTGAAACGCAATTTGCAAAGAATCACCCTTAAGCTATCCGATCTCGAAGAGTATGAAAATATACGTAGACGCAATAAGACAAAAGCCGCCATTGCAGCAGCGGGCAGGTCGTCATCGACAACGGTCACTGCCACCGAAGGGGCTACGTCGTCGTCTTCAACAAGCAATTCGACATCTGAGACTCCCTTGACACAGCGGACCGTGCAAGAGCGTCCAAATGTACCTGGATGGACTACAGCTACAATTGCGGATAGCAACACTACCACCACAACGTCCACCGAAGACGATACTAGTGTTGCGGCTGTCGTCGATGATACCGACACCATTGCTGAGCTCAGCGACGATGGCTGGGTCGACATCGACGAGGAGGACGAAGTCCAGGAACTAGAAAGAGACCGAGACATGGAGGTAGATCGTGATATGGAACTGGAACGTGATCAGGAACAAGATGAGGAGCAAGAACTTGAATTAGAGAATGAGCTAGAAACGGAGCAAGAAGAGGAGCAAGACCCAGAAGTGGAGGAAGAGGACCGCGACCAGGAACTAGAGGAAGAAGAAGAGGAGGACGGCGCCCGCGGCGGAGAGCCATAAACAGCCAATTCAAACGACTGCAGCATCTCATCTGCATTACATTTTCATTTATTACTTACATTTCCCGTGTATTACTCATATTTTATATAACTTACACTTGTATACGAACATTAATTTGATCAATTTTATAAATATAAAATAGATAAACTGAATACTCAAGCATCGCTATTCTCTCTTTCATTCATTCCTTTTCAGGATAGATCCTGTCACTGTCTGCGTGCTGCAAGCTTTCACGAGCCTCAACAAAAGCTTGCACTGCAAGGAAAGCCCTAAAGCTTTCTGGCGGCGACGGCGCTGCATTTCAAAAATCTAAAAAAAAAGGGCAAAAGCTGTTGCCATCGCCGCTGTCGCTGTCGCAGCCAGTGCCGCAGCCAAAAGAGCGGAAAATAGCTGGCACCGAATCCTCAGGTGGCCGTTGCGCAAATGCCACGGTCACTGCGGCATTGTCGGTCTCCGTGTGCGCGCCTGTCCCATTCGCCGCATCTGCACACAGCCGGCCCAACTGCCGACGGTCCTAAAAACCGATACGGCACGGAAATCTATTTACCGGTTAGGTCGGTCGGTGGCGTCGGGTCGTCGCACCGCAGCCAGATCCGAGCGGTGTCTCTGGCCAGGAGCAGCAGCAGCCGCAGCAGCAGCTCACGTGTGTGCGTGACAGAATTGCGTTAAACGGGCTAATTGTTTGTTGTTATCCAAATTAGCGCGAGCCTTCAAATTAATTACGTGAACAAATTGGATTGTGCGCTCTGCGCTCTGCCGGCTCGAGCTGGCGCCGTGCTCCGTGTACGCTGTGTTTCCCCGTTGCCATCATCATCATCATCATCATCATCATCGTTTTGTTGTGGCGGTGTCCGTGACCTGCAGTCAAAAAGATCGACCCACGTGAAAACGTTCGTCACGTGGCACGTGCCGCAATCTGAGCCTGGGCCGTACTCACCTCAAGCTTCCCTCCAGCCCTGCAACGGAAGCAAATGTAAGTTAACGTGATAGACAAAGACGGCGGCAGTGACAAAACGCTCGAAGGAAACATGCAAATGGCGGTGCTGCATCGATATAACCACCTGTCACACTCACACATGCAAATTAACTCACACACACACACACACACATTTACTTGACCTCAAACAAATGAATACCCGAAGCAGGCACTGTGACTGACACGAGGCGCCACACGTGCAGCGCACTGCGGAAGTGAGCGGCAGAGCGGCTTAGCGGCAGAGAGGAAGAGAGGAAGAGAGCCTACAGTGCAGCTTCAATTTGATTGTCACAGTGTGCACGCGTATTACATGCGGCAATTGCATTTAGGGCTGCTGGGAAAGCTCTCTGCAGTGTCTCGCGGCCAGCTTGGCTCTGCTTTCAGCCTGCGCATAATTAGCAGGCATTCACACACACTCACATATGTATACACAGGCACACACATGCTCAGCTTGCCTGGGGCTGCCCTCAACAGGTGCGATACAGACACACACACACACACACGCGCGCAGCACAGAAACTTGTATGATTAATGCGGCACAGTGAGCAAGTGCATGTTAAATAGAAAGCGGCAACAATGCAAACGACCCCAGTGACCTGTGTACGTGTGTACGTGTGTGTGTGTGTGTAAGCAGCTTCCCATCACTTGCGCGCTCTCCCACCCGTTCGCCCCTTCTTGTCTCTCTTTCATAACCATTCCACTGCAGCACGACAAATTTCTTACATTTTGCTTTCGCTTTGTTTACTCTTCTTTAAGTCGCGTTGCCTGCTTTCAGGCTGCAGCGTGTCAAAGAATTTACCGTTGATTGTTGACTGGCGATTTCAGTGTGCACACAAAGACAGGCGCATTTATTGCTTTCGCTTCTCGTCGTCTTTTTTTCGCATTTCGCATTTCGCTTTTCGCCTTTCGTGTTTCACGTGTTGCCAACTAATTTGCATAAATTACTTCTTGACGTCAACGCGCCAGGGCTGGTGCGAGGCAGCTCGATGTATACGGGTTGGCCACTTTCATGCACAGAGCGACAAACAGAGATAGACAGAAGGGGGAAGACAGTGGGACGGACACACAGTAATAACAGCGAATGACAATGGCAGCTGATTGACAAACAACTGAACCGAACTGTGAACTTCAACAACAACAACAAGAAGAACGTCACTTTCAGTGCAGGCGAAAAATAATACCAAAAAAAAAAATATATAGCTGCAGCAATCGAATCGATATTAAATATGTTGAAGAAGCAAGCACGCTCGACTGCCAGATACTCAGCGTATTACCATAAGATTAATATAATCAATAAATAATAATAAATAAATAATAAAAAATAAAAAGTAATCAAAAAATAAAAAAAATAAAAAAAATAATAAATAATAAAATAAATAAAAATAAATAAATTATAATAAAAAGAATGAATTATTTAATTAATTTCTGAGTACTGACTATTGGCATATACTCTGATTTTCATACGGAATTAAAAATATACTGGAACTTTATAAGGTCTCCAAGAGGTTATTCACCAAATTTAGTTTTCCCAACTCCAATGGTTACTGGGAAAAACACGCACCATGAAAATAAAATAAATAATTCTTAAATAAAATAGACAAAAAAATAAAATTCAAATTACATATCATAAACCAATATTTATATTTACATATGAAAACATTCCTTATACACATCTAATATACCCTTTAACAACATTTTCGCAAAGGGCGCAGAGTATGAACAAAAAGAAACAACTTACCTGCAGTGCGCGGGACTCGAAAATACAACATACGTTGTATTCATACATACATATATACATACATGTTTGTAACACGGCAGGGAGAACACTATGACAACGGGTTTTCGGAAAATTGAGTAAATATACGACACTGATATCGTGCCGTGTCACACTACTGCGAAAAGTATGCAACATAAGAGAGAACTAAAGAGTTAAAGCTGAGAACATGCGAATTTCGACCAAGAGCTAAGTAGTTCAGGCAAATACTCGTACTTCCCCGCTCACTGCTTTACCATGGGACCTTGGCTTATCTCATGTAGCAGCTGGGATGCCAAGCTATAAGTATGTGCTCTATAGCTGTGAGTTTTATTTTTAAGTTTCACTGATTAGATGGACCTCAGACCTCGCACGAAATGTGAAAACATTTGTTATTGGATCACGTGCTTCGTAATCGATTTGGCTGTGTCGTTAGTTTCGGGTAGTTTGAAGATTAACTAATAAAACAGTTCGACAAGCTTATCTTATCCGATGCGATCATTTATGGAGTCGGCCGTAAATGCCCGAAATATCGATCTACTACGCGTATTTCGCGAATCGGCACGGATCGGACTATATAAATCCTTGTAGCCAGTGCGATGACTAACGGCGAACGGCGATGTTTTATCACGGATTGTGACCTTGAGACTTGGCGACTTGGTGACAAAAACAAGTTTCGTTCGACGCAGTGTGAATGTACCTATAAAATCGTGTACTATATAGTACCTGTTGCGCTATATGCATTGTCCTTATCGCAAGCAAGAGAGAGGGAGAGAGAGAGCGAGAGATCATTGACCATCTTTGCGAACTGGGGGAAACTGATTATTATAAGATTGCTAAATGTGAAGAAATTATATATACGACGAATATATGACTTATATTCCATCTGATTTTAAAACATTTTAATTTAGAAACATTTTTAATTTAAAATATATATACAATATGCATATTTCTTGAGATTTCCAACAAATTTCGCGAGTCACACTAGAAAATATAGTCCAGAAATTTGGTTCGAACTTGGACAAAACGAGAGAACTGGAAACAGGAACGGGAAATGGTCGAGAAAAGCAAAACAGAGATGAAACTGCGCTATCATGGGTTAAAGTCAGGGACGGGCAGGGAAGTGGGGCTGGGAGGAGGGGGGTTGCGAGAGAGAGAGAGAGACAGAGAGAGGGAGAGAGCAGGGTTTAAAATAGAAAAATAGCTCGTTATAAAAATAGAACAGAAAGTTAAAAAAAAAAAAACAAACTATACAGGAGCGGATCGCTGTCTAAATGTGAAGCAGCTTGCGTGCGATGCGACAGAGCTGCGACCAAACGAAGACCGGCAACGGACGCGTCGGTGGCGGTGGCGGTGTTGCAGCCAGCTGAACAGCGTGCAACATGCGTTGCATGATGGCACTGCGCGATGCGTAGCTGGATAGCATGTAGCCGCCATGTAGCAGCGACATGACGAGCAGCAATTTCTTGACCAGTGACCAAACCGAAGGTTGTCCTTGCCGCCAGCGTAGGCGCTGCTGCGCAGCCGTTGCCGGATTTTGGCTGCACCCAGTCTTCTGTACATCGGTTTGCGTCTGCTGTGTTTGCATTTGGTTCTCCGGCTCCGACTGCGGCTCCGACTGCGGCTGCGACTGCGGCTCCGACTGCGACTGCGGCTGCGACTGTGGCTCCGACTGCGGCTCCGACTGCAGCTCCGACTGCGGCTCTGGCAAGCTATGCATCTCTGCTGTCATCTGCACAACATGCAGTATGGTTTGGCTGCGAAATTCGTGCAATTGCTGCTCGACAAGATCGGTTAAAGCATCTTGCTGCGCATAGTGCAGCTTTGGGCTTTCCAGCACTTCGTAGAAACCGGGCGGAGGCGATTCATCCTCGATTTGCGGCAGATTCTGTTTGCAAATCCATTCGAAAACTTCGGAGAATCTTTTTGCACCGCTCGCATCCAGATCGTCCGATCTGTGCTTCTCATAATTGCAGTTGACTTTCGATAGCGACTGTGCCATGTATGAGAGTGTGTGTGCAATAAAGGCGTGGCTAGACCGAGGTAGAGAGAGAGAGACAGTGCGAGTTGAATTCCAGAAAATCATGATACTCGATTTAAGCTTACCCAAATAAAATCTCACTTTGAAATCACCTGTTTAAGTAAATTTCAAGTGCCACTCCGAGTAGTAGGACAGACAAAGCAAGGCAACCCCGCCCCGCCCCGACCCACAAGCCACCCCTCTCCCACGCCCATTTGTCATTGGAATAACCGCGCTATGCGAGCTCCGCTCCCGTGTACTTTGTAATTGATTCCGGTTCCACTCTAGTTGCAGCTCGCAATCGTTATCGATATGGTTATCGCACTGCAGGCGCTGCGCTTATCGATCGCTCTGACAGCGCTGCAATTGAGACGCGCACACGCTGCGAAAGGAATGCGAAAAAGGGGTGTGCCTGAGGCGGCAGGGACTGGAAAGATCGAGAGTGTAGTGTGCGCGGCAGGAGGGGGTACATAGGCTTAGGCAAAGTGCGTGCGTAAAGATTCGAAAAAGTAAACAAACTAAGTAAATTAATTGAAATGTAAGTATAGATGGAAAACAGTAGAAAGAGTATATTGATGAGGGAGTATACGATAGAAATCGACTAATAGAGGCCTCACTGTGCATACAGTGGGCGCTTGGCAAATATTTTTACTTATTTGTATTTATTATTTTATGGGATTCGTATGCAAGGACTATAGAAATTGCTTTATATATATATATATATATATATATACTTTTTGCGTATGCGGTATATTTAGTAGTAGGTTTCGAGTTTTTATTCAATAAACCTTTTAAAAATACATAATAAAAACTATTTAATATTAAATATTGTTTACCATAATAAAATATGTAATAATATGGCCGATTTCGACTTTCGACTTAGAGTTTTCGCCTCCGGGTCCCGCAAGACTGGCACTACGGCCCCCAAAGGCGTATGAAAGCAGCAGCTCAGCAGCTTTCACCTACCTTGCGTAGCTCTCTCGTTCCGTAAGGGTATTCGCAGTTTGCTGATGTAATTCGCGTCCGAAAACTCGTGTTTTTTCTGCGGTTTGCGAATTGAAATCGAAGCGAACAACAAACCGAGTTCGCTTATCAACGACGTTCTGTATTTGTGTGTTATGTGCTTCGTTCGGTCCGCTTATCTGTGCGCATTACGACGGCGATCGTAAATCGTGTGACGGCGCGATTTGGACATAGGATAGGAGGATAGTGGTGCGGGGCGTGAGTATTGGCCCGATCACGAGCACGAATGCAGTCCGCCAATTTTGAGGTTGCTGTCGCTTTTTCATTGCTTCGATTCTTTTGATGGACTTGAAGTGATTACTTTATGTCATCATATCGATATCGATCATAAGACAATCGATGGCCCTAGCCAAGTGACGGGTCAGACAGCCAGACAGAGAGAGAGAGAGAGAGAGAGAGGGAGGGGTGGGTTTGATCCACGCCCATTAAACACACATTAGACCGAATCGGATGTGGAGTGTGCCAAAAAAATTGTTTGCGATTTATGTTTGCTCAAGGAATTAATGCAACGCAACTGCTGCACAGTGGTACGCATGTAATGATTTGTGCTCAAATTAACTACACATTTGCAGTTAAGATTATAATATTTTTTTTTTCGCTACTCGTCTACCTGCATTCGCACCACTGTGCTCTGGCGCTTCTCCCGCAAATACATTTTCAAAGTTTCGGGGCGAAAAACATACACCGAGCGATTGAAGAACGGTCTGTTGTGCCGGTTATATACGGCAGACCGAAGCCGAAAATTCTCTGAAAGCATGCTATAAAGATAATTAGATTAATCAGTATGAGTATTTAGTAAATTCGCGTCACAATTGTGCGAAGATCTTTTGCTGGCCTTGAAATAGAAACGAAGCTGCAAGAATGAAGAGTAAAGAGTTTCTTCAAAAATAGAAAAGTATACACTATACATAGTCGTGGAGATACAGATCGAAGGAAACTAGAAGATTGGTAGAGAGTTTTCCCACACAAAAACTGGCACTAAATCCCAGTTTAGTCAAGATTTTCCCGAAATAGATTGTTATACTCAATATAATCATTGATATGAAATAGATTGTTATAATCAATATAATCATTGATATGCGTATAAATCAAGTTCAGGTTCGAAAAAAAATGTTGCTAATTGGAATTTAACACTTATCCAGGTGGGGCATTAAAGTAACACTCTCGCTTTCCCCCTCCCCCCTGAAACCGCTATACTCTCTCCCCCCCCTTGAAATCATATTACGGACGATTCGAGACTCGCACATTGCGTCGTGATAAGAGTCAATAATGTCGAGCATACTCGCTCTCGCCGCCGTCGCGCTAACTGATAAGAATGCAGCGAGCATGAGAGCGGTAGAGAGAGAGAGAGAGAGAGAGCGAGGTGTGTGTCTGTGCGCGCGCTCTCCCTCTCTCCCTCTCACTCGCTCGCTCTTGCAGATTCTCCTCACTCGCGCGTAATTCGGCGCGTTCTTTTTCAGTTTTTCGTTTTATTTGCTCGCGCGTCGACAACGCCAGCGGCTGTGCGGCGTCTCCATCTCCGTCTCCGTCTTCGTCTCCGTCTTCGTTCCATTCGTTCGCCTCTTCCGATAAACGAAGCTCGCGATTTTTCCGCGACGATCCCGTTACACGACTTGACCGTTACTTTGTTGAATGTTCGAAAAAAAGAAAGAAAGCAAAGCCGAAAGGAAACGTTCTTCAACTTCTACGAAACTCGAAAACATTCTCAGCTCGTCAGCGACAGCGTGCGGTCGCAAATAATAATAAAGAGTCGGTTCCATAAACCCGCTATATAGAGTTGGGGGTAGATATATTGTGGACAATTTAAGCAACAACTTCGGAAGGTAAGAAGTGGAAAAAGTCGAGTGTGCAGAGAGCGCGAGGAAGAAGAAGTGCAACTATTTTTAAAAATCTTGTGATTTCGAATGCAACGCAGAGAACTAAAAATACGCGGCAGGAGTGTGTGTGCCAGTGTGTGTGTGTGTGTGTGTGTGTGTGTGACGAGGGTGCACAGTGCAAGCCAATTGTCTGCGCGTCACACACACATTCCACAGGTGGTTGCAGTACACAAAAATTCGAGTGTAAATACAAGAGAAATCGATTCTAATTGACTGTCTATGGGTGTATTAGATGGTCTGCGTATTAGAGTGACCGTGTGTGAGTGCATGTGTGTGTGTGTGTGTGGGTGTGGGTGTGGGTGTGTGTGTGTGTGTGTGTCAATGGCAATGAACTTGTGCGCAGCGATATGACCAATTCAATAGAAGAAACAAAGCCCCTAACAACGTAGTACTATATGGTATATTACTATACTATATGATATATGGTGAAAATATGCCTAGATGTGTATAGACCCCCCGCCCCATTGATGGGTGTTGCGCTGCGCATGTGCTTGCATATCTTATCTGCATCGAGCTATAAACAAAGTTACTTAAAGTTCGCATTGATTTTTGCAGTACTCGATTTAAAAAAAAAAATAAAATAAAAATAAAAAACTTGTAAATCTCACAAGTTTCTTAATATATATATATATATATGAATATATATATTGTTTTAAATACAGATAAGAGATTTCATTACTAATCGAGGTCATTGGAATACGTTTTGATACATAATGTCGAAAAAAAATTCCACTGAAGTTATGTGGGGTTGTTTATTTTTTTTTTTTAAGCAGACTCAGACTCAGCTTGGCGGTTAGGGTATGCAGTAGGCGGTAAACTGAGACAGTGGGTCAATGGGGCAGGCACCAGTTACCAAAGGATGTGTCGGGCGAGGAAGAAGGGGGTGTTGTCGTGCGGGGGGTTTCCATGTAGCGCGATTCGTAGCGAAGGCCAAGGTCGAAGTAATTAAAATGTTCGAGCGCGCAATTCGACTGCAGTGCGAGTGGTGGAGAGGGAGGGAGAGGGAGAGGGGTAAGGAGCAGCAGACGTGCAAATTAATAAAATTGCTCATTAATTTTGTCTGTAATGCACACGGATGCCAAAGGAAAGAGGGAGAGAGAGAGAGAGAGAGGGGGAAAATCTCAACAGTTTTCTAGAGGAATTTGCAATTAACTAGCCATGATTTATAGTTGTCCTATATAGTACTGTGTGCTTATTAATAATATTATAATAATAGCTACATATATCATTGTTTATGGTCGCAAAAAATCAGTCAAGGTGGCAATTACGGAGAGAGTGACAGAGCAGGGGAAGCGATGTGTTATAAATTTGTATAATAAACTGTTTAGTACACACTCGTTTTCGCTCCCTTTCCCACTCGCACTCGCCCTCTCTCACTCTCACTCTGCTCGCTCACGACATTGGCAAATTATTTATTTGTTTTCGCGGGTTCAACGACTTTTCACAGCAACAACAACGTCAACTAAAACGCAAAAGCTGCCAAACAAATTTTCACCTCCTTCGCTTTGCGTCCCACTTCACTTTCATGCACATTTCGCTCGCTCAGTTCCACTGTGCCTTAGGGATAGGTCAGTGCATGACGCACCACAACAAGCGCACCCTCTTTCTCCCACTCTCCTCCTCTCTGTCTCTCTCTCTCTCTCTCTATCCCACTTGACTCAGCTGTTTTAGATAAATCTCGTGATGTTGCGCTATCGTCGCCGCATTTCCTTGCCTGGACAAAGGAACTGCTTGCAGCAATAAACACGGGAAACCGATTAGTATATATAATATTATAGAATCACAATCTAAACATATATCTAATACTAAATCGGTGCCACATTATTTCTGCAGGCTATTCCCATAGCGATTCCTACACTAGTCAGCAAAGCTATGACACAGTTCGGGGTCTATGGAATCGCTTTATGTAATCATGGGGAAAACAATTTATATTATGCTTACACGATTCGTCATCGTGCCCTCAAGTTTCAAGCACTCTGTCAATTTGCATAGGTTTGCATAAATATGCCGAATGTTACAGGGTATACTTACAGATGTTGTTATTCTGTTACCGTATCAGGTTCGAAATGCACAAATTTCTTGGAATGTTGCGACTTGCCATGTACATTGCAGTTTTCTTTAATATATCAGGAAGATCAGGTATATTAAAGTTTTTGTTACTATTCTACATGAATTCTTCTAAGCTCAAATATCAATCATTTCGTAATTTTTGAGTATTGTTTGAGATAAGATATTAAACAGTTTACTGTTCTTTAATATTTATATTTCATTTTTATTTTAATTTTTTTTTTTTTTTTTTTTTTGTTTTATTTATGCACATTACTATTATATATGTAGTCTCTGTTTTATATTAATTTAGAAAACATCTTAATGATTTTTTTCCAATATTTAAGAACATCAAAAACATTTGTTTTTTTTTTTTATTTGTTAAGATCGAATTAAAAATTATTCTTTTCGTTATTTTAATTTATTTCTTTTATGGTGTTTAGTTTTTTTCAATATTCATTTTTTTTGCTGCTAGAAGCTAATAGATTTACTTTTAATTTTTCATTATATAAACATTTTATTTTCAAAGTTTTCTTTATTATATATTCCATATAAGTTTTTTGTAGTAATTGAGCATATATTAAAATATTTATTCTTTGCAAATCACTGAGACAATTAAGCGTGTGCGTGTTCATATTCATATAGCGTCTATATAATCGGCAGACTTCTAAGTCGGCTATGGCGCGCAGCTCTTTGATCTGTTGAGGAAATTGTGGGAGTGTCTGTGAGGTGTGCGTGTGTGTGTGTGTGTGTGTCATGCATAGTTTGATGAAGTTCCAACTAGTTGGAATAGCTAAGCCATATAATATATGCGACATTTAATGGCCTGCTCTTGCTGTTTAAATACGCTTATTAAATTTATTGAGTGGGCGGGCGAAAGCTAGTGATGAAAGAGAGGTTAGAGAGGGGGCGGGGGTTAGCCTAGCATATAGAGGGGAGGAAGATATCACTCAATTAGCAATGTTCGGCCGTCACACGCTGCGTATGCGCAATGTTTTTGTGATGCATGATTTGACCGCCGCAAGCGAAGAGATTAGAAGCAGCTGACAGCGGGCTTTACGTGTTGCTATACTCAATGCATATATGTGTGTAGATGTAGGTGTGTGTATATGTGCATATATATGTAGGTGCGTGTGTGCTTTGCTGCGTGTCTGTGTAGATGTCGCGCTTGAAAGTCACGGCCAAGAATTATGATTTCATTTTGTTTTGCTGCTCGTCAGCTGCTGCTGCTATTTAGGGGGTGGGGTAATGTTGCCTTCTTATTTTTGTCTGTTCTTTCTCTGCTCTCTCCTCTCTCCCCTCTCCTCTGCGCGGCAACTGAAAGCTCGCTGACATTTTAATTTGCTTTGATTGCACAAAGCTCAGCGCCGACTTCGAGTGTTTTCGCGCGCTGTCTCTCTCTCTCTCTCTCGATCTGCCTCTCTCTTCGACTCGCTGTGACTGTGACTTGGGCCTGTGACTGCTGTCACTGCATGAGTCACGTATGCGGCTGCATTTCCTGTTGTTGTTGACGCCCCCTGGCGGCCCCAAACGGCAGCTCTAATCGCGCCTCGTCTTTGTTCTGTATCTGCGCTTCGGTTAAAGTTTAACTTGTTGTGCCATACACACAGGCAGTGTGCATGTGTGTGTGTGTGCGTGCTTGCATGTGTATACGGGCTGATAGCCGCAGGCGGCGGGGTAGATTGGAGGGAGGGGAGGCAGTTTTAGTAGTAGACGAACTCGGGCACTTTTGTTCCCATTTTAAGTTGATTTTCATGCTTGCTGCTGTCTCTTTCTTTATGCACACCCCCCTCCCCCCGCTGACCACTCCCTCTCCCTCTCCCTCTCTCGTCGTTTGTCTCTTTTGTTTGGCCTCTGCTTTTATTCCATTTTATTCCACTTGCCGTGCATTATCGTGTCATAATTATCATAGCTCCGCATTGTTGCAACTTTTGCGCTTTGTTTTCATACGCGACAGTCTGCAGTGGCAACAACAACATCTAAAAAAACATCTAGAACAACAACAAAAGCAACAACGAGAGCAACTACAACAACACGCATAAGTGCAGCCACAACAACGACAACAATGTCAAGTATGTCGATTGAACATGCAAACATATTTTTATATGAAGTATTTACTTTATTTGTTGCCGTTTATTGCCACTGTACTTCAATAAATATTAAGCAAAAACAAAAAACACGAATGTAGGCTGGCAAGTGTAAACGCATAAGTGTGTGTGAGAGCGTATGTGTGTGTGTTTGTGTGTGTAACTAAGCCAAAAATGCTCTCAATAGGCCGCGTTAATCAGTTGACGTCAACTGACCGTCTCGTTCATGCAAATGCATACAATGATGAGCTAATCGATACCCTGTAATGCAGCTGGCAACCCTATTGACGAAGTCTAGCTAACTGAACAGCGCAACCCTAACAAAAAACCTATTGGCGACCTATTGGGACCTATTGGGGCCTATTGGAACCTATGGGGATCTATTGGGGCCTATTGGTACCTATTAGGGCATATTGGGAGTTATTGGGAAATATTGTGACCTATAGGCGACCTATGGGGATCTATTGGCAACCTTTTGGCGACCTATTGCGCCCTATTGAGAACTATGGAGACCTATTGCGACCTATTGCGACCCATTGGGACCTATTGCGACCTATTGGGACCCATTGGGACCTATTGGGACCTATTGGGACTTATGGGGACCTATTGGCGACCCATCGCGACCTATTGGGACCTATTGCGACCTATTGTGACCTATTACGACCTATTGAGACCTATTGCGTCCTATTGCGACCTATTGCGACCTATTGGGACCCTATCGGGGCATATTGGGAACTATTGGGAGTTATTGGGAACTATTGGGACCTATTGGGACCTACTGTGACCTATTGGCGACCTATTGGGATCTATTGAGAACTATTGAGACCTATTGAGACCTATTGAGACCTATTGCGACCTATTGGCGACCTATTGGGAATTTCTAAGCCCGTTGGCAGCTCCAACCAAGTTTCTACAGTGCTCTAGATCCGCTTGCTGCCACAGTGCGAGCTATACAGCAAGTTGGCAGCCCTACAATTGCTCTCACTGCACTTGCATATGTAAATTCGACAAACTGTACAGTTGCTACCCTAAGTTGACAACCCTTTTGTAGGGTTAGTTGGCCTTTAAGTGCAATATCAAGCTGCAGCTGCTTGTAGAACGTAACAACAAGTTGGCAGCAGCACTTAAGCCTCACGACAAGTGGTTAGCCCCACGCCAAGGACCCCACAGCTGCCCGGCACTACCTCAGCTGTACGGGGAACTAACCCCAGACGCAACAGCTCGAACATCCTTAGCCCACGCTGTCCATGCTTAGCTTGGACCAAAGCCCGCAGGCAGCATCGTACTAGGAACATGTCAAGTGCAATATCATGAATCTTCGTGCACACATAAACATGTCTTGAACTGTGCTCAGCTGTGGCTCGCTTTACGACTGTTTTGCATGATTCCTATAGAATTATTAATAAATTCATTAAACCAACATATATATTTGCATACATATAAATAATAATTATAAGTATACGCGGTACCCACACATGTATGGGTGTTGTATTTTTGCTTTTATTGCGCGGATCAGCTACGCCGGGGGGTCCAGACAACACAGCAACAACACACACACACACACACACACACACACACACACACACACACACACACACACACACACACAGGGTAGACTGATAATGAGCGCGCTTTGCTCTCGCTATAATTGAGTTTCATTAAAAATAATGAAACTGATTTCACTTTGTGTTTTTGCTTTAATGAACGAATCGAACCGAACCGAACCGAACTCGAAACAGATCAGATTACATTGGTTCGAATTAGATGCCTTACAAGCCACCGTTCCGCCTCCTGCTGACCCTCCCTCCCGCCCAGCGTGATAGCCTTTGGACTTGGAGCCGAGTGGAAATTACATAGCTTGTCCATCCCGCTTGGAACACGTTCTACCTCACGTTGATAGACAGCAGGTTCAGCAGGTGGCGCCCTCTACCGCGTAGCCGTTGCAGCCGCAGACTGACAACTGCTTTGAATCGGTTTTTTTTTTGTTTTGCTCTAAAGGTTCCTAAGTCCATTCCCAGAAGAGTAGCAATCACTTTCCGGGCGGGTATATTCACTTAGGGCGAAGCCTCCTCCCTGGTATCGCGCTTGGATCGCTCTACATATTTCATTTAATACGCCTCTCTCATTTCTTTCAGTCGCGCCGCAACAAAACATGTAAAGAAGTTAAGGAACTGCATTCCACAAACAGAACTGACTTAGGCTTAGCCCACAGCGAGAGAGAAAGAGGGAGAGAGGGAGAGAGAAGAAGCTAACAAACTTAGAGCACACAAAAGCAGCGAAGAACACAAAATGGTACACGGACCGCCAGCACGGAGAAAATCTCAACAGGCGAACAACGGCAACGGCAACGCCAACTGCGAAATGGAAATGGAAGTTCTGCCCACGCCCCCCGATGGCGGCTGGGGTTGGGTTGTGGTCTTCGGTTCATTCATGATCCACATTGTCAGTAAGTAAGGCGTTGCGTGCACAGTGGGGCAAATGGTATGGCAAGCGGAATACAAGATATATAATGCGAATCAAAAGCAAATCACGCTGTTATTGACACATCTAATCGGCCCCAGCAAGCTATATATATATATATATGCATAGTATAGTTGGGGTCTAAGAATAACTGACTTCAAAAACAGCGTATAGCTCAGATATGGTATCTGAATCTAATCGATGCGCTAGAGTAATCGAAAATGAGGTCAGGGATACTCGGTGAATCAGTTAAACCTGCTAGGAAATCTAACTATATCTTAGAGAATTCAGTTCGGGAAACTGTTTTCCCTTGCGCGGACCATGTGCGCTTGCGAATTTCATCATGAACTCGATCCATTATCTGTGGCATTCAATCGAGCGTCTAGTCTAATCTATGACTCTATCGTACACTTCAATGTGCGACGATAAGACACTTTAGTTGCTTCTACTCGATTTTGAAATGCCATCCAATCGAATAGTTTTCCGATAGTAATAGTAATTTCACTGGCACTATCATCGACTGGCAACCACGGTGCACTGTGATTTCAATTTGATTTCGTTCGCAAGTATTGCCTGTTGCTGACGGCGCCTGGCAACTGGCAACGGGTACTCGCAATGCATTCATAAATTCATAAACCCGCGCCCTCGGCCATGTGCCTCTTCAGCCTAGGCCTGCACTCCGCACTCCGCACCCCAGTTCTCCGGCTGCTTAGCCCGTCGTCCGTCATAAATGTCGCTTAGCACTAATTTACGATAGCAACTACCACGACAGGGTACTCAGGTAATTCGCGCCACGTAAAGCCGGCACAATTGTAATGGGCTAATACATAACTATTAATTGGGTAATTGTTCGAGTGCTCGATGCGTAATCTTATCGATCCCGCTAATTGTACGTATCGTAAGCATCGCGAGCGAGAGACCGAGCCCAAGGTGCGGCGGCCTATCGACGGCATCGACCATCGCCACGCTGGGAACCATAAAAGTGTCAGCGGTAGCATTGCTGATAAGATGCGAGAATGGCTTGCGGAGTAGGGCTAAGCTATCGTTTGGTTAGTTCGTTAATTGACAGTTAAACAGATTTATGAGTGTTTGCCACATTTCGGAACTAAACGAGGACGGGTTGCCAGACACGCTTAACCTGTGGTTAGAGTGACTTTTGAGGTTAACATGCACTTCAACGTGAGCATGGCTGAGTTTAAGCTGCTTTAAACCGTAGTTAACATGAGGTTTCTGGCTTAACTTGCGGTTACTGCTTTAACTTGAGCTTAGCTGTGGTTAAAGTGACTGTTAAAGCAGCTGACAGCTTTAACTTGTACTTGGAAATGTTAACTGACTTTAAGCTGAATTTAACTACAGTGGCTGTACATTTAACCAGCAGTTAAAGTTGCTGTCAACTTTAATATAGGGTTTTTAATTGATTAGCCAAACACGTAGTTCGAAAGTTAATTATATTTTGAGACTGTACACTTAACCTGCAGTTAAGTGAGTACATATAACCTGCAGCTTAATTCATAATTATACGCTTAACTTCAACCTCTCCGCCTTCTCTTCGCACGCTTAGCCGATGGCCTTACCTACTCCTTCGGCATATTCCACAACGAGTTTGTCTCGTACTTCCAGGAGGGCAGTGGCTATACGGCCTGGATAGCCTCCATTATGGTGGGCGTCACCTTCTCATCGGGTAAGTCGAGGAGTAGTCGCGCGAGAACGAGAGCACTGCGTCTAACCCACCCTTTCCCCAACAGGTCCGATCAGTTCGTCGTTTGTCAATCGATACGGTTGTCGAGCCGTGACAATTGCGGGCGCCCTATTGGCAGCTACCTGCATGATTGTCAGTGTATTCGCTCAGAACGTGGCCACATTGATAGTGACCATCGGCTTTGGTACCGGGCTGGGATTGGGTCTCATCTATCTGCCGGCCATTGTCAGTGTGACGCAGTATTTCGAGGCAAAGCGTTCGCTGGCAACCGGCATCGCGGTCTGCGGCTCGGGATTCGGTACAGTTGTGTTCGCTCCGGTAGTGGACATGCTCATCAATAACTATGGCTGGCGCGGAACGATGCTCATCTTTGGCGGTATTGTGCTCAATTGTATCATATTCGGTGCCATGTTCCGGCCGCTGGAGGCGCCACGACCCAAGCTGGCGAAGAAGGCTGCGATTATCGATCAGAATGCAACGCCGGCCGAACTGGAACCGCTCAAGGCGAGCACAGTGCTCAAACCGCTAACCGATCAGTATCTACAGCTGCCACAGCGCACCGATGCGCCATCTAGCGGTGCCAACGGACTCTGCCGGTCCAACAGTGTGGGCCACAATCTCAAACCGAGTCTGGTAGGTGCAAGTCGCAAGCTTCGAGCTTCGATACCTTTTAACAACGATCTATCTGGACAGAACAACAACTCGAATGGCCGCGTCAACGGGCAGGGACAGGCTTTGGCCAATGCGACCATCGTGGCGAAGAGCACCAGCAACGACGACATTACCCGCACCTTTGCCAGCCAACCGCAGCTGATGCCATTGCGGGACTCGCATCGCGAACATAGTGCCAGCGGTACCATGTATCGTCCGGATGCGCTCTACCAGGTAAGTTGCGGGCAGCGAGTGGATACGGCTTAGCACTTGATCTATACGAATCATCAATTTCAGGGCTCCCTCACCAACATACCGGAGTACACGAGTTCACGCAACGATGTCTCGCGCTCTCGTTCCGGTTCCGGTGCCATCAAACGTTATGGATCGCTCAGGCAGAATCATCCTCTGGGCGCGAGCCAGGTGAGCATTGCATTTACTAAGAGTCGGGATTGCTATAGCTTCACTTTATGTTTATTTTTTCAATCTTACAACAAAAACAAAACTTCTCTTCGGCAAACCGAAAAGTAAGGGGTAAACGCAAAACCAAGAAAAAAAAAAGAAAGAAACCGCATTGGGTCGCAGTGTAGTATACAATAAAGCACGGCTAGTTTAAGGCTAAGACTATGCAATGTTTAGGCCAGATAGCGATTCCACAGCCAGCTGAGTAGTTTGTAGAGCAAATAGTAACGAATCAATTTGCCGATGATGATCTTGCTGCAGATAGCGAAAAAAAAGAAGAAATTATTAAGGAAGGAATCGCAATTTGTAGGAACTTCGACACATACATTTTGAGAATCAGCTTTGCTCGTGGCAACGTGCTCGGATGCTCCTTGAGAAGATCGTGTCGAATGCTCATGATCATCTTTCTTTGAGAGACATCGATTGCCTTCCAGGTAGCGGAATTCATGATCTCGTCCTTCAGATCGAATTCCGTGCTGCGAAAAGAGTTAGCAAACAATTTGGTTAATGATCTCTTCGTTGAAAGACCCTGGAGGTGCTTTACTTGACAGTGGCCGCAATCATGCCATCCATATCCGAGATACCAGAGCTTTCGTAGTTGTTAAACAAGAAGGGTTGCATTACTTCGAGGGTAGTGAAGCATTTGCGATTAATGGCCATGATGGCAGGAGGTTTCCCAAACAGTTTCAGTAACAGGTCTGCCAACAGGGCGGGCAGTATTTGCAAGGTGAACACAAGGAACATATATAGATATCGATGTTGGGTATAATAGCATTTGGGTGGCAATAAATTTTTGAGAAACGGCGCCCCCATCCAGATTTTCTTCTCAGTCATTCGTTCGCAAATCTCCTTGAAGGTGTAGGGTATCAGATTGCTGGAGGATGTCTGGTACACTAGCAGCTCCTTGGGCGGGCTACACGATTGGAGGAAGGATTAGTAGAATGGATTAGAGGTCATGCAGCTTTTGGCTTAATTTCAATTTGCCCCCCTTCGATTCCTCTACCCCATCATACGCCCTCTTCAACGCTTACCCCTCCTGATATCTCTTGTATCCCGCAAAGGCGTAGTAGCACATGCTCTTAATGCACACATCTTGTGGTGTTATGTCCAAACGGTTACTATCTTCAATATAGACGCTCTTCAACAAGCCGCTACCCACCAGTGCGAAGAGACCCATTGCACCCATTAGGGATGGTGCAAAACCGGGTATAGGATCGCGTATGCTGAACAACACTGCAATAGCAAATCGAATCATAGCAAAGATCGAAGATCACGTGGGAGCGAGGTCAACTCACCTACGGATGGTCGATAGACAACCAGAGGCAAACGGTTGCGATAATCGTTGATCAGTGACTCGGCCAGATTCTTGGTGAAGGTGTATGTGTTGGGAAAGCCGACAATCATTCTGAATAGAAACAAGTGCTGGAAGATCAGGTGGTATGGGATGGTATGCGGTGTCAACTACTTGCGAGTAACTGCGTCCAGCAGCGCGTTGTCCTCGATCTCGTCGAGCAGGCGTAAACAGAATCGCCAGTCCATGGGTGACGAATAGTACTGCACAAGCGGTATAGATTAGCGGGGTTAGCGGATATCGCTTGTCGATATTTCGATATGGGCCGTACGCACCTTGGGCTCCACTCGCTTCAGATAGGGATTGCTGAAGAACGTGGAGACATGCACGAACACGCGCAAATGCTGCAGTTTTTCGGCGAACGTGATGGCCTCCAAGGTACCGCCCACATTGAGACGCAACGCGACACGCAGCGGCTCATCGAATCGCACCGTTGCCGCACAGTGAAACACGATCGAGACACGCCGAAGCATATCCAAGTGCTCATCATCGATGCCCAAGCCCGGCAGCGTTACATCGCCCGGTATGACGGTCAGTTTATCCATTTCGTGCGGCTTCTGCACGTGCAGCACCTGAAAGATTCTCGCCTCCCGCAACTTCATCAGACGCTGATCGATATTGATCGCACGCTTGGGCCGCAGCAGCAAATAGATGCGACGCACATTGCACGATCGCAGTAGCTTATCGATAAGCGCCTTGCCGAGCACACCCGATCCGCCGGTGATGAAGATCTCGCTGTTCTCGAAGAATTTGAGTAGCTCATTGTCAGGCTCCATTCTCGCTTAATCGCTTTGCTTAACCGCGACACACTGAGTGCCAGCGGCGTTGGTATCCACGTTGTTGGGCACCGTCTACCCGCCGGAACCAGCAAATTATTCATTTATTCATTGGACATTGAACTAACTAACATGTGCTACTTACACGGGTTCGTGCTATTGCGTCTACCCAAATCGATCTACATAATAAAAAATAGCACCCCGTGCCTCTTCTCCGGGTACCCTTACCGCACGCCATCGAATGGGCCAATCGAAACATATAAAATTTGAATTAAAACTCAATCATGCCAAGACCTAAGACGTCGTCAGGCACATTTGCCAACAGGGTGTTGCGTTAACTGAAAAAATACTACTAATTCTTGATTTTGTTATGATAAGCTGATCGATATCTCCCTCTCTCTCGCTCTCTCTCTGTCTCGCTCTGCAGGAACTGACAAAATGCTGCGGCTGCATCAGCTGCTCGACCGAGACCCGCGACACGTTCTCCGAAATGATGAACTTCTCGTTGCTCAGGGACATGATCTTTCTGATCTTCACCGTCTCGAACTTCTGCACCAGCATCGGTTTCAATTTGCCATATCTGTATGTGGCCGATCAGGCGAAACAGTTGGACATTGACAAGGAGCATGCAAGCTACCTGATCTCAACGATCGGTGTTGCCAATACAATTGGACGTATCATATTGGGTTATATTGCGGACAAGCCTTGGGTGAATCGCCTGCTTGTCTACAATGTTTGCCTGACCGTCTGCGGAATCGGTGAGCAATATATATATATATATATATTTGTATAGACTAACCCAATCGATTCTTCGCTCTATTGCAGCTACCGCAATGGCGCCACTGTGCGGGAGCTATACCGCGTTGATGGCTTATTGCGCGGTATTTGGCTTCACGATCGGTGCCTATGTGGGCCTTACATCGGTGATACTCGTCGATCTGCTGGGACTGGAGAAACTGACGAACGCCTTCGGTCTGCTGCTACTCTTTCAGGGTATTGCCAGTTTCATTGGCGCACCCATTGGGGGTAAGTTGCGGTGCCTTCGCTGCCTGATCTATCGATGTGTTTAACTCTCTCTCCGTCTCTCTCTCTCTCTCTCTCTCTCCCGCTGAACAGGTTTCATGTACGACAAAACGGGCACCTATACGCCTGCCTTCCTCATGGCGGGTCTGATGATTGCATTCAGTGGCCTCGTCATGTTCGCCATTCCACCGCTGCAGCGATTCCAGGCGCGCAAGACCGCGCAGAAGGGCGCTTCGGAGCAGTTGGAACTTAGCTAGGACTCAATGGGGTAGCTCGATGCCGCTCGGGGACCATAATGCTTGACACACATCAACATTATTATTATTGTTTTTATGTACAATTCTTTTTTTTTCTGCCTTTTTTGTTTCTCTTTTCTGTGAGTCGTAGCGTGTAAGAGAGAAAGCAAACCATATGCATACATATATCTATATCTATCTATATATATATATATATCTAGCCATTAAGATAGGCTTAAGTCAGGGCCAGACACACATAGACACGCGCATAGCTGTAGCCGTAAATTATTTATAAAGGGGTGCTACGCGCGGGAAAGTACAGGAAACTGAAAAATTTGATTTAGGAAAAGGAATATGGCCGCATGTCTTTGACATTACATATACCTATTACAATTATGCTAATGGCCTTTATACCTGGTGCTCATCGTACACAACAACATTTAGACTCTATATATACCCATATATATAATTCTTTTTTTTTCGCCTAGTTCTAATAGATCGACAAATAATTGTACTGCAACTATGTTATGATATTTCGTATGCCATTAAAAAAAAAAAAAAAAAAAAAAAAAAAGCCTGATATTCAATTCGAGGTCATCGCAAATTAGAGTAAACAATTTAGGCTGTACTTATGCATAAGTTCTAGTATTTACCTGGGAATCGGCATTGGAATTACATTATAAATGTGTGTCGGTTCTTGGACTTGATCGACCGGACTCTTCACTCCCTTCGCTTTGCCTAGCTTGCTCGCTCGCTTGCGAAAAGCTGCCGGAAATTTGTTTCAATTTGACAAGCTTCGTGCTGTCTTCGTATTGAAATCCACAGCTTAGGTATAGTACTTGTGTTTGATCAACGTGATCGGGGGTCGCGCAATTGCGAAATGGCATATACACGTGGTACGCTAAGTGAGCTGAAGTGAACTGATCCGAACTAATCGCATTCATATTGCTCTAGTGTGTTAAAAGAACTATTTTTTTTTTTTTTTTTTTTATTTAGACGTGGAATACAACGAAAGTACAAGCAAGTGGGATCTGCAACAATTACTAAGTAGCACTTAAGATCTCTCAAGAGGCACTACATGCAAATGCTCACTGAAAACTACTTTAAATTTCATCATAAAAATAAAATAAACCTCTCCACTCCACAATAACGCACTGTAAATATTACTTAGGAAATCTTTTGGGTATTTCAGTACAACTCTTGAAAATCAAGCTAATTGCAATTCCATTAACTAGAGAAGCCAACAAAATAATGTTTTTCAAAACTTTTCAGATGTTTTCGTATTTCTCTTCTGTATTTTTTTTTTTTTTTTTTTTTTTTTTTTGGTTTGTCTACAACTTGTGACAGCTGTCACAGAAGTGTCACGAATTGGAAGAAGAAAAGGCAGGAACAGTTTCATCAAAGAGCTTCGCTTTATTTTATATATACATACATATACATATATAGCACGTGTTCGTTCCTAGAGACATTACAAAAAAAAAAAAAAAAAAAAAAAAAATAAATAAATATCGGGAAAGAAAACAGTTTATACTAACTACAAGAACAGCTAAGTCGCATTCCCCCTTGTTTTTCTCTGCTCACACACACATTCATAATAATACACAGGCACACACACACACATTCACACACTGACATTCAGCGGAACTCGTACGGCGGCAAGGGGCACTGTATCTCACTGTATCTCCTCCGTGATCAGCTTCTTCAGCGTACACTCGCCGGCTCCAAGCTTATGCAGTATGGCGAGAATCTCCTCGCGATAGCGATCCTTATGCGCAACCTCCTCGGGCGTGTATTCCTCCGCATCGAGACGCGTCATGCGCCAAATGATATTCAGCTTGGCCTCGATCAGCACATAGTTGGATGGCGGACAGAAGCGTGGACAGAACTCATTGATGAATTGTATCATGTCGCTAACGCTGCACGTATTGATGCGATTGTTGATCGTGTTCAGGGCGAAGTCCTGATAGCGCGCCATCTTCGCGTGCGGGAAGACATTCTCACAGCTCAGGCAGCGCCAGTCCGGCTGCATGGTCTTTGTCTGGACGGGAATCACCAGGCCCTTGCAGCCCTGTTCGCGACAGAAGAGCGCCGACAGATATGTGCCGTTCTCCTGCGTGAGGAAGAGAGAGACAGACGTAGATCAGCACGTGGAAAGAGACAAGGTAAATTTTGAAGCGATTCAGGCATTCGGTAGTAACGCGTTAGGGGTATTCTCAAGAAGAAATGTTATTTTTAATCGAATTTTAATACTTATTTAGGCTTATTGCACAAATACTAAACTAAAAAAAAAACAATAAATATATATTTACTTTGAATAACACATATCTACCTGATATCTAGCAGAGAATCAATCTCATTACTTGTTTTCTTTTTTATTTAGTTTATCTCTTTGTTTAGTCTAATTGGGTTCTTTGAAGTTAGGGAACGTTTCGAAATATTGTCAGTTCAAAAACAAATACAAATGCAAGAAGAACAAAAGCAGAAGAGCTAATTATTTAGCTTGTCATCTGAGTTTTACGTGATATATCATAACAATCGAAAACAGGCGCAGCAAGTGAGTGCGGGAACCAGCGTATACTCTATATAGAATATGCAGTACTATATAAAATGTTATAAGGTACAGGGTATAGGGAAGGCTGAGTAAACGAAAGAAGAGTTTTTTTTTATCTCTTTCAATGAATTTATAAATTAAGCAAATTGTTCAAGAATATATATAACTTTATATAGATTGACTACTCTATGTGCAATGGCTTCCGCGGTCTAGGCTATCGATTTGCATTGATATATATATATATTATAATATTTAAGATATATAATATATATACGTATGCTGTGCCACCCCACAGTCTGCTGGCATAGAGTATTACGTGTTCGTTGTGCGACTTATACTGCGTGTTTTGCCGTCTCTGTTGTGTCTTTGTGTTCGGCGGCGCCATTTGCATAACCCGCAGTGAGAGATTGGCCTGCTGATGGGTGTGGCAAAGTGGGCCAGGCAGAAAGGGGTGCAGGGTCGGGCGGAGAGGCGGCGGGGCGGCGGGGAAAGCATCGGCCGACTGTCATACGCCTATCAACTGCGGCTGGTCACCAGGGACCCTGTCGTTCCACCTCTCTACCCCTACTCGGCCCCTCTGTCAGCTTGGCTGAGGTTGCGGCAGCCCAGAGACGCTCTTACGTAGCACAAGCGACGACACGACCAGCCCCCTTCGCCAACCCACCCCCCCCACCCACCACACTCTCCCCCGTAGCCCCTTGAGTGAGTGCTTTGCGAGCGAGGGAAAGCGGGCTGGGCTAGAAGAAGGCGCACCGCGGAACTGGGTCTGGGTCTGGTCATGTTGCACTAATGAGCTCACGCTCATGTTCCGCTGCGACGGGGGCGGGAAGGGGCTCTCTGAGAGGGAGGGGTAGGGGAGGAGAGGTTGCCCGGTTGCCCGGTTGCCAGTTCTGCATCATCAGAGCAAGTTCATGCAGAAATCATGCAACTAATCTAATTAAGCGCATTTTTGTCATGTCGCTGCCAAATGACATTATTCATCTAATCCAACGAATACATGTGTGTGTGTGTGTGTGTGTCGCATACAGCGCGTATACTGAATATCGTATACGATATAGACACACGTTGTTGTACGTTATTAGCATAAGTATGCTCATAAGCATATACAGAATATCTGCAGATAGATATAGATATACTTGGATAGATATAAAACACACACACACACACACACACGCACACACACACTGGCGACAGCTGTAGACTCATTCGAATCTATTCAAAGATCTATTAGTGTAGAGCGAGAGAGTGAGCGGGAGACGAAAGACCGAAGAAAGCATGCAGAAAACATTTGAGAAATTCCAATAATTGTTTTATGTCTGGCGAGCGGAGATGGACCCTAACGAGTTCAATGTGATCCCAACTCAAATCGCATACGACTTTCTAGAACTTTGTTTCAATGAGTTCTATAAATTATCTCGAAAATATAAAAAACATTGTTATAAAAAGATAATTTAAAGATATTCCTTAAAATCAAAGCAGAAAAAAGCAATAAAATAATGTTTGCTTGATTATAATTATGCTACACATTGAAAATGGCAGATTCAGCCTTAAAATTGCGTCTGCTGCTTAAATATTTATTCATTTATAAGGGCTAAAAAGGGCGTGGCTAAATTCTAAATGTAACCAGAAGATACTGCATTAGAAGACGAGCGCTTTCACAAAATTTGATGGCTCTGGATGGGATAGTCTTTGAGTTATGCGCGTTTGTACAGACAGACAGACAGACAGACAGACAGGGAGCTGTGTAACAGACAGAAGGAGAGACAGATATACAGATCGGGAGACAGAGCGACAGTCAGGAAAACAGACAGATAGAGGGAGAGAGAGAGACGGAGAGACGGACAGATAAACAGACAGACAGAGGAAGAGGGAGAGGCGGACAGATAAACAGACAGACAGACAGACAGACAGACAGACAGAGAGAGGGACAGACAAACAGATACGATACGATACGATACAGGTACTGTCTACGAGACAGAAGAAGAGACAGACAGACAGACCGACCTACAGACAGACAGACAGACCGACCTACAGACAGACATACAGATAGGGAGAAAGACAGATCGACCGACAGACCGACAGACAGACAGATAGGGAGCCAGACGGAGAGAAAGAGAGTCAGAGACAGGGACAGATAGACAGACAGATAGATAGAGAGACAGATAGATAAACAGACAGACAGACAGAGAGGAGAGACAAAACAGACAGGCCTGAGTAAATTGACTCGGCTGTCGATGTTTGTTAAGAGTTTAAAAAGTTGATAAGGACACTGACAAACCAATGGTAAATCATTGAAAATACCAAGGGAAAAGGCAGATAAGAAAAGGGAATGGAAGGAGAAAACAAAGAAGGAAAACAAGTACGAAAAGCAGTGAAAGTTTTCAGCCTGAAAAGAAAAGCGAAAACAGAGCAAAATTGAAGCCAAGGAAACCGCAAGAAAGGCGCGAAAAAAAGCAAGGAATCTAAGTCCGCGTCTTTAATCTGTCAGATCTCTGGCAACGCTGTCAACGACACAAAACACCCTGTGCCTCGCAGACACCCTGTGCCAACGCGTGACTCGGTCGGCCTACTCACGGTATTATCGTTGCACCTGTCGCAGTTGCAAACGAAGTACTTGGTCATCTTGAGGAAGATGCCGCGCGTGAGATTGCTCCAGAGGATTTTCGTGTATGTCGTTGTGATTTCGCCGCCCTTGGGAATGTCGCGTGCCGCACGCACCACGGCCAATCGCCCGTTCTCGAAGTAGTGGCTCGCATTCGGTGTGCACTCGTGGTTCATGATGGCGGTCAGCGGGAACAGGCCGCGCAGCAGCGTCTCGTGTCTGTCGACACGGCAGGGCGCCTCGAACGCGTTGGTATTGAGTACGCCGACGACACGAAACAGTTGATCCATAAAGGGTTTGTCAGTTGTGGGAAATTTGCGAAAACATTGCGCTGCCTTGATGATCTCCTGGCGATAGCCACGCTCCGCATTCGCCTGCATTGCATCGACCAGGGCGCGCTGTTCCTTGCTCAGGTAGAAGACGCGCACGGCGGTCAGGATGCGCAGCGAGAGCGGATTCACTACGTCGGCGGGTGGTTCCAGCTGCACTTCGGGCTGCTCCTTCTCCTTGTCCTGCTCCCGCTCCTGCTCCTGCTACTCCTTCTCCTCCTGCTGCTCCTGCTGCTCCTTGCTCTGCTGCCTGCCGCCATTCGTCTGCGCGTGCTGCTCCTCGCGCGGATCCTTCGGCTGCCAGCGCTGAAAGTGCTCGCATTCGTTGCGATGCGCCTCGGAGTCCGCGCACTCGCCGCACACGGGCAGCGTGCAGCGATGCGGGCAGAGGAAACGCTTCTGCGCCAGCGGACGATGACAGCAGACGCATGTGTTCAGCTGCGAACCCTTGCGCGCGGTGGGACCGACAACGAGAGCACGCTCGCGAAAGATTAGCTCGCCGGCGGCAATGTTCCGCGTGGCAAACACACCGCGTCCGGCCACCGGCGACGGGGCCAGCGTCCAGTTGGGCAGCTCCTCACGCAGATCACCCAAATGCACATCAATCAAACGGGCCAGCTGATCCGGCGTCGTATTCCGACTGGGCGCCATGTGGGCAATCATGGCGGCGGTTGTATCGATGCCAGCGCCTGTTTTGGTTTTCCCGCTCATCGCTATTGCTCTCTCTCTCTATAGCTCTCGCTCGCTCTCTCTCTCCCTCTCTCTCTCGCTCACCAGTTGTTTCGCTCTCTCTCTCGCTCACTCGCTTGGGCAGCGCACGCGTGTCTGGCCAGGATCGGGCGGCAACGGCAACGGCTACGACAACGACAGCGACAACGAAGCGACGCGACGCGCGGCAACTTTGCGAGTGATGTCGAAGGCGACGCTGCCGCTGGCGACAAGCAACCTCGGCGCAGCGCAGACAGTGACGCCGGCGGCGACGCGGACTGCGACGTCGACGCCGACGCCCTCCGAGAGCATTAAACGCAGCGCGCAACTAAAAAATACAAATTAGACGACGCGCTGCGGCTGCGGCTGTGAAATATGATTTCCAAGGTGCGAGACACACACACACACGGGGCAGGCACACACACAGGCATACACTACACACACACACTCGCCACACACACACAGCGCGTGTGTGTAAAGCGGCTTTCGCTTTTGCTTTTGACGCTTATTCAATTTGCCGTGTTGCATTCAATTGGATTCGCCACGGCCACGCCTCCATCTTGCCACTGTCCCGGCTCCCTTCTACCTTAGCACTGGCCCAGGCCCTTCTCCTGGCTCGCTGCGCCGGCTAGCTAGCACCCCCCCCCCACTCCTCCTCCCACTCCATGCCCCAGAACCCTCGTCATACGCCGCGCTGTCACTTCGATTTGTCATTTCGATTTGTCGCGAGTCGCCGCTGTCGCTGTCGCTGACCCCTCACCTCCCTACCCGCTGCCTGCCCCTGACCCTGCCCCTGCCCCTGCCCCTCGCCCCTCTTGCTGCCTATTCCAGCCCCTATAAATACCACACAAAGCCGCAGCAGAGCAGTCGGCGCACGCCACGTGTTCGCTCGCGCTGCTTTTGCGGCTTCGCTGGCGTCGAATCTTCGCAAGAAACGCGCTGAGATTGCCGCCAGAGACCGGAGCCCGGAGCCCGGGCAGGTCACGACTGCGTGTTGGCGCCTCATAAATTAGCCGGAGCGAGCCATGTTGCGTGTGGCGCGTAGCAAACGACCCCGTTAGCGCGACCATGACAATGCCAATGTCATCATCAGGCAGCGGCAGCCGCAGCGGAAGGAGCAGGAGATAGGGCAGTAGCAGTAGCAGTAGCAGTAGCAGGAGCAGGGAAAGTTACAATAGCAGTGAAGCTAAAAGTAGCTAAAGAAGTGGCTGGAACTGAAGCAGAAGCGGGAGCTGAAGGAGCTGAAGGAGCAGGAGGAGCAGCGACTGGCGCTGGCGTTGGGAAACGGCGCCAGCTGTGACACGTGACCAGGTCGAGCAGGTGACTGTCGCACGTTGTCACCGACGTATGGGCAAAACACACGCAGCGCACGCACACACGCACAAACGCGCACATTGCGTATACGCAGCGTGTGTGCCGCGCGAATGCGACTTGGGCATACCCTCTACGCACTTAGAGCAAATATAGTTGGATATATACGACATCAATATATGTGCTTGATCAGCTGAGACTCAAGACTCAAGACTATGCGTAATTCATTGATTTATTTGCAAAATATTAAGTATACGCAGAGGAAATCATTTATTATTGCATGCTACAATTATGCCTAATACAGCCTGGAATTAATATGCAACTATATTTCAAATTTCATATAAGTCGCTGCATTTTATACTCGAACTATCAACAAAATATTAGGTATACAATACGAATACTTTCCATAATAGTCTATAATAAATATATATCTAATTTTATAAAAAATTTCAGCAGCATCGAGTTTTGAGTAAAACATTCAGTATACTTAGGATTTTCTGTACTTTCCATACAATAACTGTTTTATAAGCATGTCTAGCATGTCGAGTATATTGATCTATCTATATACAAAATTTCATCAAAATCCATGCATAGTAAGTACTTGATTATTAGTTAAACTCAAAAATACCCTAGGCTTTCCATACAAATTCTGCAAAGCCTACAAAGTCAGCAAGTCTATAATAAATATATTTCTAATTTTATACCAAATTTCAGCAGAATCGCTGCATTATAGCCCGAGCTATGAGCAAATCACTAGGTATAACCTAGAGATCCCGTACTTTCCATATACTTGTAATTAGAGAATTTTATAGGCCCATAAAGCCCATATTATCTGTAAAAATAGATGCATAATTACATGAATTAAGCAGACAAAACTGTTTGAATCGATAACATAACCTTAAAAATTAAATCAATAGGCATGGCACATCGATAACCGACTACCATATACCCTACACTATACGCTACAGCGGCAATATGAAGTGAGCAATTTGTACAATTTCAGAAAACACTTTCGAGAGCTCAGCAGGCAAGGGGAGAGAGGCAGAGAGAGAGAGAGCGAGAGAGAGAGAGCTAGAGAGAGCGAGAGAGAGAGACAGAGAGAGAGAGAGTATTAATTTTGTTAGATTATTATTCCGTGCCTCTTCCTTCCTCTTCTAAACTTTTTGCACGAAATGTATATTTAAAAAGGCAAAAGAACAAAGCGACAGCAGAGACAAAAATTCAAAATTTGAAATTTTCAAAATTTCATAGAATCGCGTGTGTGTGTGCGAGTGTGTGTGTGTGTGTGTCCGTGTGTGTGTGCCTTGTGCCCAGTTCTGTAGCCAACGAAAGATTTATAGCAGCGCCCCCTGGCGTGTCGAGTGTGCGTACGCGTGTGTGTGCGTGCACGTGTGTGTGTGCAAGTGTGCGTACGCGTGTGTGTGCGTGTGTGTGCGTGTGTGTGCGTGTGTGTGCGTGTGTGTGCGTGTGTGTGCGTGTGTGTGCGTGTGTGTGTACTTGAACTAGTTTGGGCCTCCATTAGCTCTGACTGGCAGCTTGCCCAGGCCCATGGGAATATCATCTGCATTATGCCAGCACCGGCCCAAAGGGGCCGTGTGGGTGAAGCGCAGTGCAGAGAGAGAGAGAGAGAGAAAGAGGTGGGGGGAAGAGAGAGAGGGGGAGAGCGGCAGACTGTCGCATTATGGCGCATTCATTCAGAACATAACCCAAGAGACAGGCAGGGAGTGAAGCCGCAACAAGTTGTCAAGCGAATTCATTCATTCATTCATTCAACCATTCATTCATTCATTCCCCCATTCATACACTCACTGGCTGACATTTTGTCATTTCATCGGCTTCTCTTCGCATCTCGCTTAATTCGTTCCCCCGCTGCCGCCTAACTGTGTGAGTGGCTCATGAGTGAGTGCGTGAATGTGTGAATATGAATGCGCTAACGAATGTGTTGAGCGCTGTGCATTAAGGCTTGAATATTGAAGGCATAGCTGTGAATAGACATTTGCCTTTTTTCAGGCATTTTACGCTACAAATTCGACAAATGAATGCTTATGAATGGTATTCAAACGCACAGCTTATGTGTGTGAGTGGTATTCGCAAAGTATGAAACGCAATATGCAGCTCGTTGAAGTGTTTAAGGGCGCAGAGTAAATTACAAATGCATAAATCATACACAGAAATGCAACTAAATGATTCATACTGCACTCATGGTGTGAATCAAACTCAATAACACAATGTAAATGAATACGCATGCTTAATTCATACAAATAAAACTGAAAACAAGACTTTGAAAACGATTCGGCATAATATTCATACCTAATATTTTGAGTTATTTATGAGTGCACAAGCCGTAGGCGTCCGTCGACTGCGGCTCGTTTCCGGTTTCGTTGATTTATTTACTCGCCCGTTCCCTTACGAACCGAATACTATTTATACTCGATGTGAATCAACGCCATCGTCGTCTCGTTTCATTTCGAATCTATTTTGAATCATGTTTGACACTTTGAATAGGCGAAACGATTTGACCTAAAAATTGCTCGCAGACATGTTTATAAACAAACAAAGCGATGAAAACAATTTGACTATTCGAATATAATGCAAATATTCAACCGAATGCGAGCACACTCGTTATTTACGGCCTGGCCCATTTAATTTATAATATAATTTAGAGATCGATAAATCCATATCAATTTGCCCAGGGTATTCGCAAGTACAGTGGGTAATCGAGGTGAGTACGTTGGGTGCAGTGAATAGTTTAAAGTGAATACTTAAAGTGAATACTGTAAAGTTACTTAGCTAGTACTCGCTTTCAGGCCTCTCTAGGTGGCGTATTCATGTCTAGAACGCCATGCTATACATATAAACTATATATTCCTGATCAGCTACAGTAGACAGGCCGATTTGAGCACGATTCACTTGACAATTTGCAAGTTATTCGCATAAAACTTGACTGTACGCTGTACTCAAGTCGATTAAAAGCGAATCGAGCAGATGTCACAGCTGTAGCAGTTGCCTATAAACCCAGCGGACTCTCCCACCTCCGCAGGGTACTCTACAGTCGGCTGCGCTGGACTCGTTTTGCACCTATGAATATGCGAGCGAGCAGAGCCTGCATCGCCTGATCGATGATCGCGTGTTGGGTTCATTCACCTGATTCAACGCTGATTGGGTACCTCAATGGACGCACTCGACAATATGAACGTATCTGTTGGCAGAGAGACAGCCACAGATACAGCTACGGCAGCTGCAGATACTTTGCAATCCGTCAGATGCGTGCGCTATTTCGGTGCAGCGGCACGCGCTGATTGCGACACTGCCGCCGTCGCCTGCCAAGTGGCCCGATAGATAGATCCGAGATGCCGATGGGGATAGGGTTAATTGGGATGAGATTAGCTTGGGGCTCGGCTAGGGCAGACTCACACTCACTCACCGTGGGATCCTCGCAGCGCGGGCATTGGCACACAAAGTGCTTGGTCATGCTGAGAAAGATCTTGCGCGGCAGCGTGGACCACAACAGTTTGGTGTACGACATGGTGATCTCCTGGCCGGGCTCGATCGTTTCGCTGGCGATGACCACAATCGTTTCTCCGTTGGCAAAATAATGCGCAGCATTCGGAGTGCAACGATGATTCAGCATGCCGGCGAGCGGAAACAGAGCACGCGCCACAACCTCGTGACCCTGCGGCATGCGATAGCGACTCTCGAACGCGTTCGTATTGAACGCACAAACGGTGCGATAGAAATACTCCAACATGTCCGGCTCCGTGGGGAAGTGCTCGAAGCATTCGGCCGCGCGTTGCACCTCCCGCATGTAGTACTGATCCGCGTTTGCCTGCAGCGCGTAGAGCAGGCGACGCTGCGTTTCGCTGAGAAAGAAACAACGCACCACGCTCAGTATGCGCAGTGCACGTGTATCGATGCGTGTCGCATCCTTGGGACGCCACTTGCGGAACAGCTGGCACTCGAGCGCGTGTCCCGATCCCAGCGAGCAATCCGCGCACACGGGCAGACTGCAACCGGCGCGGCACAGAGCGGCGGCATCGCTGCCGTCGCTGTCTGCAAGGCGATAGCACTGCACACAGACGCGTAAATTGCGACCACGATGCGCGGTTGGACCGACGAGCAGGGTGTGCTCCCTGAACAGCTCCTCGCCCCGCTCGATGCGACGTGTGGCGTATATGCCACGCCCCGAGATCGCTGAATCGGCCACACGCCAGGCCGGCGAGCGGGGAAGCAGCTCGCCCAAATGTTGATCCAGCAGCGCGGCCAGCTCCTGCAGGGACGCATTTATCGGCATCTGTGGCACCTCCTTCTGCGGCTGCGGCTGCGGCTGCTGCTGCTGCTGCTGCATCTCTGACATGATCGACCCTCTCGCTTTGATTGCTATTCGATTTTGCTTTGCCTTTGCCTTCGGTTGGGTAATCAAATTGATTCTCATCTCATTCCGCACGCTTCATCTGCCATTTCCGCTTGCACTCGCACTCGCACTCGCACTCGCACTCTCTCTCTCGCTTGCTCGCTCTCTCTCTCTCTTCATCTCGCTCGCTCGTGTGACGCGTTACACGCCTTGTATCCAATACGCTCTCATTGTTGGCATGGCAGTATCTCATTATCGGTGCCTGCGCCATGGAGGCGGAAACCACAAACCAATGCGGCAGCAGCGGGTTGCAGTCTGTCTAAAATTAGTTGAGCGCGCGTAGAGCGCGAAGCGTGCGGCAGACGCTCCATGGCCAACTATCCGAGTGGGCTCTCCAATTTCCCGCCCACTCGCGGCTCGGTGTCAGCCGTTCCAGTTGCCATGGTGAAATTAGATGCCGTTACATGCTGGCAATTACGTGCCAGCCTAAAAGCAGGCAATGCTTTTTTGCACGCACGCATGCGTTACGCATACGCAGAGCACACAAAATACTCGCGCGCGTGTGTGTGTGTGTGTGTATGCCTGGTTTTTAATGGTTTTTTGTAATTGATTTACAACATGCATTTTGGAGCACAGCATGCAAGTTGTAGGCACAAAATCGAAAGACAGCAAATTTTATGCGCAGCCTGAGAGTATGCAGCAAAAATGCGTTTCACAAGCAGACATCAGATTATGCGCAAAGTGTGCGTGTGTGTGTGTCGCTGTGTGTATTGCAGCTAACGGAATTATTGGTATTAATTTAATTGCTTTATTAAATCAATTTTTGGTCTTTTGTTGACGGAAAATCGCATGCAAACAAATTTTGGGCGCTGCCTGAAAGTATGCAATACAAAAGTACACTGCTTAGACTCAGTGCAGATAATGCCCTCGATTGATCTTGATCATAAGTATATATACATTTATGTTAATTTACCTAAGTTAGTTATCCTACAAAATATTGTAATATCTATCAACCAAGGCACGTAGCGTTGTCAAGTCAAAAAAAAAGTACACGAGATCGAAGCGTATACGAAGACACACGAAAAGAGTGAGATGGATGCATAACTATGCAGTATGTATGAGCGAGATGGTAGCCAACTGCTCAGCAAACATGTCTAAATACAAATAAAAAGCAGATAATGAGAAATTGTATATACTATGCACACACAAAAAACAGCAGCACATTCCTTTACCAAACTTGTATTTATTTATTTTCTTTTAGGTCTTCATATTAGCCAGAATTAAATTAAACTAAACTCAATTTGTTTGTATGCGAAAGTCTCTTAAGTTATGATCAAATATGCCAGACATCCGTAACAATATCAGAACGATTAATTAGCATTTTTTAACTCTATTCGTAGTTAATTCTAAAGTTGCCAAAATTAAACAGGGATTAATGGATATTTGGCACATTAGAACGAAACTCATTAAATGATTACAATAGAAGAGGAATACAACAAGGTGGGAGGGTATAAACAAATTGATTTAAAGTTTTTTTTTTTTTTTTAAAAACATTTGGTTGTCATTTTTTTTTTGTTTGTTTTCATTTTAGTTTATGGGTATGAATTTTCTTCGTTCCGAATGGCACGACGATCAACCAATATCCTCACAGAGGAGGGGCCGGTTGCGAGACGAGCGTGAAACTCTCGAACCTTGAGAAATTAGAAATTGCTTTGGCGATGACATTCGTGTGTGTATTATGCACATGCGTGTGTGGTTGGGTGAGTGAGTTCCTTAATGGAACATGCACTTAGAGCTCATCGTGGCCAGCGAATTTCTTGATATACGACTGCAGCTCAGGCAACGATCGGCTGCCCTCGTACTCGGTCTGACGATTGCCGTTCTTGTAGAGGAACAGCGTCGGATAGCCCTCGACCTGTTCGTCTATGCAGATCTGTTTGTTCTCCGGCGATGTGCAGTCCACTTTGGCAACCACAATGCCCGAATTGCTGGCCTGCGTTTCCGTTGCCAGCTGCTCCCACGTGGGCTGCAGCTTCTGACAGTGTCCGCACCATGGCGCATAGAACTTGACGAATGCAATGCCCTCGGCGGTTGCCTTCTTGAATTCATCGTTGCCGTTCAGCTGCAGCACAACCTGTTCTTTAGTCTTCTCTTGCGCATCTTTTGCATCTTCGTCCACCGCGTTGCCAGCACTGGGTGCGCCAATCATCTTCACCACATACGATTTGAGAGTGGCCAAATCGCGTGCACCCGAATATTTCTCAATCTTCTTGCCATCCTCGATCCACAGCAGTGTGGGGTAACCCTTCACCTCGAAGTCCTGACAAATGCTGCGATACTGTGTGCAATCGACCTTCGAAATTGCCACACCAGTCTCCTTGATCAGCTCATGGGCCAACTCCTCCCACGTGGGTGCCAGACGCTGCACCAGATGCAAAATGAAATCGTTTAGCCAAGGAATCGACAGTCAAGCAAAGGCAACACTTACCTGGCAATGACTGCACCATGGCGCGAAGAACTTGACAAAATGATTACCGCTCGACACATGCTTGGCAAACGTATTCTCGGTGAGATCAACAACTGTACCCAAATTGTTGTTCGTCCCGTCGGCACTCTGTTCGCTCAGATCCTCCTCGGCGGGTGTGTTAAGCTCCTGATTGATGAAATCTGTGATTGCCGGCAGATCCCGTGTGCCCTTGAACTTGACAGACTCCTTCTCGCCCAGCTTGAAGAGACGCAACGTGGGATAGCCCGTGACCTGATGATCGGCGCACAGTGTCTGATGCTTGGTGCAGTCCACCTTGGCAATGGTCACCTTCGGCTCATCGATGTTCATTATTTCGGCCAGCTGTTCCCACAGTGGATGCAGTCGCTTGCAGTGTCCGCACCTACAAAATAGACAACAAACAAGCAATTAAGTATTCTGTTTATTCCCCGATAAGCCCGACGACTTTCTTATCTATCAATAAATGTAGACTAGTTTGTCAATTGCGCTTAAGCTAGACCGGTTCTAAGTGGCCACAACAACAATCATCGTCATTAAGCTCCGTACTCCTGTTAAATATTAATATTAAATAAGCATAACAGATAATTCCCAACCCATAATAGTTTATATATGAAGTCATTAATACTGTGTGTGCTTATAGGCTAATAAAAAAAAAAAAAAAAACTAAGCATTACTAAATTTAGAATTTATGGCTTTCGCTTGTATTTAAACAATATGTTCCTTTAAATCTAACAACTATAAAAGTTGTTTGTGTAAACGAACAAGGAAAATAGAAGTAATTTTCGAGTTATAAAGATGTGGGCTCGTAGTGGAACTTGATAAGAATTCATCAAACAGTCATATCAATAGAAGGAATACATATGCATGTTATCTGCAATTATTCCATGTATATACTAAACAACCGGAACATAGTTTCTGCATGAGGTTTCACAACCCAACTGAAGTAAGTTCGAGCTCAAAGCTGGTTGCAACTAGGTTGCTCGAGAAGATTGCAACTATCTAAGGTGGCATTCCTGTCCCAATTAGTATTACGAAGTAGGATATATCTTTACATTAGGCCTAATAGGTCGACGAGGGGACGGACGTGTGAAATGGCATGACAGTTGGGCAATTGGAATTGAAGAGTGCATGATATATGGAGGCACTGATAAGATCGACGCTTGCCGGTCGGCGACCAGGAAAGTTAGGCAATTGTATTAGTACAATGGGAATTAGTAGTAGTGTGCTAGCGTGTACGTGTAATCCATGTATTTGTCAATCAAAGGCCATGCGCTGGCATGGTCGGTCGCTTCTTGACTCATCTCGAACAAAAGCCCCTTTGACCGATTGAGGCGTCCTTATCATGGTACGTGTCCATTTCCAAAGACGCGGCTTGACGCAGCGAGCGTAGAAAAGCCGAAAAAGCGACAGCAACGACAGCAGCAGCAGCTGTTGCTGGCTAGCAATATTGTCTGTGTGTGTGTGCACACGCATGCATATGTATGTGTGCCAACAGCCAAATACATATGTCTCTCTTTTGAGATGCTAGAAACATAAGTGCACATGTAAACACATGTACACACTTGCACACATACATGCATAGTGTATACTAATAAGTATGTCTGCTTGTTAGTATGTACAGATGTTTTAGAGATTGCGTGGCTGCGTTTTGGCTTTTGTTTTTTTTTGGGTGAAACTTCAGCTGAATTGCCGGCCCTGAACGGAAAGCCAAATAAAAGTGTTGACTTGGCGCATTACGTTTCGTTAGCTCGTTTTTTGTTTTTTTTTTTTTTGTTGGATCGCTTACCATGGCGCAAAGAATTTCACAAAGACATTGCCGGCTCCGATAACCTCGCCAAATGTTTCCGGGTTCAGTTCGACCGCAAATTGCTTTTCATCTGTTTGCTTTGGCTCCTCCTCGGTGGCCGCTGCTGCCAAAAATGGCGAAAGGCTTAGCGCACAAATGGCAAGCGGTATCAATGATTTGAATAACATTTCGGACTGTTTTCAAATTGCCTATCGCTTGCGTACTTATTGAATATACTGCAAAGAACAGCTACCACTCGACCGGTGTGTGACCAGCGTGAGAAAATATTAAAAATACCAAAATACAATTCCATAAACTGAACTAAAGCAACGAGCACGAATTACACACGCTGTGAATATCGATAGTCGGCTTAAAAAGTGCAATCGATTGGGCTGCAGTTTTTCCTGCGTTCTTATTTACAAGCAGCACGACTAATATCGATGGCGGGATTTAAAACATACATATCGATATATGCGTACTTGAATATATTTTTTTGTATATGCGCGCTCTTTGATTTATTTTACATTCACAAGCAGTAGCTAAATTTGCACATTTAGTTTAATAAGTTGACGCAAGGTTTTATACATTTTATATGCACTGCATTCTGCATTCTGTCTGTCGTTCACCCAGTGAAAAACAGTTTAAAACAAGTTGTTATTCGTGAATCATCAAAAATGTCAGCTAGCTCCCATTTCGATAAAAAGAAGAAACACAAAACCAGAATCTAATCAAAAACTACTACTACGTTTCGAGCATATTTTCAGTCTGCTTTTCCTTGTCTTATGCGTTTCCTGTAAGTTTCTGTTTTTTTTTTTATCTAATTCTCAAGTTACAAAATATATAGCATACCTTCTGGCTTGGAATAGAATCGAAAAGCTTAACTAAGTTGATATTCTCGACTTGGAATTGAAAAAGGTTCCGAAAAATATGCTAGATATTTTACCATGCGAATCGAATATACGATTACGATTTACTAGTGGAAATGGAGCATGATACCTAAATAGTGTATAAAAGACGAGCTTTAGGCCAAGCCACTAATTGCGGGATTATTGCGGTTGCTCCGATGGAAACAGTCTTGGGGGTATTTGTACCATAAAAATAGCACTTATTTACTTTGCCGCACAAAGCAATTCTGCATTAACATTCTTCTTCTTCATCTTCCATGATTCATTTGTCTTAATATCGATTGCATTTTTGTTTCTCTTCCTCTGTCCCTCTTCCCTTTCCCATCCCACTGACATCCTTCAACCCGAAATTGGCTCAGTAACTGGAGGCGCCAATCATTTTGCGTATCTGCTCGAAGGACAACCAAAAGGTGAGCGACCACGGCGCCATGCGTATCCAGCAGGGCAGAAAGCCCTTGTACAGCGCCACGAATCCCTCCTTGCCCACCGTCTGGCGCAGACAATCCACAGATCCGCGATAGAGCAGTCCACTGCAAGAGCAAAAGGGTCGAGTACACTTGAATGGAATCGAACCGAATCGAATCGATCCACTTACCGTCCCAGCTCATCGGTGGGCTGATTCATGATGCGCGTCTTGACCACATCGGCCGGCGTGCCCATGACGGCCGCCACGAAACCAGCACAAATCGAGGCCAGCACATGCACCGTATGACAGTCGGGCATTTGCAGGCGATGCATGATCAGATGCTTGATCGTGTCGTATGTGGTCAGATCGCCCAGATTGACCAGTGCAGCACGCTGCACATTCGGTATGCTGCCCTTCCACAGACCACGCACGCCGCCACGTTGAACTATCTTGCGGAACGCATGCCCCGCACCATGGACACGCGGTGCCTCGCCCATCAGGCGACGTCGCCCTTCCATTTGGATTTGCACCTTAACCAGATCGGCTGGCGAGGCAAGCCATTGGGCCACAGCGCCGGCAGTGACGCCGCATAATGCGGACTTCCAAACGGGCAGCGATTCGGTCCCATTCTTGGTGAACTCCTTGCGCATCAGATCATAGCTGCAGATCCTCACACCGCTGTCGGAGACGAGGAGATTGAGTGGGGATTAGTGAGGGCGCTCGGAAGTTCCGCACGTCATATATACACATATATTTTTTTTGGATATATCTATATGTATATATATGCAGTACATGCGCATCTGTATGAGTGTGTGTGTGTGTGCGAGTGTGTATATGTGTGTATGTATGAGTGTGTAGGTGTGTGTGCGTGAGTATGTGTGTGTGTGTGTAGAAAATGAACACACGTACGTGTGCATTGTACTTGATTAGCTTGATTATAGCTGGTTGAGAGATTGGTTTGCCCACCTATAGACGAGGTGTCTGTAGAGCGCCGGCGTCACGCCCTGCCACAATTTGATTGCGCCCTCCTCACGTACAATGCCAAAGGCGGTGGCGACCATGCCGCGATATTGCATCTGGATTTGGGGGGAGTAGTGGGTTGGTAGTTACATAATCAGCGGCTCATTGAATCAAACAAATTTACTATGTATATACTAGTATATTGGATATACCTAGGCCTAGACATACAATCGATATGGGGTTTGCGGGGGCATCTTGCGAGCCAACACAGGTTTCACATTGACAACAACAACAATGACAACAACAAGAGCACAGCACAGAGAGATGGAAGCATGTAGAGATTGGTATGATGGAACAGGTCAGGGCTGGGTGTGTGGGTGTGGGTGTGGGTGTGGGTGTGTGTGTGTGTGTGTGTGTGTGTGTGTGTTACGTGAAGAGGGTAGTGCGCGGAGGGACACCTGACTAACAAGCTGATCACCTGATCTCAAACATCGATCTCAACTATTCGTCTATCGACACACCCCGATAACATAAAAGTCGCCCGCGCATCTCGAGAACTGTTCGAGGTTCTTTGTCGAGGCGCTCCCTTATCAATTGCCTGATAATGCCCGAAAATAATAATAATAATACGAAGACGTTGTTCAGCGTGTGTTTTATATTTAAAGAGCGAAAAAAAAAATAAATAAATGTAAAGAACAAACTACGCGATCACACCGAAATCCCTAATACCCTAAGCAATGCGATATGTGAAACGAGATGATAGCGCCAAGATGATGATCTTAAGCAGAATGGACTGGGATTCGGGGCTTGATTTGTTTCCAATTCCGATTAAACAAAGCGGACGGGCGGATATGGGTATTGCGATTGTGATACGAGCTAGATTTACAATGGAATGGGGAGTTAACACTGGCACCACTGCACGGGGGGAAGGGATTGAAGCTTGCATGCAATGCTGACCACCACAACGAATACGATGGGAATACACAAGTAGGGAGCACAGCGTAGAGGCGGCAGAAGGAGGAGTAGGATCGGGCGGATTTTACTCACATTTGCTTTGGGCACACCGGCAGCAGCCAGATGCGCTGCCTCGCCCTGGATTTGCAGACGCGTCTTGGTGAGATCCAATGGATATGTGACCAGTTCGGCTATGGAGGCGGCCACAACCGAAACGATATAGGTGCAGGCAAACGAGTCCGCATAATCGTATTTCACGGGACGCAGCTGATGGCGGCCGCTCGAGCCTGTGCTGGAGCTGGAGCTGGAGTTGGAGCTGTTGTTGCTATGGCTGCTGTTCCCGGTGGAGCTGCCCTTCGTGGCCGCTGCAATTGCTGCCGTTTTTGCTGTTGCCGCTGCCGTGGGCCCAGTTGCAGCTGCTGTGCTGGCATCGGCTGTGTTTATGTTTGCTGCTGCTGGCGCTGCCACAAATGCGGATAGCTGCGGCGCTGGCATGGTTCAGCTGCAAGTTGTACAAACGAATATATTAATATATATATATGTATATTTATTGGCACGCCGAGAGGAACGGCAAACAAACGATAAGCAAATGAAAAGGCGCGTTTTTTTTTTTTTTTTTTTTTTGTTGAGGCCTGGCCGCGCTGCTGCTGCTTGGTGGAAATTGATCGCGTGACTTCTCGCGTAAGCGTAGCGCGAAACTCTCGCAAGCTGTGCCCGCTGCTGCTGCTGCTGCTGCCGCCACACAGATTTTCACTGCTCAAGGATGCTGGGCAAACATTTGGCTTGGTCTGAAATAATTTACATAACACAGCGAGCAACAGCAGCAACAACAACCAGAAAAGCAAGTACAACAACTGCTTGCAGCGTCGCTTGCCAACGACGTCAACGTGCGAGAAAGAAAGCCAGATAAAAAAAAAAGAACCAAAATTAGTTTTGTTTTGCTAGTTTCGCTCGCCTTTTGCCTTGATTCCCGTGGACGGTTGGCCGTAACGCCGTGTATCGGCGGTTTATATTCAATTGAACGCAAGTGCTAATCGCCTATACATTGCAGAATTTATTGCTATGTATGTATGTTGTGGTATATGTATGTTATTTTTTTTTACACGCGCTTATCAATCGAGCATCAATAAAACAAAAAAAATGTGTGCCACAAAAACAAAAACAAACCCAAAACTGACAGCCAGTATTGGACAATGCGTCGGCACTCGCAAGTGTGCATAGTCTGGCAGCATTTTGGTTGCACTCAAACGATGTATCGATCATCGATAACAATCGCTTATTGCTGTGTAGCTTAATCGAACAGCTGTTGCATGACTAAATCAGCCTTGCTTTTCAAAAACGGGCTCTTCGAGCTGCTTGCTTATTGTTATTTACTATGCACTGAGCGTCTGTTCGCTGATTATTTGACTACCAAGGCGTTCGTATCTAACACACCGTACCAACTATAATAGCAGTAATAAGCCCAACTGACCGAAAACCAATTACGACATCACATTGCCAGCAGCAGTAAAAACCACAACAATAATAAACGTAAGTAACTTTTGTATTTCGATTTTACGCATATGAAATAAAGCAAGTGTTAACATGTTTTTTTTTTTTTTTTGCTTATGTATGCGCGTGTGTTTTTGCGCTTGTGTGTGTGTGTGTGCGTGTGCGTTAGACAGCATGAGCAAGACAGAAACAGTGGCCGCGGCAACAACTGCCTCGCCCAAACCGGAGGCAAAGACACGACAACAGCTGGAAACGTATCGTGTCTATGTTGTCACTTGGAATGTGGGCAGTCGCTTTCCGGACAACATTTCGCTGCGGCAGCTTTTGGGATTGCACGATGATGCCAGCGGCGATGCGTCACCCGATCTGCCGGACATCTACGCGATTGGGCTGCAGGAGGTGAACGCACAGCCGCAGCAACAGGTGCTTGGGCTGTTCAAGGAGGATCCATGGACGCACAAGGCCAAGAAGCTGTTGCGCTTCTACGACTATGTCGTTGTCAAAACGGAGCAAATGCAGGGTCTGCTGCTGACCATGTTTGTGCGTCGACAACATGTGGAACATCTGAAAGATATGGAAGCGGAATTCACGCGTACCGGATTCGGTGGCATTTGGGGCAACAAGGGCGCGGTCAGCATACGCTTCTCGCTGTACGGCTGCGGACTGTCGTTTGTTGTGGCGCATTTGGCGGCCCACGATCATCAGCTGGACGAGCGTATCGAGGACTACAAGCAGATACTGGAGAATCATCATTACCATGTGAAACGCTATCGCGAGATCTACGATCACGACTATGTCTTCTGGTTCGGTGATCTCAATTTTCGTCTGGAGGGCAGTGATTCGGCGACCGAGGTGCGTGATGCGCTGCTCGATGACAAAAATCACGATGCGCTTATCCAGCGCGATCAGCTGTATCAGGTGCGCGAGAAGAGTCAGAAGGCATTCCATGTGCTGCACGAGCGACTGCCCGCCTTTCCGCCCACGTTTAAATTCAAGGAGGGCACCTCCGAATACGACATGAAGCGTCGCCCGGCCTGGACGGATCGTATTATGTACGCAGTGCAGCCGCTTAACCGCCAGCCGGGCATGCAGCTGTCGATTGAGCAGTGCTCATACAAATCGCATCCCGCCTACAATATAAGCGATCACAAGCCCGTGACCAGTGATTTCACACTCAAGCTTTATCCGAATTTCCGTGCACCTGGTGTGCAGTTCTCATCGATCTCGGTGTGGCGCATCGGAGACGAGAACACTGTCGAGTATCGCAAACAGCCGGAATTCGATGAGGGACCCAACGATTGGATTGCCATCTATGCCACAGACTATGCCAGCCTGACAGACTATGTAGCATACGAATATGTTAATCAGGCCGAATCGCCCACCTCGTCGGATTCGAATAACGCGCCGGACTACTTTGAGACGCCGGCACCGACACGACGCCGTCGTGACCAGCATCAGCATCGCAATCGACAGCGTCTACGACGTCAGCGGGAAGAGAACGAGGAGCTGGTGCGTCTGGATTTCGCCGACGATCTGGAGCTACGACACGGCGAGCAATATCTGCTCGTCTATTTCCGCTCCACGGGAATTCGCGGTGTGACCAGCATTTCGGGCATCTCCGGTACATTTGTAGCCGAGAGACGCGGCGGATCACCGCATCGCACGGAATACCATGTTGATTAGCTGGCGGAGGCTCTGGACATTTATCTACTTTAGTTCAAAAGTCGAAGGAACAAAATTGTCAACTGCTTATGGTGAAATCTTGAGAATTGTCGCCTTGATTTGCCCTATGTTTGTTTTTATCTGTTTTCTGTACATGTATATATATATATATATATGTTTTTTAACTGTATTCTGACGCATGATCTATGTAGTTGCATTTCTTGTTATCGATATATTATTATGTTACCCACGCTTCCATGCTGCACATTTCTTCACATCTAATGTGGCTTATACACATATGATTTTATTTTATATATATATACAATTTTATTATATACAAATACACGACTAACCCACACAGACAACGCCAAAGACTGTCCCCAGAACAAAAAAAAAAAAAAAAAAAAAAAAAAAAAGTAACATGTATTTCACATTGAGAGTGGACGGTATAAAAGTAATTATATAGCCGATAACTGTCTGATACTCTCGGCCTGCTGCTGCAGTCGGAACCCAACTATCTTGAAGATATACTATAAATATACATATGAGAATAAATATTGCATGTGTACGCAGTAGATGGGGAACGACAATTTCAGATGCCATTGGCGTCGATTGCTCTTGCATTACGGTGATCTTTATTTATATGGCATGATGCGGTATTCGAAGCGTCTTAACCGGTTTTATTATTTATTTTTGCACAATTGACAGTGCTATAAAGGTTAATTACGTCACGATGTTGCCACACCTGCAGCAGCAGTAGCAGCGCCTCATTTGCATACAAAAAAAAAAAGAAAAGATGACAAATTTGAGCCGAAAAACGAAATTGGGCTAACAGTTGCCATATAGTATATATACATCCCAAGCAGGCCCAAGAGAATTGAGACACTCATTTGTATGGGTTTCACATAGATTTTATTGTTGGGTGATATTTAATTATAAATATAAATTAAAATACGCATATAGTATATAGTTGCCAGTAGTACTAGTTAGTCATCTGCATAAGGCGACTCTCAATCGGTATACTATAGTCGGAAATACACAATATATATATGGTGTATGGTATGCCTCTAGCCTATATGATAGCTGCACAAATTGTTTGCTGAGTTTTCAGTTTCGGTTTCCATTAATTGCCCATTTTTCCGACAATTTTTCCGCATTTAATTTTCGCTTGTGCGCAATAAATTAACATTTTAATTTTTTTGTTGTTTTTGTTTTTTAAGTATTAAAGACAAAGCGCAAACGAGTCGAAAAATGATTGGATACGCGCCTTATAAACAAGCTATTCATAAATAATAATAAATGATATTCAAAGAACACACATACTTATACATATATAAATAAAGGCGTACTCGTGTGTTATTTTTTAAATTCGCATCATTTCCCCTTAATACGCGCGGATGACTAAGAGATTTCCAAAGGACTGCAGACTTTTCATTTTCAATTGTTCGAGCTAATTGAATACTTCTTAAGTAGTTTAGGAAAAAACCAGCTTATTTTCGTATAAAAATATTGTTTACAAACTAGAAAAGACTATAAAATTATTTATGTATGTATATGTGTAAACTTAGGCATATTCGTTGATCAGATATACACGCTTAAAAGCTATATAGTAGTTTATAATGTGATGGATACACTTAGTATTCGAGTGGATGGGGGCTGCTGGCTATATCTATGAAATTTCATTTATCAATTTCAATAGTTTAGTTAAAAAACATATGCTCTCTATATACGCTTACATACTAACAATATATACTACTACTATTACATAATTATATACACAATTAATCGCTGTAGTATCAAAAATAGTATGCCTGATACTTATGGACTACTCCTTATGGATACGCATACCCTACAGTATATGGTATATTCGCTGCCTTTTGCCTCAGTCAGTTTAAAATTTCATATTCGTTGTGGTTGCTTCTAAAATAGATACATATACACATATGATACTATACACTTCGATTATGGAGTATATATTACAATCACAATCGGGACATTAACGAAATACAATTAGGGGGAGCAATTACTTTTGGCCTGAACACTTTGGAAGTACATACAAGTTTTTAATAACTATAATAATACAATTGATGTTTAACTAAAATTAGTTCTTCTTTGATTCGATTTTCTTTCTTTTCATTTTTTTTTGTTGGTTTTCAAAACGCATTTTTCATACTAGACATACGTTAAACGCACAGTTAAATTGTTAAAAAAAAATATGATAAAATAAATTATAAAAAAAAAACGAATAATTGTACTGCTTTTAGTTTCTGCGTTAAAATTTAAAAACGTCGACGTTCTAAGCGATTCTAAGTCCAACACAACAACTTTCAAATGGTCTGGCAACGCCGACGAGCCAACTAAACTAACGGCACAGACCGAGTGTGGGTTTAAGCGTGCCCGCGCGTGTGTGTGTTGCGCGCATATGTGTGTGTGAATATCTTGCCCGGTTAATTAAACGCGCTTTCTTCTTGGCATCTTCTTTATCTGTTTACACTTTGTGTTTCTATTTTTTCATTCATTCATTCAATTTGTTTTTGCTTTCGGCCATTTAACCTTGATCAGTTTGGTTGCGTTGAACTTTTGATGATAAATGTAAATGCAAACGTGTCTTGTCTCTCTCTCTCTCTCATTCTTCTCTCGTTGTGTATTTTTGTTTTTATTTTGTCTGGGTGTGTGTGCACATATCAAAGCAAACTATTAAAACAGCTCAATGTTTGTTTAATTAAACGCGCGCTTTTTGTGTGCACCGAAAACAAAACACACACACTCACACACAAACACTAATGCACTTACACAACACACATCGTCAAAAATATGCCCTATGTAAATAAACGGCCTGTTTACAATCGGCTCATGAGCTCTCTCTTCAAGAGAGAGTAAGAGAAAGAGAGCGTGCTCGCACACTGCAAAAGCCGCTCCCAAACAGGATCCACGTGTGCCGCCGCCACAGTCGCCAGAACTCCAGAAGGGGTGGGGGACTGAAAGAGAAACCGAACCACAATTTAATACGACTTCATTACGACACATGTGTCTGCGTGTGTGTGTGTGTGCGTATGCGAGTTACACACATATACCCCAGTGATTAAATACAAGGGACCTCGAGTGCAACATAAACAGTTAGCCGACAAAAAGGTACCCAAGATTAATCAAAACAAATCAGTGAAGTGCACCTTAACTAAGACTTTGCGCCCTTTTAACGATCAAAACCCAGGATCGTAACACGGCGAATTGACATTTAAACCAAAAATAAAACAGGGAGCCGCTCATACCGATTACCCTATAATAAGGTCGGCACACGGCTAAGCCCAAGAAGGAAGACAAAAGACCAAGAAGGAAGACCCAACACCAACACAATCCATAGAGGAGGACATCCACCATGTATAAGTTAACTAAAGTCAACAGTCTCCAAATTGCTGACCCTAACACGACTCCTAGCGAATCTGCTTAGCCAGCATTTGACCGGATGTCGTTGCATAGTCGGCGAACACAGCACATTTGCGTGGTCGCTATGAGCATGATTGCTTTCATTTAGCTTTAAGAATATTTTTGTTTTCAGTTTATATTCTTATTCCGACGCAACAGCAACGCTTTGCTGTCTAATAAGTAACGAACAGAACTCCCTGTCTTTTATTGTCACGGCTCCGCCTGACATTAGACTTGTAGAGCCGCGCGAGTTACCGACCCATCGGTACAATTCACCACCCCTCCCTCTAAACCACCACGCCTACACAAGTGGAGATCTAGCAGCAAACACTTGTAGACGTATCCAATATTCAATCCGATCGAATTCCCTGACAGCCGTAGCTACTTTCAAGATCGGCTCCTCTCTTCTCTGCATCTGAATATCCCACGAAGCTCTCCGGAGGTCACTGTGGCTACCTTCTGGATCAGCTCCTCTCTTTTCTGCATTTGAATACCCCGCGAAGCTCCCCCGGAGGTAACTCGCGCGATAACGCCGGCAAAAAACTTATTAATTTATATGTTTTATAGTGACAAGTTAACAACAGAAACTTTTGTTACTCCTCTCGACGGCCGATACAATGAACCCTTAGTACTTTGCCTGCAAGAATTGTGCAACAAAGTATTCTAAGGAAAACAAGAGTTCAAAAATCCTAAATCAACAATATTATAAACATCCGCCGCGACGAACCCACGCAACACCGAAATTGCAGAGATTGCAATTCGATCCAGCTCAATCAAGTTCAAACCACTCCAATGCTCCGCCTAGCTGCCGATCACGCCATCAGCGACGACGCCAACGTTCTGCCGACGCCTCTGCCAGACACCCACAGCTTACTTAGGGCTTACTCTAATTCTCAATGTTCAGTTCTTAATTTGAATCCGAAATAAAAGGTCAACTTCGCAGATTGGACTCGTTTTAAGGAAAATATTAACTGACATATTAACATATTTCACAGTATTCAATACACTGTATAAATTCCCAGAAAACTCTCTCATGGCAAAGTCGCCTTATCCAAATTGTATAAGATCTCATATTCCAAATTCCCTTAACATAAACAAACAAGAAAATAACCATGCACAAGCAATATCTCATGTTTCCTTAAAAAGTAAATAGCCCACTCAGCATAAGTGACCACACACAAGATTATGTAAATCCTTTGTTCTTAGTCGATAAGCCACCAACTGAAAACTCAAATAGTCAGTCTAAAACTGGAGCTTCAAATAAAAACAACACACCAAAATTTGTGTCGCATTCGTTATTTCGATAATTCAGGGTCTACCTCAGTCTATTGACGGGTAGTTTGTTGGAATCAAAACTTGTAATATTTTACTATATATATTATTTGTTCACACAGTTCACAACTTACACCACACAAAATAATTAAACGAGGTATCAATGAATTAGGTACAATCTTTAAATGGTACACAGGTACACCAGATCATAATGATATGGTTACAATACAAAACAAAGTTAATGATCTTATAACCAACAATAATAAACAAAATCAAATCAATTCTGCAATTTTCACAGAAATAGAAAAAGTTACCAACTTGCTACAAAACCTTAAACTTGATCAAGAATTTTTAGTTAAAAAACATAGATTAAAATTGTTGGAAAGTATGTATGTGTGCAAAAGTCACATAGCTTACATATACTCATGCATAGCTGGGAGTAGGATAGAGAGAAGATGAATTGCTTATTGTAGCTTATCTTCATTCTGTCTTTTGTAGCTTTGTGGTATGTGGCTTTGTGTATGTACTCATGATCTACGCGTCGTCAGTCGATTTATGAAAGCGAGCGTGTGCAGTTCTTACAATAAAGTGACACAGAAAATAAAACATCAAAGTGCCTATTTATTTCATGCTGGTCTGACAATATTTAAATGTATAATTGAATTCCACAATAATATTAGCAAATTACCATAAATTTAATATAACTTTAATAGATTTAATAGACGGTAAATTATTGATTGACGACAAAGTCGCAAAATGTTACAACACATATTACCCCATTCAAATTTTTCAGCGTTCCCACGCTTTGTTGTCGGGTTAAATAAAGAAAGAAAATAACTCCCTGTCTTTCATTGTCACGGCTCCGCCTGACATTAGACTTGCAGGGCCGCGCGAGTTACCAACCCAGCACCGACAGCTGCCATTCCCCCTCTAAAACCCCCCCGTGCCTCCGCCTAACGCAATGATCAACAACACACAATGTATGGTCAGCAACATATATACAGCTGACCTCCCCCCTCCAAAACCCCCTCGTGCCTCCGCCTAACGCAACGATCAGCAACATATAAACAATCAATAAGACAATGTATGATCAGCAACATTGTGTCAACAGCCGATATGTGGGCCACACTTTGTTTAGACTAAAGAATATCCGCTCAGTTGCTGACTGTGCAATAGAGCCATCATTCGCGTGGGAGTTGACGCTAGGAATATATGTTAGTTGCTAAGATAAGATTGAGAATAAATTTAATCCGTTTCTGACACTCAAAGTGAACAGTTGTGTTATTTGGAAAAGCTTTATTTGTACGAGAAGATCCAGCCGAACTTGGTTGTTACTAACTTGGTTACTACTACATACCCGTCGCAACAGCTCCACCGCTCGGCCACAGACGGTAACTCGCGCGATTACGCAGGTCACAAATTTATTAATTGGCGGCCAACAAGTGGTACGATCGCCACGACGAACACTAACAAATAAAAAAAAAAAATCAAACATCACCGACTACTCGCACGCTAAGTACATCCCTGTAGTTGAGGGACGAGTCTTGGTATGGGAGGAGTTTGCCTACATCAGACACTCAGCAAACATCTCGGAGTATATGCGCATAGTGGATAACACTTGCAAAGCTTAAAATTGTCAGCCCAAACATTTTGGATCATACAGACACTCCCATAGAAGACCTTATGTCCGTTTCATCAATTAAGGTCCTACAGTCCGCTAACATCATACCTTTCATAATTAGGTTTCCTAAGATAAGATTTAGTTGTAAAAAAATTACTATCTTTCCCGTTGAACGAGAAGGTTACACGCTGCGAATAAACAACAACGTTATAGCGGAATGCGACGCAGGAGTTTACGCGGTCGAAAATTGTACCGCCTCCCCCAGCGTATCTTTCTGTCGGCTGTCATCAGAGAGCTCATGCGCCAGAGAACTTCATGCAGGCGGTGTGGCCCATTGCGAATCCCAACCAAGCAATCTAGACTCGGTCACCTGCGTGGATGATGGAATTATCATCGTGAACCAACCGGCAAAGGTGCGAGTCGACAACGGCACTGAAGTCTGGGTACGCGGCACGCACCTCACAACGTTCGGCGAGTGGGCCACCATCAATGAAACCTTGTTCACTTACCGAAACAGTGTCGTGAGCAAAGTCCCTGGAGTTGCGAGCTTTCCCCTGCTCAACATCACGGCCAGCCAGAAGGTGCTTAGTCTCCCCTACCTCCATCGGCTGAACGAGCGTAACTTGGAGATCATCCGGCAGTTCAAGGAGGAAGTCGGCGCCGATCACACAACACTGCTGATGGTCACCGCTGGAGCAGTAGGCTGCACCCTCGTCTGCGTCACCCTGCTGGGTTATCGCATCCTGAAGGCAAAGAGAGCCGCGAAGCAACTATGTAAGATGGCTGCTGGAATAGGGTCGGCCGAGGGCGGCCTTAACTTAGAGGGGGAGTAGTTAACTGAAGTCAACAATCGCTAGGTTGCTGGCCGTAACATTTGCGTGGCCGCTATGAGCATGATTGCGAAACAAAGTTTCGCTTTAATTTAGCTTTAAGAATTTTTTTGTATTCAGTTTGTATTCTGATTCCGACACAACAGCAACGCTTTGCTGTCAGGTTAAATAAATAAAGAAATTTGTTAATTTACACAATATGCGCACACCGCATTCTCTCCCTCACTTAGACTCTCTTAGCATAAGTTACACATAATGCTGCCGTTTCTCTGCCGGCTTCTCCGGACAGCTAAGGCGCATTACATAGCCTAAGAGACACATTGTGTTAGAGTTAAGAATCAGTTCAATGCTGACGATCCACACGAGTGGTCATACCATTTAAATATAACAATAAAACGGAGTTTACCTCCGACAACAAAGAACAACAGCATTTTGAATGAACATGGACTGCGAGGACAACAATATAAATATATTATCACCAATTCCTATCAATCAATTCCTATTAAGAACATCCATGTTCAAATAACACTAGTAATAATTTTAATTTTTTTCGTATATAACAAGTTGAAGTTTCTTAAAATTTGTTTCCCCAATATATTTTCAAACATTGGAAATTTCATTAAATTAAATTCAGTTACTAAATGTAACATAAATCAAATTCCCGAAGTTGACACAAATACTTTAAAATCATTAAACGATAAAATTGACCAACTAATAACACCCATTAAAATCGGGGACGATTCATCTTAAGGGGGGAGTTATCACCCTCAGTCCCTCTGTATTTTCCATGGAAATAATAAACAATTTCGAGCAACTTTTCTGGGTACTTCCTGCCCAATAAACAAAAAGCTCAAAACATAAATATTGACCTCTTGGTCACTTGTCACTCGCAGCTGAATGCTGTAAAAAAATCTGTACCCACTTTAAGTGGAACGGCTTAGATGTCAACAAAAATTTTCAATCAAGAACGTAGCGTAAACATCGCTCTCTTGGCCTGCGTTCCTACGCTCCATTATAAACAAATATTCCTTCGCCCACACGCGCGACAATCATTTCACCACGAGATGAAATCTCCGAAAGTTCTCGATCTCCAAGCGAGAGAAGCTTTGACATGATTCTAACCACCCCTACCTTAAGATCAGTTTTGCAACTGGAGTTGCAACTTGGCTGTAAAATATATCGGGAACGTTCTCCCCTTAAAATACAAATATTTTGTTTCCTTCTCGCGCGTTCGAGTTGGTTAATTTACACTCATGGACAATTAAAATGTGCCAAAATGATTATATTTATTAGTACTGCCATAAGGCGTGATTCTCTTAGTATCTGACTAACTACTTTCTCAATTCTTCTATCTAAAATCGTAACAATTATCATGCTGCTGTATTTAGCATGTTTATGTTAGAAAATAATTAAGAATTTTAGACACATCTTAAGTATGGTATAAAAGATTTAAACTATCAATTTATTTTGGACTGTTAATTGCATCGAGAAAGGAACACCCCCATGCGCTTATGTCGTGCTAAAAAATTCCGACTTCTAACAGCGAAAACGAATTTGTTTTTAGACAATCGAAAACAATGTACAGATGTGGCTATACATCTGGATAGTTTAATTATCATATTAAAACTTGCGATATTTCTAGTAATTTAAAAAAAAAAAAAAAAAAAAATGGAATCTATTTGCACGCAAATTAAAAACAGTTCAAAATAAAATAGCAAGCTCACATATTTAGTATGCTAGAGGAAACGACTGGAAAACCTCATATTTGGTATGCAAAGTTATCTCATCGCGTATTTTGTTTTATTTATTTATCATAGGAACAAGAAAAAACCCACTTCGAAGATCATAAAAGTGCTGGAATGAATTATTGAGCAATCGAAACGACAGAAAACAGCGACACACGAATACACTGAAAGAAAAATAGTGTGTGTGTGTGTGTGCTTGTGTACGTGCGATGACGTGAAATGCAGCCCAGCCGCAATCCAAATTTGAATCAGCTAATTTAAATGTTGCCGATTTCTCTCACACTCGCGCGTTCCTTTGGCTGACGGCGCGGCGTAAGATACTTGAAAACAAAACACACACACACACACACACACACAGCGTGAAGAGGGGGAAAAGAAGCGAGAAGAAACAATAAAAATCTAACTGAAAAAAAATACCTCAACAATAAATTTCTTGTGCTGCGGTTGTTGTTGTTTCTATTGCTGTTTACGTTTGCATAAACAAAACACCAGAAAACACACACACACACACACACAGACAGACAGAAAGACAGAGAGACCGATAGACAGACACAAATACCCTAAGCGCAATGGCAAAATGCCGCTGCGTGTGTTGCCATTTGAAATGTCTTTGAAACAATGGCAACGCCTTGTCTTCTGTTTTGTTTTAGTTGTGCTCGTCGTCGTCGTCGTTGTTTTTGTTGTTTTGGTTGTGCTTGCGGTGCACATTCTTTGCCGCCTACGCGGACTGCATTCCGTCCGAGGGCGTTTTGCAACACTGGCCAAGCGCTTAGCTGACAGCTCAATTAGAATGCGAAAGTCGGCCTCCTTTTGCGCTCTCTGTCACATTATTCTGTCCCTCACTCCACTCTACACTCGAGCACTTATTGCATCGCATTACGTACCGCGAATTGCACAAAGAAATGATTTTCTTTCGCAAGCTACATAAATGCTGCAATATCCACACACACTCACACACACGCGCGCGTACATGTGCTTGTGTTTGCTTGTCTATGTGCACGTAAGTAGTTTTTCGTCTTTGTCGCTTCTGTGCTCGCGGCTAAAACTGATTTTTAACAATATCACACACACACACACACACACACACACACGCTCAATACACTCTCACAATCTACTCACATTCAATAAAAAGCTTGGCCAGCTGGGCTGGGCGGGCAGTAGTTGCTGTTGTCGTTGTATTGGTTGCCCGCTCGGTCAATGCGCGTGCTTGAATGTGCCTGTCGTTGTTGTTGCTGTTGTTGTGGTTAATATTGCGCAAGTGTGCCTGGCCGCGAAAGCAACCGCGACTGCGGCTGCCTGTTGCTTGCTCGGCTTCTTCTTCCTCCTCCTCCTCCTCCTCCTCGTCCTCCTCATCGTTGTCGTCTTCTTGCTGCATGTATGTAGTTGTTGTCGGCCCGTTTCATTGTCATTATTGTTGTTGTACTGGACTCAGTTTACTTTCGCATCGTCGTCGCTCGTCTCCGCTTTCTGCAAAAAATATTAAGAAACAAAAGGGCAACAGAAATGATTACACACACACAAATACACAGAGACAGTGGCTTATATCTACGTACAAGCGAGGGTTGCCCGCAAAGTAAGCTATACAATTATTTTAAGTTCATTTAAAATACAAATTTATTTAAATTTATCTACTATACGTTTTCGTTAAGTGCAAACAAGTTATCGAAGCGATTATTGAGACTAAGACAAAGCGCAATATCGATAAGTGTCATTTTAAATTATCGGTTGCTTTTGCCGATTATTCTACAAGAAGCCAAGATTGTGGTGCCAGCCCTCGTACACGGCGATTGCGAAGCCAACGACGATTCTTGACGTGCTTGACTCGCAAATTAAAAACGGAAAGAGCAATTTGTTAAGGTTAACTGAAGTATGAATACTCTATAACTGTCTTGCAGTCGGCCATGATGATGTAAGTCGTGTGTAATAAACGGGAGAATACGGGAAAATAGTAGACGATGCATATGTTTATATCTTGAGTGGGGCTCATTAAGCTCATCATTTCTGACAGTCGCGTCGTCTCGCGACACACAGGAATGTACAGGGGAAGGGAGTAGGGGGGGAAGGGGTTTGGGTTTCTGTCTTATGAGATATTGCCATATCCTCTCAAGTGAGGGCAATGCGTAAACTGTAAATGGGGCAGATTGCAATTATAGCTGGAAAAAGTGCAGAACGTCAAAATTAAAATTGCCGCTAAACTCAATTAATGAAGTTACAGCGTGCGTGTATGTGTGTGTGTGTGTGAATGTGGAGCGCTTCGCATTTTTGCTAATTTGACAGGAAAAAGATAAAGAGAGACAGACTATGCATTGCTTCTCTTGATATGCGCGCGCGAGTCCGTTGACGAAAGATGCCATTACCCGCCCGCTTGCAGTCCCTAATCCCTGCCCAGTCCGGGCAACTGCATCTCCACGATCTCAGGCATGCTCCATGCTGCAAGCTGCACGACTGAGCGTGACGGTGACACGTTGCCCTGGGATTATGCAAAATAAAGGAAATTTGCTCGAGGCGCAGCTGCATTCGGCGACAGACAGACAAAGGGGATGGGCTGTGGGGGTACAGTGAGACCGGCAGCTGCATTGGCGGATAAAAACTGCACACGCACTTGCGGATGCGCGCGCACAGTGGAACCAAAGCGCAGGCGAAATGCTCGAAATTCTTTATACAAACAAATGCGTCACATGCTTAAGGAAAATCGGAAGACAACTGTTTATAAACACCTGAGGGCAGGAGATAAACAAAACGGATTCATCGATATATTCCTAGTAGTCTCACTATAGTAAACAATCGGACTACATTGGATTGCTGTAAACATTGCTCTTTGACAACCAGGTACAGTCAACTTCCTCGCGAGAGACATGATCTACCGAAACTCAACACAAAGATATCTTTCCATCAGATGTTTAAAGGACACGAACATAAACATTTTATATACCAATGTTCTCATTTTGGTTTATACAAACATAAATGATCTTTCTCCCCCAAGCCAGAGACTGTAATTTATGTCTGTAATCAACTCGAAAAAAAACGCTAATTAAATTTAAATACACTAACAAAGTTAGGGTTTTATAAATACTCTCGGCATATAGAGTTTAAAATAATACTTAAATCTTTTGAGATCAAGCCAAATTTCGACATAAATTTCAATTATACCTTATATAGGGGTATACGAAATAAATGTAATGAATTAAAGCAGGCAGCCTGGCAGCCCCACATAGACGGAACAACAAGCTGCTGACGAGAAGGTGAGTCAATTGTTTTCAGTCATTGTATAAGAAATTTCGAAACCTTTTAGCAACATTTAAGCCAATATACTCGTATGGTATATTTTATAGACCCTAACTGAGCGCTCGCTTCGCTCAAGATCAAATCTCACCGTGTTCAAATTCATGTGGAATGAATCAATTACCCCACGAGCGTTCGTGATAACTAAGTGAATTCCACTGTACTCTGTCACTGTGCGATATGTTAATTAAAGATTCCAGCACATGCAAGCACATACGTGTACGCACATGTATGTGTGTCTATATAGAAGCCAGTTCGGATTCTATGTCTCCGTCGAAAGAGTTGTGTAGAATCGAGACATATCGGAATTTATGTAGTATCTCTGTCTGTGATATGTGTAGTAAAACGTTTACACAACTTGCCTGACCCGGCACAGTTTCGAGCCGGCTTCGGGGTTTTTTTTTTATACCTCTTTCGTCTTCTTTTTCTTCGCTCGGCATTGCCCAAAAATGCGTTGCGCAATTTTAACAGGTTTTTTTTTTTCGTAAGCTGTGCGATGCGGTGTTGTTTAGTCAGTCAAAAATGAAATAAAAAACCTCATCGTCGTGCACACTCATTTTGGGGTCTTTCGATAATGATGATTATTGGCATCGTAAACAGATTCATTCTCTACCCCAACCTCTACGCTCCTCCGAGCTTTCTGCTCTTTCTCACACTCTCTGCAATACGCCTCGCCATCTGTTTTTGCAGTTTTCATTTCGATTTCGATTTCAATTTCAATTTCATTGCGTTTTGAATGTTGTTGTTTTCATTAGACTCGTATTACAATAATGTGTCATCGAGGGGGCGTGGATGTATGTAGGGTACTGCTGTGAGCTGTTTGCTTATGAGCAATTGCAGGGTATAGAAAACTTCTTCCCCCTTGGAGCTGAACTTTCTATTTCTAGTTCGATTCAATTGATGAGGAAATTCGAAAATCTATTGAGAGATTCGTTACAATTCGATTCGTTGCGGTTCCGATTCGTTGCAATTGAACGGTTATCAGGTAACTGGTTCATCTGAACCGATTCGTTCCAACTCTAATGAATATTTAAATGGCGTATCGTTTGTGGCTGCAAGAGGCTGCCAAGCAACCGCACACACACACACACACGCAGAGAGTAACCCGTTCCCTGTCTCTGTGTGTGTGTGTGTGTGTGTGTGCGTATGCGTGTCAAGGGTTGCGTTGATTATTTTATGGCCATGTGGAAAACTACAGGAAATGTCCGAAAAGCGAACGGGGTACGGCGTCTGGGCGACTGCTGAGTCGATATGTTTTCCACCGAAAAACATTTCACATTTTCCATTTCACATTTTTACGGCATTCTCAAGTGGCTGGCAACAATGCAACAACAACAACAACAACAACAACAACGCAACAGATGAGGCTGAAGAGGCCAAGTCGCATGGAACTGCTAACTTGGCGCATGGCTGTAAAGCAATTAAACAATGCAGCGAAACGGCCAAGACACGCACACACATCGAGTGAAATATCCATTTGGGAAAACGGCAAGAACGGACAATCGAACAACGGGACCGGGGACATGGCAAACCGAGAGAGAACTCTCGCGGGTCATGGGACAAATAGACATAGAAATGCGCACGGCAACGTGCCGAAAACATTTGTCAGGCGCCGCGGCGCCTTGCGCAACAGTGTTGGAAAATCCCGAGTGTCCGCAATCCCAGCACACTGTCTGTGGGAGGTGTCAGATGAGATGCAGCCCAACAGAACAGCGTCTGCCAAGGGAAAATCGAGGGAAACTCTAACAAATACGTTGCATATGATGTGTGCTATAAAAGGAGGTTTTTCAGTCAGTTTATAGGCTAGATCAGCGGGAAAGAACCAGCGAGAAATGGGAAAATGTATTGCCATAACCCACGCTCATATAAGACGTACAATAAAGGCGGTTTTAAGTTGTTTCTAACAGTGATTTCTTTGTTTGATTCGCTTAGAGACACGAGGCCATCACATGTCCAGAGTCTGCCTTATAATGGTCTAAACTTGTTTTGCCTTCATATATGACTTTTATTTGTGTGGTCTTTATCTTAACTTTTCAAAAGCTTTAATACTCTCTGAAGTTGGGTAAGTAACCCCATAATCAAGTCTACACTCTTCTTTTTGGACGTTTACTGTAACTAAACAGGGATAGGCGGGATGCAGGTGTGTGTCTGGGTTTCCTCTTTGAAGAAAGCTCCGAAAAAAAATACCTATTAAGTTGAGGCACAAGCGCTAGAGAGATAATTGCAAATTACCCCCTACTACGTACACCTAACTCACCTAATGGGAAACTAATGAAGAACTTGAAGAAAAACAAGTTTCTCTTTTGTTTGTTGTTTCTTCAGTCTCGCTGAAGAACTAAGGAACTGACAAGTTTAGCGCCGAAAGTAACCGAACAAAAAGAAATAAATTTCTTATCGAGGATGAGGAAAGAAAGAAGAACTCTTTAAACATGTACAGAAAGAGACAAAGATAGAGTGAGAGAGAGAGAGACGCATCTCTTTGGGTAAACATAAATCTTGCAGCTGAAGTTGATGCGATAAGCTTGGAGTACTCTGTGTGCTCCGAGTACGTGTGTGCTTAGTACACTTCATGGCGTAATCTTCATCAGCTATGCCGTTATTTGTTTTGGGTGCGTCTCGATTACACAGAGATCCGTGCGTGCTGGTTCTACCTGCCCCGCTCGGTGCTCTGTGCACCTGTTTACCCAACGCAACCGCTTATCGCCCTCGAGCAAACACTTACCTTAGCAAATAGTCTCCATGGGTATCTTGGTCGTCGTTGCGGTGACAACGACCGGATCGACGTCTTCACTTGCTGCTCCCATTCCCGTTCCCGTTCCCGCGGCCGCGACCGCTGCTGTTGCTGTAGCTGGAGGCGGTGGACTCGTCGCTGTGCTTGTGGTCACATTCATCGAGGTGTTCTGCGTGAACTCGGTGCCACATCCCGCCATCGAGGGCAAACCCTGCGAGCTGGACGAGTGCTGCACGCCATTGGTGGTGTTGGTGATGTCGTGTCGCAATCGCGGGCAACAGATTCGCTTGCAGGCGGTCCACACCTGCGGCTGACAGCCGACCACAATGAAGATGAAGACACCTTGCAGTGCATTAATCAGATCCGTGAGTAACCAAGCATCATGAGGACCACCGACTAGCCACGATATAATGTCCCATATCCAGGTGACGCCCATAACTACGACCAGCTTGAGGCAGACTCGGCCCAAGGCGGATTTCTCCGATGTCGACTTGACGTCGTCGCGCTTCCACAGGCCACAGGTCAGCTGATGTGTGGTCGATATGAAGAGCATGATGTTGGCGCACAGCAGCAATCCGATGGGACCGTAGAAATAGGCGAATATGGCCAGCGAATGATTGTCGAACCAACAGAAGGTTTGTCCGAAACCAGGACGTAACAGCGAAGTTTCCGACTCGGGCAATTGATCCATGCACGCCGCAATTGCGCAGATCAGCAGCGGCACACCCCATGCATAGGCCGAGTAGAGACGCAGACGCAGTAGCTCCTGATTGCGTTCCAACGAGCTAGGACGAAAGTCACGGAATGTCCACCAGATGTTCACACACATCGTATTCAGCCAGAAGAAGGCGGAGAGAAAGAAGAATTGCATGCCAGTGGCCAGTAGGTGGCAGCTAATCGAGCCCGGTACCAGCGATGTGTTTAGCTCCTCAATGGCCAGCAGAATCTTGCCGAGCAGCAGACAAAACACATAGTAGATCTGGCAACGCCAGTGTAGTGCATGATGCACCGCGGGCAACATGTAACCCGCAACCAGAGTGGCGGCCAGAAAGACAATCGATATGAGTATGCCCACATCGAGCACGGCCTTCTGTAGACTACCCTCATCGTAGCCGGCGTGCACACTGCCAGCATCGTGGGCAAAATGCTGCGAACATGCAATGATTTTCACTTCACCCGCTCGCTCGGTGTGCTCCAGACAGTATTGGGATCTGCTGAGATTCGTGTGTGCCAGCTGTAGTGCTCCCGTGCTGCGATTCAATGTTGCCTCGTGCCAATCTCCAGCAATGGCATAGCCACCCGGGCCGGCGCCACTGTCGTTGCCCGTGGCAAGACATTCGGGCAGGCCGTAGATGGTTTGATAGCTGCCCGGGAGTAGTTTCGGTGCCAATTGCAATTGACCATCGGAGTCTGCCGGTGTCTGCAGGATGCAGCTCTTGGAGTTGCTGTCGTAGCTGGCCCACTTACCGCAGCATTTACGTATGCGCAGTGGGATTGAGGTTTCAGCTGGCCGCCCCAGTCCCTGTCCCTGTCCCTGCCCCTGCTGTTGCTGCAGTTCGTCGCCAGGCATGCGCTCCCTGTTCGCAGGTGGCAACTCTGATTTTAAGCAAACCAACACCACTTGATGATCCACACAATATTTATCGGGTTCGACCAGTATGCCGCGCTCTCGCAACGACATGGTGCCGTTGGGAAAGAGCAACACGTTCGCTTGCAGACTACTAAATAGCTCCATTTGCTCGTCCGGGCAATTGGGACGCACATTCGGTTGGAATTTCATAAAGCGTGGCTTCTCACCGATTGGCTCGAAGAAACGCAGCTGCTGCACAAGGAATACAAAGGGCACCCACATTTCCGTTACGCCGGTCATGCAGGCTCGAGTTGTGCTATTGAGAAAATCACCCTGGTGGCAACACTTCTTCAGTAATACACGTGGCGGTGGGGGACGACCAGTGGCAGCACTGGTTGTAAGTGTTGTTGTCGCAGTTGTGGCTGCACTTGCTGCTCCTGGCAACTCTGTCGCCGTCTCGCTGTCAATGCGCTGCGCCGCAAGCTGCAGCAAAAGCAGCATTAGCCAAAAGTTTCGCATTGTTATTGTTTTGCTTTGCATTTGTACCGTTATTTTTGCAGCTGCTACGTTTCGTCTCTCTTTATTCACTTTTGTTGTTGTTGAGCAGGCAATTTAATTATTCGCACTTGTTTTGTTTCCTCTCCTTATGACCTGCTTCCTTCGTTTGCTCAACACACACACACACACACACACAAAGCACGAGTATCTTTATATCTTATTTCCTTCGTCTAATTTTCTTGGCTCCCTCCTGCTCTCGCTCTCTCTCTCTCTCTCGCAGCGCTCTCTCTTGTTTGGCTTCTTGTGTTTGTGTGTGTTGTTGTTATTGTATGCTCACGTTTGCAGGCGCTTGTTGTCAATTATGTTGAAATACAAATGCTGCGCGCTCTCTTTCTCTCTCTCTCGCTCGTTGCTTTTCGCTGCTCTCAGCTATTTCTTATTGTTGTTGTTGCTTTTGCTGTTCGTATTGCATTGTTTGGCACTAGTTGTCACCCCGCCCCCTGCCGCATTTGTCGCTACCGTTGTTGTCTTCAACGTCGTCGTCGTCGTCGTCAAGCACGCATGATCTTTTCTCTGCTTCTTTTCAGCTCTATTCGCTTCTTCGTCTTCGTCTTCGCCTTCGACTGCGTCTGCGTTTGCGTCTCACAATTGTATTTTGTTGTTATTGTTGTTGTATTTCGTTTCGTTTCGGTTCTCAAGCGTAGCAGAAAATTGCTTTTCACTTTTCTTCTCCTTCACTATTCAATGCCGTTTTGCTACTTTTGTTTATGCATTTCAATTCCAGTCAATATGCTGCACTTTGTTGAGTTTGAAAATTTAAAAAAAAAAATGTAAATAATATAAAACGCCTCACACAAGAAATACACTTTGCGTAAATTTGAACGGGAGTTAAAATTGAATTTCAAGCGCGTCGGAAAAATAATTAAAACGACTGGAAAAGAACGAACGCCGAGCTGCACGCCTGCAACAGACGAATACGAGAAACCGACTGCCGTATGTTAATTTAACATTGATTGATGTTGGCGTCAAATATCGTGCTTCCCTGTTACTGCGCGACGAGTCACAGTTGTATTTGCTGTTTCTATCGATGTGCACTATCGATAGGGCGACATACGATTGCTTTGGCATTTTCCAGCATTGTTTTTCGCGTGCTGCCAGACTACGCGAATGACCAAGCGCTTTGCCAGCTGTGTGGTTGCGCGCCGGGCTAAGGTTGTTAAAGAGAATAATTGACGTGTGCTTGGCATACTTTGTGTGGTTGCGCGCCGGGCTAAGGTTGTTGAAGAGAATAATTGATGTGTGCTTGGCATACATTGTGTGGTTGCGCGCCGGACTAAGGTTGTTGAAGAGAATAATTTCTGTTTGCATGGCATACTTTGCGGCTGCGCGCAAAATGCGTCAACACTTGCGTCGGGTTTATGTCTCTGCTGTTCCCAGTATTCTTGAGTTTGCGGTGAAATAAATGAGGAATAGCAATAGAATAATGCGTATATTGAAGCATATTGCTTACAGATTTGACTTTTTCGAAAGAATTACGCATGGCAGCGAGCGCCCCCATCTTTGCACAAGAGAACTACGCGCTCAGGCAGCCGCATGGTGAGTTATGGCCGCACCTAGGCCAGTTAAGACCTCGTGGCATCAGCTAAAAAACCCAATAAATTGTCGGGAAGCGAAGAGGGAGCGAGCAGAGGGAGGCGGGAGTAGAAAGGCGGAGCGGGAGGGGTATATGTCTATTTTTGGGGTGCATTTGAGGAAAAATTAGATGGAAAATAGAAAACAAATCCATTTGATTAAAATTGTCTCTGCCGCTGCGAGCAGGGGATGGTGCGGCCTCCGGTACTGCCGCTGCCTCCGGTACTGCTGCTGCATTAAGACATCACATTGACAGGAGGAGCAGGCGAAAACCTTTGGGGGAAACGAGCGAAAATCGTTAGACAAGCGATGTGGAACGGACCTCCGAGGCCTTGGCCGGGGCGCAGGGGTAGAGGGTGCTGCTGCGCAGGAATACAGGGTGCGCTGTGGTGCTTGAAATTAGATTTTTGACTGAGCGCCGGTAGAAAATTGGCCAGTTGCAGGCGGGGATTCGTTGCGCGTCTTAGGCGAGTCGAGCCTGCTCACGTGGCCGAAAGCGAACCAAAGGGAAGGGGCGAAGCGAAAGCGAAAGGCAAATCCTGGCAAAGAGCATGTGATTTATAATGCAATAGGCAGCGGCAGGGGCAGGTCTGGAGAGGCAAAGAGTGGCGGGGGAGCAGTAGGTTGAGTGGCCAGAGGTGGGCAACGTTTTCAATGTTTATGAGCGGATTAAGTTTGCCTTAACCGAATTCCATTTGAATTTAATGAGCAGAAGAGTGTATAGAGAGAGGGAGAGAGAGGAGAGGGGCAGTGGGTTGGAGGGAGAAGAGAAGGGGAGAGGGAGAGGGGGTAGGCAGAGCGAGAGACAGCGACAATCGTCGCGTCGCATGTTAATTGAAATATGTCGCCGCGACATTTCATACACATTTAACAATCCATCAGGCCGCTCCCGCCAGCCACACCGCTGCCCCACCCCGCGCTCCTCCCTCTGGCTGTGCAGCCACTTAACGGCACTCTAGTTGCGCGGCAGCCGCGTCTAATTTATGCCGCAGCCTCCGTCGTCGCACTCGCCTCACTCGCCTCGTCTTCAATTAGTCGCCCGGCAACTGCAGCAGCGCGCAACTGCAACGCTGGCCCCGAGGGACGCAGCAGCGGCGGCAGCGACGGCAGCGGCATCTCCGCTTACACATCTCCTCCCTCCCTTCCCGCCGTCCTTCCTTTCCCCTGCCTTGAATCAGAAATCAAACTATTCGTCTAGCATTACGCGATACTTAGGCAGCGTCTTATTTATGCGCCTGTCAGCGCCTCTCAGCTGCCCCGAAATGCGAAAAAAACGAGGGTATTAATAGGCGGTGCCGCTGGCAGTGCAGCGCCGACGCAGCAGATACCCTGTAGAAGGGAATCTCATGATATTCGCTTAGTTGCGGCTGCGGTTGCGGCTGTCAGTGCGCTTGGAAGTTTCCGTTGTGCAAATGCTATAAAGTTGCTATAAAATAACTATAAAATCATTATATTTGGATAAGTAATGAAATAAGCCTATAATAAAACGAACTGTGCTTAGCTAGGCTTACTCGGTTCTTCATAACGAGAGCTTACTGTGCTGCAAACAAATATTTTCTATACGCATAGCGATTGTTAGAAATGCAATCAGCTTGCCCTCTGTTACAAACAGCCTCTGCGAGCCAGTATACCCAGCTGTCAGACACGAGGGTATTACAGGCTGTGTGGCGGGAGTAGGGTGGCAATAGAGAGGGGGGGGGAGGCGTTAGGGGGCGCCTTTCAATGGCATTTTGTTAATTGAAACCTGTTGTAAATCACAAATCAAATCGCAGCAGGCCGCAGTCGTTGCTGGCGTCACTTGTCCCAACAGCAGCAACAGTTGCAACTGCAACGGCAACAACTGCTGCAGATGTCGTCAGTTTTTCATAATTTAAAAGCTTCGCGTAGGCGGCCGCAACATGTTGCGGTTCATTTGTGACGCGATCGTAAAGTTTTTCCACTTTTTCCCAGCACAATTTTCCAATGAGTTTTCACAAACGAAACCCGACAAGAAACGTTGCTCGATCGTAAAATCATTTTCAGCGACATGAACATGTCCCGCATTGGGAACGACGATCAAGGTAGCGAAAAGTCGATGGAATGAGATTGGAGCTAGGAAGCGGGCTAACCCAACGGAGCACGAACTCAGAGAAGGTCTGGCCTGGATGTGACAAGCAAGTTGTAGCTAAAATGTGTAGGATACTGTTCATTGTAGAGCTGCAATGGCAGCTGAATACCCTGTAAGTGAGCGCTAACAAGGGGATAAACACTTTGCAATACGAAGTCAGCGAAGAACTGGTTTCGATTTGTAGAAACAGTTTTCTCAAGCTCGAAGAGAAGTCGTACCCATATCGCGTATTTCTGCGTTTGCAAGGCCGGCTAGATACCCTGCAATTATCCATGTAAGTCCATGCTACTGCTTGCAAGTCTCTCCTGCCCTCAGCCTCGCCATTGTCTAGCGATGTCATCATCGATCACAATACTCGAAATGAAATCAGACAACTGTAAACTAATGACATTTGGTAGTGCCGCCCCCGCTCCCCGCCCTTGCCGCAGCCTCGCCCCCTCCCCGTGCCACTAGTGCCCGCTGTTTCCGATCCTTGCGGGCTGCTGCGGGCACTCGAGTGTCGCGAGTGTGTGTGTGTGTAAGCTGTATGTGCTCTGTGGTCTCTGGAGCGCGTGGTGCAACCCTCTGCGAGGGTTGATCCTGCGCCCGATGTGCCTTGCCTCATTTGTTTGTTTTGAGTGCGTCGCTTGCTGTCCAAATATGCGGCAGCTTGTAACAATTACCAAATGACACCCTCGACACAATCGACAATCGACGGCAGCGAGTCCTAGCCCGGTCCAGGCTGGGGCGGATGCTGCGACAAATGCGCAAAAATTCACTTGTCGCTAAATCAATGGGAATCTGTTTGCCATTAGTTGTTGTTGTTGTTGTTGTTGATGTCGCAAATGAAGTAATCAAGCGAAGTCGAGTTAAAACTCAGTTAGAGGGCAAAATTTATGAGCTGGAAGTGTCTTTCGCTGCGTAACATTTGGCAGGGTCCTGCCAACAGATGTGGGGTTGGGTATAGTTACAGGAGTTGAACGAGAAGACAGCGGGTTGGGCAGGCACTGAGACTAACGCAGGACTAGGAGGAGGTCACTATCTCATATTAGAGCAGCTAACTTCCAGGCTTACCTATGTCTCCAACCAAGACCTTCAAGACGCTTCCTGCCATCGGTTTCGCTCAGTCTCGTCTAGTCCCGCCATGGCACTTGAAACGTTCAAGGGTTGCGAGTCTACGTAGAAGCTAGCTAACATTCTAGGCGCGATCCTTGCCCTGCTGGTTAATCGAATACCCCTCGGGTACGCCTGGCTTGTCTTACCCCCGCAGAACACTCGACCATACCGACAATTCCCAGACAACTAATTTATGTAGACTGTCTGTCGCATATTTCCTACGTCCAGAGTTGTCGCCTAATAGTCAGCTGCAGGCCGGCGACAACCCCGTAGGATGTCAGGAAGCCTGGAGGGGGCGGGGGGGATTGGTTGGAGACATAATTCCGAAAGCACTTAACCCATAAAAGTGAAATAATTCTATGAAATAACAAACGCACTTAACAAATTACAGATGTGAAAATTTCATTTCGAGGGTCCCAAACCAACAACAACAACGACAACGACAACCACGACGGGAAGAGCAACCCGTGAAGGAGGAAAAAAGTAACCCAGTTGCCCGTGGGGAACTGCGAGCGACCCTGCCGACGCTGGCGACGGCGACGGCGGCATTCCGCTCTGCCACACTCTGCATTCCACAAATTAGAAAATGATTAATGGACTCAACCGGTTGCACAGAGTCGATCTCATCCCAGCTACCTCCCCCAAGCCGCTGCCTCTACCGCCTCCTCCTCCTGGGCAGCAACTGGTACGGCAGTTGGTCTGCGTCTGGCACACTTCGGCATAAAATAGCACTCAGGAGACCGGGGAGACGGGGGCGCCCTCAACGTGGCGGGCGCATCCTTGCAGCTCATCCTGCTCGGGAGTTGCGTTAAAATCACTCTTCCGTTGCGGCACAGCAACCCCCAGGAGAAGGCAGCTACCGGCTCGCTCGCTCGCCCGCTCCTCCTCCTCCTCCTCGCCCCCCGGCGTTGATGATGCTCGCAATCCGATGCCAGCCCATTCCATTTGGTTCCGTTCCAGGCTGATCCCTTGCCGGGGGTGTGTTTGTTGTCATTTATTGGTGTTGTTTGCTTCCTTCCCGTGTTGCTTGTTCTATCTGCGTGCCTTGTGTGATTTTTCTGGGGTCACGCTTTGCCCTTTTGATCGCACTCCCCGCACACCCTGTGTCCCGCCTGCCTCCTCGACCATGAATCAAATTACACTTTAAATCCTTGATTTTAATCTGAAGGGGCTGACAAATGGATTTTTATGTCAATTTTTCCCAAATTACGACTCTTCCCGTTCCTGCTCATACTCCGCGAGCACTTCATCTCCTGCGGCGCGACGACAACGACGACGACGACGACGCGCCGCTCGAAATGGGCAGCAAAGCAATTGAATTTTGCATTTTGACACAACGCAAACATTGCGCCAGTTGCGAGGGTTGACCCGAGCCCGGGTTGCGGGGAAACTGGTACTCGGCAGGAAGGAAACAATCAGTGGGCGCTGAGGCGGGCGAGGAGAGTGTGCGGCCTGGGCGGCTTTTTAATCTCTGATTAGATGGCTGAAACTGTTGACGCTGATGAGGTTGCGCATTTCTGACACTTTCGGCGGCAAAGGGTAGCCCTGGAGAGCGGTACAGTGGGAATAGGGGGGAGGGGGTAGGGTGATGTAGCGGCTGCTTAATTAGTGTCAAAAGTAACCTGTCTTCAACCTGTTTGCAGACGCGAAATGCGCGCAGTTGACAGACTTTGTGGAGTACTGGAAGTAGGCGTACTAGCTGCGGGTGTTCCCAGTATTGGTTTGTGCTCAGCGAACTTCATTAGTTTCCCGACTATGACTGTGAGCCTCAATTTGATTAATACTCGCGATCGTAGCTCAGTTGGGATGTTCTTCAAATTGTACCTAGAGCACGGTTTACTGTCTATGGGAAGCCCAATAAAAATTCGTTGCTTTTTCGTTGGGAATCGGTCGATTTAATTGGCGATTCCTGTCGCAAGTAAACTATAAATGCAATAACAATAACACTAACAATAATAACATTAATAACGAAACACAAACAGCAACAAACACGACAACAACGACAACAACGACAGCGACAAAGCAAGCAACAACAATAAAAATATTTCAATGTCGCCGCGGGACATTTTTGTTGCCATGTTAACGCTTGCTTTTTGTTTACATTTGGATAATTGCGGGCGAGGGCAGCGAGAGGGGGAGCGAGAGAGAGAGAGAGCGAGACGGGTAGAGCACAGAGTGCATATAGCATACATTATAATAATAATAATAACAATAATATACAAAGAGGAGCCGAGACAAAGCGGAGGCCAGAAACCATAGAAGGCGCAGCGAGACAAAGCGAATTTCGCGGTATTTTCACGCTTGATGCAATCCACGGCTAAGGCTAAAGCGACGATAATAAGGCGGCAGCATGATGGACTCAGTTCTACCCTGTAGCAAGCAGCACCAGCTATAGTGCCATGCGTATTATCAATGGGAGTGTCTCAAGCAGTACAACCTGCTCTCTACAGGGTATGCACACCAGGTTCGGGGATCTGGCGTCGCTTTCGGCAAGTGGCCGCCGGCGGCTGCTGCATTTCTCATTCCTTCTTTAGTCTTTTTTTTGTTGGTTTTCGATTCTGGTTTCGGTTTTGGATTTCATTCAGCGGAATCAAAAATAAAAAAGAAAGAAACGAAGAAGAAAGAGCTGAAAACGGATTAAAATGATAACGCGCGTTGGGTTCATTCAGCTCGCGCAGCGTTTTGGCTTTTGTTTCGGCGCTGCTTTTCATAGGAAACGCCAGAAGAAACGGTAGGATCTGTCTTAAGCACCCCTCCCCCCCCACGCTTTTCACGCTTCAATTTGTTGCGATCGGAGAGCGGGAGAGAGAGAGAGAGGGAGTGCGATCTAAGCTGATCCCGTAAAAAAAAGAGTTTAGCTTGTTTTCTTTGGCGTTTTTTTTTTTTCATGCTGTTTATCGCTAGTTAAGCCCGCCGATTGGCAGCCAAAGTTTTTAACGATCTTCGAATCGCTTCGCTCCGCTGCGCTTCGGATCGGAGAACAACTTCATTTCGCCGCAGCTTTTATGGCTCGTTTTATGGCTTCATCTTGGGTGTTGCCCCTGCACGATCGCCAGCATCTTTTTATGGCGCGCGTAATTAAATCTTTATGGCTAACAACGGGCGCTCCCCTACGACGCCTCCGCCTCTGCTCTTGCCTCTCTCTCCCACCCGCCCCACCGTCCAACCCAACCCGAGCGGGGGCACGGCGCCAATGGCAACGTGAGTAAAGACAAAAGTTATCGATTGTTTGTCACGCTTAATCGCTTGAGATTTTCGCTGCTTAACTGCAGTAGGGTAGGGGGCAGGGATACAGGGGGAGAGGGGGAGAGCGAGAGAGAACGAGAGAGTGAGCGAGAGAGAGAGAGAGAGCGCGAGCGAAGCACCATAGAAATCTGCATAAATCAACGTGAAATTGGGCCGATTTCATGAAATCGACCTCGTCCAGCTCTAATTGACCGACAGGCGGAGGGCGTGGCTAAAATGTCAATAGGGGCGGCGCCAGCTAATCAGCTGACGGTACTCATAATTCTCGAGTTCGAATGGGGGACGAATGAGACTTGCATGATAAATGACTCTCGCCGGCGCGCGTGCCCCGCTGCCAGTTGACCCGGTGGCTACCTGGTCGAGTCCCGGCTACCTCAGCTACCTGTCTTCCTGATCCAACCAGGTGCTATTTTGATATATGAACAGTTCGGGACGCAGCAATTAGCCCGACTGCATCTCTTCAGCCGCAGATCGGCCGCGAATCAATTGTGAATGGAATGGATATTAGCACGCATTAGTCGCTAATGAACCGACCCCCGCGCCCGCGCCCGCGCCCGCCCCCACCCCCGCCTCCCCACACTGCTCATTTCCGCTTTTAATTATTGCAACGTCTCGCAATGTTGCAACGTCGCGACGTCGTTGCAATGTGCAGCATGACATGCAACCAAATTGCTGGCAATAAATTTCGCACATTTCACTGCAGCGCCGCGCAAAAAACCCAGCACATGTGAGGGGTCAAGGGCAACGAAGGGGTCGACTGGCAGATACTACGCAGCAGATGCGACATTTTCATTACTTAAACTTCTGCAATTTTCCTTTATTTGAACAAAACTCATCACAAATGTCTTTGTTTATTGGAATCGTGTCTCTTACTAAAGTTTCACAAAGAAAATTTAGATATAGTCCAGCTATATAAAGAAGCTAGCCAAGTATTCATTAATTTATATATTATTTATAATTTAATTGGAGATATTTACCCAATAATTCTTGACTTTATCTTCTGTGGTTTCATTTTGTTTTATTTCTCTACATCTGTCTTTGTTTACAGCAATCGTGTCTCTTACTAAAGTTTCATAGATAAAGTCCAGCTATATAAAGAAATCAGCCAAGTATTCATCCATCTATATATTATTTATAATTTAATTCGAGCTATTTACCCAAAGATTAATTACTTTAACTTCTGTAGTTTTCCTTTATTTAAATAAATCTCTCTACGTCCGTCTTTGTTTATTGGAATCGTGTCTCTAACTAAAGTTTTATAAGGAAAATATGTATATAAATTCCAGCTATATAAAGAAGCTAACCAAGTATTCATCAATCTAAATATTATTTATTATTTGTTGAACTATTTACCCAATAAATTCTTTATGAAATTCCATCAGTAATTGCAACTGGCTTAAACTGCGCAAATTACCCCAAGTATATTCAACTTGTTCAAACGATTAGCAAGCTGCACAAGAATATATATAGTATATATGCATGCTAGCCAAGCAATCGACCCCTTTGCTGCTTGAGCATGTGCGAGGTACAATCAGAAATGAATTAAAGCACTTTTAATGCCGCTCAAATTAGCTACAGAGTTGCCACTTTACAATAATTACGAGCAAGACAGATCTGCACAGGCTGGGAGAGAGAGAGAGAGGGAGGGAGAGAGAGGGAGAGGGAGATACAGCGGGAGCAAGCGAGTAAGACATTCAAGTGATAGGTCTATTGAAAGCTGCGTGTTCTCAGCTGCAAATTCGCCATAGAGCGAATTGGAAAAGCGCAGTCGATGCAGGCACGAAATGATATACTCTATAGGGCACACAAAAATAAAGGGTATATGTACTAAGCTTATGCAATACTGGATGGCTCTAAGAACTCTATAATTTTGTTGTGGAAAGCACAAAACGCCAAACTGCGGCAAAAATGGGAACACTCCGCGGAACAGAGAACAGCGAACCGAGTGCGGGCTGCAAGGCAAGTGACAGTCAAAAGCGGTGCGAGCGAGACAGACGCGTTACACGCGGGTGCGAGCGAGATGGAGAAGGTGCATAGGCAGTAGCTGCATTGCTGGAATGCAGCTGCAATTGGCGGAGCAACAAATTGCTGGAATAATTACGCACACATTGACAGCAACAGATTGAAATGTTGCCAGATCGCAGCGACTGACTGACAGAATGTGCGACTGGCTGGCCGAGGGAGGGAGAGAGAGAGGGAGAGAGAGCGAGCGAGCGAGCGAGCGAGAGAGACAAACATGCGGCTGGCCACTTGGCTTGTTCATTGATGAACGTGAGGTGTCAAGCAAATTGACTGCCTCGGCCGGAGCGATGGCACAGAGGCGTCGCCAAACAGGGTGCTCGCCTACCCCCCCCACTGGCCGCGCCACTGGGCTGTGTGGCATGCGTGGCAAGCGTTGCGGCAGCCTGGCTGGAATTCGCTGTTTACGTGAATTACGCTCAAATTACAACACGCCAATCGGGCGAGCGGCGGCAGCAGGACAGACAAGGACAGCGACAGCGGCGAGCTGAAAAAAGCAACGCGGCAAACTGAAAATAGCAGCGACGCAATGAGAATGCAACGCAAATTAAAATTGTTCGCAAAACGTTGCGATGCGTAGCTGGGCAGGGGGGAGGGGGGGGAGCGGGGCAACACAGAGGGGCAGCTAACGCAGACAGACAAGGAGCGAGAGCGAGCGAGACAGCACGACTCGCACAGTGGTTGTTGCGCTCGTTAGGCGATAACTTTATGCGGCATTAAATTTTATGCGGCCATAAAACAAACAAATTCGCCTCGAACACACACTCGCTGCGAACATTACGGCGACTAAACACGACACGCAACAACAGCAACAACAACAACAATAACAATGCCATCGATTGGCAGCCCGGAATGCAGTACCGCATAGCGGGTACCGCACTACCAGTAGCCGTACGAGAGCCTGATGGAACATGGAACGACGAACATGTCGCTTTACGCCCGGCTACAACTCAACTTGGCCCATTGTCTGTGCACGTGTATTGGCCATATTTGGGACTGGCTAGCCGGCCAACAGGCTGGCCGAAGGGTGCCAAAAACCGAATTGCAGGGCAAGTGCTGCGATTAAGGCGGGCAGATTGCGATTACAAGTCGTTTAACTGCAGCTAGTCGGGCCGCACTGAAACTACAATGCAGTACAAGCTGCAGCTTGGCTAGAGTGGGATGGGATTGGGTAGGGTTGGGTAGGGCAGCAGGGCAGCAGGGTGTTCAGTTACCGTTCCCTGCTTGTTTTCTAATCACGTGTCAAATCTGTAGGAAATTTTGATGGTAACTCAAAACCGAAGCTCAAATTCGAGCAAAGGCAATCGCAAATTACGATAAGCGAGCGCGTACGACAGGAGGGTAGTGCCAGGTAGTGCGTCCTGCTCCTGCTCCAGCTCCTGCGCCTGCTCCAGCCTGGCATTGAGCAGAGTCAGTGAGGCTCATGTAAACTGATTAACAAGCCCGATAAGCGACGTGCCTCACAACAATTGAAGAGCCGCAACTCGCATTTGCCACTTTTTTTTTTTTCATTCTCTTCATTCTCCGCTTTTGATGCTGCCACGGCAGCCGACGCATTCACAATGGTCCATTGTGAACGCCCCGGTCGCACGCCCTGCCTCGCCAGTTGTTGTTGCTGCCTCCTGTTGCCTTTATGCCGGCATTCGGCCGGGGCGTGCTGTTGTTATTGCCACAGCTGTTCTAATAGTCGACACAATGCCCCCGACCAAAACTGAACAATAGCTCAAGGTACTCAAGATGCCGTTCCGTGTAGTTTCGATTCCGTTCGAAAACCCCTGAGCTTCGAAACTCTGCTAATAGGTTGCTTATAGAGATATTAAGGCTGCTGTTCGTGGACTAGGTTAGTGCATGATTAGCATACGGCGGGCAGGACTTGGGGAACTCTTAGGTCGTTCAGTCGGAAACTATTATTGGCAGTAAAGCATGGGGTTCTAATACGTACGGAGCGATTGCAACCCAACGTAGTACTACTCCCCATACCAATGTCAACATGTTTGCCCTTTCATTAACCTCATCTGTTTTCGAACCTTTTCAGGTTTCAATTAACTTCGGAGCACGACGGGAAGACTTAATAGACCCACGCGCTAACCCCCGTCGTTGGCGACATAGCCGAGCTCTCGTCGGGAGGCATTCGTAAATTGATAAGCTGCACCTGCAGCAGACTCGGCGCACAACGGGAGCGAGTCCAGGGCAGGTACTACTCGGACTGCTCGAAGAGCATAACAAAGCATCTAAGAAATGATGTGGCAAGTTAATTTCCCGATGCTTCGTAACAATGGATTAATGGCACTCGATTCACAATGTTGTCGTTCCCGAGAAGCGTGAACGAGGCCCTAACGGGGCTACCGGCAGTGCCTCAACCAGTCATTACACACTCGCGCTCGCTCCCACTCGCCGGGGTAACGTCTCGGAGTAGGGTCTAGCCGCTGAGCTCGGCGGGTTACCCTAGAGCCGATTAATGAGCGCGACAACCATGCGACATTTGTGGCTTTTCAAACGATGATTTATGCGAGTGTTCATTAAGTTCATTAAAAGTGAAAGGATGCCTGGCGATTTGTCGATCAGGCGATCAAACGATTGGATCCCCTCGTCTCCGCTCGTCGCCGGGCGACTTCGGCAGGTGGTTCGCCTGCACGACTGCACGATCTCGCGCTGGCCCGCTCGCTTGTTTATTTGTTTGTGAGTTTTCCAAATGAGCCGTAACCAATAAATGTTTACGACCCTGTGGTTCGGAGGCTCACAGATGTGGGACCAGGTAGGGGCGGGAACCGCGGCATTGAGGCCACGCCTACGGTTGCCCAGTGAGCTCAATAAAACTAATTTTGAATAAACATTAAAATGACACATTGTCTGTTGGTTTAGACCAAGTTTGAGGTTGAAGATCGCTTCAGAGATCATAATCAACATCATCATCATACGATCGTATCAATATAATCGATGGATCGACAACTCTTGCGCCAGGCGCCGCTCGTTGTCGCTGCGCTTATCAATGGTTTACGGTGGGTCATCAGTGGGACAACCTGCTGAGTTTCAGGCCAAACAAGAAGAAAGCAACTGCCACAACAACAACAACCGAGACGAAGCCAATAATAATGGGCACACAAAACGAGCTGACAAAAGGCAGTCGTGCTTGAGCAGGCGGCAGCGAACTGGGTAATACCCTATAGCAGGGGGAAGATCATTTTGGAACCCATTGAAATTAAGCTAGCACATAAAGGGGTTATTCAACTACTTCAAGTACTTCGAACAATCGAAACGCCTGGGCAGATCTTCTAAGATAGAGCATGTCTAGCAAGATCTTATAAGCTGCAAAACATCTAGGCAGATCTCAGATTTTCTTCATCCCCATATATTTTCATTCAGTTATACGACATTTGAAATGCTGATGATTTCCTTATAAAATAATCGATCTTTTCGAGTGTTTCGAATAGCCGATCGTGATCGCAGCAGCTGTACGTAACCCTACTGGATCTTGATACTGTCAAGCCTCGAATTCCCCAGCTACATTCTTAGCGTAATTGATATTTGGCTTAGCCATACTCCTCCACCTTCCCCCAACCCACGATCCGATATCAGGTATGGATCGCAGAGTGCGATCAGGCTGTGACAGGTTCCCTCCCTCCCCCCACACCCCCGCTCGGGGGCGCATTAATCATGCGCTCGGTGCGGTGACAGTTTTCCATTTTCTGGGCCTATCGCTGGCGAACGATCAAGCGCGATCGAGCAGGTAGCTGACTCAGCTGCAGCAGCGGCCGTGACGTCACAGCTGATGGCATTTTAATTATTGCGCCCCCTTCGAGACGATGATGACGATGATGATGATGATGATGAAACGATCGACGTTTATCAGAGCAAACAAGAGATGCGCTCGCTCTATCTCGCACTCTTCGTCTCCCTCTCTCTCTGTCCTGCTCTGGCTCTGGCAAATAGCTGCAAGGCGTGAAATCTGCACGTTGGTGGGTCCTGTGGGGCAGGATGCCGGGCGGGCGTACAGCTGGTGCGGGGGGGCGGGGCGGGCAGGCAGGTGAATAAACTGCGCTGCAACTGTCCGCCCTTTCTTAAAAAACACTTTGTGCATGCTATAATTATGCTGATCTTGCTATTTGTTTTGCTGCGCGCACAGTGGAACCGGAGTGCCGAAATCAGAGCTGGACTCGGGGCGGGCTTTTCTATTTGCTATGTTCGGCTTTTCGTTCCACTGTCTTGCGTTGCGGACTCTTGTTGAGCCTCGGCCCGCACGCAACACATTTCACTTATTATTTATGAGGCGTGCGCTGTGGGCGTGGCTCGCTTGTTGATCGGCGCTACGGCACACCGTAAGCCAGCAGTTTACCTGCCCCGGACACCGACACCGAGAGCGGAGAGCGGAGAGCGGAACGCGGAGAGGGAAGAACGGCAATGGGGACGTTTTCAATCAACGTGGTTCACCTCGCTCGCTCGTCCACTTGTCCGCTTGGCATGCCAGGCGAAGACAAGCGGGGACCACCCTTTTAATGAAGCCCTAATTACAGTGTTTATAACAAAAGGTGATTACCAAAGCAAACCAACAACAACAACAACAACAACAACAACGGGAGAGCAACACCGCAGCAATCGAAGCAACCAGGCAACCGGCCAAACCTCAGATCATTCTCGGTTGAGGTCCGGGCGGGCCCTGGACACATCAACAGCTCTTTAGGACAGGCGAACAGGCCGGACCAGGCGAGCAGGCGACTGTCGCCGACCCTCCTGCTCCTACTCGTGCAACTGCCTCGCCTCCTCCCGCCTTCCAACTGCGCCTTAGGGGCAAGTGCCTTGATCGCAGCACGAAAGTCTCGAACATAGGTTCTGCTTCACTCAGTTCGGTTTCAATACGTTGATACCCTGTACGAGCGTGGAGCAGAGCAGGTATAAAGGTGGCTAGTTTCCCAGCTCGATTCCCGATTCTTTGAAGTTCTGGAAAGTTATTCAATTGATTATTTAAGGTCCTTTACTAATTGATTTGATAGAAAGAGTTCACTTGAAATTGTGCTGCCGCTTCACACGGCATATCTGCAGGTCGATCATACCCGACTATCGATTGTTTTTATATGCCAGTACCGTCTTTGTCTCCGTCTCAGTCATCGTCACATTATTTATAACTTTTCATGTTTAAATTCGTAATTTTGGGGCGCAATGCAGCCGCCCGGTTTTCGCTTCGGACCGTACGCTCCACACGCTTGCCCCGTGCCTGCCTGCCCCGGTAGGGTCGCACATCGCCCAGCCAACTGGCACGGACGAGCGGACGAACGGACGAGCGGACACGCCGCATGGCGCTCGTGACTTGTGAATATTGATTTTAATCGAAATTGCTCTAAATTGCTTGTTTTTCATGTGTTTCGGGTACGCAATTTAAGACACTTTTGCCGTGAAGAGGCGCTCCAGCTGGGAACGTTTAGGGCCGAGAAACTGGCGATAACGAGAAACGGAAGAAGTCAAAAATTACATTGCATTTTTGCTGATATTTCGAACAACTATGCGGGCCTAGAAGATCTCTAAACCTACCTGAATAGGAACAAGCACGCATACAATCCGGGGGCTAACCCTCTGAGAGTTCTTCGTATAATTCTGAGTAAAGATTTGCAAGCTATACTGCATGTTTTAGTTTAGAAACTAATTAGACTCTATAAACAATGCCAACTCGGCTTCGTTAGACCTTTCTATCATATCAAATGGCTTCCCTTCGGCTGCCTGCTGCCCCCCCCCCTCCCCGCGCAGCTGAACGCGCAAGTAAAACATCAATTCGATCGCAATGCTCGAAGAGACTTGAAAGGCAGCCGACCGAAGACGGCAAAGCAGACCGGGCAACTTATCATGTCCAAATTAAGCTCAATTCGAAATAAACAAGAGGACGAGCATGGAGGAGGCGACTGCGACTCCATGCCGAATCCTTTTCGGGCTGCGAGCATGCCACTATTGCAACGCTGCGATTTGCAATTCCCCCGCGTTCTGTCGATGTGCCAACTCTATTTGCATGGGGCGCGGCGGTTCTCCTCTGCGTTGGAGTCGTAATCGCACGGCAAGAAGGCAGAGATTGAGAGCGAGAGAGCGAGCGAGAGAGAGAGCGAGAGCGAGAGCGAGAGCGAGAGCGACGTCGGTACAGCTTTGGCTGCGCTGGAGCCTTTGTTTGAATTAATCGAAGTGATATTTTGCTTGTCCCGAAATAATTTATCCCAAGCAGCGAAGTGATCGCAGCCCCAAGCCGCAGCCGCAGACGAAGCTGAGCCTGAGCCTGGGCCTGGGCCTGGGCCTTTATTGGTTTTTTGCGGCGCGATCGCGGTGCTGAAATATAAATATTCCCCATATGGGATCCATTGATACATTTTGACATGAGTTGTGGCCTAAGCGCGCGTTAATAACCGCAATTTATGCGATTTTGAAGACTGCGGCGCCACGCGAAACTGAAACAGAAACTGAAGAGGAGAATCGAGCAACGCTTTGCAGTGTTGGTAAATTGATTATTATTTGTGTACCCTGTGAGAAGCGGTTGTCTAAGAAAAAGGGGTATATTAATCGGTGCAGCTGCTACAAAATATGTACCAGGCTCATTAGAAATTCCTTTATTGAAGTGTCTGTGTGAACACAAGTAGCTCAGCTATGGTAGCGTCTGTAGACACCAAATTTGGCATGAAGGTGCAGGGTAATTCGCTGCCAATCAACCAGGAGTATTCTGTTTTAGTCTTAGCTCAGAGGCACAGCAAATCGATTTCTGTTATGCGATTACTTAACCGATGAGTTCCTTTTGCACTAGTTTCAGGTTCAGTTTGAACTTCGGCTAACGTTGTCAATATTTTGATGCCACTACAGCATTTTGCACTGCATTCGGTTTGTTGTTTTTGCCGGCACGCTCGATTTCATGGCCGTTTTGCAGCTGCCTGTCGCGCGAGCCGAGTTTGTTGCCTAAGTCTTTCGTTGGCTGACTGCGTGCTGCGCTCGTCGTTGCGTGTCTCGTCTCGAGCCGACTGCATGCAGCGAGACCTTATTCACAATTAACAAGATTCGCATAAAATTACAAAACTGACATAATTCAAGATTGCAGTGCGACCCCCCTCTCTCTCTCTCTCTCTCGCTCTCTCTCTCGGCCTGCCAGCGTAATCTCATTGCAATGTTCGAACCCGTCTGGCAAATGGGCTGCTAATGGCCTAAAGTGTACTTGCCGATAATATTTAGCACATACCCATCACTTAAGGTCCTCAGACCAGTTTCAGCCGAAGATCGGGAGAGAGAGAGAGGGAGAGAGTTTTCTGGTGGCATTTGGGCGCTTTGCTTGAGCCATAAAGCCTTTGATATTATGTCTGTTGTGCAGATGAAATCAATTTACACGCATTCAATTACAAATTGTGAGCCATTTCTTGAAACAGACTGAGCGGTGGGGCCGGCGCAGGAGCTGGGGCAGGAGCAGAAGCCGAAGGAGCAGCGGATTCGGAACTGGCGACTTTTTCCAGTGAAAATCTTGTGCCATCAGTTAGGCGAGTTTACGAGGCAACTGCCAACTGCCAAGTGCCAACTGCTTGTAACGGCGCGTTTTTATGATCACCCCGCTACGTCCCCTGCCTCCTAACCCCATCCCGCCCCTTCCCCGGCTCCACACTCAACTGTCTGCGACAAGTTTTGTAGCGCTGTTAAACGTTTGCATGATTTTGATTTTGATTTTAACGATACAAGATACGAGAAGTCCCACTCGATGATGATAATCGTGATCGCGATCGTCGCAGTCGAGCTTAGGAAACCTACATACAGTGTCTGGCAGCAGAAACCTGCAGCACGTCCTAATTAGCGCCCGACCGTGGTGGCCATCAAAATAAACACTTTTTGAATACGATCGTCAGTCGCGGTCGGGCGATCGGGCGCGATCGCCATGAACGAGACCAGAAACGAGTAGATTTTGTGACATGTTTTTATGTTTAGCCCATAAATTGATCAAGTTTACAGTGGGAATTGTGTGATCTGGCGTCCAAGATTATCAGCTGGCATTCCTATGACTGACTTTGATGGATATTCGATTGATCCTTAATTGAATAACCGAATACCCTTTGGAGTGTGGTGTGGACTCGCGTTGTTTGTGTCGCTTAATCAGCTCGCATAGCACAGTCAAAGTGCTCGTCCTCTATCTCGGCTCCCTGCTTCCCCAGCTTCCCCTGCTTCCCACGGCAATAATAGCGTATTCATGTTTATGCTCGTTCCGGGCTTATCGCGGCGCCCTGACTCCACCAATGTCTTCTTTGCGAGCACATTAACATGCGGCTAATGGCTAATGGCTCATCCCTGGCACTTCTGATCCGGTCCCCGGATCGCCTGATCGCCTGATCGCCAGATCGTTCCCGGGCGAATTGAGCAAATGCAGGAAAACGTCGCTTGTCGCCGCCATAATTTAAGCACAGCTGCGATAAGACTTTCGAGTCGGCAGAGGAGTCGATCGAGGCACTGGTGGATCGGTAGATCGCTTAGCTCAGAACTGGACTGGTCTGCTGCATTTCGGAGTAATTTGCGGGCTTGCGATACGCTTGAGTTACACTTCGATCATATATTATGCAGTATAGAATATATCTTTGCTTTATAACGTGATCAATTCGTTGTCCCCGCCGTGCACCCTGCCCCTAGATTAGCCCAGCCATTATAAAGTGAGGCCTAAGTCTTCGCCCCCGGATTGTGCGTCCCGGTCGATGACAAGCGGCATTTCGCAACTGGAGTGGGGGAATTAATCAAGTGCCAAGGGGAGCAGTAGCAGAAGGCCGACAAGATTGTGGTGAGGGGGGGAGCAGAGGGTAGCGTTGCCTCTTTGCGTGGCACAAAGCCTAATGGTCATAATAAATGGATAAGGAGCTGCATTTACACAAACGCGTTGATATTTGCGCAGAGCAAACAATATATAAATTAAGGCAACTCTCGGACAGCGAGATCGGAGGATTGGAGGATGAGTTGGCTGCAGCCGGGGCGAAGACTCATTACCGCAGCAGGCGGGAGCGGGAGCGGGAGCGGGAGCTGAAGACGAAGCGAGAGCAGCAGCCCGAGGTAAACAGGAACAACAGCAACTGGCAGCAGTTGCGCAGGGGCGTGCAGTCGGGAGAAGCTGCGGGGGGGGGAGGTGGATCAGTGCAGTCTGCGCTCCTCGATGGAGGAGCATATACTTAATTTCAAGTTGTCCGCGGGAAAACTTAGGCATATTTAACCGCATGTCGCTGAATTTTATGTGTGTGTGCCTCGCGGGTGGGGGCAGCCCCGCGGTGGATCGTGGTGGATCGCGTTGCAGCTCCAAAGATTCCCAGCTCGCTCCGTACCGATTTGAATGTTCTCTGCTCTGCTGTGCGGTGTGTCTGGACGGGGGGGACGCGCGGTACGGGCGGGACAGGGGACACGTTGGACAAGCGATCGCTTGTCCAGCTCGGATCGAGCTCGATCGTTGTTGTTGTTGTTGCTGACGACGCTCACGCATATTCCGCATATGCAGACAACGCGCGACGGGATGCAGGCGCCACTTGGACACACACGCACACACACGCAGCAAGTGCGAGTGCGAGAGGGCAAGAGGGAGAGGAATAGCGAGCGAGAGAGAGAGCGGGAGAGACAGGTAAATGCTAATGCCAATGCCCTCGCTCGCACTGGAATCTGCCAGGCTGCAGCCAGCTGACCTTTGCACATGCCACGACAACAACAATAGCAACAACAGCAACAACAACAACAGCAGCAACATGTTGCTAGGCCAGGAGGTCACATGTCGCCAGTTGGCCTGCCAAAGCGCCATCCCTGGCCGCTCCGATCGTTTCTCCGCTCTGCGATCGTGTTCGTCGCAACGTCTGCGCCGCCGTCGTCGTCGTCGTCGTCGTCGTCGTTACTGCTGTCAGCGTTGCCATCATATCGTATGACAAACTCGACTGCACAGTGGAACGCAATGCGTGCTGGCAGCTCGCCGGATTATCTCGGCTCGGCCAGCTCAATCGGAAAATGATCGATGATCGTGTGCAGCGCCTGAGATGGGTTCTTATGCAAGCTGACATGCCTCTTTCTTTTCCGATTCTCTGCACTCAGCATGCTCCTACTCCCTACCTTCCCTCTCTCTCTCTCACTCTGTCTTCGTCCCTTCTCCTCGCTTACTCGCACTCGATCGCTAAGTCGAACCGAGGTGGCATTTCAGGCACTGCCCTAATTAAGCCGGGCTACCGAGCAGCCGCGATTCTTCTCTATCTCTTTACCTTTCTTCCCCCCCCTCTCTCTCTCTCTCTCCCTCTCTGACACTGTCATCACTCTGTGATTTGTCGAGTGCCCAGGAAAGGGTCGCCAGTGCCTACAATTAATTCGGAATGTGGTTTACAGTATATGTCGTATTGTACACGCATTTACTCTCTTTCTAACCTCAAAATCGAACCATCGGACTGAAACCCTGCCTGATAACTGCTTAATAGCTCTACCTTAGCATGTTCTTTCTTTTGTATCATTTCCAGCAAGAGTTTTGGCTGAGCGGGTCGATTTACAAAGTTACGAAGGCTCCCAATTTCGAAAATCTTAATAGACACGTCTGTATGAACACACAGATCTTGGCTATTATAGGAGCTAGGGTTACCATATTTGACCTGAAGGTAGCTGCTATAAATCATAGCAGAGCTGTGCATATCTCTTCAGATCTGTGTGTATATAGCTCCAGATCTGTGGTCTTTAAAAGAGAGAGAGGTTTGCTGCATAACCTCGAAATACTAATTAAATAAACAAGCTAAGTCAGGTTTAGACCGTCAGTTCTGAAAATGGGAAACCTGAGCTAACCTGCGCGTTTCCGCAGAACTGCGACTGCGACTGTGACTGCGTCTTCGACTTCGACTTGGGAGAGGGCGAAAACACAAATGAACATGTCGACGTCCAAGTGTCACCACAAAGTAGTCGCGTCGCGTAGTTGGGAGGAGCACAGTGGGTACTGGGTTGCTGGAGGAGGGGGAACGTGTCGTGTCTGCTGCAGCTGCTGCTGGTGTCCAGCAACGAACAGGGCATCGCCATCGCCATCAGGGATGAGCTTGCTGCTGTTATTGTTGTCATTGTTGTTGTTGTTGTTGTTGTTGTGGTGCTGCTGCCAGCGATTGCAATCTCTCGCCCTCTCGCTCGATCTGGGACTGAGCTGGAGCTGTGCTGCAGTTGTTCCCGCTGCCACTGCTGCTGCCGCATTTTCCGCCATTTGCTCATTTGACCATAAAGCGTGTGTGCCGCGAGGAGCAGGCAGCAGCAGGCAGGAAGAGGAGCAGCAGCAGCAGCAGCAGCAGGAGCTGCTCATCATGGCAGATCTCGTGCAGCTGATAAAGGCAACCGCCGCGAATGAAGTTGTCGCTAAGCGGGACGCAAACATACACAATTTAATTAAAGACGCGACTACCGTGCCCGAAGATGCCACTTAACGGTTTCGAGGGCAGCGATCGCAGTGATCGCAGTAATCGATCGTTACCCGTGACTTGCATAAATCTCGCTTTGTCCCTCTCTCACTCTCCGCTCTCTGCGATCGCCTTATACTCCAGTTCCAGAGTACAAGCCGACCTTGAGACGCTAATGAAGATCTTTCGTCTCCTCTCTCTCTCTCTCTCTCTCTGTCTCCCTGCCTCTCTCGCACACCGTTTGCATAATTCATTCCCAATTTATATGCCATAAAGAGCGATAATGGCCGCAATTAAGTTCGTGTCCCTTTGATAATTTTCCACATTTACGCGGCCATTAAAGTGATTCCCAGTGCATTTTTCTCGCACATTATCAGCTCAGCTCATTTCCATAGTCGATGACATGCACGAGCGCGAAAGGTTGCCGCGCAACGTACCCGTTCCCATACCCGTTCCCTAACCCGTGATGCTTCACTCTCGTGCTACTCGCTCATTCGCATTCGCTTATCGCATACGCTGCGTAGTCAGACGAAGAAAAATGATAGACGCATGTGGAAAAACATCTTAGTACCTTAGTCTCTTCGTCTCCGACTCCGATCCGGCAACGCGACCGGGACTGAGGTGTTAATTAGCTTTATCTTAATGCAGGTTCCGGCACCGAGTTCAAACTGAATTATACATAATAATTTGTTTGCCACTCTCTAAAGTGGAACCTAATGTAGCCGGGACTGGCCATAAAAACCCAGATATGACACCGCACCGCACTGCCCGCAGCAGCTGCCGTCTCGCTCTAACCGCGACGTCTTGGACGCCACCCACGGGCGTCCACGTTAGCAGCTCGTGTTAAACGACCATTAATCACATTAGATATGAATGCATTAATTCGAGGCAAATGGATAATGGAAGCACACTCAGACCTCGCTCGGTCCGCACTGTATAAGTACATCGCGCTCTTTCCTCTCCTGCTCTGTCTCTTTCCTTTTCTTTTTCTTGCATGCCTCCATCTTCAGTTATTTTTCTTATGCTTTCTGCCGGCTTGGCATAATTTTTGCAAGGATTTTCGAGTGATTTGTGCGTTGCTTTCCCTGAACTTCTACAACCCTGGCCCGGGCGCAACAGCCACCCACTAGAACAACCCTGGCAGTTAACACGCGAGAGCGCCGCTGCCTCACACTCACTGTCGCTGTCGCTGTCGCTGTATGCGTGCTTATCTATGTGAGCACAGTTTGCCGGCTCGGCATGTGCGTGTGTGTGTGACGGTCGCGTAGCTCCGCCCCGAGCAACAGTAGCAGGCAGAGCAACAGCAACAACAAATGAGAGAGCGTGCTGAGTGAGGCCCAACACACACACACACACTCGCGTCGTGACATGCCGTGCCGTGCCGTGCCGGGACGAGGCGACCACGAAAAGGGGTTGCATTTGCATTTGGTGGTTTGCCCGTGTGTGTGTGTGTGTGTGCGTATTCGCAAGCGCGCTCTCTCTGCGCTGCGCGCACTCTCGCTCTCTGTCGCTGCTGCTGCCGCAGCTGGTCGCCATTACAGCGTTTTATTAAACAAACAAACAATGGCAAGAGCATTAAACAAACAGCGCAACCCAACACAAAGCTGAGCGCACACACTCGCACACGCACTCGCATACACACACGCTCAGCCATTATGCCCGCTCTCGCAGGCGCGCGCTGCGAGAGAGCGCGTACAAGTATAAGCAAAAGAAGAGAGAAGACGCTGCCTGCCGGCCTACGTGTGTGTGTGTGTGTGTGCGTTTGTGCACAAAGGCAACGTTTTCTGCTGTCTCACTCGTACACACGGACATTGGCGCTACCGGCACATTCGGTGGGGAGAGATGGAGACTCGGCTGCGCTGCGGCCGCGGCAGCGTGTACGTTTGCGGCTGCGACTCGACTGCGACGACGGCGACGACGGCAACGACTGTGGCTGTGGAGATACTTTTCTTGCGGCGTGCGCGCCATACGAAATCAGTCAATGTCTTGGAGTTGATGGCGCGAGTACACGCGACACGAGGTGACTGCGACTGCGACTGTGACTGTGACTGTGACTGTGACTGTGACTGTGACTGTGACTGTGACTGTGACTGTGACTGCGACTTGGACGAGTGCGAAATCAACTCGAACTTGAATATCTTGAACTGCAGCCCGATATCGATAGCGGCATTTAAATCGAATTGCCAACGACTTTGCGTGTTACGTGAGCGCAGTTTGCAATCAGAAGCCGCCGTTTCTACGCTCTCATCGCCGTCGTCGTCGTCAACGTCGCCGCCTTTGTTGTTTCTCGCGTAAAGAGCAACAAAATTAACCACAAAAACAACAACAAGAATAACCAAAATTGCCTTGCATATTGTTAAAGAATATTTTTTTTTCTGTGCGCAAAACAAAAGCGAATAAAGTAAGAATTAAAGCGAAAAGTGAATGCAAAAGTGTTGCCAGAAATATTCTGAGCATACGTACAAAAAGAGAGAAAGAAAAACAAAACAAAAACTTAAAAAAAAAAACAGTTCCTACCCGAGTCGAATCCCTGCAGCACCACGACGTCGTCACCCGGTTCCATAATGCTGGTGCCGTCGGACATGATCGCGGCACAGTCCAAAATGGTCTATCAGATGAACAAATACTGTGCGGATCGGGTGCAGGTGCGCAAGGCGCAGATACACAAACAGATCCAGGAGGTCTGTCGCATTGTACAGGACGTGCTCAAGGAGGTGGAGGTGCAGGAGCCACGCTTCATATCCTCGCTGAACGACTACAACGGCCGCTTCGAGGGCCTCGAAGTGATCTCACCCACAGAATTCGAAATCATCATCTACCTCAATCAGATGGGCGTACTCAATTTCGTCGACGACGGCACCTTGCCGGGCTGCGCCGTGCTCAAGCTGAGCGATGGACGCAAACGATCCATGTCGCTGTGGGTGGAATTCATCACCGCATCCGGTTACCTGTCCGCACGCAAGATACGCTCCCGCTTCCAGACGCTGGTGGCGCAGGCGTGCGATAAGTGCGCCTATCGCGACATTGTCAAAATGATCGCCGACACCACCGAGGTGAAGCTGCGGATCAGGGAACGCATCATTGTGCAAATAACACCCGCCTTCAAGTGCGCCGGTCTCTGGCCACGTTCCGCCTCGCATTGGCCGTTGCCGGGCATACCCTGGCCGCATCCCAATATTGTTGCAGAGGTTAAGACTGAAGGTTTCGATATGCTCTCCAAGGAGTGCATCGCCCTGCAGGGCAAGAACTCCGCCATGGAGGGCGACGCATGGGTTCTCAGCTTCACGGACGCCGAGAATCGACTGCTCCAAGGTGAGTTTGGACCGCGAAACGGTTCCAATAGTCTGGACGCGCTGCGGCCGTCGGCAAAACAACTTTATGGGATCAGCCCATATACCATGGCATGGTCTTGGCATGGATCACTATACTCAATGGAAGATCGACAATCCATCCGAAAAGAGTGTTCTATAGTGGTAGAAGGGATTATCAAAATTATCATCTGATTACTATGTTTGATTCAAAGATCTACACTGCACTTTGAAAATGATATGATAGCTAATCTTCTGCTTATTTGTAGATCTCTAAGATAAACAAATTTTCATATGTTCATAAAGTATATACAATTTTCTATACTTCATATGCAAAAATCTTTGCAGAATTTAGAAAACTGGGAATATGATAGCTACTCTTTAATTTGTAGACCTCCCAAACAAATTTCCATATCAATGCAATATAGAGATGGACAAATACATGTTCCTAACTTTAACGCACAGCCGAAAAATCATTTAATACTCCATAAGAAGTTTATCAACTTTAATTTTAGCTAATCTCTCGACTGTAGATCTACGAGATAAACAAATTTCCCTTTTGCATGTAAATATATTCAAAAAAATGTTGCTAAGCCTTTATGACACCTCAAAGATCATATAATATTCTAGATTTCCTACCCGGTTGACTCTCAAGCTCTCTACTCGAAACCTATAGACATTTTCAATAGTTTCTCGATCGGTAAATGCGTAGGAAACCCACAAAACTGTTATCCGGTTGTAAATTACTCTTGAAATCGGTATTACGAGCACCTTCTCGTCCAGTGCTACCCGCCTGGCTAGTGCCATACAGTGAGTTATACGAGCTAACATTTTTACAATCTGTGACACACTTAAATTGAATTGATTTATTCCCAACAAATCAGCGACTGCAGCTTGATATAATTGCTTGTAAATTAACCATTTGATCAGGTCACACGACAAGCGATCAGCTGCCAAAGATGGCCAGGGGGCGATACTCTTGCCATGAACGCGACGATGAACTTAGTTTCAGTTTCGGCGTAGAAGATCGAGTGATCAAATGGGTTCCTCAGAGGATCAGTGATCGCTGAGGATCATTTGAAGTGTATAATATCATAGCTGCACACTGATTCTACTGATCTAGGGACATGACTAACGCACGATTAAGTCCGAGCAACTTTCAGCGCGATCCATACACATCTATCGTTTATCGAACGAGAGATAAGCCATGAGATACGACCCGCGTGGTCATAAATCTGTTCAGGGCGATCTGATCGTTGCACTGACTGAACAAACTATTGGATAAGCCATTGCCTACTCCCCATTGCCCATTGCCCGGTTAGCTATCCCTACAACTTTCCAGGTCTCCCCACGCGTTCAAATCCGCTGATCTGAGGCAGATAAACGCAGTCGCTGTCGCCGTCGCCGTTGCCGTTGCCGTCGCCGTCGCCGTCACTGACGAGCTATAAGGTAGCCAGTTAGTCAGTCGGCTAGCCGAGAAACGGGTTTCGGGTCCGTAGTTGCTGTAGATATCAACAATGCCATTGCCTGAACCATAAATAAATTTCTAAACGATTTTATAAATATTTTAAATCTCGGCGATTAGATAAAGTCAACAAATAAATAAAACAACGGCGCGCAGTCAGCGCAAGAAGCCCCCCGCCAAAAAGAAGAAGAAGAAGAAAAAACTAAAATACCAACAACAAAAACAAAAGTAAAGACCAATGAAAAAAACAAAACAGAAAAAGAAAAAACAAAGAAAAAGCCAAAACCCACCAGAGACGACAAAGTGAATACGAAAAAATTTGAACTCGAATTCAAACTCAGACCCGAATCGAAATCGAAATCGAAATCAAAACTGAAACCCTCGCAGCGCTTGTGTTGTTGCTGCTGCTGCTTGCCTCTCTTTCCCTCTTCCGCCTACTTCTCTCTCACTCCAGCAATCTCTTCGAACTCTCATTCGATCTTAGTCGATCGAGTTGACATTTAATTTAATGCGCTGCCGCATAATAATTTAGCTGAGACCGTCGACTAACTGTCAATGTGTCCGTATCCATTACAATATTGCTATCGATCGTTATCGGCTATCAGATATCAGAGATATAAGACTCCTGCAGTCGCCCATAATCACGTATAGCTCGTACAACGATTTGTCTTGAATTTGTTCGAGTGTTTCTGATAATCACGCGATTCAAATGAAATTTAACTCTGATTAGATTTGAGTTTCTCTTAGTCTTACAAGTTTTCTTTAGGAGTTATTGGATTCAGTTTAAGATATGAAATAGATACATTTTTATAAAAGATTGAGTATATTCATTTATTCAAATAAACTTTTGTTCGTACTCCAAATACTTACAGTTTTTCAGAGTTATTTATAGTCTTTTCAATGATAACTCTAAAAGGTATCAGAAATGTTTTTTTTAATCATATTGACTAAAGATCTCTTAAATAAATATATATTCAACTAAAAGATTATTCTTTACAATTAATTCTTTTCGATTTTCCGCCAAGCTTAAGCTCCCAATCAAAAACATATAGTTTTCTATAAGTGCTAGTTTTTTTCAGTATATTTCTCTAAAAATCAAATATATTTATATGTCTTCTATTCAAACTATATATGCTTCTCACTCTCACACCGTGGTACCCGCCACAGTTACCGGTAATAAAGAAATACATATCAAGCGTATTGGAACTGTGATTATCGGAGCTGGTCGAGATTAGCTCGCCTGACACTCCATGTCCATGATTTATGTGCTCGCTGACGTTTTCACGGGTTGATCAATCAAACCAGTTCGAGACCTAGTTAGACCGATCCGAGGCACCTTGAGCCGTTGTTGGGGGAGGTTCTTACACAGTGTACAGTGTCAATTAGCAGCAAATTAAAGACAAAGCACGTGTCGTACGAACTGATTAATTTGTCTGCGAAACAATTAGTCCAATATTCATAGAAGTAGTAGCACTTATCAAAGGTACCCAAAAATATTTTCGACTCTGCAAACGCATCGGACACTTGAGTGCCATTAGAATTGAGTAATCGAAAATAATTTAAATTAATCAATGTCCGAAATAATAAACGAAAATGTATTGGGAAATCGTACAGCTGGTATATGATATTGAAAAGGTACCAGGTATAGTCGACTCGATTTGCAGTAGCATTGTTATTAGAATTAGGTAAACTTGTCGGAAGAGTTCGAATTTAAAAGAATTTTATTTTATTTTAAGTGAAATGGTGATGTGATACACTCTTTCTTTATATTTAAAGGTCTAGATTTAAAAGATATACGAATTTCCAGTACGTAGGTTTTTAAATGGAGCTCAAGAAGTAAAAATACTTAATATACTATTTTTAGTCGCCAAAAAAATAAAGATGTTCGAGATTATAATTGATTATACATTTAATACAAATAATCCATTCAAGTTTTTATTTCAATCTTCAAGCCCTCGCCTTATGTTTCTATGCAAATCTATACAATACTTCTATAGCTAGAGATATATAATTTGTATTGCGATAATAGAAATAAAACCTTTACTTTCTTCCCCATTCCCTTGCAGGTGCCAGTCGCCGTCGCTGCCTTAGCATACTGAAGACGTTGCGTGATCGTCACCTGGATCTGCCCGGTAATCCCGTAACGTCGTATCATCTGAAAACGCTGCTGCTCTACGAGTGCGAGAAGCATCCCAGGGAAATGGAATGGGAGGAGAATTGCATTGCGGATCGCATCAATGGCATTTTCCTGCAGCTGATCTCGTGCCTGCAGTGTCGTCGCTGTCCGCACTACTTCCTGCCCAACATGGATCTCTTCAAGGGCAAATCACCGGGTGCGCTGGAGAATGCGGCCAAGCAGGTGTGGCGCCTCACGCGCATCATGCTGACCAATGTGCGGTGCCTGGAGGAGTTGTAGAGGGTGCCGAAAGTAGAGCGCAAGTAGAGCAAGATGGTTCAAAATATTTTTCAATTCTCTAATTTTTTTTTTTGTCGAATTCGTCTTCATTTCTCGCTTTTTTTTTGCATTGAATTTTGAGCAGTTTTTCTGGGAGACGAGCTAAGATAACAAAAGCCGCATAGGGTGGCCAATTATGGGGGGTAGAACAGGGCAGGGCAGGGCAGGCTGAGCGAAAATAAAAAATAGAAGGGGGGTCACGCTCAGAGAGGTAATTCGGAAATTTTAACCCAAATACTATTTGATATTTCACTAGATTGTAATTTAGTTCTTAGGTGCTTTCGAAAAGTATACGCCGCTTCAAGAGTTTCCTATATTTAATTGCTGCACACGCTACAAAAAAAAACCCAGCATATACTAGTACTATGTAGTAGATCTTATCATACGAATACGTAATACGCCCATGTATACCCTAACAGATCATTCGCAAATACGCGCACAACAACAGCAACTATTTACTTACTTAATATACTACCTACACATACATATACAAATATATATATATACGATATAATGTAAACTTTGCCTAAGTAAATTAAGTATAACTGAATTTTTTTTGTCTCGTGTAGATTGGAAAAACCGTTTTTTGCCAAGCGGCAAATAAAATTAGCTAAAGTATTTAGTTAAGCTAAGGAAATTGAGTTGAAATCATTTTTTTAATACTTGTTTTAATTATTTATTTGTGTTTTTCGCCTTTCTTGTGAGTTTAGTCAATAAAAACCTCCGTTTTTCAACAAATTATCAAGGAGTTTTGATTTTGTGAAGGGGGAATGCCAATATCTACTATAAATAGAAGACTTTTCTAACTTACAGCAATCATAACACTTGGCAATACTGCGCCACTGTTAACTCCGCACTCTGTTAGTAAAAGGCGCTCTGTTAACACATACTTAACATTATGTAGCTAACATATTCTGCATAATAATCGTACTCTCTTTGTCGCTGGGTCCGGGTCTGTGTTCGGGGGCTTGGCGCTACTTTGATGTTCCTAACGTGTGTGTCGCGTCAAATGATATAGAGCTCTCGATATCGATATCGGCTGTACGTAGAGCCGGCATTATGAACAGCTCAACTATTGAATATGTCAGAGCGTGACAGTCGAGGCCCCTGCCCAGACAGGTTGTGCATTTTAATGGGCTGGTTAACAACTATATATCACTATATATATACAGCTAACAAACCCAATAAACTTGATATCAATTGTCGCAAAATTATTGCCAATTCCTTGTCCATAAAGCAATACGAGTCGGCCCACTTTGAGACCCACAACGCATACGGCATTTAGATCACGTGTGTCTGTTTCATTTCCAACTGACCAGACATTACAGTCAAATTAAATTTAATGCTTTTACATAAATAAGGCTGGTCGCAGCGAATACCCTGTAAAGCGAGGAGAAGGGCGAACTTTTAACATTTCGTATGTTACTATAAATAATAACTTACATCGCATACACTCTGTAACATTATAGGGTAACCGGCAGGGTAGTCAACCTTGTCTTTTACAGTACCTTTACCTTTGCTGTTATATTTCATTCTTTATTTATCTGTTTGTTTTCTCCCATTGATTTATGTCTGTACGCTTCGGATTTCATTTCGATTTATATGAAATTTCTACACGATTTTAAAGATTATTTATTTGTGTGTTTGCAAGTACGGTAAACCCTACAATTGTGAGTTCCAACCGTTTTGTACTCTACTTTATAGATAAGAGATGTCCATTTAGCAATTGTTTTAATAAAAATTAAGTAGTTTTTAATCAGTTTAATGCACAATGGGAACTACTTCGATTTGGAGCACCTTCTTGTTGATTGTAATTCGATTACAAGCATATTTCCTGGGCAGGCATCTCAAGCATCCATTACGTGTGGATTGGAAATGTCATGTGTTTTGTTTATAAAGTTAAAAATAGTTAGACTATGTCTATATGATATCATTGACTAGATACTGTCGCAGCACCTGCAGCATATTGTGGAATCCATTAGTATACCCCAAACAACTCACGTGTCGTCTGTGTGGGCGATCGCACCTCCACATCAACCTCTCTCTCTCTCTCTCTCTCTCTCTCTGTCTTCCTTGAGCAATTGGGCCTCGAAGATTGTAGCCAAATTTGATTTCAGAATTCTGAAATGTGAAATCAGAAATCAGAGAACTGAATTCAGAAATCGGGTCGTTAGCCGGTTAGTTGCGCTTTTAATGAGTTGTTGTTTATTGGATTCGATTTGCATATTAATATGCCTCGAAATTTATTATTTGTTGTTGCTTGCGGTTGCTTTTGAAATTCGCCTCGATGTTTGTTTTGCTTTTGTTTTATTTCTTTGGTTTGGTTTTTTTTTTGACTTACGCTGCACATAAAATACTTTTGAGGGAGCTGCAGAGTGGGTGGGTTGGGAGAGAGAAAGAGAGAGGTGGGGAGAGAGGGAGAGAGAGATGCCATTGATGCGCTGCTTCCCACACAAATTAAAGAACAATTAATAAATGATAATTCCCCCTCCCGCACAGTCTCACCTCCTTCTGCCCACTCCCCTGGCGAGCTGTCGCCTGTCCACTGGCATCATCATCATCATCATCATCATCATCGGCAGTTGTCAGTGGGGGCCAATTTGTTAGCCAGATCTGTGGTTGTTGTTCGATTTAATGAATTCGCTGCAATTTATATTCATTTAATGGCCAGAAGCAAATCATTATGAACGTCTCATAATCGAATTTTGAACACACAATTTGTTATAAGCAATCAAATTAGGAGCTGAAGAGAGCTGAGAGCGAGATCTGCAGTGATCTACAGTGAACTACAGTGAGTTTTAGGCAGCTAGAGTGTTCTACAGTGATCTGCAGGGTTCTATAATGGGTTACAGTGATCTAAAGAGATCTGCAGTGATCTGCAGTGAACTATAGTGAGCTACAAAGAAGCTAAGCTGATCTACAGTGAGCAACACTGACATACAATGATCTACAGTAAACTAAACTTATCTGCTGTGATCTACAGTGAGCTACAGTGAGTTAAAGGTAGCTAGAGTGTTTTACAGTGATCTGCTGTGTTCTATAATGGGTTACAGTGATCTAAAGAGATCTGCAGTGATCTGCAGTGAACTATAGTGAGCTACAAAGAAGCTAAGCTGATCTACAGTGAGCAACACTGATATACAGTATCTACAGTAAACTAAACTGATCTGCAGTGATCTACAGTGAGCTACAGTGATCTGCAGTGAACTAAAGTGATCAAAACTGATCTACAGAGATCTACAGTTTGCTACAGCGAGCTACAGTGAACTACAATGATCTGGGTTTAACTGGGTTGATCTGGGGTAGATCTGAAGCGTTCTGCTTGAATTGCAGTGGAGTTCAAGTTTCTCCAACCACGTAGCTGTCGACCTGCATCAGAGCTTGCCTCCTAACCACCTTCTCCGCCTCGCATCAGCTCCTTTTCCACTGTCCAAAAATCAAAACAAATGTTTTATTTAAATGGTTAATTTGATCAGAAGAACTGCAGCTGTCTCTCTTCCTGCGCGTGTGTGTGTGTGTGTGTTGCAGCTTGCCAAATGAACCGCTTACACGTTGATGATGAGACGCGATGCGAACACAAATGAAGAGCAAATGACGCGCCCTGACGGGTCTGCCCAAGTCCAGCCAAGTCGTGAGAATTGCATTGCGGAGCAACCTGGCGATTTTAATTTGCTCGCTTCAATCAAACTGCATGCAGGTGAGGAGGGAAGAGGGCAGAGGGATAGGCGGAGGATCCTCCGATGGAGATGAGCTGCTCCTGCTGCCGCGTCGGCGCTTGCCACTTAGCATAAACGGACGCAAGTTGGCCGGAGGAGGTAACCAGTTGCAGCAGGATCGTTGCTTGGCTTGAGAGTTGCGTGAGCCGTTGAAAGGTGAAACGAAAGCGAAGGCGAAGGCGATGGCGATGGCGATGGCGTTGGCCATGGTGAATGCGGAAAACGCGAGCCCCGCATGAGCCGCGTGAGCCGCGACCTGTGTGGCCAGCACATCAGGGTAACAAGCTGTAATTAGAGCCTCTTAGCCTGTCATCGCCAGGGTGCTTGATTATAGCCTTTTGACAAAAAGCAAATATTAATTTAATACGCTCCGCCACAAGCGCCGCGAGCGAGACAGCAGCAGCAGCGGCAGCGGCAACAACAACTACTACAACTGGGGCTACTATGCCACTTGATAAGCTGTTGTAATTGCAGGTGAGCGGCAGCGGGGTAGCAGGTGAGCAGGTTCCCCCTTGGAGCAATCAGCGTGAGAGACTGCGCTGTGCTCTCTCTCTCCTTTTCCTTCTCCTTCTCTCTCTCTCTCTCCCTGTAACTGATTATTATAATTTATGGTAGCCAAAGAGGTGGATATTTTAGTCTAGTAATTGCGTGGAGCAGGGGCCTAGGACTAGGAGTAAAGTAGAGCAGCCTTGCTTGAGTTACGGTTTTCAGCTATACAGCTAAAACCACTTGGACACATGTACACTATATTATAGTGCATACAACTATAAAGCGCTGAGCCAAATTTGCTGTCTTTAGCTTTTATAATAAGCGAGCCATAAGCGTTCACACAGACAGACTGATTGGTATACACGTTGTACTGCATTTGCTTTGCATCTATTGAGCTAGTTCGCTTGTTTGAATGTGGAAAAATATAATTAAGTATAATATTGTATAGGTATATATATAAATAAACACATGGTATAGTCTATTTTCATGTCTAATGCTATAAAGAATATTATCATCAACATCTACGCCAAATTTTGTGACTGTAGCTTATATAATAGCTGAGCTATTTGCGTTCACACAGACATGCTGCCATTCTCGCCACTTGAGCTTGTCAAGCGCCCAATCTACAGATGTCTATGGTATACAGGAGCCTTATCGATGCGACACTAATCCGTTGCTATCAATTAATATCGTAGCTGTCTAAGTCGAGTCTGATTTCGAATTTTGAATCCAATTGCGGCAACGATTGCTGTGGGTCTTCTTGATATTACTTTGGCTTTTATTGTTGTTGTGGTTGTTGCTGCTGTTGTGATTGTTGTTATTGCTGCTGCTGTTGCTGCTGCTGCTGCTGTTGTCGTGTCGTCGTCTTTGTGACAATCGTCCGCCCATTTTTGGTTAAAAACAATGGGTTCAAACGGCTGCGCTTCAGCGGAAAACAAAAAGGCAGCCAACGAGCCCTAAATCAATCACAGGCAGCGACATGTCAACAGCCCCAGCAGCGTGGCCCCTCCCTCCCTGCCTGTGGGCACTCTACTGACAGTGATTCCTCTACTAGGGTAAGGTAAGAGGGGCCTGCAGGGTATAGTCCCCCTCCCCCACCCAACTCACTCTGCCGCTCGCCAAGCGAAATGTCAACGTGATCATCGCAGCTTGAAAAGGGCCGCCGACTTGGTCAGCTCATATATATTGGCCATATAAGTATATACAATGGGTATGGGAAACGGGCATGGTATACTCCGCCGAAGAACCGTACCGTGCCGAGACTCGGATGGGACCCGAGACTATCGGGTAGAACGTGGAACGTGGAACGTGGCGTGCTCATGCCTGCAAAGGGTCGACAACGGAGTGCGCGTGATATCTGAACTACGAAATTGAGATCGATTTTCGAGTACGTGTCTGAAATGAGAATGCTCCAGGCGAGTGATACCCGAGCGGGTCCGAGAGACAGAGAGCGAGAGAGCGAGAGAGAGAGTGCTGTAACGATAAATTATGATATTATTGAAAATTAACGTTAAACGAAATGACAGGCCCTTTTGCTGGTACGATCTCTCTCTCTCGCTCTCGCTCTCTGTCCGAGGTAGGGTCTGTCCGGCGATCGAGCATTGCGTGATTAGCGTGCACTTGTCGTCATGATCGTAAGTTAGGAGGGCAGCAGGGAGGGGCAGCAGCAACAGCAGCAGATCACCGATCAGAGACGTAATTAGTATGCCGGGCAGCGGATCGCGAAACATATGTACGCTGCTAGGCGATGTCCAGGCCCAGGCCCAGGCCCAGTCGCAGGCCCAGTCGCAGGCCCAGTCTCGGGCTGCAGGCGCAACGCGGCGCATGCGTAATGAGTGAGTGGAGTCGCAGACAGTGAGAGAGAGTGAGACAGAGCTGGAGACAGAGACTGAGCAGATGCAGACAGCGACAGGTCGGACTTGTAGAGATTCACAAAAAAAAAAAACTGATTGACCGCTTTGGGGGCCAACGAGAAGCGGATGCGTATGGTTGAACCTGCTTGGGTTAGGGTACGCTGGGTGGGGCGAAAGCTTCGTGTCGGGGCTGATTTGTTCGCTGTCATAATTCAATAAAGTAGTCAAATGTCACCTGTACTTAAGCAAAAAGCGCAAGGCTTACGGATGTTCCTCGAAGCCGCCGCAGCTGCGTCAGCTGAGGCAGTGGGGGCAGGCACCTGGCAGGCGCCTCTCCACACACTCAACATGCAATCGAAACGGGTTTAATCGCGCTCGAACTGAATGCAAATCCGCTTAGCGTTCGCATTTTGCATGTGCCTCGAAGAGGGAGAAGAACAGACATATAGCGAAAGAGCGAAAGAGCTAGAGCGATAGACAGAGAGAGAAAGAGAGAGAGAGAGATAGAGGGGAAATGGAGTTAGCAAGCAGCTAAATTCGAAACGAGGTAAGTGAATAAATAATCCAGCTAAACTGTTGATTTATGTGCGTATCAATAACCATAATCAATAGATACATCAGCTGAAATGAAGCTGTAAACGCTAACAGTGGCTTAACAGCAGCATAACATGAGTGCCAAAGCTTGCACAAACTGTAGACAGGACGTCGAATCGGATTTGAGGTTAATCCATTGATTTTTCTATGCAGAAACAACAGAAGCGCATTTCAAACGCTGCTGTTAATCTTAACAGTGAGTTAACAGCGTTGTGGTAAAAGAGCGCTGAACTGGCATGAAATAGTTGCAGTAGCTTATGGCAGAGCAAGCCTAACAGAGACTGTTAATGCTAACATTTATTCAAGTGCAAAGTCTATTTAATTATCTGGGTAAGTTCTGAATTCGCGGAATGAGGTCGAGCTACAATCGACTTGGTCGTGTTGGGGTTTGGGGAATGAGTAATCTATCCACTTGGTCGATGCACAAGACACGCTGTTATTGTTCTTTTCCCTAGAAACTTTGGGCCAGTTGGAGTTCAGTTTAGTTCGGCAGAGTCGACGCTCAGCTGGACAGGCTGGTATCTGATATATCTAGAAGATAAACGACTGCGTTGATGGTCGGTGGAGGATCGAGGAGCGGGCGACGGTCGACGGTCGACGGGTGACGACGGTGTCGGTGACGCTTTTTACCAACAACGATGAGGTAAAAACAATAGCAACAACAAGTCGAGAACGAGACAAAGACAAAAGAGAAGAAGGAGCAGAGCTGGCGGAGCAGCAAAAAGACAAACGTTGCGGCGACAACGCAGCAAGTGACAAACGTTTAGATGGATGGATCGTTCTTCATTTGGGACCGAGACCCGAGCCGAGCCGAGTCGAGCCGGATCGGTACAGGGATCGGAACGGAGCCGGGTAGGGTAGGGCAAGCAAATAAACCAACCGAAAAACGCGACGATTGCACATAAATTATATTCAAATTTCTTAAAGATCTAAGAGATATATAAATACGGGAAAAATACACACCAACACACACACACACACACATAGTACATGCTCGTTTACACTTTTTACCATTTGGTTCGCTTTGTCCCTCTCTCTCTCCCCCATCTGTGCCCGTTCGCATCGCCCTTTTGTTTCAAATTTATGCAGATATGCGCGTCTATCTGGGAACATCGTCGCTTCAACATCTATCCCTCCACTTCTTCCCCATGCAAGCGAGAAATAAAAAACAAACACACACACACAGAGATCGCTCCACCTGGCCCCGATCCTTCACTGATCCACTGCGCCACCCACTCCAACATAAATTGAGATCCATCGATGCGCATATATCACAGCCAAGTGGGTGTGCTAGGGGGCAAGCGACCCTATCGATTTGCCGCTGACAACTTTGATGGTCTTCGCTCTTCCCCACTTTACTCAGTCTGGCATACCCGTTTCAATCAATACTGCGTGTAATTCTATTAGTAAGATATCAGATATACGAGTGCAATAATGATTTTCCGAATATTTAAGTGGAGTTTGCAAGTAAAATACCTATAAAGCTTTAGTATAGTAAAGTAAATATAAAGTTTTATTTATGCCAAGTTTGCTATGTCAAGCACTTATAATAACTGAATTATTAGCGTTCGCACAGACAATCATTTGATATAAAGTTATAGTAAAGTAAAGTATATATTGAGGTTTTTTAGTGCCAATTTTAGTATATCCAACTTTTATATTAACTGCGCTATTTACGTTCACACAGAGAAACTTGGCTAAATCGATGCCCCTAAACATATATATAAACTTTGACGTATCCTAGGAAATTTCCTGAAACACAAATTGTCTCTAAACATTATTCCGATGTATGATGGTATATTAAGCGGTTTCCGGTTGAAAACATTTATCGGAGTCAACCATAAAATAGACATATTCCTCGAGCAATTTCGTGTGTTTTATGTCGCTTTGAATTAGCCCGAAGACACAGCGAAATCTTGTCTAATTGAAAGCTACAGAACAGAGTGAGATACTGAAGAACGCTTTGATCTGCGAGCGGAGACTACGTACAGGGTATGCACAGGGTATATAGTATGCTATTATATATTAGATACATATTATAGCTTTACTTGAGGCAGGAAAGTGAAAGAGTCTGAAGAATACTTTGATCTACGATCGATAGATCGCGCTGAGTATAGCTTGCCCGGAACTGCGTACAGGGTATGCACAGGGTATATAGTGTGCATAAATATTATGGCTACACTTAAAGCAGGTTAGTGGAATAGTCTGAAGAACGCGTTGAACTACGATCGATAGTTCGCGCAGGGTATCCGGAAGTGCGCGCAGTGTTTGCAGGGTATGTGGTGTGCTTGTATGAAGATTATTTATGTTAGTATTATAACTATGCTGTTTCGGGGTAGGGGTAGATAGTCGGGCGACGGCAGAGAGACGGTCGTGCGGTCGCTTGGTTGGAACAAGACTGTCAAAAATTGCCAACTGGCACATTAATCCCGGCGACATATTTATGAATGTATCTGTATCTGCAGCTGTGTGTGCTCCCTCTGTGTGTGTGTGTGAGGTGACTGCAAGTATCTGTGAAGTGTACAACGCGTGTGTGTATCCGTGAGATATAAAGATATCGCCTCGGTCGCCTGCCTCCACTGGACGAGGGTTGCCTTTGCTGTTGCTAAATGAGTGCACATTTCAGATAAATTATTGCACACAGTTCGTGTACGACGGCGTCTGGCACAAAATGTATTTAACAAATTAAATTTACACACACACACGCGCACACACACGTGCAGTAAGCGAGGGGGAGGCAGTGCGAGCGAGTGAGAGAGCGAGCGCGAGCGAGACACTTCAAAGAACGCGCCGCGGCGTGACAGGGCCGACGGCTCAACACGTCGAGCGCTGCACAGAGCGCGGTGCGAGCTGCCCCTGTGTGTGCGAGTGTGTGTGTATCTGTGGCGATTGTGCTGTCGTTGGGCGGAGCTTGCTTTCAGCCAATGCCAGCGCACGCTCACATAGATACACACAGACACAAACACGCGAGAGAGCGAGAGCGAGCGAGCGAGAGCGTGAGCAGACAGGCAGCTACATACAGATACGGATACGCGAACGTTGAGATACTTTGGCAGCGAGCAGCGCGTGGATTAGTCAGCGTCGCCCTGTTCTCTTTGAAGTGACTGCTACGCGCTGCGATCTGTGCAGGATACACAGCCGAAGATACAGATACATTTGCAGATACAACGACACAAACAGATACTGAAGATACTGGATAAGCTACAGCTACAGATACGGCGTGTAGCTCATCGATTTTTGCAACTACATTGGCACGAGACCGTGTCACGTGACACTTGCGACAGTTGCAGCTACAGATGTATCTGTATCTGGCCGTAGTTGTGGCTGTAGCTGTGGCTGACGCTGTATTTGTAGCTGTATCTTTCAGTTGTATCTGTGGCTGTAGCTGAGCCTGTGGCTGTATGCAGCTGCAGCTGTATCTGAGCCTGCAGCGGCAGCTGTATCTATAGTCGTATCTGTATCTGTAGCTTCGTATCTGTGGCTGTATCTATGACTGGTACTGCATTTGTATCTGCATCCGCTGTCGCAGCCTTTGTGGGTGTATGCGATGGCGGACGAGAGTGAGTTGCAGCTACCCCACTCCCCACCCCTCTCACACCATACCCAACTCCCCCTCGCGTGTGTTTGAGTGTGTGTGCCTGGGCAAGCGCTTTATCTGCCAAAGCTGTAAATATCCGCGAGATTTACAACGCTGCTGACGACGACGACGACGGACCACGACGACGGACAACAGCAACGACAACGACGACGACGACGACAACGACGAGAGCGTTGCGTATCTCTTGCCATATGAATCGGAATCGGTATCGGTCGCTCTTTGGCAATCATCGTCGGAATCGAATCATCGTCGGCCACTCGACAGCACGAGACAAGAAGACAAGAAGACAAGAAGGCAACAACACGACAAGACGGCGACGTTGCGACTCATAGCGCGCGGCTAATCCGCCAGATACCGATACAATATCTGCCAGATACGCGGCTAAAACAACACAAAAAAAAGCAAAAAAAAAGAAACCGAAACAGACCACCGAAAATTGTTGTGCTCCACTTGCAACCCATTGTTGCCACACGGCGCTGTCAGCGTAACTCACAATTCAATTGTCCCTTTGTGTTTTCAGCCGTGTGTCTCTGTGTGTGTGTGTGTGTGTGTGTACCGTGTGTGTGTGTGAGTACAAAGTGTGTGTTGTGCCACGCTTCCGCTTCGAAGTCGCGTAATTGGCCCCAAAACCGACTCGAGGTCACAGCCCGCGCAACAACTGCAACAAGAATCAATTCAAACGTTGTCGCATCCGCATCGATCACGATAACCGAGACTATCGATAACTCGATAGCAACATGCTGGTGCCGCCGGACATGATGGCCGCCCAGACGCGCATGATCTATCAAATGAATCGCTTCTGCGCCGAACGCGTTCAGGCACGAATCTTCAAGACAGCCGGCGCCATTCGAGAGATCTGCAAGATCGTACAGGATATACTCAAAGAGGTCGAGCTGCAGGAGCCGCGCTTCATCTCCAGCCTCGTCGAGTGCAATGGCAGGTGAGTGGGCGGGGAGGCTAGAAGAAAGGGCAGCGAAGCAGCCTGAAAGATACACAGCTTTCCGCAGAATATACCAGAAGCTGTTGAACAGATTCACAGGGAAATTAGTTTAGTCTTCTAAGTTATCTGGAATATTCTCATATATAGGTTGCTTATCTTGTATTCATATAGTTCTTTTGTGATCTACAGTATCGGCAAGTTATCGTCGCAGCAAAGCACAAACAATTTATCGTTGCATAAAGAAAATATCGAGGATCAGTCGCACTGCATCGAAAAGCAATCTTTATAGACGAAGGAAATTCTTCCTTGAGTCAGAATGTTCAGAGTTCTTAAGAGCTAGTTTCTAGCTCTAGGAACTGGAACTATTCGCTGATCTTGGTCTCGCAGGCTTGCATTGAAAATCTAGATACCGTATATACCTTGAAAGTATTCAATCGTTTATAAAATACTAGAATTACAGATCTATTATTATTATTATTTGCAAGTGCAGAGCTGTACCTCGAACACATAGAGACCTATAATACTTTTGAGCTTCTGATCTGCGGATCTTACCATCTCGAAATGGGTTTAGGAAGCTCAGCTTGGAAGAGTTCAGTCTAGATTTGAAACTACTTGAAACTGGCAGGTTTACTAGCTCGTGGAACAAGCTTCACTTCTAGGAATAGACTGACAGATACAGCTAGAAGAGCAGCTCGAAGCTACAGTCCGTCTTCCGATAGACTCAAGATTTGCATATCAAAACCGATCCGAAGAGAGTGTGCAGGTTCAGGTTGAGTGAGAGAGAGAGAGAGAGTAGAGTGGGAAATAGAGCGGGCGAGAGGGAGATCACAGTGGAGTCAATTAGCTATGCATGGCACGTGGCACGCACAGTGTGCAACACGAGCTACTTGCCGCAATTTGTGGCTATGTCACTGTCAGTGCCGCCGGCGAGGATGACTTGACGCAATGACGTTGCATGTTCGGTAGGATTGGAAATGTTGCCACACACAGAGAGTAGAAGTAGCAGATGAAGACAGGCTGCTGCCACTGGAATTACGCAGATCAATCGATAGATTGATCTCTCTTCCTCTCCCTCTCTCCCTCTCTCTCTCTCTCTCTCGATTTGCTTGCAGGTTCGAGGGCGTCGAGGTTGTCTCACCCAATGAGTTCGAGATCGTGCTCTACCTGAACCAGATGGGCGTCTTCAACTTCGTCGACGACGGCACCTTGCCGGGCTGCGCCGTGCTCAAGCTGAGCGATGGACGCAAACGATCCATGTCGCTGTGGGTGGAATTCATCACCGCGTCCGGCTATCTATCGTCGCGCAAGATACGCGCCCGCTTCCAGACGCTGGTGGCACAGGCGTGCGACAAGAGCATCTATCGTGATATGGTAAAGATGATCGGCGACACGACCGAGGTGAAGTTACGCATTCGCGAGCGTTACGTGGTGCAAATCACGCCGGCATTCAAGTGCTCCGGCATCTGGCCAAGATCAGCGGCGCATTGGCCCATGCCGCATATACCGTGGCCGCATCCCAATATCGTGGCCGAGGTGAAGACCGAGGGATTCGATCTGTTGTCCAAGGAGAGCATCATCATGCAGAACAAGAACAACAATGCGGCCAGCATGGAGGGCGATGCTTGGGTGCTCAGTTTCTTCGAGGCGGAGAATCGTTTGCTGCAAGGTGAGTCTTACAAGGGGGGGGGGCAGGGTGTTAGATCGAGTGCGATCCATTTGCAATCTGCTGCTGCTTCTCTGCTTCAAAGGTGGCTGCCGTCGCCGCTGCCTGAGCATACTGAAGACCTTGCGTGATCGTCACCTGGAGCTGCCTGGGAATCCGATCAGCGCGTATCATCTAAAGAATCTTTTGCTCTACGAGTGCGAGAAGCATCCGCGTGACTTCGAGTGGGACGAGAGCAGCATTGCCGACCGCCTCAACGGGATCTTCTTGCAGCTGATCTCGTGCCTGCAGTACCGACGGTGTCCCCACTATTTTCTGCCCAGCCTGGACATGTTCAAGGGCAAATCGCCCAGTGCTTTGGAGCAGGCTGCCAAGCAGGTCTGGCGATTGACCAGGGAGATGCTTACCAATGCGAATGCCTTTGATAAGTTGTAAGTGGGAGAGAGAGACCCAGAGAGAGAGAGAGAGAGAGAGCTAGCGCGAGAGAGAGCGGCAGAGAAGGTGCTAAATTTTCATTGTCACAGTGGAACGATTGCGTTGATCTGATAAGCGAATACACTCGCTGCGGCTGCCATTTTGTTTGTGTGTGCGAGTGTGCGAGTTCGTGAGTGTGTGTGTGTGAGTGAGTGAGTGTGTGTATGCCTGGCAACAACAATAGCCGGCCGCACGAGGCGAAGTGTTAATGCAAAGATGCGAGATAAGCCGCCGCTTCAGCAACAAAAAATGCGACTCCTTTTCTGCTTTGCCCTGCGCCCTTTGCCCTGCGCCCTCTCCCCCGACTGCCGCTTCTGCTTATCCGGCGAATATTGTTTTTAATAACTTGGCCAAACAATGCCGGCTACAACAATAACAACAATAACACAACAAAAGCAAAGCCAAAGCAGGCAGAAACAACGTAAAAAAAAGAAAAATCCACAGAGTATGCCAACAAAAAGAGCATATTACAAGCGGCTGCCTTTGAGGGACAGAGAAAGGGAGTGGGAGCAGGAGAGAGAGATAGAGAGAGAGAGAGCGCGCACTTGATAGGGTACTTACTCAGTACTTAAGTACTCTTTCATGTAATCACAGTCAGGCGTAAATAATACACCAATCGGTTCCTGCATCTCTTTTACACTTCCTCGCCCTCTCTCTCTCCCTCTCTATCTCTCTCTCTCTCTCTCTTTGTCAGTGTATAGAAGTGAGCATATTCAAAAAGTAAAACATTTATTCATCTGTTCTTCCAACCTGGACTGAGATCAAGGCGTAAACGTATCCATCTATTTTAATCTCATAGTTCTTCATAACTTTCCCTGCTTTCTGCATTATTTACTTTGTTTTTTTTTTAATATGTATTAAAATTAAGTCAGTATTTACTTAAGTAAAAGTTGATTGAAATAAATTCGAAAATGGCCCAAGGCAAAGGCGTGCGTGTTCTTAATATCAAGATATACAATAAATATAATATTATATTCTATTATAATGATATGGATTAGGGATTGGTGACAGGCCCAAGGCATGTCGGACTAGACCTTAAAAGCAACTGCACTAATATTACAATTATAATTTACTTTCTAGTCTTAGAAAAACGCTTGCAGTTCGTGCCTTATCAATTTACGAAGGCTGAGAGGGGCGTGGCTGATTTTTTAAATTAACTTCAGGTAAATGCAATATATATGAATAATGTTATGCAAGCTGATAGCTTTAGCTCTTCTAGTTGCTGAGATCCCGGCGTTCATACAGACAAACAGACGTAGAGACTTGAATAAAACGACGCATCTGTTGAAGCTGATTAGAAATATAAAAATACGTTTTCTGCTGCCTGGTTAGTATTATATTGCACAGACCTAGCATACTGCGTAGCCATGCAAAATACAATAATACCCAAGATCGAGGCATCCTATGCCAGGAAACGGATTACTTTCTAGCTGAAAAGGGGATAAGTTGACAAAATCCAAGGACATGGGAGTTGCGGCTCTAGCTCGGAGCAAGCCGAAGCCAAAGGGTTCGAGTCGTGAAATGGAGCGCAGAAAGATCGTGATGCAAACGACAGCGGTCGGGGAGGGGGTGTGTGGGGGGTGTGGGGTTAGGAGCGGCTCATTAAAACTGCGGCCGACTGCGAGTGAGTTAGTGTTATGAGTATCGGACATTGTCGGATCGCCAAAAAAGAATTTATCTGTTGCTTTTAGTCGCAGTGGCAGAGAGGGGGCAGAGAGGGGGAGAGGAGGGGCAGAGGAGGGGGGGCTGTGGCAGCGACAGTTTGCTGCAAGTTCGCTTTGCGCTGCTGTAGCAGCTGCAGCGACAACTGAGCATCATTTTTATTGGCCTTATTTATGGTTATGTTTTCGGGACTCCAATGCCAACTGCTGCTGCTGCTGCTGCTGCTGCTTCATCTGTAGAAGAACTACTTCTTCTGCTGCTTCATCTGCTTCTTCCTTCTCTGCAGCTTCTGCTGCCCCTGCCTTAACTCTCCCCTCTTCTCCTGCGGCTCAGAGACAAAAAGTTTCAGCGAATGTAATCGATATTTTTGCTGAGACTGACAAAAGATGCTCCGCTCTAGTCCGCCGATGGCAGGGGCAAAGTGGCAAGCAGCGCGGGGTGGGGGTTGGGTAAGCGTAGTACAAACAGTAAGTGCTGCGGGAGGGGTGAGGCGTAGGCTGTTGAGAGGGGAAATAACAAATTATGCCACAGCACGCAGGATCGCATTACATAACGCGCCAACTACGCATTATATTCATACACACCAACCCCTCCCCCTCCCCCTCCCCCGCCCCCGCCCAGCTGATTCACTCGGCTCAGGCCTCGAGGGCGAACTGGGCGTGGCAGCCGGGCATGGGAAAAGCAGCATCAGGTGACTGCGGTCACGACGGCAGCGTGGCCAACGTGCAACCAGCAGCGGCACGTGGCCGCATCAAGCAGCAGCAGCGGGAGAAGGAGAAGGAGCAGCAGCAGAAGCTGCTCATGTGAACGGGCACAGGCTGCGCGCCCCCGCAGCGTGATAAGGCACGTTTGCCTGCCGGGCAGCGGCAAGGGGGCGGGACGTTTGAGGGGCGAAGCGGATTGCCGTGTGTTCTGACAAATTGTGCTCAGGCCGCAATTAAGCAAGGAGGCGCAGCCTTAGCCCGACTAAGTTACTACTCTTCCCCCTCCTTCTCCTCGTCCTCACTGTCCGCCCCCTCTCCCGCTCCCCTGCTATTCCCTTTTTGCAATCCTTTTGCGAGCTGTCACAACTTTGGGCAAAGCCAAAGCCAAAGCCAAAACCAAAGCGAGTGTCGCCCTTTGATTTCTCAAACCCGTCAGCCTCTTCCTCCTTAGCTAGCTGCCTCTCTCCTCTCCTCCCCTCTCTCTCTCCCTCTATCTGTTCCTCTCTTTCTCTCCCCATCTCTCTCTCTCTCTCTCTTGCTGCTTGCTTTGTCCTCGCCTGTTGACATTTTGCCTAGTGGGCGTGGCCCGCGTTGACAGTCGGTCCTTTCTTTGCTTCGCTTTGCTCCTTTTGTTCTTCCCACTTCCCTTCCCCTGCCTTACACCTAACCCCCCCCTCTCCCCACGACTTCTCAATCCTTTGTTGTTTTTCTTGTGTTCTTTGTTTTAATTCCGCACTAATGACATTTAAATTAGTGCTCTATATAACCGCAAGCACTCGCTTTGTATTGTCCCGCCCTTCCCCGGGCTCTGCCTGAGCCTGACACAAACAGTTCCAGTCCCTTCCCCTCCCCCTCCCCCTCCCCCCTACCAGCTAACGGGTTGCAGCAGGCAGCTTCGATTAAAACTAGAGCAGCGCTTAGCCCGAGGCGGGTTTTGGTACAAAATAGCGTGTATAACAGTTTGTAAAACAGTATGCTTAACAGTTTGTATAACAGCTTACATAACGGTTTATATACTAGACTTGTTTCAAACAAATAACTATCATTATTGCGAATAATGTAGAACAGCTTCTATAGCAGTTACTATAACAGCTTGTATAACAGTTTGTATAACAGTTGGTATAACAGTTTGTATAACAGTTTCTTAAAACTGAATTTCTTCTAAAACACTTATGTATTTGTTAAAAAAGAACTCAACCGAAAATACTTTGAAAAGTGTCCCTAGAGATTTGGAAGGGACATGCAATTGCAGATGGAACTGGTAGAGAACTGGGAGAGAGCTGGAGCTGAGCTGTCGCTGCGGATCTGGCGTAATTATGTCGTCATTATCAGAAACACGTGGTGCGATTTAGGAACATGACACAAGGGGTATTCCGGAGCACACGCCACAAATTATGAATATCAAAATGTGCGCAAGATAAACGAGACAGGAAGAGGCAGCTGGGAGTGGGGAGTGGGGAGCAGGGACTGGGACGGGCAGGCGACAACTATGGGGCTGGAAACTGGAAAATTAGTTTTCCACGCATCGTCAGCAAACACAATGGAGCATACCCAGGTGGGGAGAGGCGGGCAGGCTGCCAGTTTTGGGATTGGGTTGGGGTAAGGGTTGGAGTTGGCTTTTTTGAATGGGGGATGGCACCTACACATGATAATTTACAGCAGATTGTCGCCTCTGCTGAGCATAGAGCGAGTAGGGTCGGGTGGGGGGGGGGGTATCTGTCCCTGTACGGAGTACTGCTGCAATAGACGCTACGTATTTTTGGATTGGGCTTTTGCATTCAATTACGGCAGCTGCGGGCCGGACAGATTTATTTTTATGCACGCGCCATAAAGAAAGCCCCAAAACTGCGCCACAAATAGCGGGCGAGAAGCCGGGCAGGGAACCGAAGAGGGAGTGCGAGTGGGAGTCGGAGTGGGAGTGGGAGTGGCTGGGGAGGCGGCAGAAGAGTGATGAGTCGTAAGTGCAGAGCAAAAGAGTTGGCGGCATCGCGGGCTGCGCTCAATCATAATTATGTGATTTGTTTGCGACGCCAACGCCGGAGACGACGCCGGGCGCGGGCGACTAATTAAACGCAGGGAGGCGCTACCGTGGGACTGCAGGAGGTAGGTAATAGGAGGGGGGGGGGAGGCTGTAGTAGAAGGGTAGGGCGCTGTAGAATGGGGCGTTGTTGACGTATTGTCGCTTGTGTCTCGTCTCGTCTCCCGTGCAAGTTATGACATTTTGATTTGAGTTTCATTTGATGTCGCTCAGCTGGCGCTCTGCATTGGGCAGACGCTGATTTATGCACAGAGGCGGAGGCAATTCTCGAGAGTGGGGTGCGGCGAGGGGTACGAAGAGAAGGGGGTAAGGTGAGTAACTAATTAAGACGAAGCCAAGAGGTCGTTGCATACCACAGCTGCAGGCAATTTGAGGTGACAGAGAGAGAAAGAGAGAGAGAGGTGGCGAGATAGGGAAAGAGAGAGAGAGAAAGAGAGAGAAAAAAGGGATTAAAATAAAGAAGAAAGAATAAGTGATATAAAGATAGATACAAAGATATAAAGAGGATAGATAAATAGATAGAGAGAAAGAAAATATAGTTACAGAGAAAGAGAGATGGATAGAAAGGAAGATAGACAGATATAGAGATCGAGTGTAGAGGACAGAGAGATAGAGGAACTCCGTTAGAGTGGGAAGAGTAGTAGAGAAGAGTACAATGTAGATAGAAATAAATCAGTATAGAAAGAGAGAATAATAGGAGAGATACAGCGAATGAAGAAAGAGCAAGGGTTTACAGTACTATACGGAATGCAGTAATGATAAAATGGAAAAAAGAGAGTATGCAGGAAAAAATGAGAACTGAGAGAGGAATAAAGAGAGACACAGAGAGCAACACAGCGAGAGAAAGAGAGAATCGATGTGCAGGCAGCAATCGAAACCGATCAACATTATTAATGAATGCATATGATTTGGGAATGGGTGTAGGGAGTGTAGGGTTTGGGGTACGGGGTACGGGGTACGGGGTACGGGGTGCGGGGTATGGAACACCGTGCAACACGAAAAGGTTCTCAAGCGCACAGCTCCCCTCCCAACTCCCAGCCGATTCCGAGAAACCCGAAAAGCGACAAGCTCAGACCCCGATCGAAAGCGGCGGCCTCGCCCGCTCCAAGATTGTCAACATGATCATCATCGCAACCGGCGGTGGAGGCCCACATAACATGATCCGTGGAGGCAGAGGGACAGACCCAGAGCCGGGTTGGACCCTGCCTGTGGCAACCTGTGGAATGTGACTAAAACAGAGAAGAGAACGAAAGAGCGAGAGAGAGAGAGCGAGAGAGAGAAGGTGGGAGAGAGAGGGGACTCGCATCAAATGCAGATAATATCAATTATATGTAAAAGATACACACGCATGCGATAGATACATTCGCCGCGATAAGCATTTAAATTATTAACCGCAACAGGCAAGAAGAAGAACAAGAAGAAGAAGGATCTAAGGCACGCATGTGTCTCTGTCTCTGTCTCTGTCTCCGTCTCCGTCTCTTTCCCAGTCTCTGCTGCTGCGTGTGTGTGAAAATGTAGCTGTATCTGCATGTTATACTCAATTCCTTGGAAACCCCAGATTGATATGTATCATCTATAAGGCCTTCGGGGTTCCCAAGCCGAGGAATGTTGAAATGTTTTTTCAAATATTTTCATTAAAATCTGAGCAGAAGTTTATCAAGTATAAATCGTCTCACTTCTTGCTTCATACTAGCTAAAACTACGCAGTTCCCCATGGCCTGAAAGATACCTCCCAACCCGCCCAACCCGCCCAACCTTATAGTATAACATGTTCAATTTCAACTGAATCTTAATTTATTTTTTATATATCGTATATATATATTTTCCAAATATAATAGTTTTCTTTTATAAATATGCTAGGACGACGACGAAAAAAAAAGCATTAAGCAGATATTATAAATAACAACTACAAGTACAATGACTCGCACACACACACACACATACAGCGTGTGTTTGTGTGTGTGTGTGGGAGCTTGCCCGCTGGGATAAGTATTAAGCTCGTTATAAAATATTTTTGCATTATCGAATACTATAATAAAATACAAACTGCTGTTCGTGGGGTCGTTGGGTAAGTGTTGGGGGGTGGGTGGTGAGATAGGAGGGAACAGAAAATAGTGGGAACACCTGCTATCCTATCGAAGACTCACTCGATAGCCGAGACACGCACAGTGTCGTTACTCTCGCGGTTGCGAGCTCGGCTAAGCGAGGACACAAACACGCACTATCAAAAAATGTTGCCGTCTTTTGGGCTGCTTGCGAAAAAGCCAAAGCTCTCGCATGGACAAGCTGAGCAGATATCGTTTGCCTGCTCTTCCCCTCTCGCTCTAATCCTTACAGTACTTGGAGTGCAGTATATTCTCCATGCCGGAGAGAATGGCGCTCTCGTGCAGCGGACAAAGTTTCAGATACGTATCGCTCGACTCGAGCGACTCAATCAGTATGTACTTCAGATAGATGCGCGGCGACGAGAGTATGCGCCAGGTGAGCGGATTGAGTATGTTGGTCTGATATTCCCAGAAGACTGTCGCATGGCCGGGATCACGCAAATCCTTGCCGGCCAACAGAGCCGTGTACTCGAAACCGGGCTCAAAGTACATGGCCTTCGTGGAGAACTTCATGCGTTCCGTCGTCTTCTTGCTGTGCTCGCCGTGCAGCCGAATCGAGAGGGTGCCGATTTCGCCGCCGTGCAGCGTGCTCTCATCGTGACTGGACACGCGCACGGTGATCTTGTAGTGCAGCCGACAGAAGGGATGACGTTCGCCCGTCATCAGATAGAAAACCGGCGGCGGATCCTGTGGCTTGAGCAGGCCACGTGCCTGCTGTTCCACATAATCCTCGTAGCTGTGCAGACCCATGCGCATGCATAGGCGTCCGGGCTCGTTGCAGCTGCTGCACTTGGCGTCCTTGAAACCCTGCAGCGAAGCAAGAGAGGATTGGCTTGAGAAAGGGCACACCGATCTCGCAGCGCACTTACCTCGTAGGATTCGCAGGTGATGCCCAGGAACGGGCACTTGCCCTCAATGCTCTCGATAAAGTATTGCTCGCTGCGTATGTGATTGCAACTGATGAACTCCTGCATGGTATAGAACAGTGTCGTCTTCTGATTGTTCTTTATCACATCCTGCAGCTTCTTGTTGCAACCGGGATTATCGAAGCCTCCGTTCGGATAGAAATCGACATGTCCGAGACGCTGAATGATGCCCAGGCCGCCCTTCATCAGCGGATTCGCATCGCTGTGAATGATATCGACAAATTGCGCATCGGTGCGATCCAAACGGACAATGGGATCGGTGTCGGTGAAGAGCGGTGCCGCCGGATCCAGTCCGGTTATGCGTCCCAATTTCAATCCGAAATCACGCTGCAGATGATAGCCGGCGTAGCCGGACAAATGTGCGCCCAGCGAGTGACCCGTAATGTGCACCTTATCGAGATTGGGCAGACGCAACTCCTCGTACAGCATGTGCACCACATGCGCCGTTATGGCACCCACCAGACGTATATTCGCCACTGCCTGCACATACGGCGGACTCGCACCGCCACCCCAATCGATAATGATCGCGGCGCACTCGCCCTCCTCGCACTGATGCATCAGCGCCTTGGCCATCTCGTGCAGCCACGGTATATCACCCGATTCGATGTAGCCATGCACCAGCATATAGATCTTTCCATGCGGATTGATGCCCATGCGATGTAAGCTATCCGGATCATTCAAATCGATGTACATCGGTTGCTCCATGGAGCGTCGCGTGTATAGCGTATAGTGTGGTTCGATCTCGGACGGCTTCTGCGGATGCACACTGATCGTGCGGGTCACCGTGTTCCAGGGACCATTGATGGGGAAACAACCGTAGACACCGAAGCATTTCACCTCGTTGATATCTGAAATCGAATCGGAAAGAGACTCTGCTTAAACAGGGTGTTTCCTATGCGTCTGTACTGCAGGTACTATCAATATATATATATATATATAATATCTGATACAATATCTAGCTTTGTCTCTGGATCGCAATTTCCTATAGCAAATTGCTGGTACTCTAATTTCCTTTACTTCACTTTGATGATGCGTTTAGTACAGTACCGGCCTGTACTCATTTCTGTTGTACTCATTGCGCACACTACAGTCACTCAAACATAGAGTGTACCTAAAAGGTAAATTGAGTACACTAAAACAAATCAAGCAATGACAAATGAGCACCCCTTGATTTACTGACTGTAGACTTAAAAAACATAGTACACAGTACACAGAATACTGTACCCATTATCTATATGTAAGTGAGAGTATTCCTGGTTCTTCAATGTGCTATCCCTTCGAATGCATTCATGAAGGTCTCTAGCTTGTGGTAAATTAAATTGAATTCTTTGAGCGTGAACTCAAGCTGCGCTCTATAGAGTACCTTCTACAGACTGTACCTTAACATATGTTAAATTAACAGTACAGATGAGTACAAGCGCACTGTTAAGACCAAATGATCACGCAGGTGTTCGCTTACTGACGAAAAGTAGCTTAGCCCATGTCATTGAGTGCGTCACCAAGCGAAGCAAAAGTTGGTAGGAAAGACAGTTTGAATCGATAGATCGATAACCCTCGATAACCCCCGATAGCCTTGGTCTGCTGCTCAACGTTGCGTGGCACCTACAGTTTGTCTTGTCTTTTGTCTTCCGCTCGGCTGACCAATGTCATCATTGAACCGCTTATCGCCAGCTACTCACTATATATGTATATACTATATATATATACCCAGATAGTAGATACAATGCATGAACCTGTATATCGGAAGTCCACTATTAGATAGACGTGCGTTATGCTGCCCGAAAAGTAATCGAACGATTGTCGTAATTGAATATTTTTTTTTAGCCTGCTTTGCGCCTCTGACCCCAAAAAGATCGATGATCGATTTTCTATCTGTTTCTTCCGTACCTCGGGCACATGATCATGATCTATGTAGCTTTCCCCCGCAAGACAGCTCCGGTTGAATGAACCATTGAAACCAGAATTATTTGTTTGCACAGCATAGACCACTCGCAGTAGAAGATGCTCTCGCGAGGGAGGGGTATAGTTGGGTATAGTTGAGCAACGGCATACCCTAGCTGCTACTAGTCGGTTATACGATACCAGTGTGTCTCAATTGTCTGTTGCAATAGGGTTGCCACTAGGGTTTCCATCCAGGCAACTTAGCTCGCTTACATTTCATAAAAATTGCCATCGACTGGCAGGTTTCGCCCATTTCGATTTTAGGTTAACTACGCGAGGCAGGCAGCCTTGGCGCGTTTAGTTTGGCCATAAATCAGCTAACTATATATTATATATTATATGGACGGGTTTGGCGCTTCTGGTATCGCTGCTTGGGCAATATAATCGCAGCGATTGTCTCTATAAACAGTAGCGACGTTCTATAAACTGAGTTAGTCAGTCGATTGGCTAATAGGGTAATAGCCGTAAGACCGCAGCACCCTCTTCCTCTCCCCCCCTACTCGCTACCCACTACCCGCTCTTCACTTACCACTTTTGGGCGCCGGTGGCAGATCGATTAGCGTGTTGACTGCCGCGCGGCTTGTGTGGTTCGCCAAGTAGAGCATGGTCTGCAGCATGAGGCCGCCCGTTGAATTGGCCACATACATCTTGCAGGCAGTGTGTGCGCTCTCGCTCTCGCTCTCTCTCTCTCTCTCTCTCTGTCTTTGCTACCGTTCTGCGGTACTGCTGTTGTTGCTGCTGCTGCTGCTGCTGCTGCACTTGTACTTCGTTGGCTTGTGCCGCAGATCCGTCTACATCTTAGCCAGAAATCACACTGACTGCGCTCAGTTCGCGCACACTCAGCTAACGCCTCGCGCGTCGCGTGTTCTTTTAATTAAGCCAACTTAAGTCCAGTTAAGTTAATCTTATCGCCGCAGCTGTCTCTATCCCTATCCCTATCTCTATCTCTCTATTATTGTCTCTGTGTCCAGTCGAGTGGCGGCGTGTCCACTTCGCTTCGCTTCGTTTCTTTTTCTTTTTTTTTGAATGCGACGACGATTAGTCAATGTCTTCGATTAGCTCGGGCACGCTTCAATCCGTTCTCGTTCTCGTTCTCCACTGCTTCACTCTTCTCTTTGCTCTTTGCTCTTTACTCTCTACTCGTCTGTTTACCGTTACTCGCTGCTGCTGTCTGTCGCGTTCGACTCGCGTCGCACTACTGAGCCGATTCCGCTGCAAGCCACGCAATTTTTATGCCCGCAATCGATCGCGCTCGCTCGGCCTTAGCTTCGTTGAGCTTCGGCTGGCGTCGGCTGCAGGGGCCATCGTTCCCCTCGCTCGCACATTTCTTGCAGTGTACGGCAAAATACAAGCGGCGTTGTGTATGTGTGCGTGTGTGATGGATGCACTTTTACTGTACTTGATACGAGTCCAGTCGAAGATCAAAGTCGCGGCACCGCACTCTCTCTCTCTCTCTCTCTCTCTCTCTCTACCTCGTCGAGGGTCTAGCTCGAGCCCAGTGCTGCCAACTTTTGAGAAACAAAAAAAGCTAACCCATTTTTAAAAATACCTGAAAAAAGCTAAAATTAGAATTTATTAATTAAAGATTGAAATAAAAATCGTATGCAGTTTTTTATCGATTAAATGGAATTTTCATAGTACAAGTAACTTAAAAAGTAAAATAAAAAGCTTAACTGAATTTAATTTATGAAAGCTTTTTCCTTATATGCCTTCCATAAAAGCCACATGTAGCCGAAAAAAGGCTGCATGGGCTGCACTGATCGAGCCTTATCGACTTGCCAATCGTCCATCGGCAGCTGAAACTGTGTCAAGCTCCCGTTTGCTCTCTCTCTCTCTCTCTCTCCCTCAGTGTGTGTGCCTGAAGAGGGGGAGGTCTTATCAGTTTCAATACTATTTCTGTTCCCTCTGTTTCCGACTCGGATTCTGTCTCGGATTCACATACAAATTTTGGATCCCGTTTCGGTTTTCATGTTTCGCCTCTTTGCTCATCTCGTCTCGTCGCATCTCGTCGCGTCCAAAGTCCACTGGCAAAGGTGTTTACCGGCTTGTTAGTTGCTTGACTTTTCCACCAGGATTTCATTTGCGCCGCCATTGACGTCAATCGGCTCCGAAGATGCTGCCAGATTGAGAGCAGATCGCTCAGATCAACCGGATTATATACTAGATGCATCGGTTTCGTGGCTTATCAATGCTCGTCTTTTGTTTACTTCTTCGTCATTTGTTTACGAGCATGCTGCACGCCTTACAACTCTCTCTCTCCCTCTCTCTACCTCTTTCTTTCTCTCCCTACCTCTCTCTCTTCTGCTGTCTCTCTTTAAGTTCCTTCTTTTCACATAACCAACCTACATCAATTATCACAAGCAGCATCAAAAAAAGTTTAACTTGCACTTAGGAAAAGAAACAAAATTTGCATATTTGAACTGCAAGATACCCTATAAGCTATAATACTGCCTAATTCAGTTTTTAAATTTAAATTTATAAATCTGACTGATATATAAGTATAGATAAATATTTCGCTTTAAATATATTATTTTCTAAAAACAAAGCTCTTAAATCTGATAAATATTAAAATTGAGGATACCTGAATGAATATATGAACATAAAACAATTCAAAATAGCTTGCTTTTTAATAAATATGGCTAGAAAGTGAGGTTAGACTGCACTAAACACTTGTTTTTTAACCCTTAAGACTTTATTTACATAGAAAGCGTTTATTCAAAAATATTTACTATATTGCAAGTTCTACGCATTTTCGTAGTGCTCGTTACAGGGTATCTCGCCCTTTGTCAAATTGTTGCAAAGGCTAGAATTTGTTTTTTCGAAACGACTCATTCAATAAACACTGCAGTAGAAAGAGGCAGAGAAACGACAGAACGAGATGACAGGCCATTGACGTGGCGAACTTCGGAGACTTCAGTTATGATTTGTTTATTATTTCAAAGTTCAATAACGGGAATATATACGTGAATGCAATTAATTGAAATTATCGCGGTAAATATTTACACACCTCAGTGTGGAAGCTTTCGTAGGCGTGACATAACGATTCGTAACTCGAGCGGATCGATCGAACTTTGATTTTGAAAACGTGTAAATCGATTGCGAACAAACATCGTTGTTTACTGCGTCGATTCTAACACACATACATGGACTACGACACCTCGACTAGGGAGGCTTGTCAAGGCTAGTCGCTTGTTCAGATTTTCCAATCATTTTTAATGACACTTCCAATCAGATTTCTAGGCAGTTACCAGGCGGGATTTCTCCCGGATTTGGCTATGTTTCTGGGTCTGCTGTAGCTAAGTCTTGCTAGCTCTGCTTATTTCCCGACAAATCTGGCTTTTTTTATGCTCAAAGGCGGGCAGCACTGGTTGTTCAGGTTAGGTCTGAAAATGGAAAGCCTTTTCTAAGCTATCTTCTCGATAAGTTTAGGTGAATTTATTTTATTTATGTTTTTTTTCCAGTTTATAAGTATCGAATAGAGTAAAACAAAAATAGATAATCGTATAAATATATATATGTATGTATATGTATGTATATCCGTATGGGGACTATTTCGAGTCGAACATTTTTGGTGGTTCGGGGGCTGTCATGGGGGGGGGGTATTACAAAAATTTGATGCAGGCACTTGGGTTCAGTTTGTGTTATTCGTTTCTTGTCGTTTGGGCAACGATTACAAGTAGAATTAGCGGTGGTACAGCGATCGATAACTGCAGCGATTACGATTAAATGGCTAGGGGTGACATTAGTTCGATATTAAATGGCATTTAGCGCTAAGACTTAAGATAAAACTAGTTAAAGATTACGCGACACATACAAAAAAAAAAAATAGAAGACAATTCCCATTGGACTCCGGCTACTCGGTGCGCTGCATGATCATCTCGATCTTGTCGCCGGCGGCTGCAATCAGCGGCACAGTGAGGCAGCAATCGAAATCCTGCGTCTTCATCTCGTTGACCTGAGCAGAGAGAATCTGGGATTAGTCGGAGTGGGTAAAAACAATGGCTCGAGGAGGGGAGGATCACTTGCCTGCATGATGCGGTCGAAGGGCTTCAGCTGGCCGCACATATCCGCGGGACCGCCACTGCGTATGCGATTGATGAAGACGCCGCGCTCGTAGAGACCATCCGACACGGAGAAGCCATAGTCGTCGTAGACTTTATCCTTGTAAAGCGTGACATGGAAGACTCTCTGCTGCTGCGGCGGCTGGAGCTGCTGCTGCTGCTGCTGATCCTTGGCCTGGCCGGCTTCCGTATTGGTCGAGGGACTGCGCGGACGACGCTGCACCTTGGCATAGATGGCCTGTGCCTGCGGCAGTATCGCGCCAGCGCTGCCGGCACTCGCATGCGAGATGTCGTGACTGCGCAGGATCTTCAGATCGACCAGTTCGCCCAGATTGTGCAGCAGGCTGGTGGCATGCGACAGCGGCATGCCCTGCACCGAGTGCTCGTCTATGGCCAGCAGCTGATCGCCTACATGGATCTGTGCGTTCTTGTGCGCAATGCCGCCTAGACGGACGGCAGGAGGAGAAGGACAGAAAAGGCTTGGTTACTTGTTTCATACTCCCGCCCGCTGCGATCCAACTTACCCTCTACCAGGCCGCTTATGGTAATGGGTTTGGTGATGTCCTCGCTGCCCGCGAGCGTGATGCCCAGCAGACCCCCCTTGGGCTCCAGACGCACCGTGAAAATGATCTGGTGCAGGCTGCTGCCGCTGCTCTTGCTGCTGGAACTGGCCGCGGAGCCGTAGACCTTGTTCTCCATGGGCGGTGGCAGTGCGGTGCAGTCGACGCTGGAAGGGATGCGTAGTTAGCAAGAGGTGACTCATGTCCATCTCTCTCTCTCTCTCTCTCTGTGCTCACCTGGCATAGCGATTCAGCTCGTAGCCTGCGTAATGATGCGCTGCCAGATGCTGCTCCTGCTGCTGCTGCTGCTGCTGCTCCTCCTCCTGCTCATCCTGCTCATCGTCGTCGCCAACGCCGCGGCCGTCCTCCTCCTCGGGCAGCTCCGTGGTTAGGCTCTGCGTCTGCGCCGCGGTGCCATAGCCACGCCCCGTTGTCCAGTTGCCGCCACCTGCTCCGGCTGCGTGTCGCAGCTGCACCGATTGCAGGCTGCCCGTGTCCTCCAGGCTGGAGGCGGCACGAAAGTAATCCGGCTGCGGTGTGCTCGACTTGAGGGAGATGCAATCGTTGTACTTCACCTCGCCATACTTGGCTGCCACATACGCGCTGCTGTAGAGCTCCTGATCGCCGCCGCCGACGCCGACGCCGACGCCGACGCCTCCAGCAATATTACTGTAGATGGGACTGGGCAGAAAGTCGGGCAAGACAATGCGCTTGATGGTCAGCGTGGTGAAGTCACCGGCTGAAGGCATCGTGGCACCCGTCGCCGACGTGCCCGTCGTCGTCGTCGTCGTTGTCGCCGACGGCAGCGCATCCTTGAGCAGCGCATCCACATTGAAATGCTGCACAGGATGCTGATCGACAGCGAGCAGTATATCGCCCGGACGCAGTGAGCCGCAACGATGCGCAGGACTGCCCATTTTCACATCGGATATGATCAGTCCCGCGTGACTGGAGCCACTGACGCTGATGCCCAGCCCGGCGGATTTGCCAGCACGCAGCAGTTTCACATTGAAGACCCCGCTGGAGGGCACCACGGTGTCGGGCATATCGAATTCCACCTCCAGCTCGAGCCAATTGGCCGCTGTGGCCGCGTGTGCCGCGTGACTGGGACGCCCGTCGAGCAGTTGCCGCATCGAGGCCGCGTCCAGGCTGTACATCTTGTTGATCGCCACAATGCGATCCCCCGGCTGTATGCAGCCGCTGCGATCGGCCACCGAATCGGGCTGAATCTGTGCAATACTCACGGCACGACCGCAGCTGCTGGCGCTGCCCAGTATGATGCCGGCTCCCTGACTGCAGTCGAGCAGCACGGGAAAGCTTTCGGCACGGCACAGACCCAGACTGCTGTGGGTTCCAGTGGTGCCTACTCCAGCGCCTGCGCCAGCGCCGGCTCCGACGCCCTCCAGAGGCAGCGAACTCTTGCGCAGATAACGCTGACGCTGCCGGCCATTGGATTTGCGTGACTCCAGCGTGCTGAAGCTGTACTTGGGACTGCCCAGCGCGGTGTGACCTGCCGGCAGAGAGAGAGGGGGAAGAGAGCGAGCGAGGGATTAGCAGATACCAGAGGGAGAGTTCACAGAGTGCTCCCAGGAGCGATCTTTAGCGCGTTGCACATTAAATCAAGTTGCCACTGCCTGACTATTTTTGGATGACGCCCCTCTGTGCCCAGCTGTCGCTGGGAACACTATTTACGGCCCCCGAACCGCACGCGGATCGCATCTTCCTGCCCAAACTTGGACAAGCCTAAAGCTTTTAGCGCTCGATCGATGTGTGAGAAATGCCTCACATGGCCGATTTGACTGCGGCTAATCCACAGCTTAGTGGGAAGGAGAGAGAGAGAGGGGGAGCAAGAGAGAGAGGGGGAGCGAAAGAGAGGCAGAGCTAGAGAGTCACACTCCTGTCGTGAAATTTACGATCAGCGGGCTCGCCCATTGTCACCCACCCCATGCAAATTGATTGCGAGGGTCGCTCGTACGATCAATCAAGCATGGTAAACTACACGTCGGTGCACGACTGCTAGATACCCTACGGCACCAAGCTGTGAAAAGTATTGACTTGAATAACTGCTGTTTCTGTTGTTCAAGCTGTTGGAAATTAAGAACAGAGATTCATAGAGTAAGCATCTACGTGCTTGCCAAAGCAGAAAGTTGTAGCTGCAATACTTCGCTTAATAAACGTAACTGATCGATTTAAGATAAGCCTGGAGAGCGTTTGTTGTGCAGGAAGAGAGCTCTAGCTACTCTTAAGGCTGAGATACAGATACACTTCTTCGAGCATTTTTCAGAGTGGCAATACACCGATATACAACGAAAAGATCTTACAGTGGGAGCAACAATTGCTCGCACAACCCTCGCAAATCGCGTACGTCATACGTAGAAACAGTATTGTTTCAGCTGATCGTTCATTAGCAAGACGCCCACGCCGTGAGACCTTCAAGGCGCCAATTTTGGTTGCCGAAACAGAAACTGAGGCAGAGGCAGCGGCAGAGGCAGAGGCAGCCGACCGATCGATTCACTGCGATAGCCAAAATCCAAAGAGCAAATGGAACTGGCCATGGCTAGAGACGCTGCAGATGGAGCATCGCTTGGTCGACTTACCGCGTCGGGCGAGCGCATGCGCCGGCATGATCTGCATTTGTGTGTAGCCCCGTCCTGTGCTTGTGTCCAATATGGTCATCACCTCGTCGGGACTGTAGGCAGTGTGCTCGATCATGGCGTCGTCGATGGAGAGCACCTGATCGCCAACAGATAAGGCGCCGCAGCTGCAACAACACAACACACACACACACACAGTTACAAACTTGGATCATGATCGCGGGCGATCCTGCTTCGCTCACCGATCGGCAATACTGGCGGGTAATATGCTAGCTATGTAGATACCCGACGGGGAGACCTCGTCTATTTTGTCGTTGCTGGAGCTGGTGCCGGCCGAGCTGGAACCCGAACTGGTCGTATAGTTGCACAGCACCAGGCCCAGTTTGTCGTTCATGGGTCGCTCGATCTCGATGAGCAGCGGTCCCATGGAGAACTCGACGCTCTGCACAACGGAGACATCATACTCGATGGTCAAATTGGTGAGGCCGGAAACGTAGCCGCATTTGATGATCTGTTGCGCCTCGGCAAGTGTTTTTCCGATCAGTGAGATCTACAAAACGAGAGAGGGAAGGATGGCAGGAAGTAGTTGGCGGTTACGGAAAACAACTGTCAGCAGCAGCCGGAGCAGGTGCCATCCGTCAGGCACTTACATTATCGACGCGCAGCAAACGATCGCCGGGCTTGATGCGACCCGTCTTATAGACGGGGCCGTGCAGTCTCACGTGCGTCACGATCAGCGGATAATCGGCACCGCCACGCAGCGTTAGGCCCAGACAACCGCTCTCCCGTTCCACGGTGATCTGTGCCAGTTTCGAGGTAACATACAGACTATTTTGGGAAACTGCTGCAACAATACGCATCAATAGAGATGGATATAGAGAGAGAGAGAGAGAGAGAGAGAGAAAGGAGATCAGTATAGATTTAACGTAGTGCGGCATATCGATCACTACTTACTGCATTCGGGCAGCGAGTACTCGATCTCCACGATCGCCGGTCCCGCATCGACTCCGCTGGCGCACAGCATGTTGAGAATCTTCTGGTTGCTCAGTCCGATCGTTGAGATGCCATCGATCTGGTGCAATCGATCGCCCGGCGCCAGAAAATCGGCCGCATGACCCACTGGATTGAGTGCCCCAATGACAGGTGGATACGACAGATCGTTGCGCTCTGCGAGAACGGAAGAATTTAAATGCACGTGGCGTCAGTGTCAGATTAATCAACGATCATCGATCAGCCGGGCGATCGCATATAAACAATGTGCGAGATGTAAAGGGAAATGCTGTGTGTGAGAGGAGGAACCCCCCGGATTTGATATTTGAAAGCTACTTTCTTTGAATGTCTGTCTATCCGTGCGTCTGTCTGCCCGTCTGTCTGTCTTCCCGTCTCCCCGCCCAGATCTGAGAAACAAGCAGAGCTAAAGCCATCAAATTTTGTGTATTTGTTTTCTTTGCCTCTTCTGTAGACCTACCCTAACTAACACTCTATCTCCCTATCTCCCTATCTCCATCTTCTGCCCACTTCCCTGCCCCTTCGGCTTCTCCCACATCTGGAATTCTTCTTCACCCATGACGGAACTGTCGACGCCATTGCCAAACCGTTTCCGATCATCACATCGTGCTCGTTCGGTCAGTTCGCTGTGCTGCGATTCGGTGCGGTCCGAGACTGCGTGTCGTTGCCTTGGTCTCCATTTCCATTGCTGTCAGCGGCTCATCATGCGACACTGTCGCGCCTTTTTGGCCAAAAACAACTAACAACCAAACAGCACTACCACTAAAAGCAGCTCGTAAATAAGCGAATGCTTATAAAGCAACTACTCGCTTTTTTGTTGTTGTTGTTGAGGGCAGCCATTGCGAGTGGCTGCGTCGCTGGCGTATTGCCAACTAAAAGCGTCGCCCCGCTCCAGCCCTTTGCCAGCCTCCTGCCTGTTCGCAGCGGACCTTCTCCCGTTGCCCGCGACGTAAGTCTCGACGCTTACGTCAGACAATTCCGGACTTTAGCCCGGCTCTGCTAAGGTTCTACTCCCACGCGCTCTCGCTCACTCACTCTATCTCGTTCCGTTGCTCTTCGGCTCCGACTACGTCGACGTCTTCGTCTCCGGCCGCGTGTCCAATGCGTTCGCGTTGTCGCAATATGTCGAGATTAGTCAGGGAAACGAAATAAAAATTGTGTAGACTACGCAGACAACAAATTTGGATGCAGACGAAATATGTATTATAATGTCTGGCAGTCGACAGACTCGCCCCGCCTTCGGTCACAGCGTAGTCGGTGGAGGAGGGTGCCAGATTGAAATGATGATTTATTTTGGCAGCGGCGACGACGGCGACGGCGACGACGACGACGACGACGACGAACGAAAACATTCGCCGTCGTTATCGACATGGACGCGTTCCGCATTCAAATCGTATCGGCCCACTTTGGCTGGAGATCAAGACGGTGAGGCCGTCAGAGCGTCAGACGCGGGCAAACTCTGGCAGACCTCGACGACCCCGAACAGACCGCAGAGTCGCAACCCCAAGAAAAAACCGAAACTAGAACTGCAAGGGGCAGCCCCCCGCCCATTTGTTAGGGAAGTGAATATAAATTGCTTATGACTCAGTAGAATGTGCTTTCTTTTGCACGGCTAGCACATACCCTGCAAGCAGTAGGCAACAGTCGTAGGGTAGGCGAATAAAACTTACTCTGACCAAATTTAGTAGCTCTAGCTCAGATAATCTCTGAGATCTCGCTATTTATGTAGGCAAATAGAGTAGAAAACTAGGCTAAAACTGTTTTGGCATTCTACTAACTAATTACTACCTGATCTCTATATAAATATAGACGAAAACTGAGTGTATATATAATTATATCATAAATTAACTTAATATGCTTTTCATGAGTTGAAGAATACGTCAGGCATTATTTAATGCTGCAGATGTTAATAATTCATTATAGCAGAGTTTCCGTACAGTGTGTGTATATATTTTTTTAAAATATGAATAGTCTCAGGGATCTGTTCAAATATGCAGATATACAGCATAAATTCACTTAATATATTTCTCATTGAGTTAGAAGACATCTCAGGCATTACGAAGCCCTTCAGTTAATCGAATCACAATAGAAATTCCATTTGAGATTCCATCATATTATTAACAAACATCTCGTTAGCTTCCACTTCCAACTGGCAGCTGTTTATTCGCAACCCTTGGCGGCTCGACAAATTCGATTGAGATACTCGGATATAGCATAATTATTATGAATATTTGAAAATCTCTCAATCACTGTTAATTCTCCCTGACAGCTGTCGGCGCGGACTGGAAATGCTTTTTGCATAATATGCGGGCTGCTGCTTTAGATCGCATTTCCCAACCGATTCGGGAGCACACATGGCGCGGCGAACATTTTCCAGCTAACATTTTCAATTGAACGGGCGACAGGGGAGGGGGGGGGGGTGCGAAGGTCTGCCTTCATAATGATATCGTATGAATCTTCCACTCGCAAGCGCTTCTACGGGTTGGCTTTTTCCGGGCAGAGTTTCGAAAATTCGCTTACCTGCAAAATTGATGGCCAGATGAAGTGCGTTGCGCGGCAGCGTGATCGTGGCATAGGTAGTGCCGCGTTCGGGGGCAAGTCCAGAGTCTTCAGATTGTGCGGGGCTCATGGCACGGTCAACTGCAAAGAGAGAGGGAGTGAGAGAGGGGGAGTGTGAGTAAGAGAGATGTGCAATGCGAGGCGTAAAATCAACATCAAAAGTGCCACAAGACAAAGGAGGTCACTGACCGCGTGCCACCTTCCTGCTCAGAAATTCGCCAACAGTCGTCGAAGGAATGAAAGAACCGATCGCCAGCAGACCGTGCCGTGCGTTGCCACCCGGTGTCTCTCCCTCCCCTCCCCATCTTCCTTTCTGACTGATCGTTGCACTTTTTAATTTATTCATCAACACGGTCGGAATTACCAAGTGAAAACCAAAACAAGAAAGGAAGCATGAAAAGTGCCACAAGATCAAAGAGTTCTCAGTCAGATTCGCCACGTATCTATCGCCCTTCCGTCTTCCTGTACGGTTCATTTTGCCACGCCCACCTGAACCGACCGCATTACGTGGAGAGCGAGACGAAGGCAGGAGACACTATCGTGAGTCAATCTACGTCGATTTCGTAGCCCCGCGTCGGCGTACGACCTTCGCCGCAACGTTGCAGCGTTTCAATTAAAATTCCATTTAGTAGTAAAAACAAGAGTCGTCATAGGAGATGGTGGGGGGGAAATAACGGAGAAGAACATAACAGAACTGAACAGAATAAATCAATTAATCTTTATGACTTTCTCATGTGTTTTATACGGCATCAGTCGCGGCAGATGGCCCTATATGTTGGCAAGACGAACAACGGCATCGGATTTCGGTATATTGCAAAAATCGCAATACGATAACGGAGCTAACTGCGGCTTAAGTACGATGCCAGATGCTATATATATATTTGGCAGATTAGTATAACTAATTATTAAAGTGCTGATGGTAATAATTATTAATTGCAAAGTAACTAGAGTCTACTAGGATTTTCGATTCGAAACCTTGCTCGCTCGACTCTCAATATTAAATATATACTAGAACTGCGTAGGGTACAGCAGAATCTTTGTGTCAAATTTGATATCTGCAGCTTTTATAGCAACCGCGATATAGACGTTCATACAGACAGACTTGCCTAAATCAGCTCGATGCAAGGTTATAAAGATAATTATCTTTACTTTCGATTATAATCGAAGTATCGGCTGGAAACCTCGAACATCTGGCAGTGCTGTGGCAACCCTTTTCTGGCACAACGCGCTGGCTTGCTGGCCGGACAACGCGGCGTATGCGCGATGTGCTGAAATTGCTCGCTTCTCCATCCGCGTAAAGCTAGCAGAGAGCCGCAGCAGCGCGCACACCTCAATGCCCACACACACGCACACACACACACTCACACACACTCACACACACACACGCACACACACACACACACTCACACATACAGGTTTGACGTAAACGGCGGTCGCTGTGGACGCGACTTTTATTTTCGAACGCTTCAATGGCGCATAAAGTTTTTCTTAATGCCCGCCCGAGTATGAAAAGCAAAAACAACAATTAGGCAAAGGCAGCAACGAAAACAAAAACGCCAAAACTAGCAACAACAAAGCAGAGAAAAACCAAAAACAAAAAGCAAAGCAAAAGAAAAATAAACGTGAAAAACCAAAGCAAGGCAAGGGCGGAGAAGCTAAAAAAACGTGAAACGATGAAACTTTTTTACGTTTCGCTTCATTTGCGTAGTACAACAACAAGAAGAACCACAACAACAGCAACAACAGCAACAACAACAACAACAGCAACGCGCGCACATCTTGCAGATACATTTGCCTACATTTCGTATTTGTATCTTCTTGCGTGCGCGCGTACAATCTACAGATACATTCGCCGCATTCGCTTTGCTCCGATTTTGTTCTATATGTATCTAATTTATTTTCATTGAATTTACTTTTAAGCACACAGTGGTTAGGGGGGGAGGGGGAGGGGAGGATTGGGTAGGGGATGACTCGGTACTGGGTACGGCCGTTTTTTAGTACCTCTTTTGGCTGCAGTTTCTCTGACATTTCGCCGCTTCCTTTTTGCCACTTGACGCAGCCAAGACGCTTTGAAGTCATTTCACATTTTACACTTTTCTATATTTACATTTCTCGCTTTTTGGAGCGAGCTCTCCGCTGCCTCGTCGCCCTCTCTGATTTCGCTATTTTTATATGCTCTACCATAGTTTTTCATTCCGATTTCTCTCGCCGCCTTCCTTTACATAGTATTCCTCATTGTTTTTTCTTCGTTATTCGTTATTCGTTTGACATAATTCATTGGTCGCGGCGAGCGGAAATCGTGTCTGAGATTTGTTTCTGAAAACACACACACACACACACACATCCCTTCTATCTATCTAGTGTATATATCATAACTGTATATATATCTATGCGAATCGGGGCATTCAACCAGTTCAGACATTAACGAAGGTTGCCCCAGGCTCGTCTCCCTGCGCATTCACTTGATTGGCTTATGAGTTGCGCAAATACCCTGTAAATAGCAATTAGACATGCCTATCTAACCGACAAACATATTTCCTAATAGTAGGCTAAAAATGAGTTAGTTATCTCAACCATATCAGCATTATATTCAAACAAAATTAAATAATTAATTAAGCATGCATTTTTCTACGGTTTTCCTAATATCAAGGTCAACTTTCTTTGAATTTTAATTCCGAAAAAGGTTTTAACTGCATAAATATTATGGCAATTTGTATACCAAATTTCGTAACTCTTTCCCGAGCAGTCGCTGAGATCTGACTGAATATGCTAAAAGTAAAGAAAATGTTTCCCTCTACAGATCACAGGATTCTGTCGTACTTTATATTACAACTATGCCATACTACACTCTATATATATACCAGTTGCCATAATTTTCCATAACTCAGCTAGTTGTGCTGGGCGACTTCATTAGGAAATTGCAAATTGGCAGGCGAAATTCACGAGGCCATTTCGAGTTCCGTTTAAACGAAAAAGTCTGGAAAAATGAGGCGGGCAGGTCATTAAAAGGCAACTATTTCGGTGTCTACTTTGGTTTTCCGCTTGTTTTATGGCAGATGGGTTGAGGAGGGGGGAGAGGGGTGCAAACAGTATTTGGTAGTCGACGTGGTACGAAGATGCAGTAAAATTTATCGGCGACAGTTGCGCGATGCACGGTGCAACATGACGGAAATTGCGCTCAGCCGCAGCATTTGCATTTGAAAAGGGGGCAGGCAGGGGGGCGGGAGGGGGTGAGGGCCGGAGAGGCGTACAGAGGGATTTAGTGGGAGGGGGGGCTGGAGATCATTGGCACTTCCTGCGTGTCTGCTAATCCTGGCGACAGTCGGACGCACTTCACGTGGCACTCCGATTAAAATAGATGGACAGTTCGACGATCGGAAGACGCGGGGATAGACGACTCCGGGGACAGGCAGACTGACTGACTCACTTGGGGGTCGTTCTCGTTCTCGTTCCTCATCTGGTTGCTGTTCCTGTTTCCATTGTAGGCCACCATTTGCGGTACATTTGCAGCGAGTTATGCCACAAAGCGCTCTGCCACATTTGCTTTGAAAATAGACATCGTTCAAATCCCCCCAACAAGTTCCCACTCCCAGCGTCTATCTCCCTTTCGCTTTCCCTCTCTCGCCCACCCTCACTCGCTCTCTCTGCTGTCTGCTGATGAATACATTCTTCTGTTAATGATCTGAAATACGCATCTCTCTCGACTAGACAACTTCATTGCGCCTCCGGAGTGGAATTCGCCTTGTTTCTTCGGCCTTGATGGAGCGCGATTAGTTCGGGCACTGTGGTAACTCTTAATTCCGTTCGGGTTAAGACTCTGAAATCTTAGAATGTTTCAAATCCATTAAGAAATCTATGTAAATCAATTGGTCTTTGGTTTCTGCGTAGCTGAAGAGCCAAGTCGAAATTGCCTTGCCTTGAGGTTTATGGCTCAACGTTGCGAAATTGACAGTTTCAAGGCTACTTAATGGAAATCTTTATTTTCCATTCTTCAAACCACAAATCTAGATTATTCTTCTATCTCGAATAAGAGGGCACACTCATGTTTCAGGCTTTCGATCGCAACTGATCTCTGCTTCAGAGAACGAAACGTATAAGTTGAAGATCTGTTGTAGATCTTCGATACTTTACTTGGACTGATCTTCAGTTAGTAAGTGTTAGTCAGAAGGGATCAATCTTCAGTAGATCTATCTACAGATCGTTGCATTCTTACCGAAGATCTTCATTCACTTTTCTTCATACTAGAAACCAACTTCTTCTTCAAACGCATGAGGTGACGATCTGCGATCTTGGCTTAGATTTATCTTCAGTTATTTACGATATGCAGCTCCAAAGAGTACAATCTCTTGTAATACCTTCTTTTTTCCCGATCTTTTCCCCTGGCGTTTCCATCGATCTTGCACCCTTTCTTCGCAAACGATCTGGCCAGCAAATGATGTGTGTCTTCTGCCACTGACAGGTGCCTGGCGTCCCTCCTGCAGCTCCCCGACACCCACTGCAGATCGATGTGGGCCACGCGAAAGTGTGCCGTGACGATTGATTGACGTGTGTGTGAGTGTGTTTGTGTGTGTGTGTAAGTACTGGACTATATTGACAGCTCGACGGCTTGTTTTCCTCGTTGTTGCTGACGCAATAAACAACTTTAGTGGGAAGTGAGTGGCGTATTCCAGAAGTCGGAAGAGTTTACGCACGGATAGCGGGACACTTGGGCGGGGTATAGGCAAGAGGAAGTAGGCCGCGACGGGTAGGGAAGAGAGGGGGGAAGGCAAGTAATGCCTCGCCCATTAACCTGGCACCTACGAAATCGAGGACAGTTAGAAAGAGCCAAAGTGAAGCATGTCCAAACTGTCCTCAAGAGAAACTACTTGATATGCATAGTACACAGATATATAGTAGATATATGTATATGCATATATGTGCAGCGTGTGTGTGTGTGTGTGCACGCATTGCTGCCTTGCGTTGCATGCAACATGTCGACAACAACAACAAGAAGAACATGCAGAAGAACAAGAAAAACCAATTATTGCAAATGAACTCGAGTGTGGTTCCGCAAAAAATGTCAACATCTGATAAAGCCGCGAACAAAGCGGCAGGCCCATGTTGCAAGCAACACAACCAGCCCCCTGCCCCTCCCGCTTTCCCCTTTCCCGCCCTTGCCCCTTGCCGAACCGAGCTGGAGAGCGACGTATGCAGCCCGAGTGCAAGAGGCGCGCTCAGTTGAACCGAACTCGGGTGAACTGCCTGAACTGCTGGGGAGGAAGAGAGGAGGAGAGAAGAGAGGAGGTGGGTCCGGGGAACGACTTGGTGGATTCCACAAGTATTTAGCAAGACGCTGACATTGTTTGGGGTCTGTCGCGGGCGAGGACGAGGGCTGTGCACTTTTTATAATGAAATTAACTTGTGAACTAGTTGTAGTTCCAAGCGCGATAGCTCAATTAGCATTTATCGCTTATTCTTTAGGCTTTAGCCTTTTTTGAATCGAGGAACTCATGGAGTAGACTTTACTTAATGACTTAATAAAATAACTTAACGAATTTAAAAGGAACTGAGCTAGTAGTGTGCAAGCTGGAACTAGTTTCACTCATTTGAATGAATAACTCAATTGACATTTAGTAGATGAACCTATTTTTTTGGCCTTCTTTAGCATTATTTGAATTGAGAAACTCATGGAGTATACTTAGCTTAGCAAGAAAATGAAATAACTTAAAGGAATTAAAATAGAATTAAGCTAGAAGTGAGAAAAGTGGAACTAGTTATACTCATTTGAATGAATAACTCAATTGACATTTATCGTGGATAAAACTCTCTATTATTTGTACTTCTTTAGCATTATTCAGATTGAGGATTACATTGCATATACCTAATTTAATGACTAAATAAAGTAATTAAAATGGATTAAAGCCAGAAGTAAGAAAAGTTAAATGGAACCAGTTCAATTTCAGATACGCCCCGACTGCTATCGCTCTGTTAACGGTCTAACAGAGCTCTGTTAACGATCGCAGTCGACAAGGTCGCCCTGGCTACTGCGCTAATTGTGAATGAATGAAGCAGACCCCACGAGACACAGTCCCGCCCCGCGGCTCACATTGAGCATGTGCAGCCTCGAATCTGGTTGCATGTTGCCCCCGATATACCCGCTCGACGGAAAATATTCGCGTTGCATCAAAATTGATTTATGTCTCATTCGAGTTGTCGCCGCGGCGTAGCAGAACAACCCTGAGGATCGTCATCAGCGCAGTCTCGCTCCTGCTCATCTGCACAGTTGCCATGAGAGAACCAATTCCCCGCTTCATTACCCGCTAGAGAGCTGCCTATGTATGTATGCACTGCGATTATGAACTCGTATACATATGTTCTCTCCCTCTCTGCCTCTCTGCCTCTCTCTCTCACTCTTTCTCTCGCATATCTCTTTGTTCCCAGCGAACTGCACTGCTTATCGCGCCCAGCAAGGGGCACCGATTTGTGTGTTCCCAAAAATGTTAATAGCCCATAACCGATCCCCGGTTGTGGGTTGCTAGCACGTTTCGGGTGGGGGGTGGGGGCGGGGGCGCGGTTGCCGATAAGATTGCCGCCCAGTCGGCTGCAATTACCATACGAACTACATACGAACTCACTCGCATATACAATCGGTCAAAATTTGAGCTCTACCCATGATGACACAATAGAAGGGCGTACTACACACTCGAGCGATAACCGAAAGCTATGTATATACATACTGCACGACTATACCAGCATAGAGATATTGATGTTATCAAGTGGTCTACTCCCCAAAAAATGATATAGTACTCAATCACTTGCAGTCAATCGGCTGTGGAACATTAAATCAGGTTGGGTTGCATTTTTCAGATTTACTGCATGTAAGGGGCGCGTAGTTGAGGGGAAGAATATATATACGGAATTTGTATGTGAAAGTCAGTTGGAATACCCCTCAGATCGTGAGATACTATTTGGAATTAATAATCTAATTTAATTTGAAAGTTCTCTTCGAATTGTTAACTCCCGAGAAAAGGGTTCTTGCAGTACTTGAAGGAATCGCAGAGATTGAGCCCTATATATGCCTGCAGACTTGTAGCTTATGTATGTATATGTTTATAGATATTTTATTCGATAATTTATAGAATACATCGCAATGACCTATAAAATGTGAAACAGAAGGAGTATTCGAAGCAAGAGAGTAGCTGGAAAAGGAAGCATTATAAAGCGCCCTGCTATATATTTCCACCTACTATATCCAACTGCTGCATTTGCCTACTATGTATATCTTTCTACTTATTATAGCTAACTGACTGATATACATATTTGCCCGCTATAAATTTCTACTGATTATACTATATCTACCTGCTATATTGAACGATACTTTAACAGCCTACTATAACTGCCTAGTTGTATCTGCCTGCTATAACTTTCTATCATATACAGATACATATCTACCTAACACCTTTCTTCTGATTATATCTGCCTACTATACCTTTCTTCTGATTATATCTGCCTACTATATCTGACTGTATTAATTGCCTGCTATAGCTTTATTTACTACTACTGTTAGCTACAGTAAAGCCTCGCAATATCTGCATAGAATTCATCGCTGCAAGTGAAGAGCGAAGAGTGGATAATGGAGAATGAAGAGCGGAGAGTGGAGAGTGGAGAATTCACAGTGCATTCTCCGCATTCATAATTAACACGTGCAGAGGGCGTTGACAAAATTCGCCAGTGTGACGATGTGCGAGTTGAGGATGCAGATACGCATAATGAAACGGATACAGATACAGCTGCAGATACAGCTACAGATGCAGATACAAATGCAGAGACAGAGACAGAGGCAGAGGCAGATGCAGTCTGCGAGCAACAATAATTCTGACGAATGCAAAAGGCGCATGGAGTGAAGTGAGAGGGAGAGAGAGTAAGAGAGAGAGAGAGAGAGAGGGAAGTACTTGGGCGTCGGTGACAGTCGACTCTACAAATTAATCCAAACGGTAGACGACAACAACAACAACAACAACTTGCAGCGAGCAGAACAAAAACAATAACAACAACAAATTACATTAATCGTGTTGCTGCTGCTGCTGCTGCTGCTGCAGATGATGCTGATGAGGCTGAGGATGATAATGATGTGGATAATGATAATTTGGCTGGCTTTGGGCTTTGTATTTGTTTCGCTTCTGTTTTGTTTTGCTTTTGGATTCACTTTTCTTTTATTTTCTTTTCTTTTCTTTTTTTTTGCTATTTTTAGCAAACGTTGAGAATTGTGACAGTTTTCCTGCTTTCCCGTTTCCAAGATCCAAAACATGCACAGCCCTAGACTGTCTGCCTCTCCCTCTCCCGACTCCATCCCTCGCTCGCGCTGTCTCCCTCTTTGGGGCGCATTCGTTGTGCATGCGGATGCCTGCAGAGTTTTCTATAATATTTATGTATTTTCAATTCTAAATAGATTGTCAGAGTGTGCAGTGTGTGTGTGTGTGTGTGTGTGTGTGTGTGTGCGTCGCTGAGTGACGTCGTCGAAGCAGATTTCGCGCACAAATGTAAACAAAAGTTCGACAATTGCACTCTGCACACACACACATACGCGCAACACAGAGCGACGCTTTTATGTAAAACTTCGCAAATGTCTCATGTTTCTAGGCAATCGAATAGCTTATACCCTGCACACTGCAGATGGGGATTATATTGACTGGCTATGTACTAGGTATGGGCGAAATAAAACGGAATCGTTTAAATTCACTCTGGTATGACTAAAGAAAGAAATAATTATTAAAAAAATTCAAAAAATTCAATTTTATTTTATACAGCTGCCTAAAACTATAAAAAACGAATTCTGCAATGGAATAAAGCATAAAAAGGTGCATATTTTTATAAAATAAATAAAATATTTTAAAAAATCACTTAAACTAAAATGAATCGAACCATATACACATACATATTGGAAGATAAAGATTATTATAATCATTAATTAGTATAGACAGTATCAAAAAGTATTTTTAAGCTTTTTTAATTATATTTTTTTTGTAACCATATAACTAATAAACCATATGCCTAATACCATTTTTAATTTGTAATTTGTTGCTGTTGAATTTAACCATTCATCTATATAGGAAACTGAACAATTTTAATGCCGATTATAATAAAATCGAAACTATATTTATGGAGCAAAAGCATTTCCCATTAATTTTGTACAAAAATTCAAAATTTTTTGATTTTTTATGCGGAAGAACTCATCATTATCAAAAAACGAACCGGAAATCGTATAAAAATTACTAGATGAGTGCCTTACGAAAGCCCAGGCTGCCCAATGGCAGGGTATGGCAGGGTATTTCTAGGGCTTGCAGTGCATTGAACTCGCCACAGATTGATAAGGCAGATAGGCAAATAGACATAGGGATAAATACATGAGTAAGATAGTTTGTTTTTCGCTTTGTTCAATTTCGCACAATGCCAATGCGCTGCGTGCCACTGTGCGGCAGCACAGTCAATGTCGTTTGCCTTTGCCGGGCTGCATACAGCTTGCCTCTTGCATGCTCTCTCTCTTGCTTGCTCTCTCTCTCGCTCTCTCTCTCTCTCTGTCAGCTGCTGTTGTTGTTGTAGTCGCCCATTGCTGCTTCCGTTTGGTGTGGCGGCTTAATGAGAGCGCGACACCCGCGAAGGATTCGCGGCAACCAAAAACAAAAGAGTCGCCTCTCCCTCCCTCTCTCTCGCTCTCATTTTCTGTGTAAACAGCAGCAAATGCTGCTGCAACTGTTGAGATTGCTGCTGCTGCAGCCAGGGGCGCAGCACGAAGGGGGCACGCGTTGTGCTCATTTCGTTTCAATTGCGTCAAATTGTTGTGGCAACTTCTGCGGCTCTTACCGCACTTATGGCAGCCGTGCTACGCCGCTTTGTTTATGCCTGGCGAAAAAAACAAACACACACTGCACACATACTGCACACACACACACACACACACTGCACACACAACATGCTCTTCGATTGTCGAAAATCTTGGCATTTCAGCGATTTTTCACATGTCTCTGTCGACTGAGGAAAAACAATTTTCAATGTTTACTTATTTCATTTCGCCCCAGCGACGCGACGTCTTGTCTGTTCCGGTGCCCCCCTCAGGCCAGACAGCCGGCCGCCCCTCAGCTACACAGAGAGTGACAGAAAGAGAGAGGGAGAGAAAGGGAGAGCTAGCAGAGCGTTTGCATTGAATCTAGTTGAAAAGTACATGCATTCATTATAAAAATCCCCCTAGAGGAAAACTCTTGCATCCCCTCTCCACTCCCACACTTTCTCAGCTCTCCTCGTGCTTACCCTGCAACCCCTCCCCCCCCCCTGCAATGTCAAGCAGGGAATAAACCCATCAGCAATGAGAATTTGTCGCCCTCGCCCCTCGGCAGCTCCAAATGACCTGTTGATGGATGCGCGCGAAGCGTGGAAAATCGAATACTATTCTAAAGGTTTCTCTCCCTCTCTCTCTCCCTCTCTCTCTCTTTACCTCTCTCTCTATCTTCCTCCTTAATATTAAGCTTATTTTCATATTGATTCTGATTTCGTAGCTTCTTCTGATCTTTTCAACATTTCTCGTTTTTATTTTACCGAAATTCTCTCTTTAATTCTTCATAAAGAACTTATAACTTACATATACTTTATAGCTTAGGCATACTTTTCGGTATATTTCTAGGGTACTTTAATCGACTCGAAATCCAAAAAGAATTCCATAAATTCAGAAACATTATAATATTCATAGAACGAACACGTTCGACGTTTGTCAAAATTGTCATAATTCGAAATGAGCATGTCCAATCTGAAATCGAATCCAAATGCCATACTATCTGACAAGCTGTGCCCGGTTCTTTTTTATGATATATATATATATATACACACACACATGGATACACGCAAACACACACAGATACGCGCAAACACACATAGATACTTGAGAAAGTTATTGCTCGCAATGTTCCTTGTGATTTGATGAGTGTTTAATGTGCGACATTAAAACGGGTTGTATCAGGCATATGGAGGCGTATCTATATCCACACATCTGCCCTATCGATGACAGGGTGTATGTGTGTGTGTGTGTGTGTGAATTGCCTGCCATCTGATTGCGGTGCATTGACACTACGCGTGCACCTTTCGATTTTCTCAGGGCTTGTTTACACTTCGATCCCTCTCGAGTGTCGCCCCACTAAATGCAGTAGTTGTTGTTGTTGTTGCTGTTGTTGTTGTTGCTGTTGCTGTTGTGTAAACAAGTGACATCTGGCCGAGCATTGCATCTATCGTAGATACATATGAGGGCAGTCAATCCATCCGCTTCTGAGTGGCGGCCTCTGTCAAAGTTGTTTGCTTTTGTTGTGACAATTGGCGCGGCTGCAGCTCAATCATCTATCAGTATCTTTAGCTGTAAATCTATCTGTATCTTTAGTTGTAAATCTAGCAGTATCTGCAGCTAGCTATGGCTTTGCCTGTATATTTAGCTACTTAAGCTAGCTATATCTAAGGCAGAAGCAATTGAAAGGGCAGATACATTTATCGTAATATAGCTGCATCTTTCTGTATCTTTGACTGTAAATTTAACAGTATCTGTAGCTGTAGCTGTAGCTGCAAGCAGTAGCTATATCTTCAGCTATTAATTTGTATCTTAAGCTGTAGTTTCTTTAGCTGCAACTAGATTTCTAACTGACTTTCTATATCTGAATGCAGATAGTATCTATGGCTGTAAAGTATCTCAAGCTGAAGTTGCTTATGTATCTAAAGAGCGAGCAGTATCTGCAGCTCAAGCACTTAGCTGTATCTACAGGCATAGCTGTAAGCAAAGTATCTTTTTTACGTATTTAGCTAGCTTGAGGCAGTATCTAAAGCTGAAGTTGCCACAGAACCGCAAATGTAACTGTAGCCACAACAGCAACCGTAGCTGTATCTGCTGCTCTAATACGCCACTGGGTGGGCCTGTGTTGCATCCACATAGCTACCGCGCTTCAATCTGTGGCATTCCGCGCAAGCAGATTAGGCAGGCGGACGAACGAGCACCCTGTGGATGCCCATGCCGATGCCGAAGCCAAAGCCGAAGCCAACAATGCGCCGCATCACAAATATTTAATTAAATGCTTAATTACGCTCGCCATGCCATAAATTCATCAAATGCAATTTAAGCTCTCGTCCGCTGAGCAACCAACAGCAACGCGTCGCCAACCCTGGGGCAGGCCAAGCGTTGTTAATGTCTAGCTACAGATACAGATACATATACCATTGCAGCTGCAGTTGCAGTTGCAGATACGGATACAGATACAGATACAGATACATATATTCACAAGTGCTGCGCGTCTCGTTTTCATTCATTCATTAAGAGTTCAGTTAAAGCTGCGCGCTTTGGTCGCCGGGTTAAACGTTATGCGCCATAACTCTTCTCTAGCTGCCGCAAGCTGCCCCGGCCTCTGCGCCTTCTCTGCCGCGAATCGCAGCATGCCCCATGCCGCAAATGGCATGTAAAGTGAGCGCTCGCACACGGCGTAAGCGATACCCTACGACAAGTTCGCGTTTGCAACGGGAAAACTTCTGCAACTTCTGTCCCTTGAACTAAGCTTGTCGGGTACCCAACTACGTGGAATACCCAGGTTGGCCTGGTTAGAACCTTGTTGGATACCCTGTAAGGAACTCCATTGATTAACTGACTAGGTAGCCTGGTTGGTACCCTGCAGTTACCTCTACAGCTGTTCCAAGGTTTCATGCATAACTCTGATTGTGGGGCCACATTTTCCTGGCATTCGATTGGCAACTCAACTGCACAGCACCCTGTTAGACACCCTGTTAGACACCCTGTTAGATACGCTGTTAGACTCGCTGTTAGACACCCTGTTAGACACCCTGTTAGACACCCTCTTAGGCACCCTGTTAGACACCCTCTTAGACACCCTCTTAGACACCCTGTTAGACACCCTCTTAGACACCCTGTTAGACACGCTGTTAGACACGCTGTTAGACACCCTGTTAGACACCCTCTTGGACACCCTGTTAGACACCCTGTTAGACACCCTCTTAAACACCCTCTTGGACACCCTGTTAGACACCCTGTTAGACACCCTGTTAGACACCCTGTTAGACACCCTGTTAGACACCCTGTTAGACACCCTGTTAGACACCCTGTTAGACACCCTGTTAGACACCCTGTTAGACACCCTGTTAGACACCCTGTTAGACACGCTGTTAGACACGCTGTTAGACACCCTGTTAGACACCGACTTAAACACCCTCTTGGACACCCTGTTAGACACCCTCTTGGACACCCTGTTAGACACCCTGTTAGACACCCTGTTGTGCACTACCCAAACTATTTGAAATGTTTTCTTCAGCTTGATTGGCCAACTTGATGAGGGAATCAGTGGACAGGTCAATGTGTTGTCTTCTCCATTACCATGTCGGGCACACACACACACACACACACACACAGCTACAGTTATGGATACGCATGTGGAGTACACACGAGAAATTGACAAATTGCTGTGAAAATTTAGCTTTGAAATGAAAACGAAATGCGAGCAATTATTTTTAATTGAAAATGTCAAACATGTTGCCGATGTTGGCGATGTTGGCGATGTGCATGCGAGTCGGCCAACTCGTCAAGCTGGCAGCCAAGTGGCGACCCACTGTTGCCGACACGCACAGACATGCACAGGCACAATGTGTGTGCGAGGGAAAACAGTGCGTTATGCTTGGGGAAAACCGTGGAAAACTTATGCAAAGCTGAGGCACTTGAGGGACGCACGCACCTTGGGCGGAAATGCGATAACCCTGAGCAACGACGACGGGAAATCGAACAGAAAATAGAAACAGCCACAGCTGTAGCCAAGAGGGCTGGCATGGGGGGGGGAGAGAAGGGGCGGGGTGGAGGGAAGTGGGGCGTGATTGATTTGAAAAATGCATAGATTGGGGAAGAGGGAGCTACTTACCAGATAGCATGGGCGCCAGCGCAATGCCATTGCTCTCCTGTTGCTGCTGCTGCTGCAGTTGGAGCTGCTGTTGCTGCTGCTGCTGCTGCTTGCTGGGCAGCTGCTCCTGTTCCTGCTTCAGCGCGCTGGACTTGCCGGGCACGCAGCCGCCAATGGGCTTCTTGGATTTCCACAGTTTCATTTGGAAGATTGTCAATGTTTACGAATTGTGTGTGGTTACTCAGTTTGTTGTTGTTGTTGCTGCTGCTGTTGTTGTTGTTGTTGTTGTTGTTGTTGCTGTTGCTGTTGTTGTTGCTGCTCTAGGGTTGCCACATGGCGGCGAAGGCGTATGCGGAACTGCTGCTGCTGTGTTGCATCTCGACAACAACAAAATAAATGGCAGCAGCACAAAATAATAATAAAAAAAGAAAAATAAAAGAAAATGTGGAGCACACACAGACACGCGCGCGTACGCACACACACACACCCGCACACTGGTACGAAACACGCGCGAGTTTTGAAAATTGAAATGCGACTGCGATGGCTTTGCGGCTCTGCTCGCTTCTCTCTTTCGCTGCGCGACTCTTGTGGCACGTCCGGCGCACACGACGAGAAATTGCACAATGATTCAGAACAGAAGCCCGCCAGACGTCGCCGCCGTCGTCGCCGCAGCCGGTGACGCTGGCAGCGACAGCGACAGCGCAGCGCAGCGACGCTTGCTCGCTCGCGATCTTACAGTTTGCCCTGCTACGCTTGTATCTTGCAGATACGCAACAGCGCGCTCGCTCTCCCTCTCTCTCTGCCAGCTGCGCGCTCTCTATCTCTCCCCCGCTCTGCCGCTCTCTCTCCATCTCTCTTTCTTTCTCTCTCTCTCTCTCTCGCTTTGTGAGCATTTTCGTTTTCCTTCGCCAGCAATTTTCACTCTATGCACTTCACCACTCTCTCCTGCACGCGGCCGCTCTCTCCCCTCTCTCTCTCACCGACTCCCTCTCTTTGTCTGTCTCCAGCTCTCCTTCAGCCTGTGCCGCGAGAGTTTTGTAAGCATTTTTACCCTGGGCCAACAAAGCATTAAAGCCCATTCAAAATGTGTAAATGACAGCGACAGCTGAATCTCGACTTGCACATACCCAGCAATGTACAAAATTATAAATGAAATACTTTAAGCATTTCATATGACATGGATACAAACTAGGAATATATATACATATATTCAATTATTCAAACTAACTCTATAAATATTTAACAAAAATTTAAATATATTTTTTAATTTTAAAAAATCTTAGTGAAAACGTTTTTACGATTTTATGAGAAATTTAGAGAAGAATTGATTGAATTTTATATATATATATATATTTTTTTTTTTTTTAATTCTGCTGCATTTATTTAGATTTAGGGTAATAATCAAAAAAAAAAATGAATTTAAATATAATAATTAACAAGTAAAAATAATTTATTTAATTGAATTTCTAATTCAACAACATATTTTAGTGCATAATATGTAGCTTGATTTAAGGTAATAAAATAAAAAATATTTAACAATAATACAATTTATATAACATAATAATACATATTATATTTATTTTAGATACATACATAAATTTTTAATAAGTAGATAATTAAATTGTACCATTTGAAGCATAATATGCAATAAACAATTAACTTATTTAAGATAAGTGTATTTTTATTAATTTATATATCACACTTTAACACTCATTAATCTAATGTTTTGCCAAATTTTTGTTAGACACCCTTTTCAAACTTTGTTCTCCGCACAATATACCCGCCATATGCACGCTCCCCCCGCGAGGGTATCATAGGCAGGCGCACATTGAATATGTTCTATCGGCGCGGAAATGAAATAAGAACTGAGGCAACAACTGCGGAGGCATCGCATGCGAGTTTCCAATTGGAAAGCACTCAAATCACAGCGTAGCGATGCGATGCGATGTCTGGATGCGTGACAATGGTCTCCAAATCGCTGCTAAATGCTAATCCCAATGGGCAACTCCAGTGACCAGTTCGGCTGAGGCATCGCCGCTGCTCGTGGCTCGAGGGTTTGGCGCCGCGGACCACACATAAACATAATATTAACGGGCAAACCATGTGCCACATATGATGACCTCTGTATGCCTATCTCTCTCAGTCGTCCTCTCTGTCTGTCTGTCTGTCTGTCTGTCTCTCTGTCCCGCTGTCTGCCTGTGCTTATGTTCTGTATGTAGGTGATACCGAGGTCGCGCTGTCATGTCGACGATGTCGCAAATTTCGCTAATTAGTCACGAAAACGCGACGCTCGAAATGGTCAGAATGACCAAAATTGGCCAAGTAGCAGCTGCAGAGCATAAGCCAAGTCGGAGCCAACCCCATGGAGCTGCTGACCCTAGACAACGTAAATAGGTTAAATCCGTACAGAGAGGAAACCTAAATCCGCTTTATAGATATGCGACTCTCTGTAAAGTTCTGTGAAATCGGAAAAGTATTTCGAACCTTTCCAACTTCTATAAGAATTGCTCCAATAACTTGAATATTATTACATTGTTTTTAGGTCTTTAAAGTGCAGTGACCCATAGTCTCTGCTTTCTCTATCGGCTGGCTTAGAGGTCGTGCCAGGAATGAATCCATTTTGATGGTATTTCGTTTTATTTTTACGTGACTTTTCTTCGGCGCATTCTTCCTGCACATTTCTTCCTCGCATAGTACTAGAGCATGCGGCGTGTAGAGGGGTGTGACGGTGTGTCTGGGGACCCAGACGGGAATGACTGCAGCCGATCTAATGCCTTTTATGACCTTAGCTAATGATCGAGGCTGATTGACTCGATGGCATCGAAGGCATTTACCAATTTCATTTATTTTTACGAGTCCCAGCCCCAAAAGGTGTCTATTAATGTGTGTATGTAAATATAAGTTGCTTGCCTGGATCGGAAACTAACATAAAGACAGTATATATGACTGTATATTACAATTCCATTTTTTTTTTTTTTTTAAGTTTGATCTAGTAAGCAATGCAAAGTGAAAAAGTGGCTCCTTATACTCAATCGATGAATTTTATTTTAGTTTCTACAGCTTCGTCCGAGTAGCAACATCGAAACTAGAAAAAAAAACCTCATCCGAATTTATAAAGTCGGCAAATTATTAAAAAAAAAAAAACATGGTTAAAGTAGGACCAAAACTTCGAAAACTTCAAACGTTTCTATTGATAATCCTTTTCGTTGGCCTACACTTGTGGGGCTACAATATACGTCCGAAGGATAAATCCCCGGATATGCCATCGGTGCTTTTCCTAAGCTACATCGTGATGCAGATACAAAAGATACGTCGGGGGGATATGCGGGTCCGCGTGCCGCCTGTGGATGCTGCCGTTCTACGTTATCCTTATCTACTTGCTCACACAAATGGCCATGTTCCTGATCTGGTATCCCTTCTGGTACCTGATAACGGTGATTGTGAATATTTCATTGGAAACCGACAAGGGTCTGAAGATATACGAGAAGGCTCCCAAACTTTATGTATTTATCAGAAACGATGTTCCCTACATAATCGAATTCATAACCGTGGTTTTCACTACCTATAAGCCACTCAAGGATTATTTCTCTTCCTCTGAACTCGACTACGAAGATCTTGCGGCATTAACTATGGGCTTCGAATATCCAGAGCCACAGGTTCCCGATAATAATCCACGTCAACGTCGTCGCGCTCGCACTCAGGATTAGAATAAAAAAAAATAAAAATAAAATCGTCCATAGCTTTTTCTTTTATTTTCATTTGCAATGCCTGAAATGATGCACATCTTGTGAATTCATTTGTAAGCTGTTACACCTTCACCTTGCGCTGCTGCTCGGGCTGGTCTGCTTGACGGGCTTGGGCGACTTCGATTTTGCCGGCGATTTTTCTGCAAGAGAGCGTATAGACTGTGAAACAATTGAGAAATAAGTTTAACTCAGGTTTGCGGGCAACTTACGCAGCGCACGCAGAGTCTCCTGGGGCACCCAATCGTAGTCGATGTGCCATCGCCACTTTTACAATCATTAATCTAATGTTTTTGCCAAATTTTTGTTAGACACCCTTTTCAAACTTTGTTCTCCGCGCAATATACCCGCCATATGCACGCTCCCCCCGCGAGAGTATCTTTCATAGGCAGGCGCACATTGAATATGTTCTATCGGCGCGAAAATGAAAAAAGTTTGATCTAGTAAGCAATGCAAAGTGAAAAAGTTTCTCCTTATGCTCAACCGATGAATTTTATTTTAGTTTCTACAGCTTCGTCCGAGTAGCAACATCGAAACTAGAAAAAAAAACCTCATCCGAATTTATAAAGTCGGCAAATTATTAAAAAAAAAAAACATGGTTAAAGTAGGACCAAAACTTCGAAAACTTCAAACGTTTTTATTGATAATCCTTTTCGTTGGCCTACACTTGTGGGGCTACAATATACGTCCGAAGGATAAATCCCCGGATATGCCATCGGTGCTTTTCCTAAGCTACATCGTGATGCAGATACAAAAGATACGTCGGGGGATATGCGGGTCCGCGTGCCGCCTGTGGATGCTGCCGTTCTACGTTATCCTTATCTACTTGCTCACACAAATGGCCATGTTCCTGATCTGGTATCCCTTCTGGTACCTGATAACGGTGATTGTGAATATTTCATTGGAAACCGACAAGGGTCTGAAGATATACGAGAAGGCTCCCAAACTTTATGTATTTATCAGAAACGATGTTCCCTACATAATCGAATTCATAACCGTGGTTTTCACTACCTATAAGCCACTCAAGGATTATTTCTCTTCCTCTGAACTCGACTACGAAGATCTTGCGGCATTAACTATGGGCTTCGAATATCCAGAGCCACAGGTTCCCGATAATAATCCACGTCAACGTCGTCGCGCTCGCACTCAGGATTAGAATAAAAAAAAATAAAAATAAAATCGTCCATAGCTTTTTCTTTTATTTTCATTTGCAATGCCTGAAATGATGCACATCTTGTGAATTCATTTGTAAGCTGTTACACCTTCACCTTGCGCTGCTGCTCGGGCTGGTCTGCTTGACGGGCTTGGGCGACTTCGATTTTGCCGGCGATTTTTCTGCAAGAGAGCGTATAGACTGTGAAACAATTGAGAAATAAGTTTAACTCAGGTTTGCGGGCAACTTACGCAGCGCACGCAGAGTCTCCTGGGGCACCCAATCGTAGTCGATGTGCCATCGCCACTTTTACAATCATTAATCTAATGTTTTTGCCAAATTTTTGTTAGACACCCTTTTCAAACTTTGTTCTCCGCGCAATATACCCGCCATATGCACGCTCCCCCCGCGAGAGTATCTTTCATAGGCAGGCGCACATTGAATATGTTCTATCGGCGCGGAAATGAAAAAAGTTTGATCTAGTAAGCAATGCAAAGTGAAAAAGTTTCTCCTTATGCTCAACCGATGAATTTTATTTTAGTTTCTACAGCTTCGTCCGAGTAGCAACATCGAAACTAGAAAAAAAAACCTCATCCGAATTTATAAAGTCGGCAAATTATTAAAAAAAAAAAAACATGGTTAAAGTAGGACCAAAACTTCGAAAACTTCAAACGTTTCTATTGATAATCCTTTTCGTTGGCCTACACTTGTGGGGCTACAATATACGTCCGAAGGATAAATCCCCGGATATGCCATCGGTGCTTTTCCTAAGCTACATCGTGATGCAGATACAAAAGATACGTCGGGGGATATGCGGGTCCGCGTGCCGCCTGTGGATGCTGCCGTTCTACGTTATCCTTATCTACTTGCTCACACAAATGGCCATGTTCCTGATCTGGTATCCCTTCTGGTACCTGATAACGGTGATTGTGAATATTTCATTGGAAACCGACAAGGGTCTGAAAATATACGAGAAGGCTCCCAGACTTTATGTATTTATCAGAAACGATGTTCCCTACATAATCGAATTCATAACCATGGTTATCACTACCTATAAGCCACTCAAGGATTATTTCTCTTCCTCCGAACTTGACTACGAAGATCTTGCGGCATTAACTATGGGCTACGAATATCCAGAGCCACAGGTTCCCGATAATAATCCACGTCAACGTCGTCGCGCTCGCACTCAGGATTAGAATAAAAAAAAATAAAAATAAAATCGTCCATAGCTTTTTCTTTTATTTTCATTTGCAATGCCTGAAATGATGCACATCTTGTGAATTCATTTGTAAGCTGTTACACCTTCACCTTGCGCTGCTGCTCGGGCTGGTCTGCTTGACGGGCTTGGGCGACTTCGATTTTGCCGGCGATTTTTCTGCAAGAGAGCGTATAGACTGTGAAACAATTGAGAAATAAGTTTAACTCAGGTTTGCGGGCAACTTACGCAGCGCACGCAGAGTCTCCTGGGGCACCCAATCGTAGTCGATGTGCCATCGCCACTTTTACAATCATTAATCTAATGTTTTTGCCAAATTTTTGTTAGACACCCTTTTCAAACTTTGTTCTCCGCGCAATATACCCGCCATATGCACGCTCCCCCGCGAGAGTATCTTTCATAGGCAGGCGCACATTGAATATGTTCTATCGGCGCGGAAATGAAAAAAGTTTGATCTAGTAAGCAATGCAAAGTGAAAAAGTTTCTCCTTATGCTCAACCGATGAATTTTATTTTAGTTTCTACAGCTTCGTCCGAGTAGCAACATCGAAACTAGAAAAAAAAAACCCTCATCCGAATTTATAAAGTCGGCAAATTATTAAAAAAAAAAAAACATGGTTAAAGTAGGACCAAAACTTCGAAAACTTCAAACGTTTCTATTGATAATCCTTTTCGTTGGCCTACACTTGTGGGGCTACAATATACGTCCGAAGGATAAATCCCCGGATATGCCATCGGTGCTTTTCCTAAGCTACATCGTGATGCAGATACAAAAGATACGTCGGGGGATATGCGGGTCCGCGTGCCGCCTGTGGATGCTGCCGTTCTACGTTATCCTTATCTACTTGCTCACACAAATGGCCATGTTCCTGATCTGGTATCCCTTCTGGTACCTGATAACGGTGATTGTGAATATTTCATTGGAAACCGACAAGGGTCTGAAAATATACGAGAAGGCTCCCAAACTTTATGTATTTATCAGAAACGATGTTCCCTACATAATCGAATTCATAACCGTGGTTTTCACTACCTATAAGCCACTCAAGGATTATTTCTCTTCCTCTGAACTCGACTACGAAGATCTTGCGGCATTAACTATGGGCTTCGAATATCCAGAGCCACAGGTTCCCGATAATAATCAACGTCGTCGTCGCGCTCGCACTTAAAATTAGAATAGGAAAAAAAATAAAATTCCTTTTTCTGTTTTCATTTTCAATGCCTGAAATGATGCACATCTTGTGAATTCATTTGAAAGCTGTTACAGCGGTTACGAAAAATGCAATGTCCAGAAAATCGATGTTCGCAGATATCGATATATTGCAGCAGAAAGTATGCTTTATCTTTTTGGTGCTGCTTTGTTATCGCGGACTACGTGGCATCGATATTTGAATCAGATAGTTTATATTTTACAGAGATAAATGTTCACATACACCATTAATATATATTTATGTATATGTATTTGTGTAATCATTTATTTATTTGACAATACTACAAGCTTCTACTTTGTTTATAAAAAGAAACAAACAGACCACCATCAGGTGGCCTATTCGATAACATGAATTAAAGCGAGACAGCGCTATGCAAATTGGCATCAATGTCTCGACACGAACTTAACGCGAATTTGAGCGAAAAAGAAATAGGTTCCGCTCTATTCTGTTGTAACAAACCAAGGAAAATAAATATATAAAAAAAATAGGCGTAGTCGCTGGATACCCTGTAAACAATAAATAATATTACTTGTTTTACCATGTATAATATTTATTTTTGACAAGCTTCACAGTGACAGTGAACTGTGACTTTTTGATTAATAAGAGCAGAAAAGTCGCAAGATATACGGTACCCCATCGAAAAAAACCGTAAGTGCTTTACCTTATTAAAACTATGTGTCTGTATAACGGGGAAAATATTTCAGTAAGTCACTTTAAGAGACTTGCTAATGGAATATATCTTAAGAAAATTACCAAAGTGCTTTTCGAATATTCCTAAACGGGAACCATACATAATTGTATTCTAAACAACAAATTCTTCTCGATATAAAAGTTTCTAAGCACTTGGCTCTGATATACTCTGTACAACCACATAACTATCTACATATCCCCGTACAGATGATGATGCAAACAAAGCTACAATATGTACAGAGCACAGCATGGAGCAAATCTTATCTTATCACACCAAAGATACTAAATTTAATTTTCATTCTTAATCGAAAAATACAATTACATTTATTTGTTACTTCTTTTCCTTCGTTTATTCAATTTCTGGGAGCGAATCCCACGCGATTTATATTATAAATTTAAATGATCTGCCCGGGAGTTGCAGACCCTGTTGAACGCTTCTCTAGCTAAAGATAGATATAGTATGTATATAAAATGTAACATTTCCGCTTAATCATGACGCTGTACGTTCGCAGGGAACGCAGGAAAATTATAATGCTAATTTCAGTTATCGTACAATTGGAAGGTTTTTTTTAATCGCCCTGCTCGCTGATCTTCAACAAACGAAGACAATTAGGCGGCAGCGGCGACACGGGAGTCCGTTTTGGTTTTATAATTTTTCGGATACAGAGAAAGTGAATTACAAAAAAAAAAAAAAATCATAGAGAACTGATTAAAATTAACAAAAAAAATCATTTCGCTAACGTTTACAAGAATTTCAAAATGTGAACAATGCGGCACACGGCAAGTTGAGCTCCGCGTGACAACGATTTAACACTAACAATCTCTATCTGTCATTTGGAAGTGACGAAAAAGCAATATTAATAGATGTAGGTTGATAGATTTGGGGACTGCGACGCATGCTGGATGTTGAATGTCTTGTGCGGATGTGGATTGTGGATGGTAAATGTTGTTGTGGCAGCTAGGCGGCCCTGTGCAGTCTTTAATCATCGCCCGCCGAACGCTTCACCTTGCGCTGCTTGGGACTCTGTTGGCTTGCCTTCGGGCTGGCCTGCTTGCCGGGCTTGGGCGATGTCTTGGGCGACTTCGATTGTGCTGGCGATTTCTCTGCAAGAGAGCGTATGAAATGTAAAAAAATCGAGACATAAGTTTAACTCAGGTTTGCGGGCAACTTACGCAGTGCACGCAGAGTCTCCTGGGGCACCCAATCGTAGTCGATGTTGCCATCGTTGGCTGTTCCAGTCTCGATGACCTTCTTGGCAGCAGCACGCTTACGCTTGCCAGAGCTGCCCAGCAGATACTGCTGTCCAATGACCAGCAGCAGGACAACAATGCCAGCGAGCAGAACGTACAGGAAGAATGTCTCGCCATCCAAACCCTCATCGACCTCAGAGATCAGCACGGTCTCGTTGAACACAGCCTCGTTGTACTGAATGCCATTGGCATCACGGTAGGCCAATGCAATGTTCAGGCCAAAGGGACGGCCGGCAAACTGATCGGAGGGCAGGAATGTGTACGAGACGGTCGATTCGAAGCCAGGCAGCACCTCACGATTGTACGCCACAGCCGAGAAGTTCTGAATGAAGTAGTTGAAGTCCATGGGGTAGCGGAAAGATGCCTCCACGGTCTCGATGACAAATTCCTCCTTGCCCTTGTTCGTGAATCCAATGAGGAACTCAACAGGTTTGCCTCCGGGCAGATCCAGTTGCTGGCCGCTAACATGCAGGGGCTTTGTGAATAACAGATAGGTGTCGGCATGGGGTGAGGTGCTGCTGCTGCCACTGTCCGAATCATCGTCCGGCTCAACATCCTCGCCCGTCACGGCACCTTCGTCACTCTCCACATCGACCAGATCATCCTCGACGGCTTCAGCGGCATAGGCACCGAATTTGTTTGCTGCAACGAACCCAACGAAAGCGTCTTCATGAGTGAGAGCGAGATGAAGCTATACGCGAAGTATTCGTCTGCCAACGCAACACTTTTCTCCCACTCGCCAAGGCGATGGCGAAGCGCAGCAACAGCGGCGACGTACGATTTCAAAAGCCTCAGGTTTTGTATTATTGAATTAAGTGCTCGAAGAGGTCGCTATTCCATGGTACACACATGCTGCGTCTACCCCGCGGCCCATTTCACGGCCACGAAGAGTGCCACGTAGCCGCTGCCGCTGCCACTAGCGCCGCCGTCTCCGCTGCAGGCCGCAACAAAAACAACAGCGCCGATCATTGCGTTCGCGTCGTGAATTTGCAAAATTACTTACGTGCTGAGAATGTGCAGATGATGGTGGGCAGCACCAACAGCAATAAGAACATTAGGTTCTTCATTTTTTATGAATATTGTGTATATTAATCCACTTGTGTACCGTGTTAACGGAAAATTATGCCAAGCCGTGAGCGCTTCGTCCGACAACTACCAACCGACGCGTATGAGAGAAACTATAAGAGTGAGGCGGGCAGTTCTGCGTGTAGCCGAAGTTACACGAACACAGCCGACTTTCACTTGTCAGTTGAATACGTGGTGCCGCGTCAATTGACAGTTCAGGGTTGTCAGGCTTAGTAATTTTTTGCCGCCAAATATTCGGTACGTCGCAAAATGAGTCCTAGTTTTGTCTGCATTGAATTAAACAAATTTTACAATTGTAAAATATATCGTATTGAGTTCTTTCTTTAACATATTATTTTTCACTTTTATAATTATTAGTTTCTGATTTCAGTTGCCTGTCAATACTGCGTTGGCAGCAGTGTTGAAATAAGCTCGAAACTGTCAACCTCATCGTCAGCTGTCTCTCATTTATAAATATTTTGTACTGTGACCTAGTAAATGACTTTGTCATATTGTTTTATTAATTTTTGAAAAAATTTCAAATGATATTTCATTCATTTGACAAGCACCTGTGAGCAAACCACTTGTTAATATGACATATATTCCATGGCGACCTACAACACTGTTGTACAAAGCAACATTGCGTATTAGCGCAGCCACCTTAACGTCGTTGAAGCAATAATCAAGCTACTTCCTTTTTGCTTGCGTCTGTCAATTGAAGCGCAACTCGCACGTGAATTCTCTTTAGGAAAACTCACTGAAACTATGGATAAACCAGTTGTTTGGGCTCGCGTCATGAAAGTTCTTGGCCGCACCGGCTCCCAGGGCCAGTGTACACAGGTCAAGGTGGAGTTCCTTGGCGAACAGAACCGCCAGATCATCCGCAACGTGAAGGGACCCGTCCGCGAGGGTGACATTCTGACGCTGCTCGAATCTGAACGTGAAGCCAGAAGACTACGCTAGAATCTGCAACATGCTTGGGATTTGTTTAGAATGTAAGTAAACAGCAGCGTTGCACAGTATTCCAACAATAATTGGTTCCTTCTCTCCCTTCTCCAGGTATTGCATCGGATTTGGAGCTGTGCTGCAAGTAGCAGGATACAACAACAACAAATAAGATCAATAACAAATTACACAATACCAAATTGAAATGTGTTTTAAATAAATTTCAAGTATTGAAGTGCTTAAAAAAACAACGTTCGAGTTGGATTTTATATTTTTTTTTGTTTTTGTTTTGTGCCCAGTGATGATAATAATGGCCTGGACCACCACAAACCCAATTTGTGCCTTTTACCTGCCAACGGAAATGAGAGAATGTACAAGTTGAGCAGGCCTTATGCGGCTGATACCGAATAAATCTGTGATTTATTTTAAACTAATATGGATATTTGGATACAATTGGAGTTTTCAACTGGCCATGGCCACGGGCAGCAGTTCCGGACGATACTCGGCCTGGGCCAGGCCCATGCAGAAGCTGGACTCATAGTGCGTGGCCAGGCTTAGATCTTTCTGGAACTGCTTCACGGACGCGCTCTGCACCAACAATGGCTGTATGGCCCGTGCATGCAGCTCCAGATATTTGACCTGTGTCTGCAGCACTGTCAGCGACTGACTTAGCCAGAGGTTCCAGTCAGCGAGTGGTTCGGGCAGGCAAGCGCGATGGCCGTCCTTCTGTTTGAGTTCCTCTGTCAGAGCATGGCTTTCCCGTTCAAAGTCTACCACATGTGTTGCGATTTCTGCCAGGGTAACATGCAGGCTGGAACTGCAATGGGGTACATAGAATTATTAGTGATAATTCTTTTGGCGCGCTGACTGAACTGGACTGGCGAAGACTCACATGACCTGCATGATAGGTTGGTAGGCTTCATGACAAGCTGAGATAAGGGTGGCGGCTGCAGCCTCGTCAACACTGTGGAAATAGTAAGGTGCATTAGTAGGAGGTGGTGGCGGGGGCAGCAATTAGAAAGTTCGAGTCGCTTTTGCGCATTTACCCAGCAACCAAGCGATGCCGTTGGCTCAGCTCCCACACACGATTCGCCTGTTGCATGAGCTGCGGCACTTGGCCGCCCAGTGTGTTCTGGTAGCTGCGGATTAGAGCCGCCGCGTTCTGCAGCGATGCACCGAGTGTCTTTCTGTAGTACTCGTAGCGTTTGGGCTGCAGTCCCATTGAATTTAAATCGTTTTGTTTTGCCAATTAAACGAGATTCGCGTGGTCCCGCACGTTTGTCTGGCAACGCCACTGAAACAATACTACCCCACATGTTTGTGCTGCCACTTTTCATTTGTTATCGATGTCTTAAACGAGGTTTCGATATATGTGAATTCATTTCCACTGCACGTTGTGAATGCCAAAAAAAAAAAAATGGGCTGTAATAAATGAAGAGTATATATAATTATCTAGTTTGATTTTATTGTATTAAAGTAAGCAAAAGTTTATAAAAATAAATAAAATATGCAAACGTTGAAATATAAATATTTTTTGGCTCATCAACGGCTGCTCATGCTTAATATCAAGAGCGCAAAATGTGTGCGCTGAGAACGTCACAAAGTATCGATATCACAAAAACATCGATAGTTGTTTTTCACATCCCTAGCCAGCAGCTGATGCGTAACAAAACAAGCCAAGAATTTTATATATAATTTAAACGTTTTGCGTGAATTTGTTGTTGAGCTTGCATTTACCGATTAGAAAAAATAGAAAATGACCACAGCAGCGCGTCCCACATTCGATCCCGCTCGTGGTGGATCCGGACGCGGCGAAAAGGACTTGAGCGCACTAAGCAAACAATACTCGAGCCGCGATTTGCCCGGACACACGAAATTGAAATACAGGTGAGTGTGTGTGTGTGTGTGTATGTGTGCATGCGTGCAGGCAGACGCATGTGCAGTTACCCAAACTAATCGCATCTCGACTCTTCTAGGGAAGCGGGCCAAGGTACCAGTGAGGAGATCTGCAACCGCGATTTCCGCAAGGAGCTGGAGGAACGCGAACGTAATGCACGCTCCGGTGCCAGCTCGGGCAAAGCGCTACCCTCCATAGTGCGCAAGGCGATCGAAGCGAACAGCGCCAGCAGCAGCAGCGGTAGCAGCAAGCGTGCCAAGGTGGACAGTCAGACGCAACAGCAACTGCTACAGCAGCAGCAACAACAGAGCGCGGCAGCCAATCTCGATGCGGACGAGGCGCTGGACAACGACAGTTCCGATTCGGATAGTGATTCCGACGATGATGATGCCGCCCTGCTGGCTGAGTTGCAAAAGATCAAACAGGAACGTCTGCAGGAGACGGCACGACGCGATGCCGAGAAGAAACAGGAAGACGAACGCATACGCATGGAGAACATTCTGTCGGGCAATCCGCTGATCAATTACGAGCCCGGCACAGCTGCCTCGGCAGCGGGACGCAGCTCGGGCCTGGGCAGCGCTGATCTGAAGATCAAACGCCGCTGGGACGATGATGTTGTCTTCAAGAACTGTGCACGCTCGGCGCCCGACAAGAAGACGCACTTTGTCAACGATGCGCTGCGTTCCGATTTCCACAAGAAGTTCATGGACAAGTACATTAAGTAGATGACTGACTAAGATGCCTAGTTGTAGTTCAAGCAGCCCCCTCCAAACCATTTGTAATGCAGTGCGCACTCGACTCGCCAGCGTGCACTGTAGTCTAATTCAGCTTTTTCATCCTTTTTTTTTTGTATCTGTCGCCAATCAATAAATCAATAAACACACACATCTTGCACACACACACACACATCGTTGGCTGTCGGGCAATAGGTTGACCCAATGCCTGACCGAGGCAACCGCCTGAGTGCGAAGGGCAGGCAACCTTAACCAAAGTGTGAAACCGCAAAAAACATCAGTAGCAGCAGCAGTGGCAGCAACAAAATGGCAAAGAAGTCTCCATCATGTGGAACAAGGGAGTTCGGCTACGTGTGCACACGAAGCGGCAGCACAATACGATCATCATGATAGACTCCGACTCGCTGCCGCTGCCGCTGCCGGGGCCAGGGCAATTGTCGCTGCTGATGAGGCACGAAGCAAAATCAATTTGGAAAGGAGCGGCGGGGTCGGGGGGCAGCAGCAGTGAGCGAAAAATAACTTGGCCAATTATGCCGACTCGCGGACGGATCGGCGCAGCGCGCTGTGTAACTGCTGTCGATCAGGCTGCGCGAGAATCCATGAAAATCATCAACCACTGTGGCAGATACCCTGTACACACACACACACACACACGCGCGCACGCACACAATCGCGCGCCTAATGCCGCGCACGCGGCCTGCGAACTGCAAACTGAACTTCGACTTTGACAATAAGCACACGTTCATGACCAGGATACCGATGCCCCAGCCTGCGCTGACCCGCTGGCTGCCAGAGTTGCCGAACGCTCAATTTTACGCTAATTCGATCAGAATCAAAATCAAACAAAATTAGTCCAGACAACTTCACAATGAGATAAACCGAAGTACACTGTGCAACACGCGACGCGTTTGCGTTTACAATATATGTATATATATAAATATTGATCTATTAGCTGTATGTACAGTATATATATTTATTGTAGTTTTATATATATATATTTACATATTTTTACATAATTTACTAATGCAATAATCAAGTTTATTTTAACACTCTTTCTGCTGGAACGCACAGATCTCAGCTATTAAAGGACCTAGAGACTCAAAATTTGGCTTGAAAGTTCCTGTAAATTCTCTACAGCATGAGCTTATTTTACATTTTAGATGTCACAACCAACGCCCACTGAAATCGGTTATTTACGTTTACTGTACTTACAAAATACTGTTTTTTTTTAACTAACTAAATTAAGCTAAACTAAATTAACTAAATGTTTTTTAGATAATTTGGGAATTTTGTGCAAAAATAAAGTCGAAAACTATTAAAAATATGGTAGGTTAGGACTTACAGTACTATCTTCTCGCACTTTCCACCTTAATATAATTTTTAAAAATATTCAGAATTTTTCTTTGTTTTTTTTACAGAAAATCTCATCAAGTCTTTGAAAAATATATGCTTTTTATTTCAACTGTTACCAACTTGAGCTGCCAAAACTGCATTATCTGTTTTTTAAATTTTGTTGACTAGTGTAAAATGAATAATGATTATTCATGTTGATCTGCGCGGCAGCAGCAAATGCTGCTGATTGTTGTTGTACCCTATAATTGCGCTGCAGCAGGGTAGTATAAAAATGCTGAATAAAATTACAATATATATACATTATCAATATATATATATATTTATAATTAACTCCATTTGTATAACACCTTACATGTGGAAATTCGATTTAAGTAAAGTTTACTCTGCGAGCTTACGATCTACCGAATTTCAGCATAATTCAAGCAGAATTGAGGAAGTTATTTTATAAAAATGTAGAGGGCTGTGCTACAGATTTAAGAGTCATGGAAAAGCAGGGTAAATATAATCAGCGCTACAGGGTATTTAGCAGTCGACTCTGGCTGCTGCTTCTCTTACTTCTTATTACACTACTTCAGTTTCAAGCTCAGCTTCTGCTGCTGCTGCTTCTGTCTTCGCTGCACAGTGGCCCAAACACACACAAACACACGTGCAGAATAATTTATTTCCTGTTTTGCATTATGCAGCCCATTATTTGCGCATTCATCAGACAGTGGGACAGCCAGACAGAGATAGAGCGAAAGCGACAGAAAGAGAGAGAGAGACAGTTGCAGGCAATCTGCAATGCACTTTTCGGTAGTCGCCGCGCGCTAAATTGTGGCCACTGTCCGTTTCCGCCCTGCCTTCTCTCTCTCTCTCTCTTTCACCCTTGTGCTTGATTCGTCTCCTCTTCCTACTCCCTCGCCCGCTCCCCACAGCTGAAACGTATTGGCGGCGCTTTGACTATCAATTGATGCAGATTTTACAACTGTAAAACTTGCACAAACAAATATTAAAAAAAAAAAATAAATTAAAAAAAAACATGGCCAGCCCACGACGGAAATGGCCGTCGCGGTTTTAAGTGACAAATAGTCGCGGCGGTCTGGCAACCCTACTCCCTTCCGGCGCCCTATCGCGTACTGAGCGAGGCGGGGCGCCCACACTCGACCACCAAATAAAGACCGCGAACATATGTTTCTGGCCTTGCCAGGCAGCCGACAAACTGCTCCCTCTACTCCTTCTCCTCTTCCTTATTCTCCCCCTGCTCCCCCATCCACCTCTTCAGCTACATATTAACTGGACCAGGCCACACGATACTTTGGTCAGCTCCAAATTCGCTGTGAATTCGTGTTGAATTTGAGTTTTTTGCAAAGTTTCCGAATTCCGTAATAAACGATCTATGCATAGGGTATATCCAGTTCCGTAGTATGCCTGATAACTTGAAGAGTAGCTGTACATATAACTGGCAAGATGAACTCTATATATAACTAGGAAAACATAGCTTCAGTTATGTATATAAGTATCAAGTAGTGCGATAAGTTTTTCTCGTTCTGTCTGTATGAACGCTTAGATCCCAGGCAATATAAGAGCTAGAGCCAACCAAATTGTTGATAATACTCATAAGTATTTGTAGTTTATTTTAGAATCCAACCACGCCCACTTACGCCCCCTTCAAGCAATAAAATTTGTTTTGCAAGTGTATTTCCAAAGCTAGAACGTTTATTCTGCCGGGCTAAATTGGCTAATCGACTAAGCATTTAGGCCTGTTCAAGTGACATGGCCATAACGGCACAGCTTGTCTGCCTACAGACACACACACACACACGCGCACACGCACACACACGCACACGCACAGTGGCCACAATAAACGACACTTTATTTTGCTTTAAAATTTTATAGAATGCAAATTTCACTCAGCTGTTGCATTTGCCGGGACAAACTGAATCGGGCTGGCGGGCAGGGTAGTAAGGGGGGGGGGATGGTGTAGGTTGGTACAACTGACAGCTTCGGCTGCTGGTGCAACTGATGCTGCATAATTTAGTTGAACAATTTACACTGGCAACCGTTTGCCACTGAGTGCAACCGGAAGCGCATGCACCGAAGGACGCAGGGCTCGAGCTTCAGCCCTGGCTACGAGTGGCTGCTGCACCCACCCGCCGCCATTCCTGCTGTCTGCTGTTTGGTTTTTTGCTTTATCCACGGCTGATGATGCCCGGCTGGCTGTCCTGCCCAGTCCATGTCCGGGCGGGGTCACCTGCACCTGCACTTGACATATTTACTCGTTATGGCCATTTGTAAATCGTCTCCGGCCAGCGGACCCGCAGCGGGGTCAGCACTTCATATTGCATGGTTTACTTTCTGGCCGAAACACATCGAGCTCGCACGCTTGGGGGATGGGCTACTTGAAGCAACCAATCAACTGGGCCGCAGACAAGTTAGAAAGTGAATTATGAGCACGGTTTCGGGTAGGCGTGATGATGCGTGTCGCGTGGAATGCCACGAATAAGCAGGGAATCAGCTGATCTGTATACTGTTTGGGATTGGAATATGGACTAAATTAGCGTATTCGATCTGGCATATACCAAGCAGAAACTTTAAAACAATTGAATGGGCCTGGCATACCCCTACAAAGCTTTTGCTTGCCGTTTTTTCTGCACTTCGTCTGTACGAACGCCTCGATCTCGGTGCCTACAAGGCGTAGAGTCACCAAATTTGTGGACAATACTCGTATTGCGAGTTTGTTTTAGAATTGATCTGAAAACCATTATGCTTTTCGAAATCCATGAAAATAAGTTCGGAAAACTTAATTTTTACACTAGAATATGTGTTTTTATTATAATAATTTTTTGTCTAGCAAAATGAATCTAATTAATATAGTTTTTAAGATATAATACAATGAGATTTAATGTGGTTGAGTGTGGTATGGTGTGTTATAGAGTGGTAAGTTTAGGTATAGCTTGATAAGATTTGACTTTAATGATATTGTGCAACACATTATATAATAGGAGATATTCAAAAATAATTTGATGTGAAATAACACAATATGGTACCATGAGATGCTATATGCAGTATTATAATTGAGAGCATAATCAGTATAGCAGAGATTATTAATGGATGCTCCAGGGATATTGGCACAGTAGACGAGGAAGACGGAAGCGATTGCCCAAGTGCCAATGTGAGTTGAAGGCACTGAGAGGCGAAAGAGAACGGACTCATTGGGGTCAAAGAGCAGGAGGGTGCTTACCGAGAAGGGTAGCGTGTGTCGGGTAGTTGGACGATGGGCCTATAAATAAATACACCCACGCAAACACAGGCACACTCATATGGCCGAAGGTTGTGCGGTCGCTGAGGGGGCTGAATCGCTGCGATATACCGATATAGAGTCGCACCCCGGTCGTATATAGCAATAACTAATGGTACTTTTATCGGAGCTCGTGCGCGGCCCGCATATGTCGAGGCTGCTGCCTTGAGAAGATGATGGTGCAACGTAGGCAGAGGCTGGGGAAGGGAGGGTACGGGGTGTGGTTGTGAGGGGTGAGGGAGTTACTAATTCCAAGTTAGGAGAAAATTTGATTAAAAACAAATTTGCGCACGCAACGCAATGCACATTTCCGTATGAGGCTGGGCTGGAGAGAGGCGGCGGAGGCGGAGTTGACCTCCAGGCGAAGCGCAGAGGCGCAGCTTGAGGCAACAGGTGAATGGGCAAGGCAGGGCAGGAGGGAGTAGGAGTAGGAGCGGGGCGAGGGAGAGGGAGAGAATTGCACAAATTGCGCACATTTTAGAGCGATTCTAATTGGCACGCAGTGCAGGATTTGTGGGGGCAGCGGGTCACGAGGAGCAGGCGAGCAACTGCAGCAGAAAGTGGACAAAAACTAAAAGCTCATTTGCAGTTACTTCCGCTGCTAAATGAAAATGCATTTCCTGGCTGGAAAAGCGTTTAAGCCAGCCGCCATTATGGACTGAGTTGGATTGGACGAGTCACTGTCTGCCAAATCCCACTCCTTCCCCATACCCGTCTGCCACGCAGCCTGCCTCATCCGACGATTGCGCAACGGTGTCTGTGACATTTTTATGCCAAGGCTTGCGACATCTGTAAATGAATTGCAGCCATTAGAAGACGCAGTCGCCTCCACATGGAGTCGGAGCTGGCACTTTGGGATCGGTTGCAGTTTCAGATTGCGGCACCTTGCAGCGACCTAACTACTTCCTTGCTGCACAGTCGCACTTCCGGTTCCGCACAAGTCACCAAATGTTGCCACAGTTGTTGCCTCGCTGCTCCTGCAGCCTCGAACCATCACGCCCGGATTGGCCAACTCCCGATTGGGCCTCGTTAGCATACGCACGGGTATCCGGAACACGGGTCCCTCGGCCGCAAACGCAGCGTCGGAGTCGGAGCCAGGAGGTGGCAGAGCAGCAGCAACAGCAGCAGCCCGAGACGGAGTTGGAGTCGGAGTCGGAGTCGGAGCTGGCACAGGCACAGCCAGTGGCCACAAAATGCGTTCCGTTTCAGCATTTTCTTCTCGGGTGTATCAAAAGTCACAAAAAAATAGAAAAAGAAAAAAAAGCTAAATGCGCTTGCTAGGCAGTTGCGTAACAACCAATAAATACCCTGCAAAATAAAGATATTGATTACATTTCAAGAAAATAAATTCAACTTTATCTCAGAATATATTAAAATGAATTGCCAAGCTTAAATATACTATATGCGTATAAATAAATATAAAATCCTTAGCGAAGTAAAAACTAAAGGTAATAATTCAGGTATAATATGTTTTTTTGACTTACTAATTTGTTTTTATTTATCAATAAGTATAAAAAAAATTCAAAATTCATGACACTTTGTTTAAACGCGAGAAACTCTTTGAGTTTTCAAATATTTAATTTTTTTGGCTGCAACTTCTTTTTTATTTTATTTATTTATTATTTTAGAATTTATTTTAGAATTTATTTTATTTATTTATTTTTTAGAATTGTGCTGTGATTGTAAGAATAAATGAGTTATAAAACTGCAGGTTTTATTTCATAATACATAGGTCTACAGTTTTTTTGTAGAGTTTATTCAAAATTACTTGTGAAAATTGCCAGAACATTTATTTTATTTAATTTTTATTTAACTATATGGAAGCAAGGAATTCCTAAATAAAAACTCGAAAAGAAGAGTTACGGCAAAGTGAATAAGCCAGCCGAACTACCCGCAGTGAGCTCGATGAAGGAGCAACAGTTCAAGTGCCCGGGAAGTTGGCATCGGAACAGGGAGAAGCGAGCCTTGAGGCCACTGGGCAACGGGTCAGCTGGACAACTTGCTCTCCACTGGCCATTTAGAGTGAGAAATTGACCATTAAAAACAGACAGTTACACATGTTGACAAATGCAAGCAAGGGATTGCGCGAGGGGTGAGTCCGAGGGGAGTGAAAGGCGCAGGGGAGGGCAGTGTGGAAATGTGTGGCAGGCTGTTAATTTGTGTCCAAGCCCAATGCGAAGTTAGGCACAAGCCACAACAAGTCTGCGACGGGTTCCTTGCAACGACAGTCGCGTAGGCGTAGGCGTAGCTTTTAGGAGCAGGGGGCGGGGGCGGGGGTGGGTGTTGTTGGGTTAGAGGGGTTAACCGGTTCGCCGACACAGCCTGGACCCGTAGTCGTTTAGCCGTTGCCGTAGCCGTAGCTCGTTGCGCCGTGTGCAGCAATTCTCATTGCGATAATCAAATTGCAGGTTTCTCGCATGGAGACCTACGGGGTCAGTCTCGGGGGCAACCACGTTGGGTTAGCCCCCGCCGGGCATCCGGCTACCCTGCGGCAATTTCGAGTGCAGCCTGGCTGCCTGCACCACGCTGCAATGCATCCATTATGTGAGCCAATAAATAGAGGTAGTTAAGAAGGAACCTTGCGGTTTTTCGCTCTGCATTTCAATTTGAAAAATGCCTACACTGGGCAGTTTGAGCAGCACGCTGCAGGGCGGGGTGGGCAGGTATGTATTTGTGCAAGTCCAGCCCGGTGAGGTAATGTATGAGATCTGTGCTTGGACTTGTCACTTGCAGCTTGCCGGCTTGCCAGCTGCCACAACTGACGCAGTACGTCAGATTCCACGAATGCTCGCGTTGCTGGCGTCGATTACGTTGGCAATTGCAAATGTGCTCGAACATTTGGCGACTGTTTATAGCAGCCCCTGTCAACTCCCTCATGCCACGCCCCCGCTCATTAGGCTGTCAATCGCAGCAAGTGCCGAAAAATCCCCCCCCGAGACATGATTCACTTGAAGCGCGCGCGCGCGTGGCTCTCAAACCGGTTTTCCCCTTCTAAGCCCCTCTCTATATCCCTCTATCTACCTTGCTCCACGTCTTGCCCTCTCTAACCTGCTAAATCTTTCTCTCCAACTCCCTCTGCCTCTCCATCTCTTGGCAATAGCTTAACTTGCATTTCTGAAACAGATTCCCCACTTGCACAACGCGCTTATTAGTTCATTCACTTCGTCTCCCTCGCTCTCCCTCTCTCACCCACTCTCTTGTCTTCCTCCCTCTTCACCCCTCTTCCCCCTGCCCACAAATGTGGCAAACCGGAGTTCCCATATGACGATCGAGCGTCAGAGCGAGTCGCCGCTTCTTTGCATACTAATGCGACCGATTGGGACGGTTCCCCGGTTCCCCGTTTCCCCAACTGGGTTCAGGTTCATGGCTTGTTTACGTGCCGCCCTCAGCGTCACAGCGTGCCATACCCTCCCCCTACCTAACCCCTGCCCACTGCTGGGCCCAAATGATTCACTGCATCCAATTGCGGCCCATGGTATTTGCCCACTAGCAGCACGTCGGCATTGCCCGATCCATAAGGTACGATAGTAATTCTGGGTAAATCGATAAAGGGGTTAATTAGGTAATCGAACGAAATACAGGTGATTTCTATAGGGGAATCATCCATATATATATATACTTACTGGATGTGTGTTATACATAGCACTTACTTCACAGGGGATTATATAAATTACTAATACTCTTCGTGTTAATGAGCTCTATGAGTATTACTTCGGCTGAAAGTCTTCAAATGAGTTATGTGCGTATTATTTCTATTTTAGGATGCGAATATGAGTATTTTACAATCCGATTTGCCTTAGGTTTTTTACATAGTATATGTGCCAGGAATATAATAATCTATCCATGCGTATATTTTGAAATTTGCATCTATAAAAAAAAAAAAAAAAAAAATATATCTATACATAAATGCATATATTAAACTGACAATCTAAATATATATTTCCTCAACAATATTTATTATCCCACAATATATATACTTATTTGTCTCTCCATGTATTTTTGACTGCACGGTATTAACAAGTCGTGGCTCGCACTGATTACTCAGCCCGCTCGCCGCCGATAATAACGTTTTATTCACACTCGGGTTTTGCCCGTGTGCGGCGGGGGTAAACGTGCAGCAGATCTGCACAGATTATCACATAGAATGAGGTGAATGGATATCGGGCTGGACAGGGTTACCATCTGGGAGTGTGCTAAGGAGAACGAGGCGAGAAAAGGGATTAACTTGTGCCACATGCTCTAAGCGATATGTCAGTTACAGTCAGTTTCAGCTTGATATGGATGATAATATCTACACACACTCACACGCGTAGGCTGCACACATACACATGTACTGCACACACACACATAGACAACACACACACACAGACAGCACACACTCACAGACAGCACACACACACACGGACAGCACACACACTCACACCAGGCACACATCAATCCATATCTGAAACGTCTCGATTTAAATACACTTTCACCGCGTCTAGTCACACTCACACTCACACACACACTCACACACACACTCACACACACACACACAGTTGCACGCAATGTAATTTTCATTTTTCAATTAGCATACAACAACAACAACAACAGCAGCCACAGCAACAACAACAACAATGAGGCGCGTCATGTTTGTTTATCGGTTTTTTTTTGCTTTATTTTTATTTTGTGCGCTGTTTGCATAGTTTATTTAATAAGCGGTTAGCAGCAACAACAACAACAGCAGCAACAACAACAGCAGCAACAACAACAGCAGCAACAACAACGTCAGCAACTGCATGTGGTGGCGCCAACAACATCGCTTCAAAACAACAACAAAACGGGTGCTAAAATAATCAAAAGGCTAATAAAATCGCTGTAATGATGTGGCAGCACTGCCACACCAGCAACAGCAACAGCAACAGTTGCAGGTGCAGCAGCAGCAGCAACAACAACCACAATGCGGCACCCTAATCAGGCAGCGCGACCTTTTCCAGCGCGACCCTATGCACTGCAACCGCTAATCAAGCTGGCAGGTTACACCATAATGCCACGCCTCCACCGCCCCCAGTTCCGCTCTCATCCCTACCCCCCCTCCACGCGGCTGCGCTGCGGTAGTCGTGACCTTCACCTCAGACCTACCCCACACCCCCCACACCCCCCTGCACACACACACAGCCCAACTGCATCAGCTGCAGCTGCAGCGACCCGATTGCGCATATACCCTGTAATTAGGTGGGCAAATTAAATACGGTCTTTGTAGGGTATAGTTATGGCGTAGTTATAGTAGAGTTGTAGTGGATTTATAGCAGAGTTATGGTATAGTTATAGTGTAGTTATGGTACATGTTATGCTATAGTTGTGGTATGGTTCTAGTGTAATTATAGTATATTTATAGCATAGTTGTGGTATGGTTCTAGTGTAGTTATGGCATATTTATAGCATAGTTATAGTATAGATCGCGTGAACTTAGGGTATTTTTATAGTATAGCTAAAATATATGAAATGAGTATGGGTACAGTAGAGTTGTGATACAGTTATAGCACACTTATAGCATAGTTATATTATAATTATGGCATATTTACCGCTTATGGCATATACCGCATGTATATATTCTATACATTCGTCTATAGCATATATATTCTTGAAGCATATTCGCTAATAAATCGATTATAATTTATATATAAATATATACACATAATATTTTAAGCCCGATTAGTGTAATTTCTTTTGGAACCGTCTGGGGATTTTAAAATTGAAGAGACTTCAAGAAATTGGCTACGATTTTTGGCAGGAAGTGAAATAGGCTGAAAAGCTTAAACTAGAGATTTATCGATAAATAATCGATTAATTGATCTATGATCTAAACAATTTGGGTATATTCTTGCGAGATTTTAATCAAACTTTTGCGAAACTCTCGCCTGCCAGTTGATCGATTGATTAATCGATATGTTTTTTGTCTCCGAACAGACCAATCCCTTTTTAGCAATCCGTGGCACACGCCACGCCACGCTGCGCGTGCTGCTGCTGCTGCTCGGTTGCATCGTTAGCTGCAACTGGCAACTTGCAACTTTTTGCCGCCCGCTGACGTTGTCTGCGTTTGATGCGCGTCTGACACATGCCAACACATTAGCTGCGCCGCTGACACGCCCCCGTCTCGCTTGACCAACAACCCCCCCCCCAGGAACCCCTTTTCTAGCTACGCAATTGGCGTCTCATTGTTGGCCTCGCTTGACGTTTAATTTTAAAATACTTTGGCCGTTTTTTGTCTTGGCCAGGCCAAAACGAAAATTAGACACAAATTTACATACGAAATCGAGCAGGCAGGCTGCCAGATGTGGCAGTTTTTGCTTAGAGACACCAGCTCCGGCTCCAGCCTGCTGCCGATCCTGCGGTGATTTCTCAGTGGAGCCACCGGTGCTGTGGCTGTGCGTGCCTGGCCGTCTGCGCGCTCTGACAGCCAAATTGAGGCGGTTGAGCGGGCAAAAAAGGCGGCAACAACGAAATGCATTCGCTATCTATATATATATATATATATATATATATATATATATATAGGATATATATATATATATATAGGGATATATATAGTATGTCCACGACATCGATAACGATAGGCGCGACTGACTAATTTGGCTGCTTAGTCAGGCTGCATTACTCATACGCCGCGTTGAACGTTGAGCGTGGAACCTTGGTCCATCAATACGCACAGCAAGACTACGACTTATCTAGTAAATAGACAGGGAGATAGGGAGAGAGAGTGAGAGAGAGGGAGAGAGTCACTTGATAAAGTCGACGCATTCAAGATCGTGTCTTATTTGCAGCCAAACCCTTGTCTTACTTCTTCAACTCTATGTATAGTTAGTTACTTGAATATCTCTTGTATTCATCATGCCATTATTAGGAAATTTCAGGCACAGCTTCACAGCTGAGTCAGCAATGACTGTGTCAAATTTGAGCTTAAGATTATTTAAATTAAGCATTATAGCTGTTACTGAATTAAGCCGAATATTCGAACCAAACTCGTTCAGCGGCAGCACAGGGTAAAACCTGCAACATACGTCAAGAATAAACAAAAACTTATGAAGAATTTGCTGCTAGTGCACTGACTGCATATGCCCCACTACAGGGTATACTAATAATCAACAGGGAACCCTTTGCATAGAATACACTCGCATAGAAATTTCATTTGCATTCAGTGAGAGGGAGAGAGAGCGAGCGATATAGGCACTGAAAGAGAGCACGCACAGCAACCTTTGCGCCTGAAACAACCTGCTGCAGCTTCGGTTCGGTCTGTGCCCTGGCTATGACGCGACTAACTGGCCCGAACCGCGTCGATCCCGCGACGTCGTGAATCATGCCTCGCTGCCAGCTGAGAGCAACTGCTGAATACCCGCACAGAGCACACAAAGAGCGCGAGAGAAGCCGAGAGAGAGTGAGAGAGAGAGAGAGCTACCTCGGCTCAGCTGTTGCCAGCTTATCACTGCGATCGATACGACGATCCAGGGCAACGTCGCAGGCACTCTCTTTGAGTTCGGGTAAATCTGACTGATTTCATCATTGGGGGAATACGGGTAGAAAGACGCAAGTGAGAGTTACGCGCGTATAAGGGGTGCTATTTTTACACGGGTCACCCGACTTCCGATACCTGGAAAAACACTTTGAGAAATACTTCACAGCAAACTGATAAAAATACCCAAGCATTTTTCATTTAATTTGTTTGCATATACGATAAATGTGCATTACGATTTAATTCTTACATAATATTAGGTATTACGGCTGAGCGTGCTCGCTGAGGGTGTGTGTACTTGGAAGCTGCCCGACGCCTGGCCCCTCGTCTAACATGGGGGCTACGAGTCTGATAAATATCGCATTAAGTGAAATTCTTTTAATTTAGACATGAAATTAGTGCAATATGAGGGAATTACGTTCCTGGAAAGCAGAGAAATATGTAGTATTATAATTAAACGTTTCTGGAATTTTCTTAGATTAATACTAAAAATACTGAAGTGGGAATTTTTTTTACTACTTTTAAATACTTTAAAATTCCTTAAAAATCTTCCAAGTCAACTGTTTTTGGGAATCGACTGAGAACGAGGGGTACAAAATACTGCATTTAAGATTGTACTCGTACTGAACGACAGTTAATTTTATAAAATTGTGAAATTAAAGCTAACTTTATGCTTAATCCGATATAAATCTTTCTGAATAATGAGCTTAAAATTATAAAGATGATTCACACTTCACATGACTGCAGCTATGCTCATTAGTTATTTAAATGTTACTAATATTACTCATATCTAATAAAGAATGCCACGTAATAATCAATAAGGTATATACCTTAACTAGAGATATATATATTCCATATATATATTATTGTGTATTTTTGATCTGCCAATATAAAATTCGCATTTGAATTAATTTCAACTTCAGCTCTATCAATCATGTCGCTGTCATATGCCCAGTGTAGTATCTGTTATGGTTATCCATGGACTACCCTAAGGCCCGGCGGACTGACCTTCCGCGTGGCTGGGCGGAGGGGAGGGGGGAGTGAGCCATACACTATCTCGAGCCGAGACTCGTTCAGCTGCCCGATAAGCCTTATTATATCACCGTGGGATTATGCTCCAGGCCAGCTTCCTCTCTCGTTCCCGCTCTCGCTCTCGCTCTCGCGTTGCCTTCTTACGCTCTTAGTCAGCGCAAGCTGAGTTCGCGCTGAGTACGTGCTGGCGCTCTCGCGCTTCGACTCTCTCTCTCTCTCCCTCTCTCTCTGTCTCTCTCTCTCTCACTTTGGTGGGTGGCAACGACGTGACGCGACAGCAGCTGACGTACTGTAGCTGTGTGAGCAGACACACACACACACACGCACACGCACACACACACACACACACACACACACACACGCTTGTGGGTGGAGCCACAATGCTGTGTCGTTGTTTTCGCTTTTCACATTCTCACATTTTCCCATTTTCATATTTCCCGGCCACAATTTCATTTTGCGGAGCTTGCAAACTGCGGCTCCATTTTGCGCTACGCAGCAATTACAGTTGCGTTTACAGTTAGTTTTACAGTTTCAGTGTGTGTGTGTGTGTGTGTGTGTGTGTGTGTGTGTGTGTGTGTGTGTGTGTGTGTGTGTGTGTGTGTGCGTGTGTGTGTGCGTGCCAGAGCGAGACGGCAAGTGTGTTGCTGATCACCTTTGCTTTTTGACTTATTTCTGGCATTGTTTTTGCGGCTTGTTCCTTTTTTTTTCTGCCAAAACGCAATCGAAAGGGAAGCCAAATTGTGGGAAAGGGTGAGCAATATTTTTGCCCTTAACTAACTAACGGTACACGGCACTTTAAGGTGTTAGCGAAAACTGTGCCAGGTGTAAACTCTAAATATACCGACTACAAACTCAACTTGAGGATGAACATTGTATATAACTAGGCAGGAAGTAGAAGAAAGTTAGAGGAAATTACGGTAATATATTATTATCTAATACTTAGACTAGTATTTTATCCATGTATCTATGTAGATATAGAGCGATTAATAATCATATAAATCAAGTAGCTAGGGGTTTTATCCACTAAAATTACTGCATTTCATAACATAATTCCTTGAGAGCCAAAGTTTCCTTTATTTCTGACTGCTTGTTCCTAAGAAAGATGTGCTATATAGCTGTTCTATTGCATATCCTATAAATAAATAAAAAAAAGATATTCATGCCAGTTTTGATAGTAATATTTTAAGAAAGTAAGATAACAAACCTACTCCATATGCGTGAAGATTTACGCTGCTTCAGCCTTTTAAGTTTGTAAAAGAAAAAGAAAAAGAAAAACTTCTGCTTGGTTCCTGGTTGTGCTCCTAAGTTGCTACATAACCTTAAAATGCTGACTCGCCCTTTAAACGCAGAATTTAAAGAAAGTTTTGCTGCGCTTTGATGCCGCCTAAGCTGCAAAAGAAATAAATGAAAACTTGCTAGGGACAGGGCAAAAGATGCGAAACCAACCCGATTACATAAAGTCTCTCGAGCCCAGAGAGAGAGAGAGAGAGAGGGAGGGAGAGAGAAACGGGATTAAGTGTCGCCTGATGGCCAGCTCAGTGCGAGAGTGCTCTCCTGGTTCGGGTCCCGAGGTCCAGGTTTCTTTCATGAGCACAAGTAAAAGTTTTCCCGGTATCTAGTTGCGATTTGTGTTCATAATGCTGAAGGGACCACCCAGTCCGACCAGGGTGCCCGGGGAGCCCGGGGTGCCTGCCCAGCCAGCCTGCCTGGTTGGCTGACAACAACAATACGGTAGCCGGTACCGAGCTAGCCGGGTGCGGGAGCGGACTGACCGAGTGCGCGTCGTACTTAAATGCAGTCGAGTTAATTAGTCTTAGATCGAAAGCAGGAGGAGTGGAGCGAGCATGGAGGAGACCCGGAGCGGGGGGTACAGAGGTGCAGGTAATTCAAGTCGAGCCTCATAAACTGCTGACAAAGTTCCGCTGGGCCACCGCAACGCGAGACAAGTCGAGGCCAGGCGGGACGGGACAGGGCGAGTCGAGTCGAGTCGCGTCGAGAGCCGAGCTGATTGACTGCTCCAGATGATCGCAGCAGATCACTTTCGCACATGTTCTGCGAAGGGCCAAAGAGAGTGAGGACAGGCGATCAGGGGAGCGTGTGCAGCGGGCTTCTTTCGGGGGCGCATGCGAGGATCGATCGCTGCACGATCGTCGTCGGCGTCTTTAGCGCTCGCCTTACGCTGCGCAACGGCAGCAGGCGCAGCACAGGCTGACTGAATGAGCTGCGATCAGTGCAGCAGTGCGGCAGAGGGAGTGTGCGGAGGGGCAGCGGGGCGACGGGCTTCTCGCACTGTCTTGAATTTCCGCAGTTGCGCGATGCGACAATGGAAATGTCTGTTGCAATTTGCCAACTGACTGCACCGTCTCACAAGCTGATCAACTGATCAACAGGGGCTGGGAGGGGTAGAGCGGGACAAGGGCGGGATGGTGGGGGGGGGGGTTGGGTAGTGTTGCTTATGTTGTAGCTGCTGCAACCGCGACGGGGTGTTCAATTTATTTGTGCCACGGCAAACCGCAAAAACTTTACACGATCCAACACGATCCACGAGGCGCAGTTGAAGACGCTGGAGTCGTAGGCAGAGAGTAGAGCTGCATCTATGCTAGGTATGTGGCTGGAGAGAGAGCGAGAGCGAAAGAGAGAGAGCACCACTTGTAGTTGGGGATGTTCTTCTTCGCTTGTGCGGTTTGTGCCGCATAAGACTCGCGCGACACGCGGCGCATACGCAACACACTTTTATGACTTCATTTAAAATTCAACATTTTCGCAATGCCCCCTTTTGCCCGCTCAACCCCCCCCCCTTCCCCCGCTCCCACAAACTGCCCCCTTCCCTATAAAATATGCACATAATTAACTGTATTTATTGTTGTTTCTGCCATGTTGCTGCGACCATTTTGATGTTTTGTGCTTTTCCTCTGCGGTTTGCTTTATGCACAACCGCGCCGAAACTTTTTCTCTTCTCTTCTCTCTCTTCTCTTCTCTCTTTTCATTTGTTGCCAAAGCTTACAACCCCCCCCTTCACCGTGTGTGAAGAAAAGGCGCGGTTTTAAATAAATACGATAACTTTATTTATAGTCTTCATTCTTCTTCATTCTTTTCCATTCATTCTTCCTCTCGATTCATATTCGATTCTTCGGATTCAAACAAAACAACAAAATCGCGACACATTATCCTATGCTGCAGTTAGTCTAGACTTAGGTGTACTCAAAAAAAAATAGATTTATATTTATATTTATATTTATATTATTCATATTTATATTTATATTTATGGTATGGTATGGTATGGTATATGTAGAGTGTTATCATATAGTACTGTTATGCGGTACGTGTAGTAGTTGGTGTGTGTGTGTGTGTTCTCTTTGTTGGTTGTGCGCCTACTCACCGCTAGGCGGCGTGTGTGTGAGTGAGTTAGTGTGCGTGAGTCTCAGTACATACAAATATTACATGCATACGTCGAGCTGGTGGTATTTACAGACCTTACGGGTGCTACGAGATACAGTTGGGTCATGAAAAAAAAAAAAAAAAAAAATTAAACAAAAACACCCTGTGGAACCAGTTCAAATATGCTGATTCCTGGGGTGCATCTAATTCCAGTTGCAGACTCGGTTCCAGTTCCAGACCCTGTTCCACTTGCAGTTCCGGTTCCGACTTGAGTTCGACTAGGTTCCAGTACCGCCAGTTCTGGTTCCGTTTGCTGTGTTGGCTCCACTTCCGGTTCATTTTCTGCACCAGTTCCGGATTTAGTTCCACTTCTAGTCGCAGTTTGGTATCAATTATCAATCAGAGTATTAATTTCAGTTCTGGCAAGTTTTTAGTTCTAGTTCCAGCACGGTTCCAATACTAGTTCCCAGTTTGGTTCCAAGTTATGTTCTTGTTTCAGTTATAGTAACAGTTCTTTTTGCACTGCCAGAAGCAGTTCCAGTACTGGAACCAGTACCAGTTCGTATTGCATTTACAGTTTTAGTTTCTAGTTCCAGTATTTGTTAAAGTTCTGGTTCCGCTCGCGATTCCAGTTCATGTACTTGCTGGAACAGACAAGGTTCCAACACCCGTTCCAGTTCCAGTTCAGGTACCGGTGCCAGTTCACCTTCAAATTTAGTTTCATTTCCAGTTCTAGTTTCAGTTCCTTTGTTTTAGTTGCAGTACCGGTTCCGGCGTCAGTTCTGCCTACAGTTCCAATTCCAATTCTGACTGCAGTTCTGCCTACAGTTCCAATTTTAGTTCCGGTTCCAGTGTCCGAACCAGTTCCGGTTCCAGTTCCAGTTCCGGTACCAGTTTTAGTTCCAGTTTCGGTACCAGTTTTATTTCCTGTTTCGGAACCAGTTCTAGTTTCTGTACCAGTTCCAGTTCCGGTACCAGTTCCAGTTCTCTTTGCATTTCTAGTTCAGTTCGATGTGCAGCATGGCGCGTAGTCCGCTCGAGGGCACCGCCAGCAGATCGGGTCAATAGGGGCGCCACACCTGCGTCAGATCGCCCACATCCTCCTCCCGCGCCGCCTCGCTGCTGACGTCATTCGGATGCTGCTGCTGCTGTTGCTGCTGCTGCTGCTGATGCTGCGCCTCCAGCTGCCTCTGCGCCTCCTGATGATGTTGATGATGATGATGGTGCAGGTGATAGTTTTGAGCAGCACCCTCAGCCGCCTGCTCGGCAATGGCAACGGCCGCCTGCTGCTCCTGTTCCTGGCCGAGAGCCACGCCGCCCCCAACACCACCGACACCACCGACACCAGCGATGCCGCCAACGCCCGTCGCCGTCCCACCGGCACCCAGACCGATCTCAATGCTCGATCGATTCGCACCCAGCGAACTGATGGTCAGCTGCTGATCCGTGGCCAGGTACTGCTCCAGTTTCTCGCTGCTGTGCAAATGCAGATGGATCTGGTTCTGATTGACGGTGGAGTAGAGCTGCGGATATAGCACAACCGGTGGCGGTGGCGGCGGCGCACTCGTGTGACCACCGGCTACGCCTCCGCCGTACTGCGCTGCCGTTGCCGAGCAGCTGCCGTACTGATAGTTGTTGTAGCCGTTCGACCAGGTCGGATTATTGTAGGCGCTCGCCGTGCTCGCGCCGTAGCTGGCATTGAGCGACTCCAGCTCCGATTTGCCACCGGCTGTGCCGCCGCCGTAGCCGCCGGCTGCCGCGGTCTGATACGGATCCGCCGAGAAGCCATGCATGTCCGGCAGCATCGTCGAGATGTGATAATTGCCCGCATCCAGTGTGGTCGTATCGTAGCCGCCCATGGCGCTGCCGTACGGATTCATTGCCGCCGCATTGCCCATGGGCACGGGCACGGGAGCGGCAGCGGGGGGCGGCGGCGGCGGGGGCAGTGCCACCTGATGTTGCAAGTGATGCGCGTGGTGGTGATGCGTGTTGCCGTGACTGTGTGCGTGCGAATGCGAGTGCGTGTGTGAGTGCGAGTGCGAGTGTGAGTGCGAGTGCGAGTGGTGTGCATGCGGATAGGGTACTCCCACGCCCACGCCCACGCCCACACCCACACCCACACCGACGCCCACCGGGTAGGCCACATTGGCACCGGAACCGGTTGTCCACTCGGCGGCGCCGATCAAGTCCGTTTCTGCAAGTAGAAAGCGAAGTAAATGCGATTAGAGCGGGATGGACAGAGGGTCGAACGGGGTCGAGGGGGGAGAGGGGGGAGAGCAGAGACAAAAAGCCAATTAACCAGGTAACCCAAGCCCACGCCTGCCGCTCCTGCTGCACTTGTCAGCAGCACACGTGGGCGTGGCAGGCAACGGAGTTGATTGAAAAATAATTTCATATGCGCAGTCGGGATGCACGTGTGTGTACCGCCCTAACCCCCTTAACCCCCTGCCTAACCCGCACCAGCCTCTACATCATGCCCCCTGCCAGTCTGGACTTCTATTCCTCCTACTCCTCCGTCTCCTCCTCATCCTCCTCCTCTTCCCCTGGCAACACATTCCGCTTCTTCTGCCCGAAAAGGGTTAACAAATTGACTGAGCAAAAGAAAATTCCAGGGCAACAGCAGCAGCGGTACCTGCTGCGCGACCTTTCACCTCAACTTGCCCACCTCCCACCCCCACCCTCTGCGCCGCCTCCCCTCATCTCTTCCAGCTCATTAGCAATGTTTGACACACCGTCACGCGCATATTTTGATTAATTACGCAAGCAACGCAAGCGAAAGTGCCAAGAGAGCGAAAGGGAGCGAAAGAGAGCGAGAGAGAGGGGGTAGAGCACGCTCTGCGGGAAAGAGATAGAGCAAAAATCTAGCTTAATTAATCAAATTTATTAGAAGAACAAGAAGGCTGCGTCGAGCAAATTAATAACAAATTCAAGAAAATTAAACAAAACTGGGCGGGGGGCGAGGCAGGAACAGCCCAAAAGATACCCTGTAGTGGGAGAGCTGGAAATGGGGCTAAGCAGTATAAAAGCTAAGGTAAGTACATATCCAATAGATCTCTTTAGGAAGTAATGCCAATAAGATTCTCGTTCAATTAAAGCTTAAATATCTTCACGTGCTTTTAAAAATATCTGTATAATTATTATTTATCTGCATGTGTCTGTATACTATCTATGGTTATCTCTAGGCAGAGTAATACAGCAATTATTCTCCAGGTATGCCTCGAATACCTTCGTCATATTTCTTTCACTTTGAAGCTACTTCATAGATCTTTCCAAGCAGTTATTCCTGCAAGATTCTTATTAAATGAAGACCGCAATACCCTTGGCATATGTGTTATCTATCTAACAGCATATGCAGCAGCTACTCCTTAATTTGAAGCCGTAGAGCTCATTCTAGAGCGCAATCTATAGATTAACCTAACATTTAAAATTGCCATTAATTTTTGCGACAATTTGCGAACCAAACTGATTTTGTCGGCCCTGATTGGGTGCTAATTGTGGGGTTGCATCAATTATTAAAAAAGCGAATAGTTATTACCAGCTGAAATTACCTTGTCGGGCTCCCCACTTCGGGTCGGAAGTGACCTGACAATCGTGGCAAACCTCAGGTTAAACCTTTGCGTAACGCAACTTGAGGCTTTTTCTCATTCTCATTCTCATTTTCTCAGCAAGCATTTCGCATTTCCATTTGCAGTTTACTGCGTGCAGAAAGCTCTTTGCTTGCCACGCCCTGCCCTTGCCGCCTCCTGCTCGGCTGTCAGAGGCGGCCTTCATTTGCTGCCTAATGAAAGGGGTGGAAGGGGCAATTTGCATGCATACAGCTTTTCACCCGGCACTTATCACATTTTAATGTTTCAATTAAGGCGAAAATTGCAATGCAACAACAGCAGCAACAACAACAACAACAAAAACAACAGCAACAACAACAACTGCAAATGGGAGTAAAGCAAAGACAGAAACCATGCCGAGTAGTAATCACACAAAACACAACTACCGCAAGTCGCCGAGAGGTTGCAATGAAGCGAGACCGGCAGGATGAAAGCAAACGGGGCGAATAATGGCCCTAGAGAGGAGAGAGAGGGAGAGAGAGAGGGAGAGGGAAGAGGCGGTCAGCGGTTCAAACCTGTCGACCGTGCACCGTGGGGCACTTTTGCCCCGACACGTGCAAATATGCGCCGCCCCGCGAACTCGAGGGCAGCGAGGGCAGCTTCGCTTCTACGCCTTCTCCGCTCGACCCTGGCTCGAGTCCTCTCATTAATGTCACTCGCATTGACGATAATTGCGGACCACGTTGCGTATACATAATGCCGTCTTCGCCCGTTCAATTATCGCCTCGGATCGATGGCGCATATGGCATATTAAATATGCCAGAAACCTATCTAAGCTGTGGTATATGAAAGGTACAGTTGCGTTCGTAATCCTTAGCACACACCTCGTTCCTGCGCGCAGCTAATTATTGAGTTGATTATAGATTGATGGATGCATAGATAAATATAAATGAGTAGGAAGAGGGAGGAATAGTTGCACAGGCACTTAGATGCATGAATGAATAAATAGTTGGATCGGTAGTTCAAGAGCTGGTTGGATAGATAGGTGGATAGCTAGTTGGATAGATACCTCGATAGGAAGTTGGATAGATAAGTCGATAGTTGGATAGATAGATGGATAGCTAGTTGAATAGATACTTCGATAGGAATTTGGATAGATAGGTCGATAGTTAGTTAGATAGATAGATGGATAGCTAGTTGAATAGATACTTCGATAGGAAGTTTGATAGATACTTCGATAGGAAGTTTGATAGATAGTTCGATAGTTGGATAGATAGATATATGTATAGCTAGTTGGATAGATACTTCGATAGGAAGTTGGATAGATACTTCGATAGGTAGTTAGATAGATAGGACGATAGTTAGTTAGATAGATAGTTCGATATTTAGTTAGATAGATATATATATATCTAGTTGGATAGATATGTTACTTCGATAGGAAGTTTGATAGATAATTCGATAGTTAGTTCGATAGTTAGTTAGATAGCTAGATGAATAGGAAGTTGGATAGAAAGTTGAAAAGGCAGTTAGATAAATAGTTAGACAGATTGTAAGCCAACTATTTAGGCTAGCTAGTTAGATAGTTAGTTAGATTGATAGAGAGACAGTTTGATAGGCAATGCCTGTTCCATACATGATCTTCTTTCTTCTTCGTGGTTAAAACTAATTATATCTATCAACTATAAACATTCTAGCTCTGAAATTATGCTTGAAATTCGATTTTTATCGACTTAAAAGGGCGGTTGAAAGTGATTCAGTGATTCAGATTCAGACGTTCATACAAACAAACAGACAGAAATACAGGCATATATAGAGATAGTCGGATGGATGGACAGCCAGACAGGCCAAGACAAGGCTATAAGGACTCGGCAGTTGAAGCTGACTAAGTATGGTAGTATAGTAGTTTAAGGGAGGCCAATGTCTCTCCTGGAATCTCCCAGGCCAAGACTCCTGGACAACAAAGAACTAAAAACTGTTGGAATCAGTGTAAGCCAAAAGAAAATTGATTGAAGTAAAATACTGTTGATTGATGGTGATTTTATTAGAGCTCTTTGAAGCTTCTTCAGTAAGCTTGCCCCGAATTGAGGCAACAGAACTTCAGAGTCTTCCCATTCTGGGTGTGGTAAATGGGTAGCTGCAGCTACTCCGAAATCTGGCACTGCGTGAGAGCGCAAATGCGTCACAAGCAGACGGAGGAGCAGGCAGAAGAGCGTGTTGCAGAGGGGCGGTGGGGGTGGGTAAGAAAGAGTTGCAGCTTTGTAATACCGAATTGGCAAATTCACAAGCTGAGCCAGTTGGCCGGAAATCTTCGATTTTCGCTGGCCATATCTCATATCCGCTGGGCGTGCAATCAAGCGTAAGAAGGAAGAGGAGGGCACGGTGGGAGAGGTGGGGGTAGCGGGAGGAAGACACTCTGCGCAGTGTCGAAAACGAAACGCGAAGAGAGAGACAGTGCGAGAGAGAGGCAGAGAGAGGGAGCCAGTGCGAGAGAGAGAGCGAAAACCACAGGCGGCCAATAATCGCCGCCAGCAGCAGTCGGCATTGGGTACGCTCGGAGTGGGCACTTTGTATTGGATACGGCGACCCTATTCCCGGTTCTCACAGCTCTTGCGTTGTGCTCGCCTGTCGCCATCTTGGAGCTCATTAGGGCCACGCCAGACCAGGCCAGACCAGACCAGGCCAGGCCAGGCCCGGCCCGGCAAGTGCAAGTTGCTCGTAATGTTAATTAAAGTGCCTATGCCCCCTGCCCCCCTCCCTGCTCCTGGCCTGCCAGCCCAACTGTCTTGGCCTACAGTGCTTGTTGTTGTTGTTTTTTTTTGGGCTTGCAAAATGGCGGACGCTTAAAAAAATAGCAACAACTACAACAATGTGGAGACCGCGCTGTAAACAGCAAACGGCACGAAACGGAAGTGAGTTTGCGGTTTCGGTTTGGGTTTGGGTTTGGGCTTGGGTTTGCGTTCGGGTTTGTGCTTGGACTTGGGCTTGGGCTTGTGTGTTGTGTGTTGTGTGTTGGGTTCGGGCTACTGCTTGGGGTCTCTGGCGGCTCTGTCGGTGGACCAACTCAGTCGCAGTTGACGTTTTATGGGCCAAAAAGATTTCATTTCAATGTGCGTCGCTTGACATGGCTGCTGCTGCAGTTTTTGTTACTGCACACACACACTGACACACGCACACGCATACTGATACACACACGCTTCACATACTTCTGGATGCATCTTGCTGCAACAGCAACAGCTGCGCAACCGCATTTGGATTGATTTGTGGCTTGGCCCGGAGACCGAAGTAAGAAGTCTCCAACGTAGGGCTGCACCCGCTGCCCCTCTCTGCCACCTCCCTCCTTCCCTTCTCCTCCCCCCCCTCCCCTTCCGCAGGAACCATGTGTAGATTTACATATTGCACGCGTTTTCGAAAACTTTTTAATGAACGCAATTTGCGCCGCAAACACGAAACACGGCAGCAACATGCCAAGTGCTGCCAATCGCTGCAGCTTTGATGCACACACACACACACACACACACACACTCACACACTCACACACACACACACACACTCACACACATGCAAGAGTGTTTGCCTGATGGGATTCAATTCAGATCTCAAAAACATTGAACATTGGCCTCAACTGCAGTTCGATACGATAGCCTATGATATGGGATATATTGCTATAGCTTGTTTAATTGTAGCATCTGATGTGATATCTTGTATACTTGATAGTTAATATAGCATAGCATTTGTCTATTAAACTATTATCTATATATAACTATCTATCTTTTACACTCTCCAATAAATAATTGTTATTAATCGTTATCAAGTACTCCATAACTAACTATATGTGTATAGAAACCTGTTTGCTAATTGCAAGAAACCTCTGCGAATTGAGTTAATTATCCAGCTAAAGTAGTCCAAAACTAACTTCTTAGCAACCAGAGAAGCTTATCATTGAAAAGGCCGCAAAAGCTTCGGCCAATCGCTTGGGCGATTATACAACTTTGTCCCCTTTATTTTTATTTCTATTTTTATTTTTATTTTTGGTTTTAGTTTGCGGCTTATGTCCGATTATATATGTATATTTTGTAGCTTTATTTTGATATCGCACTCAGTTTTGAATGGGAATCGCACGGCGTCGATTCGCGTCTTGGAATTATCCAATGATTTCCGTTGAAAGGCTTTTTGAATCAGCTGCGAGTTGGTTTTTTTATTTATTTATTTTTGTTGTTGCTTTTCTCTTTGTTGTTGCTGCTGCTGGGCAAATTAACAAGTTAAGCGCCACATTTGTATATTGATGAGTTTGCTTTAAACAACAGCAACAACAAGAGCGGCAGGGGTGGGGGGGAACAACAAATAAAGAAAGATCAATAAGCAAAAGTCGCCTAAACGTGCGTTTTGGACTCTACGAATTTCTTGGCATTTCCGGTTTTTGTTCGATTTTAGAAGCCAACTCGAAGCTTGCACTGCCAAATTGTTGCTGCTGCTGTTGCTGTTGTTGTTGTTGTTGTTGTAGAGTGTTGTTATGGCTTACGGATAATTGACACACACGACGATATCGACAAAATCAGCGGCTCGCTGGACTTGGCGATGTGTCACTTTATTCGCATTGTATTTGTTTTTTTCTTTTTGGGCAGTTCGATGAGCCGGCAACGCAATGAGAGACAATGAAAAATGCAAAAATTAATAAATTAATTAGCATAAGCAACGCGCTTAGTCGCGCTCCTCATGGAGTCTCGATTTCAGTTTCAGTTTCGTCTAGTTTTGCCTTGCCCATCGAAGACTCGACGGATCGCGCGCGTGCTGATTCATGCCTCTCCACGCCGAGTGACTCAGTCGCGTTTCCAAGCCCGCTTTCATACGCATTCGTATACGTATTCGCATTCGCGTTCCAGTTTCCGTAGCCCCATAGCCGTAGACGTTACCAGTCCTCGTGCTCGTGTTCGTCTTCGTCTTCGTCTTCGTGTCGAACCCGTTCCCGTTCCCGTTCACATTCCCGTTCCGTGATGATATCGAAATTCCGTTAAGCCAGCATGAGTATGCTTCTTTGCCATAGTCTATTTGTTTTAGGAAATTAGTAGAACTTACTTAAATACGCCGTACCACCCGATATGTTGCGAACAGAAGGCACGAACCAGAGACAGTAGTTTTTCTTTAGTGGATTCCTGGATATAACTTGTGAACCCTAGCAGCTGGTACGCTGTTTCTTTGCACATGTGTAGCAGCTTATATTATTTATCGATCGATCGAATTTCATAAGGTTTCGAGCATAAATATAGTAGTTATTACCGAATAACTGCATGACTGGCTGGGAAATCGTATTAATAAAAATTTCAATTTGATTTTTTTTTCATGAGAAATTCGCAAAACAATCAAATAATCAAATCAAATAATAATAATCTATACAGTAGCTGCGCAACAACTATTTGCTAGCTAGGGGTACACGGAATGGGGGTCCGCCGATAGGTTCCTTCACACACACTAATGTAGCATATAAAGCACACGCGGTAGCTCCTGTTCTACGGGTTCTAGGGCGCCGAACAATCGCAAACTAGTTGCTAGTGGAGTATACGATATAGTATATTCGAGAAATGTATACGACACGAGAGTGGAGTCTAAAAATAGGGTGCTTGGAGACCCCAGAGACGGCGATCGACGAGCTGAACTATTTTTAAGTTGCGACGAAGAAAATAAATAAATTAGCGGTATAATGTCAAAAGATAAGTAATAAATACCAAAAATAAATCGAGACTGGGACGGAGACTGAGCGGAGACCGAGTTCGCAGCCTGTAACGGCGACTGGGTGGGGTGGGGGGGGGTTGGTGTACTGACTGAAAGGGGAAGAGCGAAGAGAAGGCTGCGGCGTAGACTGAAGTTGTTCATTAACTCAATTAAAACGTTTAGGTCGCCTGGTGCCAGTCGAAGCGAGCCGAGCTTTTGGTCATTCCAATAAGTACACACGCGCACACACACACACGCACACGCACACACACACAGACAGCACTTCACATTGATAGATCGACACAGACACAGACGGCATTAATAACTTCATTAGCCCACTGAAATCTGAAGCAGCTGACGAGCAAAGGGTCCCGGTATGGTTGAGAGTGTAGGGTTATCGGGCCATTTGTGGCACTTACCTTGGATCTGCGGCGCATTCGGCTTGTAGCCCTGGCCATCCGAATTTATTGTACTGTTGGACGATGAGTAATTGCTGCCCAATTGCTGGGCAATGCTCACGCTTGTGGATAACGCGTTACCCGGCGTTGCAACCGATGCTGCGGCAGACGCTGCGACCGCCGCTGCCGTTGTGGCAGCTGCGGCTACCTTTGCCGAACGTCGCAGTGTTTCCAGCTCGTGAAAAGCTTTGGGGAAACCATCTATAAACGGTCGCTGACCCAGGCCGAGAGCGCGATACTGTGGTCCGCCGGGAGGACCTGCCAAGGCGAAAAGAATGAAAGATTTGAGATCAGCTTAAAACTCGAACGCAGAAGCTCAGCTATAGCTATAACTACATATAAGATCCTGAACTATAGATCATATTTCTCATATGAAAAGCAATACAATATATTCTGCACGCATTTCCAACAACATAAATAGGTCTAAGTCGGTTTAAATAGGTCGAAATGGGTTTAAATAGGTCGATTTGAAGGCTTTTTCGTTTGAAAAACCACACTGCTGTCATATCTCATGTTTGTGGTATTTAAATTGGGCTTATCCTACTTTTCGCATAAGCTACGCCTTGCTATCAATTCGAAACCCGATGCGGTCACATACCCAAGACCCCTCAAAAAAGATAAGGCACTACTACGATCCTAAGCCAATGGCATATCAACTATGTATGATGCGTAATTGATAACTGTTACAGAAACTGTGACTGTGACATTAAGCTGGAAGCGCAGGGCCGCAGAAACCCATTATATAGCCCAGATCAAGGGCTAACCCCTTATAGAGTAAAAGGTATCTCTTTCTCTCTCTCCCTCTCTCTCCGTTCGATCGCGCATCTGACATTATCCGAGACGGAGGATCAGCCCTCGATCGCGCGAACAGAGTCACAGTTTGCCCCCATTGAGAAAACCGGAGCGTACTCGCATGTCGATTGAGTATTGCAACGAGGAAGACATACAAATGCATTAACGAAACGCAACGCAAGAAGAAGCAGCCGAAGCTGAAGCAGAAAATTATAATAAAACTAAGGAAAAAATTAATTTATAGTCATATAGCATATGCATTACACGAACTGAAAAAAAAAACTCAATACGTCGACAACATCGCAGCCGCCTTTGCAAAAAGGTTTTCTTTGAAAACCGCAAAATTGTTCAGAAACCGTAGGAAGCGATGTAGCTCGACTCAGTTCAGTTCGGTTCAGTTCAGTTGAGCCTGTGTCTGTCGGTCTGTCTGTCGGTCTGTCGGTCTGTCTGTCGGTCTGTCTCTGTGTCTGTTTGTGCTACACTTTTCAGACACCTCTTCCCGAAAGGTGTCCCGAAGCTAACAAAATGGCCGCTGTCTGTCACACGATCGAGGAGCGACGCACCGAGTCAATTTTCAAGTCCAACTAACAAAAATATTTTGAAAGAAAGTCAAGTAAACGCCTTATGCCACGAGGATTATGAATGATTATCGCTGCGCAAGTGAGTGCGAGAGAAAGAGAGAGTGTGTGTGTGTTTGTGTGTGCGGTGTGTGTCTCTTTGTCTGGGTGCAATTGGCCGACACGGCTTAACTATTTACATTAATTAGACACTTATTTAATGCCGCATAAGTGTCGTGTCCGTCTGTCTCAGCTCGCTCAGTCGATTCCCTTCTGGGCCACATGGCGCAACCTGAAACGCAGCGGGTGATGCCGGCGGCCTCTTCTTCTTTCTTTGTTCGGCCTCGCCGGGGCACAGGGTGTTAATTGCTGAGGGATTTTCCGCTTGCGATGTCGATAAGTTGCGCCACGACACGTCTGAGGTACGACTGTGTAGGGCCGGGCATGGCAAGGTAGTGCACAGTACGAATAAGTTACGCCAAGACCAGTCTGAGGTATGGTCGTGTAGGGTAGAGTATTCCCGGGTAGTGTAAGGCCGGTAGGGGTAGAGTATTCCCGGGTAGGCCGGGTGAGGCAAGGTGGTGCAAAGTATAAGTTACGCCAAGACCAGTCTGAGGTATGGTCGCGTAGGGTAGAGTATTCTCGGGTAGTGTAGGGCCGGGTATTCCAAGACCACTCTGAGGTATGGTCGTGTAGGGTAGAGTAGGGTGGAGTGTATGTCAGTTAGAGCACGGTAGCTTCGGGTTTGGTCGACTAGGGTAGAGTGTTGTCGGGTAGAGTCGTGTATGGTAGCGTAGTGCATAGTATGGCTAGGTTATACGTCTAGGGTATGACTGGCTAGTGCTGTGTAGGGTCGTGCTGGGTAGAGTTTTGATGGATAGAGCACAGTAGCTCCTCGTTTGTTACGATAAGGTAAGGTAGAGTCGCGGCAGAGTAGTGTCTCGTAGGGCTGAGATAAAGCACCTTACGTTCAGGGTATGGTTGTCTACGTTCGTGTAGGGTTGCGCAACGCAAAGTACTGTCGAATATGGAAAGGTAGGGTCGTGTGTGGCGGTTAAGTGTTAAGTTGGGCTGGGTCTTCTTCTGGTGTTTGGGCTACTTACTCGTCTTGGAGCGCGGCTCGCGGGGTCCATCGACGGTCACTTTAATGGCTTTGGCATAGGTGGCCACCTGCGGCGGGCTCGTCGCAACGGTAATTGTCAGCGTAAAGCTTTTGCCTGCAAAACACAAAAAAAAAGGTCCCAGAAAGGTATTAAAAGTCATAGGTTGATTTATGCGACTACCGACTACATTGGCTACCGAATCAATTTGCAGTTGCCGCCCCAAAAAGTGCGGCCCGACGCGTCCTAACTCATTTACACTTCCCGAACAGGGAACCTCACCTAATCAGGTCTTTAGGTTGGGTAGCAGACTCAACTAATCTGGGTAGATGTTCCAAGCAGTCTTGGATTGATTTAAGGCAGCGCATTGCTTTGGTATGGTTGAAGGTCTTCGTTTAAAGGAAACCAATTTTCGATATGCTTCGGAACTACTGCCTCATTCTTACAGCTCCAATCCAGAGCAACTGCAGTTCGGCTTGGGCTGTTGCAGTTGCAAGTTCGTGCCGCAGTTTGTTTGAACTTGTGGCATGCATAAATTTTGTTGATCCTTCGCTGATGGGTTGCCGCCTCCGAGTGCCGCCGCGTTTGGCGGCCATAAAAAGAGTTGAAGCCAAGTCGCGAGTCGAGCAACTTTGTGGCACCCTGTGCGAGGGGCTTGACCACAATGCGAGTGTGTGCTGCGGCTTTTTGCCGTTCTGTTCTGGTGGGCGGGGAAGTGTTTATCGATTATCGACTATCGAAGGCGAAAGCGCGACTGTTTGCCGATTTCACGGCTATAATTAGCGCATGCCTGGCCGATTTTATAGAGCTCGCGCGCATATTCATGAATACACTCGTTCGAATACGCCATTAAACACCCACAGAAGCAACATTATTGTTTCACATTGTTGCGGAGCAGCCCAAACGTTGCGAGCGAGACAGGTAAGGCGAGCGAGAGAGGAAGAGAGGAAGAGCGCAGAGACAGAGACAGAACCAGAACCAGCCCGGGTAACCACAAAACCTCAGTCGCATCCACAGTGACATTTGCTCTGTCACAGTTGCAGCGACAGGAACAGGAGGGTTGGGTAAGCCGTGCACAGACCAAACTTCAAACAACTACAATAATTAGGCAAGGCAGTTGATGGACTTAAAATAGTTTAGGGTATTCGCTGGCAGATTCCGAAAAAGGTTCATTAGTTCACTCGGAAAGTGAACACACAAGGGACCCTTCGGCTTCCCTGCTCTTCTCTAATTTAGACATATTGGCGTGCTACGTGGTCGTAGACCCGACTTGAAATCTATTCATTATTTCGGGGCCCGAGAGCTTGCGTTTGAAAGTCAAATCCATCGCAATGAGCGGGCAGATTAATCAAAGCGACTCAGCAAACAAAGATGTGAAGACCAAACGAAGCGAGCTCGTTGATAGACCCCGCTTCGACTTGTAGGCTCTCCCTCGCTCCCTGCTCGACCCATCGAGGGAGCGGGGGGCAACTGGAGCAGCTCGCGACTCTCAAGACAATCGACCAATCGCACCGCGGACAGCTAGACAAATGTGCGCATAACGAGAGAATACGAGGTGCCCCCTTTTGTTTTACGGTAAAATATCGGACTACTTATGCGCCCTAAAGACGCAATGTAAACGATAATACATAATAATCATAATCATAATCGTAACGACGATAATAATGAGCAGCAGCGAGAAGAGAATGAGGAGGAGGAGGAGAAGGAGGAGGAGGAGGCAAAGAGAGCTGAGTGAGACGCAACCGAAGAAAGCGAAACAAAGCATGCAATCTAAATTAGTCATCAGGTTCAGCTCAGACCGCATCCGAACAATGGGTACTCGAATAACGCATCAGGCTTCACTCGCACTCACTCTGCACTCATACGCCTAGCGCAATCGTAATCGTAATCGTAATCGTAATCGTAATCGTAATCGCAATCATTATCGAAGTAATTGGCAGCAGCGATCGATTTGAAAATAGAAGAAGAGAAAGGGAGGGCAGCGACAGAGAATACACTAAGAGAGAGAGAGAGGGAGAGAGAGAGAGAGAGAGAGAGAGAGGGAGAGAGAGAGAGAGAGAATGAAAAGGGCGAGTCAGAGATAAGGAGAGAAAGATGTGAAGCTTGAAGAAGAGGAATCCATTCGAGCACTACACAGAGAATTGTTAGAACCAACTATATATAGATGGAATGGAGTGGCACCAGAAGAGAGCTGGAGAGGGCTCTAGGGTTGCCAGAGTTCTGCCAGACTTCCTACTATATAGTGATAAGGAAAGGAAACACAGCGAGAGAGACTGGTAGGGTGAAGGAGAGGGTTCTGCTGGGCGAGCACACAAGCTACTTTACGGACGACTCCTAGACCCGACTGGAAAAGGGCATGCAAAGGTAGAGAGTACTGTAGAACCCCTCTACCGAGCCCTACATGGTATTGCTATGCACATACTTTACTATATAGCCGTACATGGTGTTTATACTGAAATATGTGACAGCCTTACTGACTAATACCCTTAGTAGAGCGTTGCTTCGATAAGGCAGACGCAGCTCGTCGAAGTTGTACTGGTTTATTGACGTCGGACTACTACAACAGTTCTCTAGCCAAGGACCTTTTCCATAGTAGCAGTACCTTTAATTCAATTAGCCGAGCAGAGACAACAATCTACGGGGAAACCGGGGCAAGCTCGCTGAGATGCTGGTAGTACCGTTTAACCACTAAGACGCATCATCCCTGGACTGGAAAGGGTATCGACATTCCGTTGTTCATATCATTAACCCTTGTGTTTGCCGGCATTGCTGTGGCGCGTGCCACTTGCTGCCTTCGCCTGGCGGATTGCGCTTTAATCCTCGGCGAGACTGCGGGGCGTGGAGTGTTCTTTGATATGATTAGTACGTTTCGGGATGGTCAACTAGATGGACGGCCAGATAGAGGCTGAACGTGCAGGGGGCAGTCGAGTAGTGGGGGGGTACTGCTGAGGTCGGGTGGATGCCGGTGTGGGGGGGGTGTGGGGTGTGAGCTGGGCGTGTCCGCTTTTCGATATCCACGCAAAGAGCGCAAATTAAAACATCAAAATCTCGTCGCATGACTTTGTCAGGCAGCGTAACGCCCTCGCCACTTCTACTGCTCTCGGGGTATTACGAGTATTTAAATATGTATTTAATGCTTTTGTTTTTTTTTTGTTTTGTTTTTTTTCTTTGCTGTCGTTGCCGGCGCAGGAGCAGCGCTTTGTCATTCAATCAGAAAACGCCGCATGATGTCCCGATGCCCGATGGGCGGAGAGAGAGCGGGGTGTGGGGCGTGACCGGGACTGTTGTTGACAATTTGGTCAGCGCTTATGCGCTTACATCATTAGCTTGTTATTTGCATGCGCCGGCGACGTCTGCTGCTGCCTCTGCTGCTGCGACTGGTTAATTATTTGGCGGCCTTTTGCGGCACGAGCCGCCAATTTGCTGGCAGGATCAGGGACGGGGGGACAGGACAGGAGCAGGGTAGCAGAGACGCCTGGACAAAGGGACAGGCAACAGTTGCAGCTAATTAGCCAACTGGCAACTGACGTCGCTGCTGCTGCTGCTGCTGCGAATTCTATGCAATGCGAGCGGACACGGGACACGGGACACGGTCATGAGCAAATTCCGCCTTAATGCTGGGTTCAAATCGATTATGCCATTGGCCGGGGAGAGCCTTGCGTGCCGCACAACACCAACACACCAACACACTTCACGTCTCTGCACGCTCGTGTTGCATGTTGCCCCAGGGCCAGCGCCAACTGCAGCCGCAGTCGGCTAATATGACGACTTGCCTCGTCTGCCTCGTCTGCCTCGACTTGCCTCGCCTGCTGCTGCCCCGCTGCGTGTTAGGCTCGATCGATCGATCGGCAGGATCGCCAGAACTTGCCGAAAAAGGCAACTCAAACACCTTCGCCACGTCACTCAATCAAAGCGCTTCCGCTGCACACAGCTTCCGCTCCCAGGCTCGAGCTGCAGCACCTTCTGTGCTACCTTGCTGTGGGAGAACAAATGCAAATCCGAGACAGATAATTTGGGTGTACACAGAGAGATGTGTTCCGGTTGTCAAGCAAGGTGTTGCCCAAGCTAAACAAGTAGAAGTCTCTATTGAGCCTTAGCTCAATAACCGTACCAGCAACCTTCTTGTTTATTCTCCTGTAGAGCTAGCTTCATAGATTTTAGATTCACGGTATTTTGATGCAGCATTGCATCTAGGGGGAAGTCATGAATCTTCATGAAATTATGCGATTTAGAAGCCCAGGTAGGGTCTTGCAAAAGAGGTAGCACAGTATGAAGGTAGCAGAAGGTACGAAATTGTTGTTGCATAATATTTTGATGCACAATCAATCTAGTGGGTCAAACCCCGCAGAAAATGTGCTCCCACCTGATAATCGAATGATCTCAGACGAAGTTGAGAGAGTTGCGAGCTCTGGTATGGTCTTATAAGAAGGTAGCCTGATATAAAGGTAGCATGGAAGGCACAACATTTTAGATTCAAAACATGTTGATGCAGAATCAATCGAGAGGTCAAACCCCATAAAGATCTAATGATTTCAGTCGAAATTAGGATAGTTTCAAGCTCTGGTATGGTCTTATGTATGATATAAAGGTAGCATGGAGGGTTCCAATATTGGGATTTATGATATTTTAATGCACAATCAATCTAGTGGGTCAAACCACGCAGAAAGTGTTCTCCCACCGGATAATCTAATGATTTCAGACGAAGTTGGGAGAGTTGCAAGCTCTGGTATGGTCTTATAAGAAGGTAGCCTGATATAAATTTTAGATTTTAGATTCAAAACATGTTGATGCAGAATCAATCGATAGGTCAAGCCATGCTGAAATCTAATGTTTCTTGGAGGAAGCTCTAGGAGTTTGAAGTTCAGTTAGGGTCTTACAAGAGGGTAACGAGGTATGGTCATTGGGTTCTTGATTGCGTAGGAGCTGCAATCCGACTAACACTACCAGTAGCCGCTGCTTACACAGTTGTTAGCCTTGGGCTTAGCTTAAGCTGTAGACTTAGCTTTAGTTTTAGCTCTAGTTTTAGCTTGAAATGGGGACTTACCTCTTCCGCTGCGTCCGACAAATCGCAGATCGTTGAACTTGGCCACGCCGTTCTTCATCTGGGCGGTATAGTTGCGCAGCTCGGCGCAGCAGTTCTCATCGTTGCCGGCACGGATGGTCACGTAGGTGCCATCGCCGACGTCCGCCAGGGCGACCACTTTGAAGGCCAGCGGCAGGGTCTTGTTGGAGCGCCAGTGGGAGGGTAGGGCGGAGCACAGGAAGTAAGGATTGCTCGTACGCACTGTAACGGAGAGAGAGAGACAGAGAGAGAGAGAGGTCAGACTATAGCCGAGGCAGAGAGTGCGTACAAATCGGTCAGTTATCGGCGGCATTAATTGATTATTGCGCAAAATTGTGCTGAATAATTGATAGTTTGTTGGCGGCATCATCAGTTTGTCATGATTGATGGATGAATGTGGATTGTGTTCGTGTCCGTGTCCGTGTCCGCGTCCGCGTCCGCGTCCACATCCGCTTGAAACTTTTCAAAATTTAGCGTCAAAACGGGTCGCTGCATAATTAATTAGAATTCCTGCGTTGGCATCGGCAATGTGGGGCAACAGGTGACGCCTGTCAGCGGGAATGATGGGCAGTCGCATGTCTGAATTAAAGGTTAATCCCTGCCACCCCTGCCCCCCCTTATTGCAGAAGAATCTCTGCAGAAGCCCCCACTGTACACTGGATACCCTTCGCAGCGTATCCGTTTCACAGGACACAGAACACATAACTATCATCGTTATCAAAGGATGCCACTGCGGTCTCGCAACCCGCCGAGATTGCGGCCCGCAATCGATACACGCAGCCGGGAGAGCGAGACTCGTGCGTTCTGCGATATCCATAACAATTATTGATATCGATTTACACACACATCGTGTACACGAACTCTGCGAGAAAGCCGCAAAAGTGCGTTGCATGACGTTGATCCTCGAGGCGAGCGACACGCGCTAAAGTTTCAATCCGATCCGACTTGGACACAGCGCGGGGAATCTGATTATGGCATGCATATATATTTTATACAATACCATATCATATTGTGAGAAGAAAGTTGAAGAAGAGCGTAGCATATAGAGTGCGAACTTGCTACAAATTTGTTTAAATTCTTGACAGACTGAATGGAATATTTGAATTCCTGAATTCTTCAAATATATATGCACATATATACTCCTGATTTCGCTACAAACTAAATAAAACTGGGAATTTTTCATTCTTTTTAATTCAAAGCCAGTTCAGGGCGATTTACTTATGTAATTCAGGAATTTTTCTATAATTTAATATTACTTTATATTCTATACTCATATTCAATAACAAAGAACAGAAAGAATCATATTTACTACGGGTAGAAGTAACATATTACTTTGAAACAATCTAAAGACTGTAGATTGATTGATTATACTTATTTGCCTGCTTCTAAGTTTTATTAAAATTCTTAACAATTATACGCAGGAATTAGATATAATGTTGTTTGTTTGGCAACCTAAAAATCGGAATGTGCTTCTACTTAACGAGTTGTGCGATAACTCAACCAATCTATCGATTAAACTAACTGTGTTTGCTCATTACACTTGCAATTTAACTTAAGATTATAGTATCATAGATCATACCGAATAGATATTACGCTGTTGATTTTAATTACCTAAAACTGTCGACAATTCACTGCAGCCTAAAGAAGTTGAAGTTGTCCGATAACTCGCTTAATCTATCGATTAAATTTGCTCAACTGGCTCATTTCCATTGCAATTCAGTTGAAGATCATAATATACAGCATATAGAATAGATATTACTGTTTATTTGCCTACTTATCACTCGAAAGTGTCGTCAATCTTCAACAGACTCAAAGGCCTGACAGTTGCTGCGATAATTCGATTAATCTATCGATTAAACTGGCTCAATTCGCTGCAAATCTGCCAGAGATCAGAATATACCACATATTCGATAGAATATATATTAAGTTTCTTTTTCTATGCCAAATATCTCAAGGTTTGCAATTTGTGCGATAGCCCGATAAATTTATCGATTTACGTGCTCATCTCTATGATTTCCCCTAGCTATTTCCGCCCAAGCTTACCTAACTCTCCTGGATATTCCTGTTGTCGTTCCAGCACAAATCTCTCCATCCACAGCAGATCCTGATGCACTGCGTTGTTGTTGTTGTTGCTGCTGCTGTTGTTGTTGTTGTTTTTATTGTTGTTGTTGTTATTGTTGTTGTTGTTGTTGCTACCACTATTCGCACTATTGGCGGTACCATTGCTCGCGCCACCTGTCGGCGAGCTGCTGCCCACACTGGCGCTGCTCGATGGCAGCGCTTCGCACATGACCGCAGCCGCTGCCGCCGCTGCAGCCACCGCCGTTGTGGCGCTTTTGTAATTCGCCGGCGCCGACCAGCCCGTACCCGTTGGCGATGCGGAAGATGTGACCATGCTGCGTGTGCAGACACTGTTGCCGCCGCCGCCGCCGCCGCCGCTGCTGCTGCTGCTGCTGTTGCTGCTGCTGCAGTTGATGATGCCGACGCCACCGCCGCCGCCGCCGCCGCTGCTGCTGCTGCTGCGCGTCAAACGGCCGGCAATGCTGACGGGTGCCACAGCTGGAACTGATGCTGCCGCTGCTGCTGCCGCCGTCGCCGCCGTTGCGCCCGTATAAAGCGAGTTGCTGCTGCTGCCGCTGTTGTTGCTGTGAAACAGCGACAATGTTGCTGCTGCTCCCGTTGCTGCTGCTGTGGCTGCTGTTGCTGCTGTGGCGGCTGATTCGCTGGACAAATACAAATGCATTCGGCGCCAAGCTGACGGGGATCGCGCAGCGTTGATTTGTGCGGGCTGCGCTGTTGCTGCTGTTGCTGCTGTTATCACTGTTATCACTCAGTACTCTGATTGCGCATTTGACGGGCGCGCGCACACGCATACACACTCACGTACACACGCACACGCACACACACTGTCACGGAAAAAAGATGCAAAAAACATTAGCGACAACGTTGCCTACTTTCGAGCGTTGCAACTGCGACGGCAACTGTTGCTGCTGTTGCTGTTTGTTGCTGTTGCTGCTGTTGCTGCTGTGGCTGCTGTTTGTTGCTGTTGCTGCTGCTGCTGCTACAACATTTTCTATGCAGTTAACACTTCTTAATGCGCTCGATCACTGTTGCTGCTGTCGCTGCAGCAGCAGCTGTTGTTGCTGCTGTTGCAGTTGCTGCCTTTGTTGCTGCTGTTACAATATACGCAAATTGCATAGATGCATTCCAAACTTAGAACGAACAACACACCGCAGCAGCAACATCAACAGTATCAGCTACATCAGCAACATTGGCTACAACAGCAACAGCAGCAGCAACAATTTTGTTGCTTTGCTTGTTGTTGTTGTTTTCGCCATATTATTGTGTTTTTTTTTTATCGCACTGCGCGTTTTTGTTTTGTTTTTTTTTTTAATGGTTTCGTGGAAATTCCAGGCAACAGCAAGCAAACCAGCAACAGCAGCAACCACACGCCTGCAACATACCCGCAAAAAAGACGCAGCTTCTTTTTCGATTTAAAAAATAAAACATTTATTTCGATAACGATGACGATTTTCGACGTTTGCTTTTCAGTTTCCTTTCACTTTGTTTCAAAAATTTGCGAATTTTTTGGCGCGTTTTTCATTGCACACACACAATTACACACACACACTGGCTGGCACACACACTCACATAGGCTGGCAATGTGCATCGGCAGCTGAGGCTTTTTTGTTATTGTTTTTTAACAATTGTTGTAGTTGTAGTTGTTATTGTTGCTTCTGCTGCAGCAACAAACGGGCGTATGTGTGTGCTGTCGATGCAAAAAAAAAAAAACAGGTGCGTCCGCGTGTCGAACTAAATTGTTACTGACACCTAACGTGGCCACCAGCGGCGACTTAACCCATAGAAAACCGAACTGAGCCGCCAGCGGAGCCGAGCTCAGTCGCAGACTCAGTCATCGTCATCGGCGATGACTATCGGCGCAGCGACGACGACGGCGACGACGTAGACGACGGCGAAGGCAGAGTTCGTGTCGCTGCTGCTGTGATAAGCCGACTGCGGCGCCCGCTCTCTCGCGCTCTCGCGCTCACGCGCTCTCTTATTCAGCAATTGCGTGCTGCAGCTGAGCGACGCTCGCTCTCTCTCTGCTCTGCTCGGCTCTGCGTCGGCGTCGCATGCGGCCAATCGGCTGCCATTGCCACGCGTACCGTTACATTGTCAGGCACGCTGCGATTGGTCGGCGCGTGTGTGCGTGTGCGTGCGTGTGTGTGCGTGCCGTAGGTCATGGTGGTTCAGCCCTGGCCACACACGCCCCTGGGGAGCCGCGCTGCCGCTGCCATTGGGTGGAGCCTGCGCCTGTCCGGCAACGCGACTCGGCTCGGCTCGGCACAGCGTTGCCAATTGGTCTCAGCGCGCGCTCTCTTCGGCTCGCATGTGTTGCCTGTGCGCGCGCGTGTGTGCGCCTGTCTGTATGCGTGTGTGTGTGTGTACAGTGGGAACGCTCTCTTGGTTTGTGCGCGCTTTATCAATGGGCGCATTCGTGTTGTTGTTGTTTCGTTCTACTAAGCAAACAAATCGAATATGGCACAAACAAGGAAGCCTCGTTTATTATTGTTATTATTTCTATTTTTGAGTTTTGTTATTTTTATTTTATTTTTTTTTTTGAGTACTACAAGTGTTGATATCGCTGCGATAAAAAGTTATCATCGAAACGCTGCGATTGGCCTGCGGTCAGGCCTGCCCACCTCACCGCCTGCCCGCCTGCCCGCCTGCCTGCCCGCCCGCCTGCCTCTTGTGGTCGCCCAAACTAAATACGCAAAGCAATTCCTGGTATGTACCAGATCGCAGGCATGACGAGCCTAATTAGCTCACACACACACGCAGCATCAATCGAAACATATCGATACTATGCATATATACATATATATTCCTGTACACTTACAGTAGCCCGCGTGATTTGGCAGCGTATAGCCCGCAGCTATGCGACGTTCAGCTGCTGTGAGACCTTCAGTGACCCACAAGGTATTCTCGAAAACGTTTCCATATAACTTTCCTTATAAACGCATTATACCGTTTTATGCTGACCACAATTAGTCGGCTTATCTGCCCGATTTACTCGCTATACTCAAAATATTCTTTTTCTTGTTTTTTCTTTTCGTCTTAAGTCTTATCGTAAGCTCACACACATATTCTCACGCCACCAAGCTCTCACACATTTATTTCTATTGGACTCTTTCGTTTCGCTACTGTGGGAAACTTGTGGCTTATCAGCTCGAACAAAAAAAAAATATAAGAATTTTTCAAAATTGTGAAATGCAAAAGTTGGCACGATATAATGGGCAAGGTCACGCAGCGTGTATATGGTATGTATGTATGTATATGGTATTTTCCCATGCCCCGACATGGACATATCTCTCTATTCTTCAGAAAACCTAAAACTACCAGTATATGGGAATTGCAATTGCGTGGGAACCGATCTCTTGCCTGATATTATTTACTATATATGAGGATATTTAGTATATGAGAAAATAGACGTACATATAAGGCACAGAGGTAATATAATTAATTATCCCTGCACTTGCTTTCTTTTTTTTACTGATAAATCAAACGACACGGCCAGATTTGTCATCCATAGAGTTTTTAGTTGGAAAATGTTTTTGCAATAGGAAATACTATATTTCTGGTAGAGTGGGTTTTCTTATTTGGCGGTTTAGTATAATTTCATACCGCAGTTCCGCTGGTTTCATATAGGTGGCGCTTTTCAGAGCTGCCATATCAACGAAATAACGTGGAGCGCTTAGCAAAGACATACGCCACTCGATGCTGTGAGCGCCATCTGGCGTATTTTCGAAGAACCGCCACTTTGAGCCTGAAAACACTGTGCTACGGGGCACAAATTACTGTAACCTACACGACAAATCCCACAACTATTGAAAACAAAACCAACTTGTTAGTAAATTTATTTATTTATTGTCTTTGCGTTTCCTTGATTACATGCAATTAATTCGTAATTCATTTAGATCATATTTTATTTTATCATACTAAAGTAATGCACATGCTACTTATGTTATTCATATTTATTCGTGATCTATACCCCTGCAATCGATATGTATATTACGCGATAGCTTAATCAATAACATTCGATTCGATTCGCAATTAGAACTACAAATACTAGTCTGTATACATTTACGCCTCTCTGCAAGGGTACAAGATATTCGGTTATCCTAAGATATTAGAAAAAAATATAATTTTTCATGGACGGATTATTAGTGATTTATTAATCGAAACCGAAAAGTTGTAAACGACTTTTCCGTATCGAAATGTTTTCCATTTCATTATTTTCATTATTTCTTTTATTATAATATTTTGATAAAAAAAAATGTTTTAAGGAAACTGTGGAAGCCCTATTATATCAATGAGAAAACTCACTAGCGTGCACAAGTCTATCGAATGTGTGGACTGTGAGTACTCGACCTAAATACTAGTATTCGCAATTCAGTATATTTAGTAGGATTTCTATCTATTAAGTATTAATACTTTGCAATCTGTAGACATCGCTCTCTCTTTCTCTCTTCCACTCTCTTCTTCCCTCTTTCTCTTTCTCTCTCTCTCTCTATTTCCGTTTGTCTCTCAATTTCTTAGTGGCAGTTAGAATTGTAATCTTCACTCGAGTTTCAGTATTGTGTTTCAGTACTATCACACGGAATACTTCGAAAGCTTCCGCGCCTGACTTGTGACCTCAGTTTATCCTCCATTGAGATTTGTTTAGGGCAGCATAGTTTCAATATGATATGATAATGATGATACTAATAATGCGAATCGGAGTTGTATACAGTGAGTGATGATGGTGTTGGTTAGGTAATTAATTTCTATCAGCCTAAGCTAGTACGTGTAAAAAAGGAAGCTGACTTAAGTTGAATGCGCTAGGTATTTCGTGCAGTGTTGCCGCTAAAAGTGCCATCGCTAGAAGAGTGTCCTTGCTAGGTGTGTGTCATCGCTAGAAGAGTGTCCTTGCTAGGTGTGCGTATCCTCGCTCGTCTCGAACGAGTCTCATCTCTAACGCGTCCCATCTCTAGCACGTGTCAGTGGCAACTCTCGCATGCGATGTTTCTCGCTTCTTTTCGATGTTTGCGTTGCGTAGGGTTAACGTAGGGTTAACGTAGGGTTAACGTAGGGTTAAGGTTGCTAGCTATGTTGTTTGTCAGGCAATTGTAATTGGCACTTTTGTTAGTTATAGTATAATCTTCCGACATGGTCGGAGCAATCCATCGATCGACCCACAAGTGGCCGCGCGATAGGTACGGTGGATCGGTGGATCACGGTGGGTCGCCCGATGGAGTCTCGCCAAGATCCAAAACTTGTTTATGCAATTGCGTATCGTAAGAACTATCGCGTTTAAGCATGTTTTTTTTTTTTTTGTTATAGATACCCCTTCCCGTCTCTGGTTTAGTCGAATATTTGGAGAAAAAAAAATAAGTAAAGATGACTTGTTCGACGGCGTCTACCACTTGCGTGGAGGCGGTGGCGGCAGCTGCTTCTCGGCCTGGTAGACGCTGCGATGTGTCTCCACGTACTCGCTCTGCGTCTGCGCCACGATGCGCTCGCCGGGCTGCGGAGCCACCAGCAGCTGGCCAGGCTGCAAGCAGAGGAGAGAGCGGGGAGCGGATTAGGTGTAGAACTGTTTGGCAGGCAAAGGGTTATGATCAATTACCTGACGCACGCGATGCACACGCGGCGTACCCTCCGGCGAGGAGATCTCAATCTCGTCGGGGGCGGTCCAGTGCTCGGTGAACTCGCTAGCGGAGCGGGCCAGCGATGGATGACTAATCGAGCGATGGAACGATCGTCTGTCCTCGTCGTCGTAGTACTGCATGCGGTAATACGAGCTGGCATCGCTCACATTGTCCAAATGATCCGGCTGCGGTCGTCCAAAGTCGACAGTCACCTCGGACATGGAACGGAAATCGTTGTGATCCGTTTGATAGGAGGTGCGCGAGCTGCGGCGCGAGCGTTGCATATTGAAGGGTCCCGGACCGGCGGACACATCGACAGGCACGCCGTGCAGCGGCATCGATGGATCGTTGCGTATGGTGCGCACACTGGAACCACCATCGCTATCGTATTCGTAGAGCGTGGGCAGCGAGCTGCGACGCGAGCGTGTATCCCATGGCTGTGGCGGTGTCTTCTTGCCACGCTTGGGGGCACGCATTTCCACATCGGTCTCGTCGTCGCTGGGCGGTGCCAGGATGCGTATGATGACGTCCCAGGTCTGTGGCTCGAACATGCGTTCGTACCGTGTATCCTGACGGATGCGCTCGAAGTCCTCGCGCACCACCGCCTCGGTGAGCATGGTGCGCAGCGAGGACTGCGTCGTGATGATCTCCTTCCACTTGGCCCGATCGTCGTAGCTAATGTTGTGCACCGAGCTGGTGTCATCGCCAATCTCCGACATCTCCGGCTCCTCCAGAATGCGTATGAGCACGTCCCAGTTGGGCACATCCTTGTCCTGTGGCGGCACCTCGATGGGTTTCATATTACCGACCAGTTCGGGACTGGTTAGCTTCAGCTTGTTGTCGTGTATCTGGGCCGGCGGCTCGGTGGGCGGCAAGCTCAGCTCGCTGCGTTCCATTTTCGGTGTCAGCGTCAGGCCGGAGGCACTCGAGATGTCCGAGAAGTTCTCCCATTGCTGTTGCTCGCGCTCGCTCGGATACTTGCGCACCTTCACATCGAACGTGGGATCGACAACGGGTGGCGGTGGTAGCGGTGGTAGCGGTGCCTTCGGTTTGCTCTTGTACTCGGTGACGCGTCGCTTGTGGCTCTCGATATCCTCGATGGTCTTCTTCTCGGTCACCGTGCGCAGATAGATGTCGTCCACGGTGTGCGAGGTCACCGGCAACACGGGTTTGGGCAACACTACCGGCTCTGCCGGCACATACTCATCCTCATAGTAGTGCATCGTGTCCACGGCCCGACTTGTCTCGTGTATATGACTATCGGGTGCTTCGGACGACAGATCGGTTATTTCACTTGGTGCTGGACCGTCGGTATAGTCGGACCAGGTCTCGGGACGTCCATCGACAACCTCGTGGTGCGTGCGCGTGTACACGGAGAACTTCGGTTCGGCCACCAACGGCATCGGCTGTGGGTGTGGCATCTGGGGAGCAGCGTGTAGCTCGGGTACGTAGGTGAACTGCGATTGCATTGTCTCCACCTGCGGTGGCAGCGAGTCCATGGTCATAACACTCTCGCGATCCTCGTATGCCTCCATAATCGTTGACAGATTGTTGCGATCCGGACGCAGTGTGGCAACGCTCTCCGTGTCGGAGGTCACGGGCGATGGTGGCGGTGGCGGCGACTTCTTGACACGCACCTGCACATCGAACTTGGGCGAGCCGGCTACTATCTCCTGTACGGGCGTATTGTGACGCATCACCGTCGTCATTATCGCATTCGCGGCGGGCATCTCCTGCGCCGGCGCATAGTGATCGCTGTAGATGCTGGAGGTCTCCTGCACGAAGCCGCGATTCTCGAAGCTGCCCGCCGAGCTGAAGGGCAGCGAACGCGTGTCGATCTCCTCGATCTCTGAGTGCGATTCGCTGGGATAATCGGAAGGTATTAGCACGCCCTCGCTGCCCGACGAGCTGTAGACGGCCTGCAAAGCGGCATGGGCACGTGGTATCTTGACGCCTTCGAAGGCGCTGATGTTGCCGACGCTGCTACCGCTCAGCTTGGTGATCTCCGAGCCGCTACCCATGCTCATGGGCAGGCGACGCACCACCGGAATGGGTCGGCTGCGCAGGCAGTAGTAGGAGACGGCCAGACCCAGCAGCAGCAGGGTGAGGAACATGATGGCACAGATGATCATCAGGATCTGGATGCTCTTCAGTGGTGGCTGGAGCACAGCACTCGTCGCAATCGGATTCAGACTGATCGGAGGGAGAAAGAGATAGGGATTGGTCTGTACCCCGGCTTAACTGCATCGCAGCAGACTTACATGGGCGCTGGCAGTGCGGGTGGCAGCGAGGGCACCGGAGGCGGGTAACGACACACGATCGTGATGATCTCATCGCCGTCCATCTCCAAGTTGGCATGGAAGCGCACGATGATGTTGTTGGTGAAGACGCGTGTGGGATTCTGTAAAGGCAGAAACAAAGTTTAGGCTTAGCTGCGCCGTATAAGGGGCAAGCTATCGGGCTGGAACGTACCTGTATGGTGCCGCAACCCTTGAGCGGCAACTCCAGGCGATACTGGAATGCGCCCTTGCCGCTGACGCGGCACGCGCTGCTGCGATCGTAGTCGGCCTGGATAATGCCATGGAATGGATCATTGAACTTGAGATCAACCTGCGAGTGGAAGGCGATTAGGTTAACCCCCTGAAGCGTTCGAAGACCCTACTCATACAATACGTACTTGCATTGAGCCGGCGGCGCAGTTGAGCGCAGCCTTGGTGCGATTCAGAAAGATCAGCGGGCTGATGTCGTCCAGCTTGGTAACCTACGGATTAGTACAAGGAAACCCGGTTTAGTTTCGCCAGAGTCTGACGGCGTCTTCCTCTTCCCCATTCCGTATCGATTAGCATATTATGTAAGCCAGCAGTTCGCCCCATCCGAGTGTGTCCCCATTGCGCGCACAATGGATGCAAAGCTCGAGCTATGCTCGACTTGGCTGCGCGCATTGTTGCTGCCTTCCAACCCCGTTTCCCACAACACACAATCGTGTTACGTGGCCGCCGCGCGAGTGCACACATAACCAGTGAGCGGGACAGGGGCTTAGCCCAACCGGCTCTCCTCGTTCCTCTGCCGCCAGCATAACTGCCACTTAGCTGAGTTTCCCAGTGCCCCATGTGCCAGCCATACAAGGCAACATACCACGTATTCATGCCACCCGGCACCATTCAAAATTCCGCACAAGCTTGGGCTGCACTGCGTGAAAGTAACGCGAGCTGACGGGACTCCGAATCAAATTTGTAAGATCGGCAGAACAAGCTCAGCTTATTCCATAAAGCACTTAACATCAGCCGCAAGACAGATCGCAGTTTGGCTGGGAACTGTCTGCTAATTGCTTGGGCTAATTGAGCTAACCTCTTTGCAGCTAAATACTCGTACTGTTCCTATAACTCTCTAGCTTAACCCAAACCCGGGGTTGGGTTAATCCCAGGAGCAACGATAAGCCAATTATCGATTCGATTAGTACGCAAAACAGCTGACAGCTGAGAGAACTCGATAACGATCATTGTCGATGATGAGGTTGTTTATATTGCCTGGATATGTGGGCCAAGTGCCGCAGATGACTTGCAGAATGGGGAAGCCAACGCGAATGACTTGGAAGAGGGATCCCTCTGCGATTGGGCACTTACCTTGCCATCCAGGGTCGCCTCCTCGGGTAGTCCATTGGTGGAATAGTTGCCGCTATCTCCGTGCTGCACGTAGTTGGATTGGGCCAGCGCTCGCTGGCCGCACAGCAGCAGTAGCAGCAGCAGCAGCAGAGACTTGCTGGCCGGCGATGGCCATGGCTCGGACTTCATTGCGGCTCAAGTGTATCCGTGGTTTGAGTGCTTGAAACTGCAACGAAAAACAAATCAAAGTGCTGTACATTAGCGCAGAGCAGGGACAAGAGACAGACCCGCCAACGGGTGGCTTAGGGTGCCTGTAGTCGTGACGCAGTTGGCCAGTTGGCCAGTTGCTGCCGGCTGCTGCAGCTGCAATCTGGCGGATGCCGAAAGGCAGCACACTATTGTTGCAGCTGCAGCAGCCGGCCAGCAACAGCAGCAACAACAAGTTGCCAAATTGGGGTTACGACTGGGCTAGAATCGGCATCGGCGTCGGTATCGAGGCATTAGGCGCGTCTCAGCGATTCTGGCTACGGCTCAGCCGCCGGCTGAGTAATGGATATGGATCAGTTAAGAGTCGAGCGAGTCGTTAGACCCTACCTCCCGCTACCCTACCGCCGATTGCAACTGCGGATATGTTCACCGTTAGCTGGCATCGCCAACGGCAGCCCTCTGTCAACGACCTTCGGCCCAAATAGTTGCGGCAAACACAAATCAGTCGACCAACCCAAAAAGCAAAAAAAAAAAAAACAACAGAAACCCAGCAAACCCATAGAAAACTCGTATATGCTTTCTTCTCGCTAACAATGGCCACGAGACAAAGAACGAGAGAGCATTCTGATGTTGGTTCTATGCGCAGATTAGGCGCATTCACGGCTTTCTTTTGGCCATCGAAATGGTTATGGCCAAAGCCCAAAACAAAAAAAAAAAACAAAAGAAGCAAACGAAAATGTAGATCGGGCACACGGGCCCACGATAGGATCGACGATCTGGCGAAGCGTCTGCGCAAAGTCAGTGTCAAGATTGAGTGCTGCCGGCTCATGACATTTCGAATACTTGTCGGTTATCTGAATATCACTCTCGAGTGCTGAGACTTTCTTGACTCGTAGCTGGCTTGTAGGCTTCCCTGGCCCCGTCTCCCCGACTGTCTGCTTGTCTGTCTGTCTGTCTCTCTGTCTGTCTCTCTGTTTGTCTCTCTGTATAACTCTCTGTCTGCCCGTTTGCCTGTCTCCCTTTCTGCCTCTCTGTCTATCTTTCTGTCTGTCTCCCTGTCCGTCTCTCTGTCTGTCCCCCTGTCTGTCTCCCTGTCCGTCTCTCTGTCTGTCCCCCTGTCTGTCCCTCTGTCTGTCTCTCAGTCTGTCTCTCTGTATAACTATCTGTCTGCCCGTTTGCCTGTCTCCCTGTCTGTCTCCGTGTTCGTCTCTCTGTCCGTCTCTCTGTCTGTCCCCCTGTCTGTCCCTCTCTCTGTCCCCTGTCTGTCTCTCTGTCTATCTACCCGTCTGTCAGTATATGTATGGGCGAATTGCATAAAGCGAATAAGTCAACGCCAACAAAGACTTTGCGCAACGACAAGTCGTCCGATCTTTATACAGATACTTGTATAAGACCAATAAAACAAAACTCCTACGACAATCTAGCCATATTTGTCAGACGGTCGCCTTGAACAAACCAGAGTTAACCACCAGCTGCAATCGACATCGACAAAAAGAGAGAAAAACAGAAACAGAAACAGAAACAGAAACCGAAACAGACTCGAAAGCAAATCTTAGAGGGGCAGCTCGATCGGGCTTCGCCTTCTGGCTTTAATTCTACGCGATTTTCGATTTGAGTATGTGTTTTTTTTTTTTTTTTGCAAGCTCAAACAAGTTTCAGCTAAGCCAAGTGAACCCCCGCTCCCGCTCGCACACACACACACTCACAAACACACACACACTCTTTGGGTACCTGGGTAGAGAAGGTCTTGTCTTTGCCCAGCACTCGAGCTGGGCGAGCGAGTAACCCCACTGCAGGATCCTAATAGGTGTAGTCCAGTTGCGCCAGCTCTTCCCATCTCTCTCTCTCTCTCTCTCTCTCTTCGTCATATTCTGCTCAAGCTTGACACATTTTGAAGGTTAAAGCGTTGAAACAAGTTTGAAACGAAAAAGAAAATACTCAGTAATCCATTAAAAAAGAATGTATTGATCGCACAGATCAAGTTAGCGAGTGAATCATGCATTAAAGCTGCTCAAGACGCTTCAGTTGCCATACCTTCGGCGTAAACTAATGATAGACACAGGAAATCTGTCGATAATCATTTGTGGGCTCACATAATTCGAGAATAATTATGAGAAAAGCGCAATTAAGGCAAAAGATTCCCAGAGTCATGTCGCTATTCCCAGACAGAACTGAAATCTCTTACTGGGAACTTGGGAGCGTAGTGTAGTGTGGTGTGTGTTGCACTCACACACACACACGTGTACGTCTATGTTAGCCATACACACACACACACACACGCACGCGAAGGTATTTTGTATGTGCGACCGTCCGAAAGACTTGGCACAACACAATAAGCCCAGATGACGGCGATTTCGAGCAAAACTGGTATTTTGACTTGTCGCTGCCGCTGCTCCGTCTCTGTCTCTCTCTCTCTCGCTCTAACTGCCGCCCCCCGCCTGGCTGTAGCGCGCTTCAACTTGCCTTGGCTCACCTCAGGTTCGGGCTTAATGATTACGTGACGCGGCTGCTACTTTAGCTGCTTAAAACTTGACGAAATGGCGCCGCGAGAGGTTCGAGTGCGAGCACAAGTACCCGGGCATGCCAGAGAGTCAAGTATACACACACACACTCACGTGGAGGGGAGGGCTGGAGGCGTGCACACATGTCTTGTGGCTCCCCACTGGAAGCCAGCATCCCTACGACAAGCTGAGGCTGCAAATCCAGAACTGCGACCGGGTCGAGTCTCGGCCAGAATCTTAAGCTTAAGTCGAATTCCAGCACAGCAGTTGCCCACGCATTAGACAGTGTGTGTGTGTGTGTGCGTGTGTGTGTGTGTGTGTGTAGGTCTTTGGGCATAGCTAGAGCTGTGATTTGCACAGATACATACAGCCCAAGCGCAAGTACAGGGTATGCGAGCAGCTCGAGCGTGATTCCGATTGAGCAAGGCAATTTTCAAGTTGTCTACAGGTTTGTTTATAAGCTGCAGATAGTGTAGCTGGGGAAGACTCAAAACGACAACTAGTTGGGGAATATCTAAGTCAAAAACAGACTAAAAACTTCAGCAAACCTTGACTATCTGTAAGATAAGGTAAGCTATTAGACAAGACTTCACAGGCTGATACCAGCCAGATCATATGATATATTATAATCGATTGCATTTGCAACAACTCTGACTTCATGCGCTCGTCACGAAGCTAGAAGTTGTACAGTATGTGTATAAAGATATATAATTAAACTGGAATCTCGATTTCATTAGCAACTCTAGCGAACTGAGTGCAGTTATAATGGAAAAAACTGATAAAACAGGAAATCCTATTATTAGCAACGACATTTAAAGACAATGCGAAGATGTGTTTATACTATATGCGCTACAAAGATGTTTGCATATTATATATAGTATTTAAGAGAGTGACTTCACTCGACACATCATACTGGAACAGATCGGGCAGATCAGTCAGATCAGACGTTATATACATGCTGTATACATATGCTATGTAGTTGACTATGGATAATATCTACATATATCCAAGTACTGGTCGATCGCATTAGACATTCCGATCGCACACGCAAAAAGAACGCAAATCGCTTATGAATATTGATAGATGTGTAGGTATAGTTAGATATATGATAGGTATATGCATATGTTTAGTTGATTTGGAGCTATGCAAACAGTTTCGAAGCAACGTTTGCCCACACACACACACACACACACACGCACACGCACACTGGCAATATGATCATCACAGTAAAGAAAAAAACAAAAAAAAGAGAAAAACAAAAAAAAAAACAGTTTGTAAAACGAGGCTAAAAGCCCGCTTGCATGCAATATGCCGAGCACTTCAGTATGCACATACATTAACACACTCGCACACACACTCGCACACACACTCGCACACACACAGCTTGCAGATATTTCTCTAGCCGTCGCTATGGCTTTTTAACTGTTTTTTTTGCGATTTGCAACTTGGCTCACACGTCGTATACGCATTTCTTCAATAACTTAATTGTTTTATATCGACTCGATGCGATTGGTTTTTTTTTTTTTTTTTTTGTTTTTTATTTACTTATTGTTGCTTGTCCGATGACTGTGATTGATGGCGACGATTAACTCTGGCAACTCTGGCTTGACTCTAGTTTCGTCTGCGTGTCCGTGTCCGTGCCCGAACGAACGCGCTCTCTCGTGTTGATTGGCTGCTTGCGACTGTTCGCCAGCTTTGCCATTTCCAGCAGCTTCAAACTGGCGTCGAGCACTTCCGTTCCCCGCCGTTGCGCCCGCTCTCGCTGCGCAGTCGCGACGACGCTGGCAGCGCGTTTGGCTTATTCCAGCTTTGAGCTTTGCACAGCCGAAACTGCCGCTCTCTCGCGCTCAGTGTGTTTGTCTGCCTATCTGTGTGTGTGTGTGTGTGTGTGCATGTTTTTGTCTGTGCAGTGCGCGCTCTCGCGCTCTCTCGCTCTCTGTGCGCACTGACGCGATTTCAGCAGACTCGTTCGGCTGTTGCAGTTACCCCATGCCGACGCCGCGCAGCCAGGCGCAACGAATTTACTAAGCCGCCGCTCTCGCAGCGTCGACTCGTGCTCAGCTAGCCGCGACTGAGCGCGGCACTGAGCGAGCGAAGAGCGGAGAGAGAGAGAGGAGTGCGGCGCTGCGCAGAGATCTGCGGGCATGTTGCCAAACCTGTTGCGCTGTCTTTAAGTGCGCTGACTGCGACGCTGTCTTAGACAAACTGAGCGCATGTGAAACAGAGAGAGAGAGAGAGAAAAGGAGAGCGGATTATGCCGTCGCCAAATTCAGCTTTAAGTTTTTGTTTCCCATTCAACGCAAAACAATGTAACAACAACAGCAGCAGCAGCAGCCGCAGCAGCAGCGCCGTCGAGGCTGACGCACAGATCTGGAATGATTTTCCTGCTAACTGCGATGACTAAAATGCGATTTCAATGACAACATTAGATCGCACTCTGCCGAGCTTTAGTTTCGCTGCCTCCCAAAAGCTTTGCCAGCTTACCCAAAAATGCAACAATGCAGCATTTCCCTCTCAATACCTGCGATAATGATGTGATATGGCATTTAATTATAGACTGGGAAAATGGATGTGGGTGAATAGGTAGCTGCAAAGGCATATCCGATCGCATAATACATTATACATCACATGTATACCTACAAATACACAAATGAATACATACATATATAACTCACCAGTTGCGAAATACTCTATACCTTCTATAAGCAGGTATAGCACACCATAGTTGATGTTCAACTAAAGAAAAAAACATAATTTTTGGTAGTTTTAATTTTTTATTATATTATTATTGTATCATATTATTATATTATGTTATATTTTTTATCATATTATTATATTATAACTATATTATGCTAGTATTCTTTAATATTAAATATACTGTTATATTAGCATAAAATACATACATTTATATTCTTAATCAGCATCAAAAATAGCCCCCGTTTAATATAGCCATGTCTGTCTGTACGAACGCCTAAATCTCAGAGACTATGAAAGCTATAGGTAATAAATTTTGCGACAACGCTTCTAGGTATTGTAGTGCTTAGAATTTTAAAGTTTTTAGAATTTTATTAAAAAAGCCCATGCCAAAAATCCATAAAGATCTAATTCCCAGTAACTAGAAATGGTTTTAATAATCCATAGCTTACATACGTTAAATTTAATAATGTATATTTGCTTCAGTTTGAGACCAACTTACAGGGTAAACCACAGTCGAGCCGTTGTTTAAATACAGCGTTAATATCTAGTGCAAACATTGGGTTGATTGCAGCAACTTGTCACTGTTTTTGGTCTGCAAATAAACCATATATGGCTGGCAGTGGAAATATTGTGTAACATCCAAAACGGGGAATAACTATAAAGTTGATTCGTTGAATGAATTATCAGGCCCCTTTCTTTTGAACAAGTACACGAAACGCAGCTGCAGCCGCGCGCTCAAAATCGAAAACGCTACAAAAACTTTATAGCATACTTTTAGGATCGCTGTGAAATACAACTATATAACAAGCGACCCCCGAAATAAACAGAAATCATAACAGTTTATCATCGTAATATTATTTCGAATTGTTTTTTATGCATTAAAATATAATAATGTAATAATAAAAAATAAATAGATGCTGCTTTAGCAAGCTGATGATGAGTTTGTTCCATTCTACCAATCATCATCGACCTCACTTGAGATCTCCAGCCGGAAACTTGTTTCGAAATTCTCCAGTTTTCGACGACAATGTCTGCTGATCGGATTATTGCGTAGATCCACCAGAGTTAGGCAGTCGCTGCTGATGGCATCGTCGGTGTCGATCTCTGAAAGTAATAAAGCGAAACAATTATTATCATATATCATATATATTGAACCGCTCCGACACTTACCCAGAATCGTATTGTGCTGGGCGTCCAGCGTGGACAGTTTGGGCAGCTTGAAGACAACTTGAGGTAGTACGATGAATGAATTGTGTGAGATATTCAGATTGCTTAACGCACTCAGATTGGCGAACTCGTCCGGCAGCTTCGACAGTTGATTGTGTGAAAGATTGAGATCTGCAAGCGAACCGCATATATAGTAGGGCAGCTATGGGCGGGTATACGCGCATGGGTATTACCTGTAATGGCACTGAACTTCAGTGCGAACTTGGGAGTGACTCGCTTGAGCACATTTTCGCTAAGGTTGCAGGTCTGCAGTTCTGTGTTGCGCATCAGATGATAGACGGCATCGGGTATCTGCATTAGTTCGCACTGTGACAGATCTGCAAGGGTTGAGAAAACAATTATAATATTCAGCTTCGATTGTTTATCTTGCCAAAAGCTGACAACAGATGGCGCTGCCGGGCCGATAAATAGACCTATTTATATATGACCATGTGTGTGTGTGTGTGTTAGGCGAATCCCTTACCTAATTGAGCATTTTCAGTCGCGTTTTCGCAACGCTCAATCACTTTAACCACCAAATGCGCCATATTCCCTATATAGCATGCTATACTTTCGCCCAGACTCTGCGACTTCCACTCTCTCCGCTCCCGCCTTAGCCGCTCTCTTCTCGGCTAATCGCTTCCTCTGTTTTGTTTACGATACTCGAATGCAGCTGGCGCAATCGAAAGGTTTGCACGTGTCCAGACCTGAAGATACATATACCCACACATATATAGATATATATGCTCGTATATATAGCATCTAGATAGATATATGTTCTGTGGATCTATGCTAGTTCAACCTAACGCACTACACACCACACACCACACTGACTGGCCCGATATACATATGCTATATGGACGGCGGCCCAGGGCAAACTGAGCAGGAGCGCGAAAAGAGAGAGCACTGCCTCTCTCCCTCTCTCTCTCTCTCTCTCTCTCTCTCTCTCTCTCTGTGTGTGTGTGATCAGTCCGCACGAGAGTGAGCGGCGCGTCACTTGCTGCGTACACAAGTTCGAGCGAGAGGGCACGAGCTGAGCCATGGCAAAACGTCGCTAGGTGGCGTCTTTTGGGTCTTTCAGTCGCGCGCTCTCTCTCTCTCTCTCACTCGCCCTGAGATATACGAATTTATTAGAGACGGCACGAAGGTGTCGAATGTGTCGCAGCAGAGAATGTAAATATCGTATAATATCGTACAGAAATATCGTATTAATCTTGTATATTATGATATTTGAATATATGAAATTATCTTACGAGCTTTTCATTTAAATGTATACTTATTTATAATTAAAATACATTCTTATTATATTTTATGTTTTAAAAGATTATTCATTTTCCTGTATATATATATATATGCATATACATCCATCATCATCAATAGAATCACTCTCATCCGTATGGTTCTCACGAGACGACCTTGTTTTGTTTTTCCATGAACTTGCTCATATTTTACTCACACCTTGTTCAAAAATTTCCCCCACTGAGAGAAATTTATACTGCATTTCCCAACAAAAACAAAAAACAAAACATGGCATGACTTGCCAAACATCATACGCCTTATTAAAGTCGAAATTATTTCCAAGAAGGAAATATCTGTCAGCTAATTATTATGACAGTTTACAGCATGCGCAAAACAACGGGAGAGAGAGATATACACGGTATCTATAAGGCATGAGTTCTCATACATATATATTGCAATAAATCGTATAAGCAATTAACGTTTTACCGATTCTTTGGAAACAAACAGATACGCTTTAAATAATGTTCGCCGAGTTCTTCCACAAACAAGCCCAACCGAATCGATTTTTGTACTGATTTTGATCAAGAACATGAATTAAAGTTCTTCTTTTCACTTATAGTGTATGTAAATAGTCTTGTAACAAATTCATAGTCATTCAAATAGGTATATATATGGTATATGTTCTCTATGAATTCGCTAGAGCGTCGCTGTGACATTTGCCAGGCGACTAAGAGAGCGCAGGTCCTATATGTATATAGATCGTATACCTATAGTCGCTGATAAATCAGCTCTGACGTAAGCAGAGGGCTCTCATATGTGTACAGTTCGTTCGAAACTGTCAGCTAAGTGCCAGAAAGTCTCGCTGTTAACTGCTCGGGGACTCGAAATAGGTTCTTTTCTCTAGAAAATATCGAATCAGATAGATATACACACCATGCACTTGTATAGACATGGCAGAAACACAGGCGTAGTTGGGTATACGAGTCGAGAGAGTCTGCTGTGACACACACTCGTGTTGTTTGCGCATTTCTCTCTGTGTGTGTGCGTGTGTGTTCGATTAATCTTGCTTTATTGATAGGTGTGATAGAGGGTACTACCAACAGCAATACGTGTGCTACATGACCAAAATAGGCATAATTGCAGAACAATTGAGCAGTTGAGTTAGGCACCTTTATATACCCCTTAGAAATCAATCGACTGACACTTGGGTCGTATAACCCACAGAGATATAAAGCAGGGTATATGCGCGTCAGTTCAGCAAAGTCTTTTGGTTCGCTATAGCTGCGTAGATAGCCTACACTTGGAGTGAACCATATACCATATACCATGTATATATACATATTCCTTTTCATTCTTCCTATACCAAATATGCATGTGGGTAATCAGGTTAATTTGTTATATTTCTTAATTATCTTTTAATGAATCATGCGTCGATGTAAGTTGCGCATTCGCAATTTGCGGCAATAAAAATGGAATATTCAAGTTAAGACAGTGCACGCTCCACTGCGCGAACAAACGCCCGAGTCAGGTAAACAAACATGCACTATATCCATATATACATATATATATATGTATATACAACACTCTTTGAAAGCAATGAGGAAATCGTTACAAAAGTTTTGAGTTGGTTTCTTTTGTTACTTTTTTAGGCTAAATTCAACTTTATTTTAAATACCAGATTTATTTTTGAAGAGTTCCAAATAAACTAATATACTAAATAAATCAATGAAATAAAAAAAAGTGGCTTAGGTATTTAATAAATAAGTTCTTATTAGTTTAATACAAAAATAGTTTAAAAGTCCAAGAAAATAATAAATAAATAAAAAAAAAAAGAACTATGACTTTACTTTGAAAAATAAGAAATAAATATAAAAAAAAATATATATAAAAAAAAAGAAAATACCTAAGTAAAATATATTTATATGATAGTTTGCTAAGATCTGCCTAAAGACATTACATGTATCTATAACTGAATTATTCGCTCGATATCAACCCTATCGAGCGTACACTGTACCGCCAAAGACGCCTTATCAATAAGGTTCAAAACGCTGCTGTTGTTGACGCATTGGCAAACAGGCACAGGCACAGCGGGAGGCCTCTCGAGACCCCTCGATTCCCCCTCGATTACCCATGGGCCCCATTCGACGCACTTTCGACGCGGCGTTACACGAGACACACCGACGGCAATGCGCAATAACTGAATTTGGCACTGGGCCAGTTTATTATTGTGGTTGCTATGAAAATGAATTTTACACGAGTCGCAAAATGTGTAAGAACTGCGCCGCGAGCGCACTTGATCAATCAAAGGGTATAGACGGGCTGCATCTGATTTGGAACTCACCCAGCTTGTGATTCTCCTTGGCATCCTCGCAGCGACGCACCACACGAATGACACCGCGTCCGGCAACCGGGGAGAATGTCATAATGCCGCCAATTCTGGCTATATGTGGGGGCAGGCGTGGATCTGTTTGCTGCGATTGCGACAGCGTCACCTCGTTGTCATCAGAGTTGTCGAAGTCTCCGCTATTGCTACCATTCCCATTGCCATTCCCATTGCCGTTGCCGTTGCCATTGCCGTTGCCATTTCCATTTCCGTTGTTACGCTGATCCTCGCCGTTTCCGGCTGTGCCGCCATTATTGGCGATATTTGTGATATCGTTGCCGAAAGGGCGCATTTTCAAGCGTCGCTCACTGTCTCTTTCTTTCTCTTTCCCGTTCTCTTTCTCGACTCACTCGACTTCACTTGAACTGCACTCCAAAAAAAAAAATTAAGATATTTCTATATAGTTCAGAGTTATCCAGGCAAGTATCACTTGTAGCCGTAACTATTGTAGTTATTTATTTATTTTACTATTTATTTATTTTGTTTTATCCGTTTCGTTCCACTGTTTCAATTCGAAAACGAAACTAGTTACGAATTGAAAATGATTTGGAAGAAAAACGCGATCTTTTCCACAACCAACTGAACGTGACTCTCTTGCGCATTGAAATATTGAAAAGGCTTTTTACTTTCGGTTTTTATAGCACGGAAGAAGAAAGAAAAACTGCGCATAACAAAACAAATGAAAAATAAAATGGAAACAACAACAGCAGCAACAACAGCAGCAGCGGCAGCGGCAGCGGCAGCGGCAGCAGCAAAAACAACAAATTATAAGCCAGAAATTGGCACGCCACGAGCTAGAAAACGAGGCAATACCCTATCCAAATAAGTGCATGCTAGGCCGGCCACACGAATGTGCCACACATACACACACTCGTCTGTAATCTATTGGGTATTTCGTGTGTGTAGCATTATCAAAACTTGAAATCGATTAGTCATATGCAATGTAGTTAGATAGGTCTAGCCGGGTTCAAGATACCGTTGATGAGGGTTCCTCATTTTGATCGAAGGTTGCCAATTTGCAGAAGGTGCCCAATTTGTATAGGATTCCCTTTTTTAAGCGGGTTCCCTGTTTTTAAAGGCTTCTCAATTTTGACAGATTTTACCTATGTTATAGTTAGAAGGTTTCCAATTTGTAGAGAGTTCGCAGATTTCAATTAACAGGCGCCTATTTGTGAGAAAGTTTGCCATTCTTAAAGGGTTCCCATTTGCCAAAAGGTTCCTATTTTTAAGAGGCTTCCCAATTTTCCCATTCCCATTATTTAGAAATTTTTATCATTAAGAAGAAGGTTTCCAATTTGTAGAGAGTTACCAAATTGCAGAGTTTCCAATTAGCAGCATCCTATTTGCGAGAAGTTTCCCAATTTTGAAAGTGCTAAAAGGTTTTCAATTTTTAAAGGGTTCCCAATTTTGAGAGGATTCCGAATACTTATTTATAGAAGAGATTTTTCAATTTGTAAAAGTTTTCAAATTTTGAGAGGCCTTCAATTAGCATATCCCATTTGTTAGAGGGTTGTCAATTCGTTGATGATTCCCAAATTTCTGAGAGGGTTCCCAGTTCTGAAGAGGGTACCCAAATTGTTTCAAAACTATCTTTCCAATTTCCCCACAGACGCACCACGCGTGTTACATATTGCATAAGCACTTCGATTAATTGGCCCCGGAAAGGGTATCGTGATTGCACGCTACGAAATCTTGTCTTGTCATCGTAAGAGCAATACCCTCTGATATAAACAGTCTTTCTCTTGCTTGGCTCGCTCTGTTCTGACAACGGAAAAGTGTAAAAGTTCAACACTTTCGGGTAGCAAGAGCGAATCGCTCAATGAGAACTCGATGCGTACAAGCTCGTGCATGCATGCGTCCATATATATATACATATATATATGCAGGCATATATCTGTATAGTCACAAGACACTCAGCTATGCACACACATAGGTATATGTAGATCAAAGTTTTACGCATTGCAAGAAATGGCGATGTTCAGATACCGGAACTATTGTACAAATTTTCCGCACACTTGCCAGACAAAAACAAAAATAAAGTTACGTATATAGAGATATGAGGTACATATATATATATGTATGTTTTATTTCCAGATACTAGGTGTGCAAGTATGTATGTTTTCCCTCTCATTTGTAAAACGCATTTTGCGTCCGGCCTTGAGCGAAGGTCAACAACAAATCGATGATCTGTTTACTGATCTTCGATCTGATTAAACAAACACATCCGAACAAGGGATTGTATAGAGGGCAAAGGATTAGCTAGCCGATCGGTATAGTAAGAGCATTATAGCGAAAGCTTGCAGTGCTTTGCTCAAGCAAAAGCACACGAAAAGCTCTCAAATTGGTTTCAAATGCTACCAGAAAGAGCTTTGCAAGCTTTGCTCGTGCTTTGTGCTTTTCTATCTATCGAAGCTATCGAAGCAGGTTAAGGTATATTGGATAAATAGATCAACAAGAAAATCGATTTTTAGATTAGCGTAAATCGCATTACCATATTTAATTGGTGTTTGTAAACGTTTTATTTATTATTTCGATCAAAGTCTAGAGTTAAGATATTGATAATAATAATAATAATAATGAATATAGAGAAATTTCGATAATTTCACAAATTGTTTTCGTCTAAGAAACGAACAAAAATACTCGTACTCGTTGAAGGTAATTAGTAGTAGGATCTAGATCGAAACCAACGGCCAAATGATAGGGTAATAATATGCCACAACACGGATTTAAAATGCCCAAAGCTTCACTAACACATTTACAGTCTAATTAAAACTTAGTTTATACTCCTCGATACGTTCACCGGGTAGCATCGTTTTAGCCAACATCTACTGCATAACAATGCCCTGGGCATGCTGCAGTCCTGTGCACAGATACAGCATGATGATGCTCAGGGCCTGCACCCGCTCCTCGGACTTGTTCTTCGAGCTGGCCATCGATTTCCACGGTATCTCCGATTCCAGACGATTTGTGTTCGCCTTTTCGCTATCGTTCAGCATCGTGTAGCCCTCGGTCTCAGCGTCTAAGGCAACCTTCAGCTTTGTCAGCTGCCAGAGATGGATGGAGAGTTAGAAAGAGAGAGAGAGCGGGAGAGAGAGAGAGAAACCTGGTCAGGTTGAGCTGCTTTGAATTCGAATTAGAGCGAGAACGCACCAGTTCATTGATTTTCACCACTCGCTCGTCCGGTGGCACTTCGGTATACAAATGCTTGCTGTAGCTCTTGGCCAGATTCATGAGATCATCGTTGCGCGAATGTCGTAGAATGGGCTCGGTGATGAGGACGACTTGCTCGAAACTCAGCGCGCTGCAGTCCAGTGGAAGTGCCTCCAAGTGCTGCGTAACCGTCTCGAAGGGATTCGTGCTGGCCTGATGCTGTCGCAGTGCCTCCTCGCACATCGATGCCTTACTGAAATCGAAAGACATCCGCGATGAGGATCGCAAGCTGTGTGCATGGGGCACATACTTACCGGGAAGGCGTGTGCTGCGGACTCGGTGGCAAACTTCTTGAATTCGTTGGCGTATTGTTGCCGGACAGCGATGACACTATGCCGGGTATATCGAGATTGCTGGCCTGACGCTTGATACCCTGCGCCAGCATGCCCGTCAAACTGGATCGATGTCCGCTGTCCAGACCCAATTGTTGCGCCGACTGCTCTTGATTTTCGACGGCTATGTCCTCCATCGCCACGCTGCTGATCGTCTTGATACCCGGATCCTCCAGTTCCACATAGTCGGCTTGCGTGATCGTGAACTCCGGTTTATTGACCGGCGTACCAGTTGACGCGGATACATAGCAATCCACTGGACCGCAAACGGTGGCATTCTGGCACTTGGCAATGCACTTCTTGTGGCAGCACATGGAGCAGTCCTTGCATTGCATGGCGTCCTTTAGCCAGATCTTCTTGCCACAGAAATCGCACTGTGTGGCGCGATGGAAATGCGTGCGTATAAAATTGTGCGCCTTGGGCGGACCCGATGCCGCCGACGAGACTGCGCTATCCGCAGATATAATTGAAGATCTTTGGGACATCGTTTCCAAGCTGCTTTCCTCCTGCACTCGATCCCCGGCCGAGGACTGAGTTCTGCGCGAAACAGATGCGTACAAACAAAATGTATGAATGATGGACAGATTGAGGATAAGTTAGGTTAGGGTGTTACCTGGCCGGCGACTGAGACTTTGCTGTGCTCTTGGCTGCGCCTTCGCCTGCACTCACATTCGGATTGCCGCTCCACGAGAACACAAAAAGAACATCGCCGAAGCACAGATTCGGATTAAAACCAGACTGATTGGACAAGGAGTGTGATTTGCTGTGGATGCAGAAACAAGTGAGTATTAGGGGGCGGGGGGGGTTACTGCTTTGTGCGTTGGCTGTGGCTTACACTGGCGTTAGCGTGGCCGGATTAAGTGCGATCTGTTTGAGACACTGATTGAGACTGGTCTCGCAGCACTCGACCAGGATCTGACCGATCTGGATGTTGTAGTAACCGAGCAGAACGCTCTCGCCGGCACATTTGCCGAACACGCACACGTTGAGAAAGCGACTGTTTGCGTCCAGTTGAAAGCTGGACAGATCGTCCATGTGTATCAACGGATTGAAGCTGCAGTCGATGGTCGAGTGTTGATAGAAGTAATTGACCTCGTCGAGTGGCTTCTCTGGCGGCAGTTCGCTTGCACTTGATTTCGATGGCGTCTCGTCCGACTTGCTCTTATCCTTATCCTTATCCTTGTCTTTATCCCTATCCTTGTCCTTATCTTTATCCTTTTCCTTATCCTTGTGACAATCGCCACTCTCCCGGCTAATAGTCTTCTTAATGGCCTTGGCTATGATATTGGATTTCTTGGGCGAATTGGTTGGCGTGCTGCTCAGACTGGAATCATTGGAGCTACGACTGTAGCCGGGCTTCAGGCTCAAGCTGCGTGCCAACATCTCGCCCTCGGCCTCCATGTCGGCTCTTTGCGTCGTCATCGGAATGTCACACAAATCATCATATTTCTCCAAATCCTCCAGTATGGCATCGTTTCGTATAATGCCGGGAATGAGACGCTCGATGCGTAGCGCACACACAGTCGATTGCAGATTCTTAACCACCTTGGCGATCTGCTGTATGGTGGTCACCTGTTTGCCCTCGATGGCAACCAGCGTATCGCCGGACAGTAGATTGCACTTGCAGGCCGGCGTATTGGGCAATATCGACTCGATCTTGACCGTCTGACTGCTGCTCTGCTTGAACACAATACCGATCTGCTGATTCTTTGCCTTGTGAATGATCACATCCAGCGAGATCAGCACATGGCGATTATCCTTCTGATAGGCCTCAATAAACGGCACCGGTGCCAACGTAATGGTGCAGTACACGCTGCTGGTACCCGGCCAGGCCATCAGACGCGACAGCTCGGCGACACGGACACTCAGACCGCCGTTCGGCTGAATATCGCAGTCCGTTGTCTCATCCTCGGCGGTCCAGTGGAAGAAGGGCTTGTAGCGTAGCTTATAGTTGGGTAACGTGTGTTTTCGTCGTACCGCTTTGCGTATCTGATTCGATATGAGATTGGTGATATTCGATTGCATTTGCCGGCCCTGGTATTTCGATTCGATAACCAAATTCAGCTCGGGATCACCGAGAAAGCTGAGCGACCAATGGGTATAGGGTTTACGCGTGAACTGCAATCGCGCCATGCCCGACAGTTGTTTCACTAGACAGACGAAATAGACAGTTATTATAACCAGGGCATACGTGTGCCAGCTATGCCGCTTACCCTTTAGCATGATCGAACCCTTCTTGCCCAGCACCATGTCGGCATCAATCGAGGTCGAAAAGTTACCAATGTAATTGATGTCCAGCAACAGATCCAAATTCTCGATGCGCTGCTCAGCATCGTCGAGCTGCACATTGTGTACCGTCAGTGATCTGATGTCCGGAAATTGATCACCCAATTCCAGTTCCTTGATCTAAATCGAAGAATGAAAATAAATAACAATTTAGATGAGATCGACTTTATGCCTTAAGCTTACCGTCAGCTTGTCCAACAATTTTCCGGTGGTTGTTTTCGTTATAAGTTCGTCCAGCTCGATGGATAGCTTGCGATAGAACCATTTGCGTACACGATTCGAGTTCTTGAACTCGTGAAACAGAAACTGCATGACAAAGTTGAGGGCAACCAGGGTCGACGAGCCGTGCACGTTATTCGGATGCAGCTCGTAGTTGTTTGCCTCGGCTCTGGGTGTTGTTGTGTTCAGATTTCGTGCGGTCTGCTTGATGTTCTACAATGGATACGGTTACTGAGTGGATGAGGTCGAGAGTCGAGCTGCGTGCACTTACCAGGGGTAGGGTATACTTGGCGTTCATTTGCTTCTGCTCGTCGCTCTCGTCGGGCAGATTTGAGAACTTGATAAACAACAAGTACTGCAGCAATATCATAACAACTCCGCCGATAAGCAAAAATATCAGACAGAGCAGTAATATATTCGATATGGGTATCTCCATGTTGGGACTGGGTTTGCGTCAACAACTTTGGGTCTGGTCTCTCTCTCTCTCCTTAAACTCTATTTGCTTTCTCTCGCTCTCGCTCTCTCTCTCCCTCGCTCGCTTAGTGCATGTGACAAATCAGCTTTCAGTCTTTTCAATTACTTCTCAGATATTGTACATATCGCGCGCGTCCTATATGCTACTAGTACAGTATGTATGTACACTCGGTTCTCGGGAACTGGCAACATGACGTCGGCGTGCTAGCTAACCACTCCGTCCATTTGACTTGCGACGTTATTTGTGCACTATCTGATCGATCGGTGTATCGAGGCGTGCTTTAATTTGACAACTGGGCGGGGGGTCGCAACACAACTGACTCCAGCTTGAGAGCAGCTACGACGATTACTTAAATGTACAATGGGGCGTGTTGACAAAATCAATATTACAAGCCGCCAATGCGCATGTCCTTGCCAGGCCCAGCTGATGTCCGATTGCGCAACAATGTGACCGTATATCGGAAACGAGAAGCCGCAAGGCGCGCTCAGCTGTTCGAACAAAAACAAACCGATTATTTATAACATTTATTTATTTATATTTTATTATAAATGAAAAAATAAATTAATACGAATTCCTAAGGGAAAAATATGAATACGAATTAAATGAGGCAAATAATATACCTTATAGCGGTGCTAGATTTAAATTCGCTTCGATTGACGTCACTTTGAGAAAGTGAGCAGGCACCACGCCCTACTTTATCGACCCTGTTGCCGGCAGCACATTTATCTTTGTCATCTGTAATTGTTTATTTATTAGGTCATTCCGCATATGAACAACACCCATAACTTAACCTCACTCCGAAACTATTTTAAATATTGAAAACACTTGAATTTTCTTTAGTTTGTAATTTTCTGGCATTTTTTTTTTTTTTTTTTGTTTTTATTATTATGTAATTCCTTTACTTTGTGTAAAATAAGAAAGTATTAATAGGTTTTATTAACAAATTTGTTGAAGGCAGGTATTTATGTTATTATATGTTTGTTTATGTATATCTTGTATATAAATTACAAGTCGTTTTTATAATTATTTATTAATTATTAAAGTTACGTCAGTTATCATTATCTCTAGCGTCTCTTAAATAATTAAACTGTATTATTACTTAGTGGTATTCAGTTAAGATATTTTTATATATAGGTATATGTATTATTTATTTAAATTAATGCATTTACCATTTAAATTATTCTATTTTAAGTTTGTTTCATTTCGTTTCGGTATCTCTCTTGACTCATTCTCATTTCTTTGGTTTTCTTTCGAATAATTTAATTTTTTTTTTTTTTTTTTTTTTTTTTTTTCAACATTTTTCGCGCTTTTGTATAAAATTAAGAACTATTTAGATTTCGATTTCTCATGTGACTTTCAAACCAGACAGATTTCAACTTGAAATAAGAACAAATTTACAATAAAGTCTTAATAATCATAATATGGTAATAATAAGAATGATAATATTAATAAAAAAAATAAACCAGATTAAGCCAACGTTCCGCCATGAAACTTTTCGACGCGCACTAATGGCATTCGGGCTAGTCGTCTACCGTATCATGGACACTCCATATAGACTACATATATACTATTTATGGATGTTAATATGCATATATAGTAGATTTGAACAATCTGCAGTCAATCTATCGCAATGTATCCCAGGATTGGGGTATGGATCGATTTAGGTGAATTTGTAAAATTCAGTTGTTTTTCATATTTGGTTGCTTGTTTTTTTTTTTTGTTCTTTTCTATTTGTTTTTTGTTTTTTTTTTTTTTTTTTTATACAATGAATACGTATTGGATAACTGGCGATACGATACGCTCTCTATATAAGTATGTACAAAATGTCAGAACAAGGTACAAGAGCTTGGAAGAACAAGCCGAGCTCAAGGCTGTAAAGTATGCTCTATAAGACATTGAATTATTTGAATATGCTCATGGCAAGTGGCTGCATGGACGTTGTTCTTGTTGTTGTTGCTGTTATTGTTTTTGTTGCCGTTCTTGTTATTGCGGTTGGTGTTGTTGCTTTTTTGTTGCTTCTGTTGTTGTTCCTGTTGTGCTGGACAACCAATTCGATAGAAAAAATGGGTCTAATATATGTATATGGTATATATATATATGTATATATATAATTTGTTTTGTTTGTTTTTTTTTTCGAAATTCCTATTGAGAACTATCGCAAGCGAACTAAGTAATGCTAAGAGTAGAAAGCAATCTCGCAATCTCATCGAACAGATCTCCGAATGGATCCCTATAAAAGGCGCTTAATCATATTATACATATAGTAGTACTATATAAGGGAGGAGTTCACGGCTGGCATGTAAGCGGCTTAAAGGGGGCGTGGGCGTGGGCGTGGGCGGGGGCAGGTATTAGAGAAAGGCCAATCGTCGGGGCGCTTGGAATTTGGATTGGGTTATGCGGGTTTTTATTTACTTAAAATATTGGTAGTCTAAGGACATAACAAATAATATCAAACTTTTACAATTGATTTAATCGTTAATTTTGTACTCAATAGGTCGATTTTGTTTAGGCATATATATCTTCTTTTTTTTTTCTAAAGGTTTCAACTCTTCGCGAATCATCTGCTACAAGTATTTGAAATAATTATGGTTTTGAAGCCGTTAGCGAGCGAACTGTGAACTCGGCCATATTTGCTAAGCGGAATGAACAAATTGAGATACACACGCACACACACACACACACACACACACACATACACACACGCAGCACACCTACATATACATATACAAGTAAATGTGCCTGAGGATCGATCAATAAACTTGAACTTAAATTGAACTACTTAACTTGGACAAAACTTACAGTCGTACAGCACATACACGCATGTACACACGTAGTGTGCGTAGGTGTGCGTGTGTGCGCGCGTGTGTATGCGTGTGTGTGCGTGTGCGTGTGTGTGCAGAGGATTGAACAAATGGAGCATTCTCTTTGGATATCATACATAAAGAATAAACAATTCAATATTCTCTCGATCAAAAGTCATCCATTGAAAGGGGTAGGGCAGGAAGCTTTGACACTAGTTACACACTATGTAAATATATTGTATACTATAGGCATGTTATTGCGCAAGTCGAATAGGTCGATTAGGTTGAGTAGTATGCGTGAAGAGTATTGCGGTTGTATTAACTAGCCTACAGTCTACCGTACCGTACCAAACAAGTAAGTAGAGTACACTATCCCGAGTATTGCCGGTTTAGCTGTGTATGTATGCATATGTACGTATGTAGTATGTATATGTACTATGTATGCTATGGTATTCACTTAAGTTATGGATCTCATTGGTTTTTGTTTTTGTTTGTTTTTTTTTTTTGTATCGTTTTCGTTTTTGTTTTTTTGTTTCTTCTTTAAGTTAATTACAATATTTGTGCGCTCTTCGAATATCCCCGTCGTTCAACGTCTACGTCATATTGATTCATAGATTTAACTATTTTTTTATGCTAACTGATTTGTTTTGATTTAGAATGTCACTAGAGAGTGCATACACCTTGCCCCCTCCCCTATACAGGTATGCATGCTGCTGCTGCTGCTGCTGCTTCTATCGATCGACCAAGCTGTTTGTTATACATATATCGGTTAATTCTCTATTCGTATCATATATTCAGGGTATATATTTTAGCTAGCTTTCTTGGTCTGCTCGTGTGTCTCTTAAAAGACTCGCTGAAATTGATCTATACAAAGTCTACGCTGTCTACGTACTTAAATACATATATACACATATGCATGCGCATGGTGTGGGGTGTGCGCGAGTGTGCGAGAGAGTGAGAACTACTGCCAATATACCGATAAGAATCCTGCTGTTTGTATCTCGGCTAAGGCAAAGGATATCTACATATATGAATTGAATATAGATGCATCGATTTATTATCTGACTCGAAGGAAGACAAAGAGAACAAAGAACTATTGTTACAGGTATTACATGGTATAATGAATTCACCATTCCCCTCCTCCCCACCCCTCATTTTGTTGTGGCATGTGGCAACACACACACACACACACACGAACATACGGGGCGCCACAGAGCTGTATGCAAAGACATGGACTCTCACATTTATACAGAACACATCATCATCAATAATATATCTCAGCTGCTCCTAAGGAAATGAATATCATTGACGGTCTCTTCCTGCCTCTTCCACTACTCCTTCACTCCTTGTCTCGCGTTCCATGTCTCTCTCTCGCTTTCTAATCGTATGTATAATCATAGTCGTAGATAAATATAAATACATTACATACAAAAATTTGATATCTACAATAATATTTGATAATATACACAATCGTATAATAATAAATATATATATAGAGTTTTGCATTCTGAATGTACATAATTGAAGTATTAACTTTTAATACATATATAGATATATATACATACACAGTTAGTATGTACATATACTTATATGCATGTATGTATAAACAAGACAAAAACGCTTGCAAATGGATTACAGATTCATCGAGTATGTATATATTTATAAATATGTGTGTGTGTGGGTGTGTGTGGGTGTGTGAATATTATGTACTAGTTAACTTACAATGTATGCAATGTGTGCCTACATATAAATGTACATATACTAGTAGATACTACCTACTTATAGCTAGTATGTCACTAAATATGATCGAAAGAGTTTTCTTTTAGGCGTTACACACACACACACACATCGTTTCATCTAAACTATATCTCCTATCTGCTTCGCTAATCTCTTCTCTCTCTATCTGACATTGAGTTCACACTTGGGCTTGCATGCTAAATCTCTCAGTTTTCTCAGTATTTCCATCTTTGGTTTTTGGTTCGCTTCTCGCTTCTCTCTATTCGATTTATGTTTTTTGTTTTTTTTTAAGATTATTTATTACATAACATTTCAGCGGGTTCTGGTTCTGGTACTGCGCTTAAAGTGTATGATACGAATACGGCTGCTCTTGATGATCATCCCCGTCGATATCTGGCGTTAGTTTCTTATGATCTTCATGGTGTTGCAGTTGGTGTTGTTGCTGTTGTCGATGGCGATACTGCTGCTGCGCCTGCCAGTCGGCGGACAGGGCAAACCTATCGCTAGCAGTGGCGTTATTATAGTTAATATCGTTATCTGAATAAACCTTTTTAATATCTAATGATGTTGGTATCGTAAGTGGTAATATCATTGTAAGATTCCTTGGTGTTGCTGTTGTTGCTGCTGCGGCATCTGTTGCGGCTGCTGCTGCTGCATTTGTCTGTCTGTTTACTAATTGTATATCCGATTGTGGCGATGTTGTTCTCGTTGCTGGCAACGACATCGCTGCCATTGGGAACATTGAAGCGTCGCTGAACGGGTAATCCTCGAAGCGAGTGATCGGCTGTCGGGCCGAATATGGATGTGAGTGTGGATGCAGTTGCGATTGCGATTGATTTGGGCCTAATGCATATGCATATTCAATTGGACTTATTGCTGCTGATGATGCTGATGCTGCTGCTGCTGTTGGTGCTGTTGCTGTTGCTGCTGGTGTGGTTGCTGTTGTTGTGGTGGTATTTAATCGTTTCGGTTTGTTTCGTATCGTATCAAAATTGTGATCTAAGTTTGGTGCTGATAACGATGAGCATATGGCCTGATGCTATACCCAGATCTGTTCCTTTCGATTACGCGATCGCAATCAAAGCCTCTGCTAGCACCAATCCTCCTCATCCGAATCGGAGTGTCGAGTATTAAGTCCGCTCTTTGGCTTAAAACCATTAAGAACAGGAGATGGCAGTACACGACCTGTTCGGCCCATAGCTAACGCCTGCTCGAACGACAGCGGAGCTATATATTCCAGTCTGAAGTAGAAACGAAAAGAATACAATAGTTACTAGAATCCTATATATTTTGCAGACTCTACTCTACCTTTCTCTTTCCACTTCACGCTCACGATCGCGTTCACGCTCGTACAACTCTCGCTCACGATCGCGATACTCGTACCGCAGATCGTATTCGTGCAATCGATCTCGATCCCTGAATCGTTCGCGATCGCGTTCACGTTCCCTACTACTATAATACATGTCTCTCGGGTCCCGCAACAGATCGCGATGATGTGGCAGCGAGTGAACACTGTGAGGTGTTGAGTGATGCGTCTGCAAAGAGAATGAATAAATATGCGAATAAATGAGCGAATCGAAGAAATGATGAATGAATCGCTTGAACTCACGTGTGTGGGACTCGCATTTAGTTTGGGAAAGTTGATATTGGTTGGCTTCAGCTGCAGTGTCGACGGTTTGCTTGGAGTCGGTGGTAGTCGTCGTCCAATACCAGCGCGACGCGATGCTAGCGTCGGGTAGCTGTGCTGCACGTGCGCGCCACCTGTCGTAGACATGCGGCACAACGAGAGGAGCGGGGGAGGAGAGAGAAAGATTAGTTCCGCATGACAAGTGCATAATGGGCATTACGAGTAACGAGTAATGTTATGATATCAAATAGGTATGAGCGTTGTGCCTAAGTAGTAATACTTCAACTGAGGACGATATAATCGGAAATAATACAAGAAATGCAGCAGAAATTTCCAGTGCATTCGAGCAATGTTCCCAGATTCCCTCTGGACATTGCTCGGATGCGACTGCAACCGCCACAGCACGTACATATGCATATATGAACATTACAGGAGATCGACAAATTTAACATATATATATATATATATTCATGATACAAATCGAATGTCCATGTATGCATATGAGTACGAGAAAAATCATAAGTCAAACGGGTTTTGGATTATGCATCAAGGTGCACAGTTAAGATACAGATATACATATATACTATATATAAACAATTTATATATATATAGATGGTACAAGGTGTTGTTGTATGCATGCATGACTGTGAACTTTACATACAATATATATATATAAATATTATATGTTAATATATATATATAGGGCATGTAGGTATTTATAGGGAAGAGTATACATAGAGTAGAGTACGAGAGAGAGAGAGAGCGAGTATTTCAAAATGGCAGAGACAGAAAGAATGAAACTAGAATAAACGTAACAGTGCAAAATACGAAAGATATATAGATATACAACTTTTGTTATAGGTACACCCAACTGCAGCCTGAATGATCGATCAACTAGAAATGCATTCTGTTATTCTAATTAACTATTGTTGTTACTGTTGTTGTTCTTGTAGTTGCTGTTGATAATCTTTAATTTCTTTTTTTTTTTTGTTATTCCAAAACTGTAGCAAATTCCACCCAAAAAGTCTCTCGAAACGAGAGAACCGACAACGAGGCACACAATTTCCAGAGTATCGTATGCAAAAATGTTCTGTATTTATGTTGTGGCAAGAGGGTGCTTCAGAGATTGAAACCATTATCAAAATAGGTCAAGCACATAGATTCTTGGTCAGTAAAATTGGCACTGTCCCGCTACAAGTCTCGGATGGTCGATGGATCGTATATTTTTTTTTTTTTTTATTATTTTTTTCGATTTCTTTTGGGGGGAAAAAGAGGTCTATCGAGGCCGTCGTTCGTGCTGTCTGTGAAATTATTATAAGGTCGTTTTAAAAACAATAGGATGATATCTGTAGCAAGTTGTGCTGCTGTTTGCTGTTGTTGTTGTTGTTGTTGCTGTTTGTTGTTGTTGTTGTTGTTGCATATAATATCTTACAACCGGTTAAGTGAAATTGTTCTTGTTGCCAAATTTTGTTCAGTGTCATGGAGATATTGATGATGCGACAATGAATGTTTGTACAAAACGATTAGATTATGAGAATGTATGGGCACTAAATAATGAGAGAGAGAGAGAGAGAGAGAGAGAGAGCGAGCGAGAGACAGAGCAAGAGAGTTATATATATGAAGAGCGAGAGCGTGAGCGAGCGAGAGATGAGATGAGAGAGAGAACGCTGCTAAACGAGTAAACGAGTAATTGAGTACGAGTACGAGTACATACATACACATAGGTGGTATTGTTCAATATGAAACGCTTAGAGAACTGAGTACAGTGTGAATTATGCGATTACGAGTTGAGTACAGTAAACTAATTTGATTAAATCGAGTTGAAAGCGTTGAATGGAACGTCTCATGACAAGACTAAACGTGCGGTACATAGACTTGGAGAGCTATATACGACGAGAGTACGAGTAAGCATGTCTGATACTGATACCAATACCGATACAGATGCTGATGCTAATGCTGATACTGATACTGATACTGATACTGATTGATTGAGTTACTGATACTGAATGATACTGTTACTGAGTTCTGATGGTTGTTGTTGTTTGCTGTTGTTGTAGTAGTGGTATAAGTAGAAATGTTTGAAGAAATTTGTGTGGAAGAGAGTACTAGTAGTAGTAGCATATATAGAAAACATGTAGGGTTATGTTCTTTTTTTTTTTTTTTTTTTTTTGATTTTTTAGCTGAGTTTTTTTTTAGTTTAGTTTTATGGTGAGTGTTATTTTTTTTTTTTTTTTTTTTTTTGATTGAGTTGTCAGCTTTAGATAACATGTGCTAAGATGTACCCATATCAATCCCATAACCAAGTCTGTCTCGTTCACGCATCTCCTGAAGTCGAGCGGGACTCGGCGATCGTGATCTTTGACATAAACTTGTTGTCCCATATGTGGGATAAGGCAGTTGAGTGCGTTTACTGCGAGACAAATGACCACCATAACGAGAAGGCGAAGGCGAACGGGCCGGACTTGTCGATGCTGACCATGAACCTATATTGTACATATAACAACAATAATAAAAAAAACGACAATAATTAAGGATGTCGGGGCACAACAGTTTACGTATTGTAAGAATCGTGTAAATAATTGCATTAATTGTTATTGTTATTAGAAACAAACCGAACATAGTAGTTTGATATCGATTTATCGATTTGGAATCGAATGGAAATTTTAAATCAAAACATGGAATAAACAAAAAACAGAAAATGCAATAAAATGGACAAACGAACAGAAATTCAAAAACGAATAAAAGTTTTTAATTTGAAGCTAGTAAACTGTAGACATATAATCATATATGTATATATGACTAGGATACTACCAAATAGTTAGAGATAAAACTTCGGTTGAACCGAATCGAAATGTATGCACTTCATAAATGGTATAATTAATACTATGATGTAATAATAGTAGTTCACTGAGTACTCAACAACACACATATTTTCAGGCGGGATTTGGATTGGGAAAATTTCCGATTCGGATAAGACAAAAACCAATATAGAATTTCGATTTCGAAACGGAAAAAGGAAAACAAGCAAATTTCGAATAATCAATTGTTCCAATTTTATACGCAGAGCAGTCCCATTTAGTTCGCGTTGGGATACTGGACGGGATTAATAGTATTATGTTAGCTTCTTGGTCGTATTTTAGCGTACCAACTCATACATACATACATTCATAAGTGCATGGAATACATACTTTATAGTACATACATACATTCATATGAGCAAAGAGTACCTAGAGGCTGGGTAAAATTTTTGATAAATACCTCTTGGATACCGTGGATGACTATTGCCATGCCTAGGATGGCGAGTCTCCTTGACCATCTCTACAACATTAGATACGGTATCGGAGAATCCGATATCATGATGTATGTATTGATGGCCGCGTCGTCGAGGACTCGGAGATCTGGCTAACGGAGAGCCGTTATGTCTGTGCGAAGAAAATACAATATAGTATGAAAATATATATGTATGATATCGTATAGTGTTGCGTACCTCAAACTAGGCGAGTGCCGATGGCCATTCATATACGAATGTCCAGGATGTAAATGGCCAGCATCGGGTCCAGTCAGCGACTCCTGTGAAGGATGTCTCGATGCGTCCTGCAGTTCCAGCATCTAATTAAGAGATTTTCGAATAGAAGTTAGCATATTTGTTGAACAACAATGAATGATACCACTCGAAATCGTCCATGGCCTAATTTCACAATCTATCGATCGAATGGTTCGATATTAAATCGTTTCAGGCAAATTTTGTATGAACTAATTGAATTTGCCAGTTGACGGATTTCTTATGGATTCATTCATATGACTCTTATATGGAAGTATTTTTTTATTTTGGTTTGTTTTCTTTTGTTTTTCGTTTACAATAAAAGCTACAAATATCTCCTATGCTCCGTATTGGAGTAAAGGAATTTAACATATTTATATACGTACGTATATATTGAGGCGACAAAAGAAATATACATACAGAAAGCGTGGGACGTTTTGTATGTATATTTGATTTGCTTTAGGTATTTGGGATTATATACTATATATATACATATATATATATATCTATATATATATATATATATATTGATATATAAATGTTTATTGAAATCAAAAACAAATATTACTTCACTGCAACAAAATTCATATTCAAATGCGGTTTTAATTGCACTAGGTTGAAGTATTGAAAGGTTCTCAAATGCAGGATAACCTATTTTAGGGCGTGTAACATTTAAACAATTCCATACACTACTTATGAGTATACATATATGTATATATACTGGAACATTTTTAGGTATTTTCAATTTTGATTTGGGTTTCGTTTATTTGGGTTGTTTTCTTTCTTATGTTTTTTGTTCTTTTTTTGTCCATTAACTATTGTTTTTCTTACTATATCTTTACGGATTTGTATTCTTATCTCACGCCAGACTATTTTTGGGTGAGTTTGTGTGTGTTGGTTTTCTTTATAAATTTTTCATTTTATTGTTATGCCAATTATTTAGCTACCCAGTTTCATCTAAAATTACTGTAGTATTTAAATGTTGTCCTATATTTATGAAATAAACCAAGTGACTTTTTATTTTCGTCAAAATTAATCGACTAAAAGTTGAAATAAATATTTAAGATAAATTCAATGTAAGTTTTAAGCTACCAGGCTAGGGTTTAGTTCTATTAGAGTGGAACTATATCTACATCTATATACATACATATATGCCGTCTAAGGTGGGTGCAATCATATAATACTACATACATATAAATATTATTAGGTAATACGTGTTTAGATAATAATTGGCAGGCAAAAGTAAAAAAGCGAAATCAGGAACTAAGCGTTTTTTGCATAAGTACATCAACGCGTCACTAAAACTAATTACATAGAGACATGTATCGGGTGTAGTCGTGTGTGTGGGTGTGTGCGTATGTGTATTGCATATATACATAGATACAATCGGCTATATAAATGCCGTTAGGCCATTATGTACAGCTCTACAGTGTAACATGCACTCTACAGGCTTTTATTCACATGTATATGTATAAGTATTCGCTATTTGCACGTGTATATGGTACACTGAGCATATACATATATATATTGGAGTATATGTATATAATTTTTTTTTGATTTTTATATTGGTGTGATTCCATTGAAATCTGAGTGCGGGTGCTGGTGGAAGGTGCACTGGTGTGTGACGTTGTCTGTCCATGATTTTTAGCTTATGAGCCCGGTTTACTGATTACTGATTACGGATTACTTACCACACAAGTTGTAGCCTAATATGCAATTCAACAATATATATGTAGTATAATAGTGCAGAGACTCGAAATGTAACGAATAGTTTCAATCAGAGAGAATACCTCTAACCTACACACTTAGCCAATATCGTAATCTGCATAGATATAACTATCTGAGAACGATTTTGTGAAGTATTTTCGAATTCAATTCGAATAAGTTTAATTTACCATCTATTTGTATTTATAATTTAAATTTTCGATAAATAGATTTATAATTTGTTCAATGATTCTTCAATTTAAAGAAACCAAGAATATGTATATTTTAAATTCGATTTCAGATTTCAATAGCTATGCAGTCTTTTTGTTTGGCCTAATGTGTACGCAGACGTGAAATCAAAATGGAAATACCGTGACGGATCAAGAAACTTGTGAAAAGTTCTAGGTTTTTACTGGGCGGACCTTCGACATGGAAGAAGGACTACGAAGAGCAGTAGTACAAGTGTTTCAATAACTCGTATAAGTATATTGACAGAGATGTAGTATCAAATTGAAAACTACTTAATGTAATTTTCATTTAAGAAATAATACGAAAACCAAAAGGTCGTTACAATTCGTGATATATTAGTTTAGTAGTAGATAATACTAGTACTTGAGAAGTTACACAATCGAGATACATACATATGTATACTGTAATATACACAATACAATGTCCTACACACGTGACTATAATAAAACCACTATAGCTTTTTATTTAACCGACGGCATTTCGCCAACTAATTCGTGTCAAAGGGCGCGAATTGGCAAATCTTTTACAAATATTCCGCAGGTTTCGGTTTCGATTTCGGATTTGTGTTGCAATTAGCGAGTTCGCATAGCGTTCGGGTTTTTCTTATCTTTTTTTGGGATTATTGAAGGATCGATTAATTTGCAATCAACTTTATGGGATCAAAGAGAGAAATTGAGGGGGGGAGTGGGAGCGATGCGAAACTCTGGTTATCATATTGCAATTGCAAGACTTGCCGAAGAAACGCCTACGTGAAGTAATTTAAGTACTTATACATCTTATACACATACGATCAACGATCAAATTACAACATTGAGTACGAGTACGAGTACTAAGCGAAGATTTGCTTTTCTAACTGTTCAATAAATGGCTATGCAACATATAGTATGTATGTATTATTGTAAATACTATTGAGTAAACGCAAATTGCTTAAAATAAGAAGCACCTCACTGCACGCCACATACACACACACACACATACCTATATACACATATATATGTTGATATATATATATATAAAAGTATAGATACATATATGATATATGTTGTCGGGCGAGTGGATGCCTTTCAAAGGTACTAGTGTTTTACTTCGACTTATGTAAGTAATTGGTTGTGAACAACATTTATATCGGAAACGGATTATGGACACAAAGAGAGTATTCACATATATTATTATATAGATATATATATAATATACAATTATTTATTCTTGTTTTAGTAATTTCGATAATTTCTGTTTGGTTTACCGCTTGGAGTTTATCAAACTTATTCACCTTTTTGTTTCTGAAATTATTTAAGAAATTAGAAAAAAAACAATTTACTTATGGAAATGTTCAAAGCACAAAATTGTTCTTGATGTTATATTGTTATTGTTAATTGGTTTTTCTTGTTGTTGTTGTTTTTTGTTTTTGGGATGGTTAGTGTGTTATTTGTTGTTGTTATTGTGTGTTTTTCTGTTGTGGTTTTTGGTTAGTTTTGAGAGTGAATTGATAATTATAAATTAAAGAAAAGCAAAAATAAAAACCACAAATCGGTTGAGCTTCGCAGACCCATAAATATTGATGGATATATAGATGTACGATATGTACCATATGCATGTAGAGTATGTACATATGCATGCATGACTGTGTTCTGTATCTCACATAAGGAAAATGCCTTGATAAAAACCCATGACAACGATTTGAGATATGCATCTCTTAGATATGTGTGCGTGTGTAGCATGTACGGCGTATTTCAGTTAGCACTAGGCTCGACTTCTACACGGTCTGATAAAGTCTGTCGAGTTGGGAGTTGGAGTATATTGAAATTCAAATCGTTAGTTAAGGGACTACATAGCTTTTGAAGGGTTACTTTGAATAAAATCCTGTGTACTTGATATCTGTTTTTATTGAAGTTCATAAATCTGAACAGAATATATTTTAAATAAGCTGCAGAGTCCGCGAACTCAATTTCATTTTGCCATAGAATATAGATGATCGCTTGAAATTAGCTCACATATACAGACAAGGATTAGTTCATTCGAAAAAAAAATGCATTCTACACTAAAACCCAAGTAAGGTATATCAAAAATTGTTATATTCGTGACAATAAGTCAGACTCTAAGAGGTATGATAATATCAAGCCTTTCTGTCTAGCCAGTCCGAAATGCAGCGAAATAACCTAATAAGAAATGATATGTACATAGGATAAAAATCATGGTCTAGTTAGTGATCGAGATGACGCTGATAATGATGACGATTGAAACTGATTGAGAGATGAGAATTATGATGATGCTGCTTCGATTAGCGATAGTGATTAGTGATGGATAACGATTACGATTACGATGATTTGACTGTGATAATGACGTTGGCAATACTTTGCACTTTAGCGAGTTGCGATTTAAAATTTAAAGTGAGGTTTTTTATTGTAAATTACCTAACTGATCGCTTTCTGATCGTACTCCGACGTGCTAGTGTTGCCAAACTGTTGTGTTCGGCATCACCGTTTGCGTGATGAGTGCTCGCTAACAAGTGTGTCTGTGAGTTGGCGGCTCCTTCCCCATTCTGCTCGAAACTTATGGAGCCCTGTCGCGATCCTCCTTTGTCGAGGGCGGCCATATCGAGCAGGCAATTAAAGAATGATTGTTTCTATACGATTGTTCGATTGATCGATAGTTCGACAGTTCGATTTGATTGCAGTGAGAGAGGATGCAGATTGAATTTGCCGATGCCAGTTTGGTTTCGATTCGATTCGATTCAATTGCGGTTCAATTGCGTGTCATTTAGTTGTTATTCATTTAGTTAGTTAGTGAGGATATTTATCGTGTTTGTTTTGTTTTTTTTTTTAAGATTTGATGTTTGGTTTTTTTTTTGTTTTTTTTTTTTCATCGATTGCGATTACAATTGGGTTAAGTTGTTGTTGTTTCGATGGTTGCAATTGTTGTTGTTGTTGTTGTTGTAGATAGATTGTAGTTCAAGTTGGGTGAGTGGTGAGAGTATTTGAGAGTTGTGGTGACATTGCAACGCATTAGGAGATTATTTTTAGATATTGTTTGATTTTTGTTTTTCAAGCGGTAAGAATGGAATGTAAGAATTATTATAGAATAATTGAAATGTAATAAGTAGAATAATCAAAAGGTAATAATAAATCAAAACTTTATTACAATCGGAATAGGTAAGTATATGTATGCATCTGTATACATCATACATACGTATACTTGCTCTTTCGATATAACTATAATATATATGTTTATGTATAAGTATGTCTTTACACATCGCTGTTAATATGTTCATACATTATATGCGTGTACTGTAGAGTAGTAAGGGCAAATAGCGGTATACTGTAGACTTCATTTACTTGTGTATGCAGAGTGTATTATATAGAGTATTATTATGTACCATTTGTAGATGTGGAAAGCTCTATGCGATTTGTAAATGTGTCTAGAGTGGGTTGGTTAATTATGGATTGGTTGGTTGATTGATTGGTTGGTTGTTGCTCACGCATTATGTAGATAGTAGTAGTAGTAGTAGTAGTTGCTTAAAAAGAATTTCGATTTTGGTTTTGCTTGATATAGTAGTATGGTAAAAACATGCGCAAACATTTTTACAACTCACTAGGTTTCGAAGAAAATCTAAGAAGTATCTCTATTTATTATTGGTATTATATTATTAATATTATGAGAATTGTGTGTGCCAATTTTAAGAAACGGTAGACGGTACAAGGCGATTGAAAAATTGATTTAAATTCGTTCGAAATTTGAAAATTGTTTCTGTTTATTTTTGTTAATCGTTTGCAGGATTTTGTTTTTGTTGTTTTTATTTTTTTTTATTAATATGTGGTGAGTGTGACTAGAAAGTAAATGCTAAAGATGGAACGCAAAATCAGGAAATAAGTCGCAAAGTATTTAAATTGAAGTTGCATCTTCATGACACGTTCAGCCTAGATAGTAGTATATTTGTTGCATGCTAGCATTTCAGTTTAGTTTAGTTTGAATTAGTTTAAAGGTCTGTGATTAGAGTATATATGCAAAAGTAGATATATAGTATTTTTTTACCTAGCTTATGACTAAAAGGGTACATACAATCTGTTGCATGCCTATCAGAAAACAATTTGCGAATTAAATAATAAAAATGTTAAATATAGGACACTCGCCAATTGTTTTCAACATTTATTCGCTTGATTTCATCGTTATAGTATTTTTCAGTATTGTTTTTAAGATTTCATTTCGATTCTTTCACTAATCTCGATGGGACGGGCTAATCTCATACCTTATGGCTATGTATACTCGTATATATGGTATGGTATATATGTTATATATTGCTCTAGAATAGTTATACTTGGAACAAGGCAATTCATACAGTTCCTCTCTAGGTATGCAAGTGTAACGGTGCGAGATTCGATTCAAACTTATTCAAATGTGCGAGAATATGATATAAAAGTAGTTTCAAAGAGACTAACAATATGTGTAGTATATATCGGCAAAGATCAACTTTACAGAAATAAAAAGATATACTAAATTCGTTCCGGTTTAAGCGTAATATAGAAATTAGATAAGTGCGCAGTATAGAAGCACATGTCACAATCGGTTCGGGACTTCGCTTTCGTATAAGAGATATTTTATACTGAGGGCAATTCTCGATAGTGGGTACAGTCTTTAAAAAAATAAGGACTCAGGATCTGACGGATAACTTGAACTTCTTTAGGCACGATTTTCAATAATAATGTTCCTTAGGCGGGATTTTTATATGTCTATTTAGCCTCGGCAAACCGAGTATAATTTTTTCGACATTCGACAATACCCATATAATGATTTCCTATTTAAGATTTTGGGTCGGCCCTCATTCATTGATCAAGTGTGCGTGAGAGAGGAGTAGAGACAGAGAGAGAGGGACATAGAGAGAGAGAGAGAGAAAAGGAGACAGCGATTTTGTGTGTGGTTGTGATAAGCGAAAACATAACCATAGCATTGCATATATTTGTTACAAAGGTGAATATATATTTATTTATTTTTTGTGGCACTAACTATAGAGTTTTCGAAATTATTCGGGTGTCTATGGAGCATTGGAGTTGGCATTAAACTAGTGTGTAAAATTATTGAATCCTATGCAGTATAAATAGGTATATGCACGTTCCTATGCGAGTAGTATGTACACATGCCTCTAGCCGAAATCGGTAGATACTTGCAGACTGAGTGAAAGAGGAGCTTTATAAAAGGCAAAGTAAAATCAAGCGAAAGATATGTAAATTGATTATATACCGGCTCCTCGACTGCCGTTGGGCTATATTTACGATCATCATCATCTTCGGGTTTCTTCCGCTATTCATTGCGCCCATTTGCCCATTTGTCCGATTCGATAACACAACGTATTGTACGAACGACAATATCAATTTTATCAATCAGAGTTTGTCAGAGTTAATTTACCGTTTGTGCATTAACAAAGAATATATAAAACAATGTATGTCATTTAATTACAATTGTTAGTCTAAGCGGATTCATACTCGTTTTGTTTAATGAAATGATTGTGACTTTTGCAAATATACTTGTACTATCTCGATTCTCGGTGATTGTTTTTTTTTTTTTTTTTTGATTCATTCAACACGAGAGTCTAGGAAAATAATGCTCTCAGGGAGTGTATTATAGAGAAATACCATATATATAGGAACGTCTTCAAAATGCATACCTGAGTATGTAGTATGTATAGTATGTACGTCTTTAAAATTAAGACTTACAAATAAATACGATTTTTTTTTATTATGTTTTACATATTCGATAGAAACTACTTGTACCTAAAAAAAAATAAGCAATAAATACCAGTACAATCACAAACTTGACAATTCAAATATCAACTTGTTAACTCTACCAATATATAACTTGATCTACTGATTCAATCAACTGATATATATTTTTATAGTTTTTATAGTTCGAGATACGATATTGAAATGGTTATCGTTGTACCCAAAGAGTGCACACAGTTTTCTTTCGATTTACGATACTATCCGATGTGGGTGCTGCCTTTGAGGGCAGCTCTATGCATGTAGTGCACTCTCTCTTGGGAACAACACCAAAGTAGTAGAACAAAAGGTATGGGACCGACAAAACTTTTTCCATCAGCCTCGGATCAATATATAGTACATATACACAGTGCGCTCTTATTATACGATAGGTGTGAACAAATTTTACAATAGAATTATTAAAATGTGAATAATTTGATACGAATTGCGTTTACTAATTTTTACCATATGTGTTGAGATTGGTTCACTCATTCGAGCGTGCACTGTATACATTTATTTAGATAATTCAATGATTTTGACAAACAATTTGAAAGAATTCGCTACGAACGTTTTACAAAGTGCTCATGGTACATAATTGTATACGTTTCTATATAGTTAAATTACTAAACGAGTGAGAGAAACACTCTGTGCGCCGATCCTAAGTGCTCTGACATGATTAAAAGATGAGCTTGCAATTTCCGAACCCCTGCTTAAGAGGCAAAGCTTTTTTACCCGAAATATCTAAGATTCGTTTCCGAAATCGAGTGTATGATGCATTTTCTTTATGCATGTCATTTTGATGAAATATTCCGCAAGTAAAATATATCAAATCTTTGAGTAGTCCAAATATAAATTGAGCATGAAATATGCAAGATATGCTTGTCATTTAAATAATATGCATTTTTCACTTATAATTCTTGGGCAGACGAAATTTGTAGCGAAATTTGATTTTTGCCGAATATTTTTTTGGGCCTGATTTGTGTTGGGTCCGATGGAAAAAGTTTAACTTCTGGCATTCTTTGAACTGAGTACGTATAAGGAAACGTATGTGAAAATTTGCTATATATAATACTTGTATTTGCTTCACATAGATAGATACATATGTATGTGAGCAACATATATACAAATTGTATTAAACGTGAGATTGCATATTAATTAATTATATACCTCCTTCCAATTCTGCATTTTAGTTCATTAATATTACATTTGGTTGTGGTACATTAAATTAATGTTTTAGTTATTATTGAGAGTAGTTGTTCATTGTCAAACAGTTGAGAAGAGAAATCATAATAGTTATTACTCATATATTTTTAATTTACTGGAAATGTTTAATTAGTGTTTGCTTATCTTTAATTGCAAAAATATATGAAGTAAATTGGCATGGATTGGGTCTAGGGAAAACCTTTTGGTAAATTTCGATTGCATTAAAAAATCCTCATTAGTTTGCATATCTAGATCCAATCCATGAGAAATCGTGATATATCCTTGAACATTATAATGTGTTTTTTTTTTCGAGCGTGCATTGGACACACACAAATGTTGAATCGAAAGATAAGTACATGTACTTATTGCAGTAGAACTTGTTGAAGAATTGATTGATATATACAGCAGTGTGTAAATTCTTACGATACTAAGCAGATCAGACAATGTTTTAAACGAAAAGCGGGCATCCACAAGTGTGTCAGATATTACAAAATTATAGAAATCATATAGAATAGAATTAATATTCTGACCTATTTTATGTATGTTATAGAAAAACGATATTTGCAGATACCACTCCAGAGGTAATTACTTTTGTTGTAGAAAAATTTTATAAACTATATGCATATGATATATAGTTACTTTGTATTTGAGCAATAATCAATAAGTATGACCCGAAAGATACATGTACTCTCTGTTGAGGTATAACATCTTCGGTGTCCGAAGACTTTTCAGTTTTCCTTCCTTTCATTTGGCACTTTAATTTCTCTTAATTATCTGTTAAATCAATTGTATTGTTCAAGCAAACTTACTAATCCGACTTAATACTTAGACTGACTTAATAAATACTCTGTAAAACCCATTAATAACGTGTCAATTTTCCTGGTACAAATGAGACTTATTCTTATGACAGGCACATGGCCTAGGATTATCTTCTACTTCGCCGTCGAAGTAGGCAATAGTGTAACGAAATAGGTTTTCTTTTTTTTTTTTTAAGTGTGCTATAGGATATTTGCAAACTTACCGGCATTCCTGAATCAATCTGACCAAATCTTGTATTTCGCCAGGATTCCAATATAAGGAAACCGGCATAGATTTTACCAACTGACAGTTTTCCTTTGTTCAACTGATCGATAGGTGGAACCAATAAGTTTAACATTTTCTTGGCCTGCAACGGCCAAATATTTGTGATGGTTTCCCTGAGCTCCATGTCCGCCTGATCCATCTCTTCAGCTATACGATTTTAAAAATAATTCATTAGTTATATACAATAAAAAATACACTTTTTCGATTTTGCCTTTTTCAAATCAAAATTTTAATAAAATATAGCATACTTTTCGGAGACACCCATCTCATCTAATACTTTAAAAATACAATACAATACATTACTTTACAATGCAAAGCTACAAAGAACTATGAAATATTTTTATAAAATCGATTGGAAAATGGTATCTCGAACAAGGCTTTGATTATATATGGTTATTCATACTATATAGGCAGTGCAATAGTAACTTACGCGCTCTCATTTTAATGCTTAGATTCTCCCGAATCAAAGCGAACAACGTTGTGGTGAATTGGACTCTCAATTCATCGTCCAATGGCATATTCATACGTATAAGTTTTTTGTAGGCAAGACGGTTGGGACACTTGTTACCGAATCCCAAAGGAGGATCCATATTTTTCAGCATATCATACATTTCCGTATAATGTATTCTACCACTAGATAAGCGTTAACATCGTCAACACAACAGGAGAATCGAAGAAAGAGACAGACATCAGTTTCCATAACACCAATATTGAGCAATCAGTGTGTTATGCGTGCAACCAAAAGGATATCATCGACAGGATCGATAAAAATTACATCCATCACAAAATGCAAAATGGATAGGTTTTTCAAATTAAAATAAAAAATTTTATTGTGCAAGAAAGTCAGGTGAAGTGGTAACAATTTTAAAAAACAAATGATAAACTTAATATAAAAATTCATTGGATATCTTAAAAATCGGCCAGGACAAAGATATATTTAAAATAAAAACGGAAATTCAATAACTTGTGCAGGCAGTGTTTTCGAAGATAGTAAACTCTTGTTGAAGTGAATTTGTGGTCTGATAATTGTTTGTTTTTTCTTGTATATGAAACAAATACGATCAAATAATAATCATTTAATATTGGTGCATAACATACAATTCTAAAAGATTTGTATGTTGGTTGGGTGTTTTTGTCAATTTCTGTTTCAAATTATATGGTTTTGTGAAAATATAATTTGGAAAACTAATTACAGATGTTGTGTTTTAAATAGGATAATTTGTTATTAAAATTTGTAAATTGATTTGTATATTAAACTGATAATTACGTCGCATTTGGATCATATTCCGCCCATATGCGCACAAATTCGTCTAAATGATGAGCACCCAATATACTTGAGTCCCTCGTGAGATAATCGAAATTATCCATGATGACAGCGACGAACAGATTCAACATTAGAAATGAACAAAAGAATATAAACGATACGAAATATGCGTAGGCCAAGGTCGAACCACAGTACTCTCCTGGACCCTTTTCGGCGTCATCATCACAGGCCTTGCCCTTCAGACATGCCAGCATTATGTTGGGCCACGCCTCGCCCGTAGCACATCTTTAAGTTTGTGCATCGGTGTAACGGTGTGCAAGTTTAAGGATTCGATAACGATAACGATAACAATAACAACGATAGTATGTTAATAATGAGCATCTAAAGAATTTTTTCTAGACATTAACGGTTAAGCTATAATTATTTATATATTATGTATATATATTTATGTATTTATGAGAATGAATACTGCCAGCAAGCAGTGATCAAAGCTACAGTCAAGCACACTCGACTCAATGATATCCTGTACCCAGATTTTTAATTTTTTATTATAAAGTGTTTAATATTTTAAAAAGTAAGTGAAAATTTACTAATTAGATATTTATTAAGTTATATACAGTTTAATCTCTCATTTTCTTTTGAATGTAGAAAACGATAAGTTCAACAGACAAATAGACAAAAGAACACAGGATATAAATAAGGGTACAGGATATAAAATGTAAAGCATTATATATAAAGCATATATAGGTTTGTATATGTTTCAACAAATATCTGAATAATATTTAAAGTCCTGTACAAATATATACCAGCTACAATTACATATATCTGTATATATACAAGCTACATTACATTGGCCCATAAAAAATACATAAACATAACATGAATAGGTACACAGTAAAGTGTATAGGTATATAGGAAATCTGAATCTGTGTACAAGTACTTAAGATCTACTATGGTTATATTCAACATCAAGTTTTCAAGATTTCTTTAGACGCGGTGAATTTCTATATGGATCTAGCAAACTACTTGTTTAACTTAGTTTTCCGTTAAGCACCTTTAAAAATAAAAGCTGAAATTTCCCTTTTACTTTTCTATTGTACATATAACTTTATAAAGCAAAATTTATTGATCGACTTTTGGGGAATATTTATTTGGGCATCGTTTGTACCTGGCATTGATTATTATCTACTATACTGGATAATTATAATGATCAACAATAAATTAGGTTGACTATGGCTTCTTTATGAATAAATATATTCCAGTAGAAGAATATTAACAGTCAATTTCGTATAAGAAACATTTATCATATGCACAAACCAAATGTCCTAATGATCCTAACAGACCAAAGTACTGTATAATAATAATAATATATAACAGGATACGGTACATTTTTAACACATTGAATTAGTTAAAGCGATAATATACTTCTTATGCTAGTAATTGTGGGTAGAAAATTCACAATTATATTGTTTAGGACCTACAACAGCAAATCATTTTTTGTCCTTAATAATATATTTTTACAAGAAGCACACACGTACATACCTAAAGTTAAATATGTATACACATAGGTATATATAGATATATGATAAGAATACAAATATACGGATTTTATAAGGGTTTAGTAGCATATGCGCGACGTAGCTTGCTTTGAGTATACGAATTATAAAAGCCTTAACAAGAGTATAGGGTATTATTTATATAGGTTATACATTTGGTGCAGATATAAGCTAGTGAATGCATATATGGTATAGTAACTCTGGTGAACTAATCAGATTATTGCCTGCCAAGACTCGCCTTTTGTTGATTGTGTGATCAATACGGGTAGAACTAATACTAATCAAATCAAAAGACATTGTGAGAAATAGTATATGTTATAGCTCTGGCAACTACGATACAAAACCAAAAACTAATAAAGTTATTGCATATTGAATTAATGTATATACACATTTTATTTGCACTATCGTAAGCTTCTACATTGTACACTGGATGCCACTAACAAATAACATTTACGATCTAAGATGACTGTACACATTATGCACTTGCACAGAACTTCGATCTAATTGAGTTAATGATCTTTTTTTTTTAATGAAAATCGGGATTTGTCATTGACCTATAGGTAATGAAAGACTTGTTATTGTTTACTGTTACTGTTGTTGTTATTGTTGTGATTGATTTCTCTATTGGCATCTCGTCTGTCTGCTAATCAGATAAACTAGTTAATCGTATGTTACCTAACCTAGTCTATTTGTTTCTATTTAACTATGACAATATCTCACTGATCCCACTTATAAAATCTAGAAATATTAAATTCTATACTAAAAAATGTGGTTTACTTTGTTGACTGAACACCATCGATCAGGGGCATATACCATATATAGAAAGTAAACAAGAAGTTTGATCTATGCGGTATTTAGGTATTATTATTGTAATGTTAAGGTAACTTGTTTGTTTAGTTTGATATAGTTATATAGCTATGTATGTTTGTATACATATGTAGACATGTATTAGTATGTATGTTATTAATTCTTAACTATGGAGATTCGAAACTTTCTTTAAACTAACTTGATGCAAATTATCGCAGATGAGCTAAAGTTTACATACCTGAAGAGCAACATGACGCCTTGTACAAATGATTGGAAGTTGTTGTGCCTAGTAATGGAATTTTCCACTGTACCTAGTTTGATATTTCCGAAAACCTATGCACAATTCAAATATCGGTAAATAATATAGTAATTAATGTTTGTTGTATTTGTTACTCGGCAACTAGAAAATCAAGAGATTTAACATGTATAACACTGATCCACACGTGTATCCTTCATACATTCACAGTGGACTCTTTGATCTAGATCAGATCCATTAAGACAATGGAGCGCCTGTCATCAATCAAAAATATAACTTTTAGACCCACGAAACACAGAAGCTAAAATATTTATATAATCTATCTCATGATCAATACTGTCAGATATCAGATTAGGAGTAAGATCGGATACTTAAAGAAAAAACTTTTGAAATACGCATAGATTACTATCTAAAAGATATTCACAAAATACTGGATGGGATAAGCTTAAAAATGCTGTAAACAATAAAAGTACGTTCGAATTTATTTTAATTACAACTGAAAACGGATAAATGATTGTAAAACGAAAGGAGAGACCAAAGAAAAGAAGAACTGACTCTCGATTATAAGTAAGAACGAAATCGGATTGATATAGGTAGGAATTGAGGGCCGAACTCTAACTAACTTTGTCATATACGTTTGTTACTTATTTCGTAAAGTATCGAATAGCGATTCTAGTTGGGTATTAGTTTTTGATTAAGTTTTAGTCAAGTGTATTATACATTTGTTTCGATTAGATGTCAAACAAATGTTTCGTTACGGGAAACTTGGATAAGAGTATTAGGAATATATATGTACGATAATATAGGTATGTATGTACTGGTGTTTATAGCGCGAATTTACAATAGAAAGTTGTAACTATAACCGATTACTGTATAACTGTATAACTACAACTGCAACGGTACATTACAAAAGAACTAGGTGTTTTTTGTTGGTTAGAAAACTTTGCAAACTGCCACAACTAATGCATACACGTACAAGTTCCTCTCGGCAGTTCGATCGAAACGGCTTTGGTTTGATATATAGTTTTATGTATGTATCTATACAATCAATGAACGAATCAAACACGAGTAATTAAATTATCATTATCATATCTAAATATATATGATACGTAACTAGATGATGCTTTCAAACCGTCCAAGTCACAAACGACGACAATTGTCAGTGATATATGGTATATTATTGAAATTCGAATATAATTCATCCCCATTTGTGACTGTTCTTATTTGCTATAATATATAGTAGTACTAATCTATATAGGCGGTATCCCGACATCAATCGGGTCTACCGGGTTTACTAAGATAAACAAAACTAAATACGATTTGGCTAATATATGAATGTTGGAAGTAGTATGTAAAATATGCTTGTCTGTTGTCTGTAAGTGCCATCGTTTAATACCACTAAGGATACGACCAAAAACTTTGTTCTTCGTTTACCGAAAGAGCAGCATGATTCCTCCAGAGAACGATTGGAAATTATTGTGACGATTCAGTTGTGTGTCCGGGTCATATTTTATGTTGCCGAAAACCTTTTAGTTTGTGGGATATAATAATTATTACAGTTATAATTATTACTATAAGCAATTTTCTGAGAACCAATTGCGAAATTCAATATACGAATTTTATTAAATTCCTTAGCTAATATAGTACAATAATTTACATATTGCTATGAAAATAATGATGATGCTATTTATTGTAATCGTAAGTGAACAGATTTGTATAGATATATTCTAGGCTATAGTTTGACATAACCTTCCTTATGGGGTACATTTTTTTATTGTTTCGTCTAGCTATGTTACTGCGTTTCTTTATTTCGAAACGATCTAGTTTTCTAAAATCACAAATTGTGAAAGAACAAAGTACATACATACATATATGAAAACTGGAATATCCAACTGAACTCTAAGAATATTCTATCTTATACGTTTGCAGAAGATAGAGTCCTATGGTTAATTATCTAATGATGACAATTTGTATGCTATCTTACTAGATATAAAGAGCTTTAACCCTTTTTTATTTTATTTGCATTTGAAAAGAGTATCTATCATAACAAAGTAATCTCTATCTGTGTATTTGATTATAATTCGATCTATAATCGATTTTCATATTCAGTTTTCTGCTATTCAGGACTATAGACACTATGTTAAAGTTTAGAATAATAATGGCTAAAAATTATAAATATACAAGTATGTGTATAAATAAAAATACCGGATAATTCTGAAAAGTTCTTCTGTAGTAGAGCATCATCTGCTTTACAAATTAAACAATAATAATATGGTCAAAAATAGTATATTTTCTTTATGAAGTTTTTCCTTCTGTGTTGTTTTATCATTGCTACTGAACTGACAGTATCTCATACATAGATCCCGACCCCTTAAGTGTTCCGCAACCCAAATTTGACGGAATCACATAAATAACCCCGTTTGTGTAACTTGTATTTGCGATCCATAGCTCAATACTTTTTGTGTGACACTCTACGAAACCGAGATTCCGTTCTCAACGAAAACGGAAGACGTGAAATCGGTTTAACTGGATACAGAACTTACCTGCATGCCAATAATGGCGTATATAAAAAATAGCATAGCTATAAGCAAACAGACATATGGAAGTGCTTTAAATGATTGTACAAAGGTCCAAAGGAGAATGCGTATTGTATATCCTTGACGGAGTAATTTTATTAGACGCGCCGCACGAAACAAACGCAGGAAGCCGACGTTGATTGAGTTCGACTGTAAAATATTATTGGTCAAAGGAAGAAAAAGAGAGAAACAGAAATATGGAGAGTAGTATTAGTGTGGTTGTGTCCCGGGCTCTTTAGCAGTACTCGAATCTCAGTTCGAATATTATTTCAGTTTCTCTTCCTTCTTTTTTTTTTTTTTTGGGTTCGTTAGTACTTAGTACAGTAAGAGCAGTTAGAGTAGTAGTAGTAGTAGTGGTAGTAGTAGTAGTAGTAGAGTATATTAGTAGTAGGTAGTAGTGCAGTAGTAGTTGTAGTAGTAGTAGTAAGTAGTACTAGTAGTACATAAAAAAGTACATACATATACATATTGGTATTAAGTAAGTATTTTGATTTTGGTTAGTAACGATCGATTGGATTAAAGTAATTGCATTTTTGGCTTTTCTTCTATATATATATATATAGTATATAAGAAATACAAAATAATTACAATCAAATTTGCATATTAAGTAGTATTTACTCGGATATGTAGAGATGATTATGATATAAATAGTAGTAGTAGTATATATATAGGTAATTGAGTACACAAAATGCTAAATAAAAAGTGTGTGTTTTCGAACAGTTTGTACCTTAATTAATATTAATGAATTAATTACAACAAATGCATTAAACAGAATTCGTATGTTGAATTTTATCAAAATCTATTTATATAAGTATTTTTTGGATTGTATTCTCGCATTGTGTACAATGTGTAGTTGTGTTTATGTTTTATTCAGAGTGTATGTTGTACGTGTGTGTGTCTGTCATAGTGTGTGTGAGACGTGTGTTGACTACCACACCAATACAGCGTAACATGTGCGTTCGCATCGTTTCAGATACGTTTACTAAATACAAAACAGTTCGAAAATATGTGTCAAGTGCCTTGGGCCTTGTGATCTTATACTTAATACGTATAATAAGTAGTTAAAAATATCTAAACAAAATCTCGATTTCGGATCATTTTGTACTGAAAACTAAACTAGGTTTTGTGTGAGTGATTTTTGATTTTTGTTTTAAGCAAAACAATACAATAAGTATATAGTACAGATAAGAAATGATCAAATACAAATAGAAGAGAATATAATAGAATACAATAGAATGATATTTGTGTACACTCGTCGGTATGTACATTTCATTTCTTTTCATTTCGATTTTTCTTTGCCGGTACAAATGTACTTTGGTATGTGTAGGTCTGTTCGCAGTCAGATAAATGTATGTTAGGTATAGTTAGATAGGTTAAAGTAGTACGCGGTAATAGTTCCGGGTTCGGTGTATTCATTATAGAGTATGGTTCGTAACCGATTCAAGAACTTTGACCAAAATATTTTATAAATCAGCTGTTGCATGATGCACAATTTACAATATATTACACACAAGTATGTACACACTGGTTGTACGTGCTGATACATACTGAATGCACACGCGAGTACGCTTCACAGCGAAGTCACAGTCACTGTGACTGTGAAGCGAACGCACGTGATAGTGGTGCGCAAACAGTGATCGATAGACGCATACCGCCTCGCTGTGGCCTCTACGTAAGTAGTATACAAGTAGATTAAATAACAATTATACAGTTAATTGGGTTCACAAGTTAGGTTAATGTTACAATATCGCTGATTTAGTATATACACATGTAGGCGAGTGGATTACGTACGAGACTATACACTCTGCTATCGCTATGTGACGCAGCTAAGAAAAGGTCTGTGCTATAGATATATGTAAAAGTAGATAGTATATGTATAAGATGATAACATTTCGGGCGGGGGAGAGCTGTGGGGCGGGCGATTACCGATCTCATGATCTCGAAGCTATCCCATTTGGCTGGCCTATTGAAGGTTTGGGTTGTTCACTATAGCATGATTGGGGATTTATAAGCGTTAACGATAAAGATCTTATGTACAAAGAGAAAACTATAAGAGAATTCGCTTTATGGAACACATTGTCTTTTATATTTTTTTCTTCAGCCAAATCGAAATCGAAACCAACGTGGCAATAGGGTAACAGTAATATGTACTACGTAAATGAAAAAGGAGGTTGTTATTATGGTATTCTGGTTAGCTAGAAAAATTTTAAAATTTATAAATGATCAGCTAGATACATATGTATAATATATGTATTCTCGAAAATCAAGGCAATGGAATTCTACTACGGAAGAAGACATCATCAATGCGATCTGGTTACTGAATATGGTAAGTAGTGGTATATGGTAAACGTTTAGCTAAATGCTAATTAGTTAAATTGTTTTGCTGTTTCGGTTTTCTGTAGTGAATGTTTGTAATAGAAAAAAGGGTACTCATTACTGTATATTTTTTTTTTTGGTTTTTTTTTTTGTATTCTTATCTATAAGGTTTGGTTTGTTTACTTACATCCTGTTGGATAATCAGAAACCATGTTCAATTGAAATTTTTGGATTCGTTTGAATGAAATCAATGTACACATAACTCATATACCGCATTGTCACCGATTTGGATGCCACAAATGTTGTTGGTAATATTCAGGTGTGTATGTCGGGTATTTCAGAATCAATCAGAATATCATATCATAATCAGCAGTTGCAGCCAAGAGATGAGATCAATTTCAGAGTTTTCAACGGTATGGAAATGTTTGTGATATTGTTTTTGTTACGTTATACGAGATATAATTTTGGTTTTTTGTTTTTTGTAGGCAGTTTATTTGAAGATTATTAAGTTAATTTCATTTACAAGTAATTTATATATAGTTTCGTATTTTATTTGAATTTTATCAGTTTGTATTTTTGATTATTATGGTTGTTATTTTCGATTACGTATATTCATATCGGTTGGTTAGTTTTTAACGAATTACGGTTTTCATGCGACGTTGGCGGCGTTACAGATAGTCGATTTGGTATATTTTTTAGAAAAAACAAAGAAATGTATAAAGTAGAATTGAAAATTAGTAGTAATAATTTAATCGTACAACTCTCTTCCAGTATGCAGATATGCAGAGATAAGTCAATGAGCATTGGTGAACAGAGATAGAGAAAGAGAGAGAGCGTATAACATAGTATATCGTATACTCCTCTATCGTATACAAGTTGCTATCATATGTGTTACAACAACAGCGGGAAGGATAAGGATTTACATAGCGTACGCCTCTGTTGATCGCTCTAAAAAGCCTTTTACGGGACAATTAAATATCTTATCGTAAAACAGCACATTCAAATGGAGTACATTTATTGATTGGATGAGACTCATAGCTAGGATTTTCGGTAGATGTTAACATAAATCATGAAATGTTCTAATAAGACGCGACAATACGCATAAATTCAAAATGTACTCCTAATTCCAGTTGAATGCAGTAGTCGAAGAAACTCGACTCACTTTCGAAAAAAAAATAAAACCGAAGATAATGGAATTTACCTTGTGAATGTATCTTACATACCTGTAGAACACGAAAGAAAATCTCAAAGTAGATCATAGATATGGGAACAAAAAGCAGTTTTACAGCGCTTTACAGCTTAACAACCGAAGCTTTCTGTCGATATTGAAAATTTAGCGTGATTAGCAGCATGCAGCCTATCACAGATCACCAATTTCATAGAGATTTGCATTATACACACGTGTAACTAAAAGCGGAAGTTATGGTATACATATTGTCTACATTGTTTCCGAACAGAGAGATGCAATCTGATTTGTTTGCCGAAATAAAAAAATTCACATTGCATTAAAAACGTCTCCATCAGTGTCATAAATATGATATTATACTTATTATTGGGTTGAAGATAGAGTAGAGAGTTTGTTTCCGAAGTATAAGTCCTAAGACAGAAGACAGAAGATAGGAAAAACTAATCGAGCACTGAAAGATATTTGTCAGTCAGAATAGAGTCTTGCGTTAAATAAAGATTAAGAGCAAACATATAGGCTCCTAAGCTATGGTGATGTAAGTAGAGCTTTTTGGACAACCAAGCAGATATAACAGAATATCCCGGTTATATGCCCTGTGCCAAACTCAAATCATGCGCAAGAGTAAACAGTAGAATAGTAATATTATTAGTAGTAGTACTATATACAGAGTAGAAGACAGAACTTAAAGTGCTTTGTTAAAATTCCTTTTTTTTATACCTTTGGATCACAAGGAAGTGACATTGCCTTGCTACGTAGAACATATGTCGTATTACTTACATTAATCTCTGACCAGCTAAAAATTTCGCTTACAAAATTAATTTCATAGTATTCATATGTTGAAATTGAAGAAGGTAGAAAATAGCTACGGACAGTATAAACCGATATTGGTTGTGGTTAATAAATCATTGTTAGGAATTGAAAAAGCACTGAAGAAGGAAGGAAGTCTATTATTTATATGGAAATCCGTGTTATTGCTATTCAAGGCGCTAGAAAGATTGTTTGTTCTGGAGTTTTTAATGTAAAGATCAAGCTGTCGTTTTTGTTTTTTCTGTTTTTTAAAAACAAACACAAGTTTCTGGATCCATCAGATCAAAGCCATGCGAAAATATTGAGAAAAATTAACGCCAGGCATTGCAACAGGTGCATAACTCAGTAAGATTATTCAAATTCTTGAATCCATTTATAAAACCCCTATGTTCATAAGGGATTTTACCGATTTCACAAATAATCGATGAAAGTATCCATTAAATACCCAAGTAATATATGTAGGACAGAACCCTTCAAAAAAGCTTTATCATAATTATTAAATGTCTTTCACACTTTTTCTTTAACTAGTTAATTATAGATACTATGTCTAGTATGCGAGTTATGCAGTCTGTCGCATATCTGGGTTAACATTATTCTCTTTTATATTTTTTTTAAGGGTTTCTTGCAAATCGATAACCCATTCAGCCGATGTATAACGTTCTACCAAGTTCTACAGACTTACACACGCAATTTGTTACAAGAGAAGAAATTACGATCGCAAAGTCGTGTGCTATAATAACAGAAAACTGAAACTTACAGATATGTATACGAGTACTGGCAACGTAAACAGAGAAGATGGAATAAATTGGCAAAGAAAGTAAGCTATCCTTGGGTGTCAAACAAAATATATCCATGCAGACATTTTATAAAAAGTACGTTCAATGTTGGAAAAAAACCCCACAGATATAGTGTTAGTTGTTCACGGATAATGTTGACATATACGGACGGATACTGATCAAGAAATTTGTTAAAGTGTTGGCTAATGTTGGATTCTCGTAAATAGACAGTTAAGCCGTAGGTTTCAGATAGGAAAATACTAGATTCCACAATAAGCAGGTAGACTGTCATCGTCTACTTCAAATCAGCCCGACAAAGAGTATATCTAATTGTTAAAACTATCGGCTATGTTTAAGAAAGATTCGAGAAATAATGCACTTTTAATACAGATGTGTGTGTGTGTTTGTGAGTGAGTGTGTTTTGTGTGAGTGTGAAAACTGTTAGACAAAACAAGATACAAGATAATAAGCATATTTAGGTAGTGAAAGGTGATTAGCAATAAAAGCGGAATCTAAAATTGATCATTGATCTGTACACATAGGAGGAATTTGAGATAAATGCAATTCTGTGTAGATTGTGTTTCGTACTTACATCGTGCTGTTGGTGTTGATATTTGTTGTACATGTCGATGTAGTTGTAGATGAGAGAGATATATATGTATGCATATGTATGTGCGGCATGTGTTTTTTGGAACAACACACACGCACAATCAATATAAGCACATACACATGCATAATTGTTGGATGACGTGTTTGTTACACAATTTAGTTTGTTGATTCGTTTCATAATTGATTTTTTGTTAATTTGTCATTTTGTAATTGAGTTTTTTTTTGTATTCATTTAAAAAATTTTGTTCGGTGAATTTGTTTTGGATTTGGATTTTTTTTTTTTTTTTTTTTTTGATTATGGGTTTGGTTTTGTTTTGTATTTCGTTTTTGTTTATGTATTGTTTTTTTGTTTTTTGTGATTGTGATGAACAAGAATTAGTTGCATATTCATTGCATTTTGTATTGACATTGTGTTGGTTTTGTAATTACATGGTACATGTGTGTTTATACGTTCATAATTGAGGTATATTTCATGTTGGACAATGTGAGGATCAGTGATGATTCGTTTCCCGACGGCCAATAGTCGGGGCGTAGTGGGTACATATTGAATTGAATTGAGTCAATCGGATGCGTATATGTATATACATGTATGTAGACGCATTAAAGCATTTACATATGTGTGCGTACATATGCGTGTACATGTAAAAAAAAACATTGAGACGTGTTACATAGTTTTTTATGCGTTAGCATTTGTGAGAGGGTGTGAATGTTTTCGGATTTGCGATTGAGTGTTTTGATTTATTATATATAGGTATATATAAGTGTATATTTTTTTTTTTGCATTCATCGTTTTTTTTTTATTTGATTCGGATTGGTTTTTCCCGATTTTGAGACCACATTTCGTATTTGGTATTCGTTTTCGTACACAAATAAATATGAAAAAGGAAATCAAAAAGAAATATGATTATTAATTTCTGTATTTTGTGAGACTTTCGAAAATAATGGTTTTTATGCATAAAATCGCGTAGAAATCAATAGTTAATTTCTCAAGAATAATAATAAAAAACATTTTCTTGTGTCTTGGTGTCTAGATATTATAGAAATAACGGTGTCGTTATGTTAATGTACCTTAAGAACTCACACTCTCCTACATCGTTCAGACGGTATTTTTATTTATAATGATCTATGATTGCGAAAACACTTATATTGTGTTCACAATAAACACAAACTGGAAGCCCCAGTAATGCCTGTTCTCTGTACACACTGAATTCTGAATAATACTTAAGCTTATCGTATTCCTATAGGGTTCAAAACGTTATCCCTGACAAAGCTGTTTTAAGATATTCAAATACTCTGGATAAAAGTCACTGTAATACCTTTAGTTTAGTGAAATAATTATTCCGTGAGTTATTTTCCAAAATTTTCGTTAAGGTGACAGGCTATTTTCTACACATTTTCAGTTACCAAACTTCATGAATAACCGTCATATTTTTTAAAATTTGAAAAGTTTTGCCAAAATCCCAAATCGTATCGAATGGTTTTGATCGAGACAAAGTTTTTAAAATATATAAAAGACATATATATATATATTATAATAATAAAAAACTCGTTTACAATAATACCTACAAAATTTACTCTCTGACAAGTATTTTCGTATACAAAAGTATCGAAATATATTAAATACGTAGATAACTCATAGTTAATTTCAACTTTTATGATTGAGAAAATTCCCAGCGAGTCTGCAAATATTGCAGATTAAACATTTTGTACTATTGCATTGCATTGTGCATTTTCGTCGTTAACAATTTAAGACCTAGAAGACTTTAAATCAATTTTTGTGTTCATATAAAATAGATATTGCATAATACGTATGGACACATACATAAACTCTGTAAATACACATACATATGTGAGCGTGTTGTATATATGTAGTATATTTCTGGATAAGTATAGATCTGAATATGTGTTATTGTACGAGAATTGTACGAGTATCTTGGCAAATTAAAAAGCTATAGATACTTTTTCTGATTCTTTTTTTTTTTTTTTGTTTTTAAATTATTCTCTTTGTTTTGCATAACGGCGTACATAAATCGGATAACACAACAATAATATAGTATGTATGCTCTGAATCAGAGATGATTCTCAAGCATCAGATAATTACCCCAAATTCCATCCATAGGGCATCCACAATGCTGCCCAATACCGTTATTAGATCAAAAATGTTCCAAGGATCCTTGAAAAAGTTCTATAAGATAAAGATGCAAACATTATTGAATGAATTTACCCAAAAGTCTATTTTTGTTTTTAACTTTCTTGAACTGTTGCAATACCGTTTTTTGATTGGTACACCTAGTAAGTAATACGCTGAAATTTACAGTGTTACAGTGCAGTGTGTGTGTGTTTTTCACATGCATATCAAAATGGGTGCCTTGGTGCTCCAAAAGACTTGGGAACATAAATCACAATCAATCAATTCAAATATGGTTTCATGGTTGCAATATAATTATGTTTTACCTATATACATCACAGTAATACGTACCGTAACTCCACACCCGTATATTTTAAGCAATGTCTCCAATGTAAAGAGCACGACAAGAATCTGATTCAAGCGCCTCAATAATTCAATGTGGCTCGCCGGTTGCCCATGAAACTACAACATGAAATTACCGAAGAGAGGAAAGGGAAAGGCGACGGGGGATGCAAAAGGAAATTTAAAAGTCTTAGATGGCATGAAATTGATATACGATATACAATATAGTCCAATTAAGTCGATTTCAGCCCACATACATACATACGAATTAATTTAAATTTTGATCTAAACTTAATATTCAATTTCTAATAATATAGTCCGAATTTGGGTACATGTACCCAAAATCGTAGTTCATAACCATTCGACGCTAACCCCACCTTAATTTTTCATAATAAAAAATAAATTAATCCTCATAATATTATAACAGTGCGTCGTCAAAAAAAGGTAATTATATAGTATGCATAAGTTTATCAAATAAATAACAGCCGTTAGTATTTATTAGTACATCGATAAGCTCAGATTTCTCTGCTTAAAATATTAAGCAATAAAGAAAATAGAGATATAGCAAAGTTATAAAAGTTGTTATATATCTGATATTACATAAGCGTTAAGCAATTTCTATGTATATTTTTTAAGCAGTTTGGTTTATTAAAAAGAATTATATTTTTCCAACTTTACTTAAAAACCTATCTTCATTGTAGTATTAGTAGAAACTAAGTTTTTTAGACCTAATACCTATTCCTATAATGATTTGGAAATATACTACAGCTTAACTTCTATCGAAATAAGCTAGAATTGAACTTACCTTTTACTACTAAATATTGCCTTCGCCAGAAGTTCTGAAAAATATTCTTTTTGTGCACATTGAAAAAATGTTTAAATCTAGTATGATGTGATTATATAATATGTTATGCATGCAAGGTATGTGACATTGTAAATTTCAGCATTTTAACATAATGGGCCGCCTAGCAAAATAAAAAAACTCAAATATACATTATAGTATACAGTGTATATAGTACATGTACATGTTTGTATACACCACAATATTCGAATGTCTAACGTATTTTCTTATTGTGCACAACTTACCTTGACACCGAATCCAATAATCTTGAGCACAGTTTCAACACTGAACATGCCTGTGAATCCCATGTTGATGTATTTGAGTGACTTTTCATACATCTCACCTTGATTATGATACTGTTAGGATGTTTGTTAATGATTAGTTTTGATTATCGCACAAAATAGAAAGTAGTATCCGAAAAACCTTTGATAGGACAAGGGATTTTGAGTTTCAGAAAACGCGTGTTTGTATGTTGTTGAACCTGAATATATTTCTACAATAGATTTCCTTGAGCTGGGAGAAAATTTCAAAAAATTTGTATGTATGTATGTATACCTACATTTGTTTGTGTGTGTTTAGAATATTTTTGTTACTGTAGTATTTTAAATTTACATATATGTTAAAATCAAAAATTAATAAATCATGCCAATTAGTGTAAAAAGCTAAAAAAAAAATCACATCAATATATGTATGGTATAAATACAGTACACAACATTTACTGCGTACTCATGTTAAATTTAGAAAGACGTTTACAAATCTATATAAGCCAAATAAAGTACATGTTTAATGCAATTTTAATAGTGTTAAATAACTAAGTATGTAAGTCTGTATATGTAGCCCGAAATTGAAGATTAAAGTGTACCTCAACTGTTTTGACTTAAGAATACCTAATTTATACGACAAGAAATTACTTTCTTAAGGAATCAAACGTAATTCTCTATGTAATTGGAGAACTCTGGACTTAACCTTCGATTTTTATGATAGAAAAAACTTGACTAAATTCCCAAAAAGGAAAATATAATTTAGATTAACCTGGATCGGGATTGTGTAGGTGATTATCGACTATCACATCAACTTACCTTCATCATTAGTAATAACGTGTTGAAAACGATAAGCATCATTATAAAGTATTCGAACGGTGTAGACACGACGATGCGCCATACTTTGTACTTGAATGTGTTTCGGTTCTTGGGCATGTAACGTTCAAGTGGTCGAGCTCCGATTGTGAAATCAATGCAGGATTTCTGCGAGGAAAAAATGAATGAACGAGGGGAAAATATGTTAAAATTTGGACGAACAAATAAATCACTTGAGAGAAACTCTAAGAATTGTGGTGAATGTTATACATATAGTATACTTTTATCGTTGAATGTGAGAATATTATTATCAACAACTACGGGAAATAGTTAGAATTGATATTTCTTAATTTATTCGACTAAGCAGATACAAATATGTAACAATAATTATATTACATACACACAAACATTTATTTGTACAACCTTTAGATTGTGTTTAGAATCTAATACTTAACTAATGGATATTAAATAAAAATCATTAACGGTTTATGATATATACACATTTAGTTAAAATGAATAGAAAACAAGTAAGAAAAATTACAGTCAAGTACACTCGACTGTGGGATACCCTGTACCCTGCAGTTATTAAAAAAAAACCTCTGATACACACACACACACAAACATGCATAGGAGAACGAAGAGATTTGTAGGTTTCAGTGTAAACTGATGCAAAATACTCAGACCGAGGAGAGATACACACGCTAATATATTATAGGGTACCGGGTATTATGAAAACTACCCGGATGAAAACCAAAAAACACAACTATCAAATTGCTTGCCTAAAACCGGTACACTGTGAAAAAAAACGATGCCAATTTAGGGTAATTAAAACTAACGTACGATAATTTTCAGTGCATTATCATTGATCTTGATCGAGAGTGGAATTTGTAAAAAAAATAATTGTTCAATTTGCAATTTCTTTTTGAACGAAAATGAAAATTAATAAGAACTGCATAGATGTATAAATATTGATATTCAGTTCAATTGTTCGTTAATTAGTTGGGCTAATTTGGAGAAATTACATTGCTGGATCATGGTATACTTACAGTAGTTCTGGCAGTAGTGTATTCAGCAACGGAATAGTATATACATATATAGTTTTGGCAACAACTTATTGGTGACTAACGATAGCAATCGTTAAATATTCAAAAACTGAATATTTAAGGAAGATCGTGAATATTATGAATTATCTCTACTTTCCGGTAAATGTTCAAGCTTTATATCGAAGAGTTTTCTAAGCGTTTTAACTCTGTTCTATAGCCCTAAAGGACATATAGCACTATTTGTCTATAAAAACACATCGAGAGGTTAAAACTAGTTGAAATACAAAAGCTAATGCTTTTCGGAGTAACGCAGAGCGATCCGTTAAGAAAAGCACTAAATGTACTATATATGTACCATATGTATGTACAAACACAAACAAAAAATGTCAGTGTGTTGTGTGGGATCGGTTCAAAATGATATGGGAATAGAAAATAGCATTACGTTGAAAGCTATCAGAAGGGGCTGGCTATCAGGGTCTCTATCGTTCTCAACGTAGAGTGAGGCTTGTAAGCGCTTAGCGAGTGCAGATTGGGGCTGCACGATACTATATATATCGATGTACATACATATGTATTGGCACTCGTATTAGGGTATTATTTCTATATGATCTCGACTAATGTCTGTTAGCATTGTTTATACGTAGAGAGGTTTAGTTAGTAGAGGAATATGAAAGAGTATGGGTGTATGTGTGTGTACATATACGTGCATAGAGAAAACAGGTATTGTTTTTTAGACTATCGGCATTACGAGTAGGCATTGTACATTACACACGAAACACACATACATATATATATATATATATTATATAGAACACTTGGTTTGATTTTTTTTTTTTTTTTTTGTTTGTTTTAGATTTTTATTTTACGTATTACGAGTATTTTGGATGGGCTTGGCTCACCTGATTTTTGTCAATTTCACCATCTTGCAATTCAGCCTCGCCTTGCTCTTGAAATGTAATGATAATCAAGGCGACGAATATGTTGACGAAGAAGAATGGAAATACAATAAAATATACTATATAAAAGATGGACATTTCGATCCGGAAATTTTGGATTGGACCCCTATCTTCATAAGTGGCAGCCATTGAGTGTTGCAAGACCCTATATACGATGATAACCATGATGACGTGATGTATCATAATATCATTTAAGTGAGGAGAGCACAAAACAAAAACAAAAAAAAAAAAGCACAATTGATTATTAATTATCCATACCATACCATACCATATTATGTTAATCAGTTTCAGATTCAGATTCGTATTTGTATTTGTACAGTATTTCAATGTGAATTGAATATTAGTAGTAGTATTATTATAGTATTATGTAAGTTAGTTAGGAATGATTGAAGTATATGGGCAAATTAGCTTACTGTGGCCATCCTTCGCCGGTCTGCACGGCGAACAGTGTCAACATGGCGGCGGCAACGTTATCGTAGTGAAAGCTCCGTGGCTTCCATACCCGCCTCTCCTGTTTGGGCAGCAGTTCGTCTTCCTCGTACTTGAAATACGAGCCCCTTTTTTGGGTGTTCGGGTGTATGGGTGTTTGCATTTTTTTTTTTTTTTTTTTTTTTTGTTGATGGTTTATAATCAATTTATGATGGTTTTGTGATTTGGTTGTTGTTATTTTTGCATTTGCGGTTATTCGTTGTGGAATTATTAATAATTGAGTTTTCAATTTATTATTAAAATGTAAGTAAGAAATTTTGATATCACAAAAAAAGCACTACAGCAAAAACAACAAATCAAAATTATCGAAATACAATAGAATGGCATATGAATTATTATCAAACCAAAGCATAATTATAAGGAAAATACAACAATTTATGGCTTCTCTATGTTTGTATTGTGGTTTTTTGGTTCTTTTTCGTTTTTGGTTTACTGTTTTTTTTTTGTTTTTTGTTTGTTTTCTCTTTCTAGTTATGTGAAATGTTTTAAAATAGTATGAAAGTACAAGAATGTATGTTCATATATACAAACGTCTAATGGATAGAAATAACAGTAAATACATTTATATATATTTATATATTTGAAAGACGTTAGCACCTCAGCGTTAGGCTAGATCAAGTAAATAGTATGTATATTGCGAAATTAAATGAAAACTTTATAGCATGTATGGTATGTATGTATGTAGTAATTATGATACATGATCAACTGCGGTCCTTTCTGATGTGTGTTTGTTTTGTTTTTTGTTTTTTGTTTAATGTATACAAGATATCGATGCAATGAATGAACGATTCGATTTTGAGTGTATCTGAAATTGTTGTTGTTCTTGTTGCACAAGTACTTGACTTTGTCTTACTGTGAATCCAGATCAACGCAAATCAACACTGTACAATTCGGGAGAGGCGTAGAAAAAAAAGAAATGTTCGAAAACTAACGAATATACAACAAGATACAAACATTACGAATGAAGTATCTGCGTATCTAGTATATATAGTATAGTACATAAACCATTAAAAAACTACCTATATAGAGTAAGTAGTAGGTATATAGTACATAACAATTCCCAACGTGGGAAACGTACATATATGTGATTAAGACTGTGTGCAGTGTGATCGTGTTCTGTTTGGTATACAAAAATCTTGTGTAGCGCACAGGGTACAAGTTGAAGTTCTAAGTTGAAGCTAAAGTTAAAATTGAAAAATTGAAGTGTTCGGCTTGTTGTTCGTTCGGCGATGTGTAACAAAGCAGCTGTGCTATAATATCCAGATACTTAACTAGGACTGCGAATAGTAGAACCGCCAGACAACACATTTGACATGTTTCATATGCCGATTTTGATTAAATTTTGATTTAAGATAGATCAGATATTGATTGAAGTGATCAAAACTCCACGTAGTTCTTTTATTCTAGCCAATCTGTGTTGTGGCAGTGCCATAGCCAGTCGTACGAAGTCTAGTAATGTAAGGCGATATATGGAATGTGGAATGAAATCGATGTACGTGTACATAATGTAAATATTTGGGTAATTTTTTTTTTTTTTTACGGTAATGTGAATCAGATTTGAACGACCATAGTTGTTAATAATAAGGCAAACAATAAGACGGTCATACTGTGTCGTGTATATATATATATTGATGTATATATACTTCTCGAACCGACGAGACACGCGTCAATTGATTTTATGTTCGTGCGCTCCGTATATGTATTGTAGCAGTACTGTAAAGGTCGCACACTGGGACTTGGAAACGAGAGAATTCTCGCAAAGATACAACTCTGGAGAATAGCACTACGAAGTGTATGTAGTGTGGGAATTGTATGAAATTTGAATTGTCTAAGCCCAGAATAAATTGGGAAATTATTGAAGCCAAATTAATCAAGTAATAGAATTACATAATACATTTAAATTTGGTAGATTACGTTTAATTTACGGATCAAGCCCCCAGTGTGCGTTAGGTGTACGAGTTGCATAGGTTCACTTTTTTTTTTTGCCTATGCACATCTGTAATCGAGATATCGAGATTGTCTACTTAGAATGCAGAAGAAAATGCTAGTACTACTAGTAAAGAAATGGAAGAGACAGAGAGAGAGAGAGAGCTCATCATAGGTGTTGCTAATCTACTACGAAGTGGATAACGATGAAATCGGCAACAAACGTATCGTATAATTAAACATCTATTAGAATTAAGTTGAATCGTCTTTTTGTACAAATGCGCGAGCATTAGTTTAAAGTATGTATGCGGAAAAATAGTATATTCAGGACAAAATCTATTCGAGAAGTGTTTCAAAAAGAACATTTAGTATGGCTTAGAGGGACCATAAGTTAGGGTTAAGTAGAAGAAGAAGTAGTAGTAGTTGTAGTTGTAGTAGTAGTAGTTGAGAGAATGACTTGAGAATATACAAATGAGTTAAGATCGAAGACCCGCGAAGGTCTCAAAGTGTGCTATCAGAGAGGATAAGAATGCTACAAGGTTAAGTTAAGATCAATAACTACATTGTATCATTATGAATACGATCCTTGTTTCTATAGAATGTACGCGTACACAGACTTATTAAGAAATCTTCTGGTAGTAATATGGACTCTTTGGTATTGCAAAATACCCAATTGTAAGTTGAAAAATAAATGAAACGGTTATGTACATGCTAAACGCGAAAGATAGAGTAGGATTATTGATTTTTTTTTTTTTTTTTTTTTTTGGAAAAATTTGATTTTGACATCGATTGTTTTGTTTTTTGGTTGGTTGGTTTTTTTTTTTTTGCGTAGAAGGCAACACATACAAATATACATTGATTCGACTTAATAGATTAACTAGAACAGAAATAGAAGAAAACTAGAAAGATATTTTATAGGTGGTAATTGTAGTTTCGCATTTCAGTTCTATTCTATGCTTTATACACACAGACACAGATGTTATTGAATTATGCGCATTTTTTGTCTCTATTTGGTTCGTCTTTTTTTGGTTATTAATTTAAAATAATTTGTTTGTTTATGTTTGGTTTTTTTTTTCTTTTCTTTCTTTCTTTTTTTTTTTCGTTTGTGTTTTTGGCCTGTTTACTTGCGTGATTGTGTGGCACATATCAGGCAAGAAAAACTAGGCGAGAAACTTTAAAATGCTACTCTTACATTCTGTAGAATCAGTGCACCTTTTTTGTTTTCTTATAAAAAGAAAAAAGAGACACAATAAAGCAATACGAAAAATCAAGATTTGAAACACAACGAAACCGAGAAACAGAACGATAACTGAAGAGAGATACAGGATGGAAAAATGATAAGCTCATATAATCATCATTTTTTCTTATCGCAACCATGGATACACCACATATAGTATATATACACACATATAGTTATGTCAGTAGTATTTTCGGGGCATATTAATGCGTATTTACTTATTCAAAATATATGTACAAAGACTGCTGTGTGTGTGTGTGTGTGTGTATGGTATATGCCTTAAGCATATACTCTTAAAGGACACTGGAAATTGATCCAATTAGAAGTTCTACGATATGGCGAAGTTTTATCCCGTTTCGATACTCTCGCGATCATCTGGCATGCGATGTTTAGTATAAAGAACTTAGATCGCATCAAGTTCAATATATAGTAGTTTATTTGTAAATAAGGACGGAATTCTAAACTTGTGCATAGGCGCAAGATTTATGAAATTGTGTAAACATTTATTATATTTATATATATATGGTATATATAGACATTTATAGGAACCAGTCTTCGTAAATTGTGTAGAGTTTTGATATTATCTAGTTTTGGCACTAGTCACAGATAACTAACGTTATGTAATTGGGGTACACACATATAAAACACACACACATGACATCTTATATGTCCTGTGCCTCGCCTAATTAGCCTTCTAAGCACTACGCATTATAGTACATTAATATATCTATCATGTTTTTGTAAAAGCTTTGGAAGGCACATTTTAACAACTTAAACATTTTGGAGCACAGAAAGAAACATTGATTTATTGGAAATACGTATACATATACATACATATATGATATATTATATATTCTACGCATATACGTATGCAGGCACACACATACATATATGCGTAGAAGAATTAGATATATGCAGGGAGAGAGATAGAAATACATTGACAAACATAGACAGCGAGAGTTAGAGAGAGATAGACAGATAAATAGTTAAACAGAGAAAGAGAGAGATAGAGAGAGCGAGCGAGCGAGAGTGATCGATGGGAGAGCTATATATTTATATGTTAGGCCAGACAGAATGTATGAATTTGTGTGTGTAACACTTTTGACTAAACGGATAAAATATCTTCTGCGGGTTGTGAGGGGGGAGCGGGGACGAGGGGGCTGTGAGCGGAAAAACTCTAAACGAAACGATAAGCACAAAAACTATGACCCAAACAGAACTAAAACATTAACATTACATAATCAAGTATATATCGAAAATGATAGCGAAATCAAATCATACGTACGAAAATCAAAACTGTAAAATTTCAGACGAGAGCGAATAAATTTCAAATTCGAAAATTCGAAAATTGAATACAAAAAATGTTACTTACTGGCACTCTTCGGAAGTATGTTTACTTTCGTCCGTACAATAAAAAAATTTTCCATTGAACAATTGTACACCAATAACAGAAAATATAAATTGAAACAATATGTACACGATTAGAATGTTAACAACATTTTTCAATGAGTTCACGACGCAATCGAAGACGGCTTTCAATTTGGGAACACGCTTAATGGTCTTCAATGGACGCAGTACTCGCAATACACGTAGCGATTTGATGGTTGACAAATTTTGTCCAGCGCTGCTACCGCTCATATCGAAACCGAAACTAACAGCAGCGCAGATAACGACCACAGCATCCATAATATTCCAGAATTCTCTTAAATAGCTGCCGGGATGTAGTATCACACCCAAATCTACAATTTTCAGCAACATTTCTATCGTGAATACGCCGGTAAATGCATAATCAAAATAATTCAAGATTTCGTTTCGCCTCGAATTCTCACGAACGGGATCTTCGGCTGCTAATGCTATTGATGACATTGAGATGACGACCATTATGAAGAAATCAAAATATGGTAAATTAACCACCCAATGGGCACCACGTCGTATGCTGTATATGTGTCGTTCCGTAGTTAAACCAATTGTTTTGTTGGATTTTTGGTTTCGATTTTGGTTTTTTGTTTTTGTTGTTTGGTTTCAATTTTCGCAATTTTAAATTCGGTTTCAGATTCAGTTTCGATTCGCAAATATATATAAGAGAGAGAGAGAGAGAATTCAATCCAGATTTTTAGTGTTGAGGCGTAATTACAATCGCATAATTCGATTCAGTTTTTTTTAGTTTCATACAATTTGTTATTGATTTTGTTATATGATTTTCGATTCGATTATGTTTGTTTTTTTACATAGTTTGTTTAGTCATCCATTTTAGTTAGTTATAATTGTTTTTGATTTTTTCCAATTTTATTTTTGATCATTTCGTATCGATTTTTTTTGAATTTATAATTTTTGAGGTTATTCGATTTGTTTTTTTTTTTTTTTTTTTTGGTTTTTCAGTTTTTATCAACGGTCGTCATTGTTAAATTTGTTGTTGTTTTTGTTGTAATAGTAGTTGTTGTTGATGATGTAGTTGTAGTTTTTGTAGTTGTAGTTGTTAAAGTGATGATGAATTTGATATGATAGTTTGCAGTTTCACATGGTGATTGATGATTGTTGGTAAATGTAATCGAATTTGTTGTAATCGTTGATATATTTGTAGTAGTGCAAATATTTACAAACAGATGATTCATTGATTCATATATTCAATTGTTTTATATAATTATATCAATTAATTAATTTGTTCATTTTTTGTGGTGTGCAACATAAAATTGAAACGAATCCAAAAGGAACAAGTAAAAGAACAAATTGAAAATAGTTAGTAAGATTGTTATTATATGTTGGTTTTTGTTTTATATCAAATATTTAAGATTATATTGTAGCGAATTTCTAAATTTAAACCCAGAACAGATTAGGAGGAGCCCGTACTTAATGCAAATCAATCTATTAAGAAACTTGCAGTATATATAGTATAACATATATGAATATTTAAATATAGAGTATTATCTCCACCCAGCTACCCTCACTGCTGCGCCGCAGAGTTCTGCAGGCATCGATAGAGCTGTAAAAAATATTTCGTTATGTTCGCGTATGCACGCGATTCGACTCGGGGTTCCATCGTAACTGTGTGTACTGTATGTATACCTAGTATTATGGGCTTATTCAAAACTTATATATTATATGTGTCAGTCCCTCTAAAAGCTAAACATACTAATCAACATATGCAAAGAGATTTACACATGTTGAGATAGAATAGGGAATGAGAAAATAAGTTTGAATGAGAAACATATTTACGGATTTGTCGGTGATAGTATAAACATTGAGGAATATGGCAACATCGGCTTCGGCCCTTCCGTCACTTCCTCCTCTTCCTTTTTCTCTTCGACCTTCTTCTTGCCCTTTCCTTTGGTTGTGGCTACGGTACCTTCGCCATTCTCTAAATGCACACCATCGCCCTGCAGGGCTTCCATTTCTTTCTCAAGCTCTTGGAGTTGTTTCTCTTTATCCTCTTCGACTTGTTCCTCTTCGGCTGCTGTAAGTTCTTGGGCATTCGCCAAATTATCGACGGCGATAGCCAAGAACACATTTAAAAGCGTATAATTACCGAAGAGTACCAAAACGATAAAGTATCTGTTGAGAGATTATCATATGATTAGTTCAATCCATGCGCCACATATAGGTCTGTCCTAAGAACTATGTATAGTGTATTGTATATATGTATGTATGTATGTATGTATATGTAGTATGAAAGTCGATAAGGTATACGACTTTTGGTCATAGCCCTTATCCAGTAAAATTTCATAATTATTTACAGGATACAGATTATGTGAACCTATGATGCAAGCTGAATGTTTAAAACAGGAAACAGTGGAGAAAAACTACGTATTGCTTAGCTGAATCTGAATGTAGTAGTAGATAGAGTAATGACGATAGAGCGAGCATTGATCAACCTGTGACTTAAGGCCACACACTGAAATCCAACAGAGCGGAAATTGAATTGGGTGGGGTTTTTTGCTGCAAGAGACATAGTAATAAGAGAAATACACATATATATATTTAGAGATAATCAGGGAAATGTGTTGGTCATAGCATAATATAGTTATATACACTTACGTCATTTGAATTAGAGGACAACATTTCTAAATACTTGACGCAGTTGACGACGATTGGCGGATGGACTTGGCTTGTAGAATTTCAGCAACCGAATTAACTAAATTCTTCAAGCTCGAAAGTCCCATTTTTTGAACCCAAAACCATCATAGTTTTGGGCACGATTCGTGGTCGATTGCACACATTAATGGTTCGACGTTCAATGAATTCAATCCTAATTTCACTTAAAAGCAATCCTACACTTCAAGCCGAGAGCGAGAGCGAGAGAGTTCTAATGGAGCTTTGCAAATCTACAGAGCCGATTGTACGGATATATTCCCAAAATACTCAACGTTACATGAGAATACAATTGGACTGCTGCACGAATTGTAATGGTAATGGCGGATATGGCGCAATCTACCGATATACATGGGATTAAGTACTATTTAATGAGAGTATGCAGCTCGTATTATTGTATATGGCTTTCGTACAAAAACAAAGAAAACGAACAACATATTATCTAAGTGCACACACACACACACAGACACACACATAATTAAAATGCTTTAACTTACATAGAGTAAATCATTCCTTTCTTTGCACCACCTTGCGATATTATACCCTGATACATAACTTCATTCCAATCTTCGCCGGTCAGGATTTGAAAGACAGTCAAAAGCGCTATAGGGAAGGTGTTAAAATTTGTCTCTGGTGTGCCTCCTGGCAAATTGAATTGCCCACCGAACAACTGCATGCCGAGCAGGGCAAATATCAGTATGAACAAGAAGAGCAGGAACAGCAACGAGATAATCGATCTCATTGAGTTAAGCAGTGAAATCACCAGATTGCGCAATGATGACCAATATTTAGTCACTTTAAATATGCGCAACAGTCGCAGTGCACGCAGCACAGACAGACCGAATGAGCCACCTTTGACTTCTGACCAGATCACCTCGAATATCGAACCACTAATGACGACACAATCAAAACGGTTAAACGATGACTCGAAGTAAATGCGAGGTCCCAGCGCATACATCTTGATGAACATTTCCGACATGAATAGGCCGAGAAATATGAATTCCGCAAAATCTGCAATAGAAATGATGTATATCAGTTGTGCAACTACATATTAAATTATTAAAATATACATAGATCCTCAGCATTATTTTGTGACTCACTAAAAACCTCGATACACGAACGAGATCACAAAAACAGAACTTACACAGGAACTCCGTTAGGAATGTGGGTTGTCCGTAGTGTTCGACAGCCACGCAAACGGTGTTCAGAAAGACAAGAACTATTACGAACCAATAGAACCATTGTGTCTTAACTGTATGTCTTATCCAGAAGCGAAATCTCTTTTCGGCACGCCAGAATCCTGTACAACTGCCTTGGGGTTTTGAACGAGTTTTCAGATAACCTGTGCATAGAGAAAAACAATCATATATCGATTAGTATTGGTTTCATTCACAATTGCATTTCACTTGACTTGATTGAGACAGATATTTTGTGTAGACTTTTAGTATATATATATATACTGTAACATTGTGATTGAGTCGAAGTGGTTTTAAGTTTGATTTACAAACTCGATCTCTATAAATGCGTAAGCGTATTGCAAATACAGATAAAGACATCTACGAGTACAAGAACAAGTACATAAAGATATACATACGAGTCTGAACTAGAACACTGAGCCTAAACGAGTCTATTAAGGTTCAGTGCGAGACAGATTTCTTTCAAAGTTGTGTCGATTAATTAATTAACAGGGACAGTACTATAAATGTATTCAAAAACAATTGATTTCACACTGTTTTTTTCTATAGAAAAATTGCGAATAGCTGGCAGCATATATCGCAAGCAATATAGAACTTAGCAGCAGCATCTGATATGACATTTCTATATATTTACACAGAAGAAAACTACTATGAAGTCATCAGTCTACCCAGCGCATTGTTTAGTACGCGATGAAGTAGTTTAAGCTGTATAAGTGTTTTAAATACTTAAGTATCTGGAAAAAAGCGACCCTGTTATAGTTGACACTATGATACGGGCAATATTTTTAAGTGTACATGAAGAAAATGAAGTTTCACGCGGCAGTAGCTCTTCAAGTCACAGCAATAGCTTTATTACTAAACTATGATCGTAAGGAATGCGAATGATGATAGAAATTAATGATAAATGCAATTGTTTTAATTGGAATTTAATTGAATAAATGTTTAGTTTAGAGTCTTGGTAGTTTAGTTAGCTTAACGGGCACTGTGTGTATATGTGTGTGTTCATAACATAGATATTAGTACTATCTAGTTACAGACTGTGTTATTGCTGTATGATTTTGACATGATGGGATGATTATCGTTATACAAAACATCGCCGGTGTGATGTTCTCTATATCAATTGACTAATTTACTTTACTTGAGGTTGTACGAATGCGGCACGATACAGTGCTAAATGTTTATATTGAAATTGAACAGATTTGCGATTAAAAATTTACTTACACATTTTATTTTTGAATATATTCAAAGAAAGAGAATTTCATGCCGTTGAGATCGATTAAATAAAACGAAACGAAAGATGAAATTAATTTGACTTTAAAACATATTCCTAAATCCTTTCTCATAGTTTTATAAGCATAAAATAAAGGCGCACAACGGATTCATTGAGTTTTCCATTTTTGATTTTGTCTTTTCGATAAATATTGCAAATTTCACCTATTTGTATATGTTTTATTCTCGCCTTCTTATACACCATTTACTAGATACGCTGTCTTATTATGTATCTAATAACTGCATACACACATCGACTTCGATTGTGCGGTCCTTGAGCCATACCCTAACACGATTCTTACCGTCATCACCATAGTCCTCCTCAGCTTCCTCCTCTTCCGTGTCGGTTGATTTCGATTTGCCCAAGCTTTTCAGCTTTTTCCGTTTGGCTGCATTTCGCCGACGAGCTAAAAATAGAACATTTATATCATTATCTTTGTTCGGCCGGCAATGATGTCACGTTGTCAACAAACCCTCCATTATGTGCATTTTTTCTTCCTCAGTTGTTCGCTCTTCGGCTAAGATAACTTCCTCTGCAAAAACACCATGATAATATATAAATTTGTTTGTACATGTTCTCTCACATAGAGTATAGGTATGCGAATATTTGATATGATATCTTATTATATAGCAAGCAAACTTAAGCATTAACATGACCATTTTAAGAGTTAGTGTGACTTTATGTGGAGTAAGTATTATAGTAATTTGGTTTTTATTGTGTTTATGTTCATATATGTTTGGTTTTGGTTTAGGTTCTGTATGAAGAATTAGTATGTATATATTTATATATGTATATATTTATTTAAATTGCGTCATTGTGTTTTCTAGGGGTAACTAGCAGGTGCCACAAGTGCTGCAAACTGATATAGTTCCTAAATTAGTATGTTTGTCTATTTATAAGAGTTTAGGATGGATTAAAGCGTTTCATTTTGTCAGTGCTAGATGCACAGAATAACGGAGACTTGGAAAATGTCTAAAACATGTTTTTTTTTTTATATATATATATATATATAGTCAAGTATTTTAAAACCAATTCAATTTAGTTTTGGTCACATCAGATATCTTTCTGGATTCTTTCGAGCAAATATTAGTTTTTATATTTTATATATTTAAAGAACGTTTATCTATGCCACGATGCAGTTTCTCAAGAAAAGAATTAACCTTGACGGCATTCCTTCATAAAACTGATCATATGCTAGCCTTAATAGTATAGCTCTGAGATGGAGAACTATACTCCATATTGAAGTTAAAATTCGGCTTGCAGCCTTGGTCCATACTGAAATGCTAGACTCTTTATTGGGAAGCGCAAAACTTATATGAAGTTTGTGTTTATGAATGGGTATATGTATGTGTATTAATGTACGTATAAATGGTTGGATGAATGGATGGATTTGTATGAATGTAGTTGTTTATGGACGTGACAATACAAGTAATTGGGTTGCGGATATCATATATGTATGTGTAATATTACAAAAATGGGGGTAAATACTATACCAGCTTTACAAATCCATTCAACATAGCCGTTTAACTCTCTTTCTAGTTGCTGCTGCCTTCTAAGTTTAAGAAACTCTTGTCTATTTTCTACTTTTTCTCGTTCTTTTGCGAATTCACTACAAAAAATAATTAAATAGAATATGATAAACCAAAAAGAGGAACAATCAAATGAACAAATCTGTATGTATTGCATTACAAATACAATTGTCAATTTGTTACCTTCGAGTACGAGAGTATTAATGTATATTATATTTGTTTGTATTAATTTGATAAATGTGTTTTGGGTTATAAATAATAAAACAATATTCATATTTCATAAATTAAAATCAAAAGAATGATAGAAATGAATTTTTATGAGCCGCATTGGCGACAAACTCGACTGAGTCAGTTGAGAACTCAGTTGAAATTGCAATGGAGTTGGTCGCTAAAGAGGATTGTCAAATGCCATTGTGAGGTCAAGGGGTTCAGCGAATCAGTATAAATTCAAGCATACATACATATATATATAGTTAGGTGAATATATATGAGAGAAGTGGCATCATCATCCAACTGGAAAATGCAGTTTTCGACAATCTCTTGCCTAATACAGTAAAAATATGTATTTATCTAGCTCCTGGCTCGATTCCAATGATGGGGTTTCTTCTTGACTATAAACTTTAATCTATCGTTGAGTACTGAGGGGTACAGCAAAAGCTCGCTGTCGAATTTAATCTCTTTTTCTAGCCGTAACTGATAAAATACGCATAATATACAATAATAATCGTAACGGCAACTGCAAGGACATATTTAATAAGTGTAGAAGAACGTACTTAGTAAATACTTGAAGAATATAAGATAATAGAAGAGGATGAAGTTGTCTAGATAGTTAGTAGTTAACTGGTGGGTGGGGGGTCAGGGTAGGGGGTTTAACATTGATAGTGACTAAAATCGGTTGTGTAGCATAATGCATTGAACGGTTATGTACGGGCAACGGTAACGTTAACGGGTTGCGGTAACTGGTAACTGGTAACGGGCTTTAGTGTTAAACAGGAATGAACAGCATTTCGTTGAGTATTCGATTTAGCATTATAGTTATATAAAACGATCAAAAATTTCATTTGTCGGGAAATTGTCGGGAATTGCTTGCTTTCTATTTATTTTAAATATGGTTAGTAGTAGTAGTTGTAACTAGCATTAAGTTGAACACGTTCGTATATAGTATAGTTAAGTCGTATGCAATCAAACTCATTAGTATTATTATTTCTATTTGGACATTGTACAAACTATGCTTATGCATACATATATATATGAATATGCACTTGTATTTGCGTTAATATATATATGTACATATATATATTTTTTGTTGGTTTATTCATGTACGTTGTGGGATATTATGAACGTGTGTTAGAAAACTATTTGCTGTTGGTTTGTTCGTTTGGTTGGATGGTTGTTATTTGTTGGTTTGTTTTTTTTTTTTTTTTTTTTTTTTTTTAATTCATTTGGTACGTTTTTAAGATATAAAATTTATTTATAAAGTTCTAAGTAGAAGGGGAGAAATTTGGCGATTTTTGTGGTGGCAAATCTCGGCACTCGGTCGAGACAAGAGTAGTAGTCTAAGGATTTATAATATGACGGTTTAGCCAATGTGTGAATACATAAGTATATTATGGCAATTTTCTAGATATTGCATTTGGGTATGTTCATTGTTTTTTTTAAAAACCTGCTTGCGTTATCCAATCAAGATATGAGACCATGGCAGTTTGAAACATGGCACGAAATCGGCATTTTTGAAATTCCATGCGACGCTCGACGCGGTTTCGCTCGTTTGAAAACTCTCTGAATTTTCCAAAAATATAACATTTTAATATAAAACATATGCGTAACAAATTATGCGTGTTAACAGAAATAAATTTAAAAAAATAAAAAATCGTATATAGGCAACAGTCCGAAAAATTTCTACAGACTGATGCATTTAGTTCAGGGAAATTCAACATTTGAGGATAGGTGTAACTTTTTTTTTCAATTTATACATAAACATTTTCAAATTGCATACTATTTAAATTGATTTATACATATATGTACATATGTATTCAATTATTGTACATTGCTGTACTGAAAGGGATCGATTTTCAGAGAAATTGTACCTTCAAAATGAAATAGACGTTTAACGTTTTTACAAACAATGTACAACAAACGATATTCATGAGACCATGATATTGTAAGGTTCATTTAAATTCCAAACAAAGTCGGAATTGTATAAAATAGTAATTTTAGCATAGTTTAACTGCTACTTATGTCAATCCCGTAATTTTTTATTCACCAGTGATCATGTTGGAATTTCTTTCTATAGAAAACGAAATCTGATCCAATCAGAAATCAGGTTTATGTACAAATAACCTTTCGGACGACATTGAAATGTTGAATTCAGTTTCAATAATTTAAACAGATTTTAAAATGATACATAATAGTGTACGAAAACGAAAAAGCACAATGTTTAATCCAACTTACCCACTCAAAACACCAAGAACTAAGTTGAGCATAAAAAATGAGCCTATAACTATAAGAGGCACGAAATATATCCAATTAAATTGTGAACCTAATGCGTCGTTGGTCTGTGAATAGAAAATGTAAGGGTAAAGGATTAGAAAATCAATTTAATAAATTATCGCATACATTATGCAAATATAATTAGCAAATGTGATTCGACTAAGCACAAGTAGCTAAGCGTCGTGCTGCATTGTAATTTTTTTTTACCCAATATAGTATTGACGTCCAGCCTTCCATTGTGATACATTGGAACACCGTCAGCATGGCAAACCCAATGTTATCGAAGCTTGTTATGCCTGAATTTGGTCCATCCCATTTATCCAGACACATGCTCGTCGTACTGTTACATACGAAAGAGCCTCCCGCTTTTTCGGTAGTGTTATCTGTGTTACATGGTGTCTCCGATTCACCTTCCTTCACTAGTCTGTCTGTACTCGCAAAAAGTAATTAAGTATTAGTATCGATAATCAATAGAATATGAATTTATATATACTTGGATCTTCTAAGCTATAACAAGTCTTATGCAGTGTGCCCGAATAAAACTCGAGTCCAATGATTGCAAATATTACGATTGCAAACAACACCAAGAGACCGATTTGCAGTAAAGGTGCCATCGCCTTGATTATAGATTTTAAAACTACTTGTAAACCTGTGTGTGTGTAGTTCCGATCGCAGATTGTTGAGCAAGAATTGGAGTAGTATTATATAAAAGAGATAAATTGAATTAGTAAAATCGAGAAATAATAGTCATTTTTACATCTACAAAGATCACGTATCAGAGACGTATATGACAAGCACAAGCTATATATATATAGATATATCTCACCGATAACAATATGGCAAAGTGTATGGCATAGAGTATTCGCTATACAAATACTTAAGGCTTACAAATTGCAATTGTTTATAGCGAGAGCATGCAGTTAAGTTATAACTATATCAATACGCTAGGCCGTATTGTTGGTGTATGTTAGTTAGGTATTTGTCTAATTGATTGATTGATAGTACAAATGAAACGAAAGGACTACTCACTAGGAATTCCAGACACTAATTTTAAGGGCCGTAGCACACGAATGGCTCTAAGTGTTCTTAGGTCTACCTCGGGCCCCAAATTTGGGTACAGTGTCACGAATCTGTTTGCAGACGTTAAGCGATCGAAACGAGCATTTTATTAGCGATAGTCAATGAAATTATTTACAAATATTTCTAGGTGTACTAATCAATTTGATAGTAAATTATGCTACCAAAATAAAACAAATTGACAAATCATAAATATAGCACTGTATAATGTTTCAAATAAACGAAATCAAATCGATAATTAACTAAACAGATTTTCTAGTTGTATATTAGATACGATTATAGCTTAAATCGTAAAGAACTTAAAATTTTAATAGAAAAAACTACCACTTATATTTATACTATACGATTTTAATTAGCATCCTAGCAGAACACAACATTAGTTGGTTTGTTTATTAAAGAAATTCCAAGCAAATTACCTAATGTAAATATGCAAGGATATTATACTAGTTCGATCATTGTGTTTGCTAAGACATCAGAGATTTATCAGTATAATATGTATTTTCAACCGGGTTATGTTGAAGTTTAAGAAATCACTTAGCTAATATATTTATAAACCAATTAATTTTTCTAAAACTAAATGAGTAATAATGTTTTGATCGATTATGAACTTAATCTAATATTTCTATACATATAAGTAGTCCGTTTTTTTGTTAATTTTATAATGTCGACGATTTATACATTGGTTCCCAAATATGGGTTAGCTTGATAAGGCATGATTACATTAATATTATTTAAGCTATGATCAATGTATGTGAATAATATATTTTTAAAACAATGAAAATCACAGCTAGATATGATTCTCATTTATATATAATATTCAAAATATTATAAGCACTTTTTCGTCAATTAAATGATTCGTTCCGATTATTTTTTGCTATAAAGATATTTCGATAGAACTCAAAAGAAATCTATGTACGTATATTCCTTTATTTCATCTAAAATTAAATACTACGATTTTATGATTTAATAAATCGAAATAAAAAGAAAACCAATATTTATTGAACTTCTTATCCCATATATTAACTATCTGAATATAATGACAACACTTCTATGAAGGTATTTACGTTTAATTATTAATTTATTGCAATATTTTCGATTCAAGTGACGTTTCGATGTTTAAAAATCACTAAATCTGTCACTAGTTAAGGTTTTTAGTAAATAATTACAACTATATAGAATAAATTTAGATGTTTAAACACGTAGAATGGAGACATTAAGCTTAACCTAACTATTCGATATTCATAAAGTCTATGGACAAAGTTTCGATAAAAAACTTTTGACATTTCTGTGGTTTATCTAGCCCCTAATAGTTCTAATGATCTAGATTAATATACAATATTACTGAAATAAACGAATGAAACTTGTTATCTGGCCTATGGACTGTTCAGACATTAAGTAAATTAACTGCGAAGTCTTACTTGGAATTCGGGATACAAGCTTCAGCGGCCGTAAGACACGAAAAGATCTCAACATACGTAGGTCAACATCTATATTGGCCTCAGCAAATATCGTCATGACACTGTTCGGCATTGGGATTACCATATGAAAGTCGGTATATACATAGGTAAATTGTCAATTTATTGATTACTTAAATGTTTTATATCATAACTTTGACTAAACTCGATAGATAGACCTGACGTAAAACGAACTGCCAAATCGACACAATACTAAAATAACCTGTGCTTACATTAAATCTTATTTTAGTTTCAGTAATCATTTAATTTTCCTGATATATACTATATTTTTATTTTAGGAAAACAAGTTTTTTTCAATGAAAATAAATGAATATAAAAAAAACGTTTTGCTTTTTCGCAAGGTAGAGTAGTATAAGCAAAATTTCAAGGTAATAAATTTCAAAGAGGACACCTCGGGACATTAAGAATTAATAAGTGAAACCACCGTTAGAAATGATTCGTTTTGAACAAATCAATATATAGATAGGCGTAAATAAATAATTTGCAAACTGAAGGATATCATTGAAATTATTATTGTAAATATATCATATATGTTCGTATGTATTCAATATTTACCCCGTCACTACAACGAAAAAATCCATGATGTTCCAAATATTCCTGAGATAGGAGTGTTTATGCAGAACAAGCCCTAAGGCAATGATCTTGAGCGATGCTTCTACACAGAAAATGCATATAAAATAGGCCTCCGTTTTTTCCTGTTTCAAAATAGAATTTTTCAATAAGAAATTGGCCGTAAATCTCTCTCCAGCGTTTCAAACCGTATGGGAATTCCAATTCCAATTGGTCTATTCCCCTCTCATTCTCGCTATCTATCAGACTCTTTCTTCGTTTATGCTTACCAATTTTTGAGCCAATACTGTCTTGTCGCTCTCTGGCAAGTGCTCTTCTAGTGCCAACACAACACAGTTGGCAATGATTGTCAATAACACAGCGTACTCAAAGGGCGGCCATTCAATGATGAATCGTGTGTATTTTCTAATTGGGTTATCCTCGGTTAGGATAAACAATGACGTCGGACCACCACCTGGTGGGTTTTCCTCTTTTTTCGGGCCACCCATTCTATCAGCTAAGCGATGGGCTCCCTTTCGACCCAAGTGCCCCCCGCCTAAGGAGTCCTGTTGATGCCCTGCTAGCACTGCTTCCTGAGCTGCTTCCAACCTGATTTGAGATTGATAGAGAGAGAGAGAGATGCGAGTGAGTAAAGTCGATAGTTCGATATAATCGATTTACGATCACAACCAACAACTCTTGCTTTGATAACAGCTTAACTAGCTTATGGAGAAATGGGAACTCGGGAACATACCGTCACTATATCCAATTTCTGATACTTTTGTAACGACCGCTCGGCCATAATTATATTACACAAGGTGAACCTCAATACGCATTTGTCGGGAGTGACACGCCGTCCGCATGGCACAATAGTGGCAACTGGACATTTATTTTATTTTGTTTTTGTTTTTGGGAAGCCAAAGGTAGCTGCTCTGGATTTGGCAACGGTCCGGCGAGTCCGGAATCCGACGTCGGTCCGTGGAGGACGAGAGATTATTCAAATTTCCCCAATGTTGTTGTTGATCTACGCGCTGATGCTACAGTTGTTGTTTTTTGTTGTTTTTGTTGCTGTTGTTGTTATTGTTATTCTTGTTGTCGCTGTTCCTTTTGACAAATTTCGTGTGTTGTTTCTTCTGTTGCTGTCGCTGTTTATTATTATTTTCTGCTACTACAATGATTTTGTCTATTTTATTTCATTTTTTTTTTGTTTTTTTTTTATGTTTGTGGTATGCGAGGAATTTTAATATTATATTTGATGTATTGATGAATTCGTATCGTATTCGTATCTTACACTTTTCTTATTGCAACCGACCTGCTAGCACAATAACAAATACATAAATAACACACACATAGTATACAGTGCGCGACACAATTTTATGCACAATTGCCATTTCGAAAGTGTTGACACTTGGCTCTGCACATTTCACGTCGATTAGTAAAGACACCCCGAGTTTTAATGGGTCGTTGCCGCGATTAACACATTTATTTTTCATGCATACAGACCAAGCTACACTCACACTCGTTTACACACACACACACACACACACACACTCGCATACTCGCACAGGCTCACAGGCACTCAGTTTGTTCATTATAAGGACGATGGAATTGTTTAATAATTTATTATGAGAATTTCACGTTGTGTTGCCGTTTTGAAAAGCAATTTCATTGTTGTACGGGTCAATTCAGTTCATGACCTATCGAAATAGACACACACACACTTAGATGCACACAAGAACACACACACACACTCACAGAAGTGTTTGCAAGTGTGTGAGCTTGTCTAGAAGCGAGTACACGTCAAGTTTTCAATTTCCACTCGCGGATAATTGGAAAGTTTAAAATAAGCTTGTCGAAAACGAAATGCTTAACCTTTTTTTCATGCTTATTTAGTACGCACCACACACACACACACACGTACATATGTATGTAAGTTCAAATATCCGTATAACATTCCATTACTGGAACACGCTATGAATGAAAAGTTAGGGGATGGAAACGGTCCGACCGACACACACACACACATACGCACGCACAGAGCCAAAAACATTTGTTGGCATGTGTATATGAATGTCATGGTGAAACTCAACACGCTGTGGTGAAATGCGGAACGATAAAACGAAATTCTGTGACTTCACTGGAAATGGAAAGGAAAGGCTGACGGCAGCAACAGCAACGCAGGCTGCCAACTCTTCGCAGATGAAGATGGAACCGCACTGGAGCAGCAGCCCCTTCTGTGTGTTTACATTCGAGTGTAATTAGGTAGATTCGCCAAATAGCAATTTCAATGGAGATGGATGGCCCGCGATAGTATCGTTGCTCGATATCGATATTCAGCGCATAATTCATGTTAATTTGCATTTGAATACAAAACAATGCTATTGTGATTAGTACCAAAAATGAAGTATATTTTGTATTAGGACAACATTAATCGCTATCAAACTTATCGAACGCGACCATCGCTATTGAAACAGGTCACAATAGGCTGGGGTTAAGTGCGATCTCTGATTATCTGTCATCTAACTTAATAGGCAATTAAAAGCAGAATTAGCACGAGGGAACATAAGTTACCGATAGGTATCGCACGCATTAGCACGTTTGTGCGCCTGTGCTTGTTGTAATGATATTATGTCTGTATGTATGTATGGGTAGGTGAACTTGTACCTTCGAATACGTATGTATGTGCATACATACAAACGTACATATGTATGTATGTTTCTGCCTCGTATAAACGTTTTGTTTACATTCACAAAATGCCATTCAAGCCTTGCAACGATTCTTTTCGCAGAAATTTCGCAACGCTAAGGCGAGAGAGTTAAAAATAAAAGGAAACGCTACAACTGCAAAGTGGCAACACTTTTACATATATTCACCCACAAGCACATGCACGTAAATACGTTTAAATACAGTTGCGGAAAATGAATGAATGGTCGTGCTGTGACAGTGTGGTGTGGTTGGGGGGGGGGAGAGAGGGGGCGATTCTACGCTCAAAAGTATGCTTACTTAACGGTTAACTGGGTCTTAAACAATAAACATGAAACCTCAAGTAATGCAGTGACGTCATCAGGCTATCTGCTTTCTTGTTTTCATTGGCTTTTCTCTCTGGAACTAGGATGACAATTGGGTACAACTGTGTGCGTATGCAAGTGTGTCTGTCCGAAAGCACAACCCGAAGCCAGCAAACCTTATAATTGCTAAAAATAAACACTAACAATTGTAGCACACATGAGTGTACATAACATGTGAATGGTGTGTACACACACACATACATACAGAAACTTTGTATGTACACACACACACACACGACGTAACGTTGTCTATTTTCCTGCGCTTTGCTCTACTTTCTTCATGCTCGCGACTCTCGACGAGCCATTTAACATTTCTGCTAAACAAACTAATTGGTGTGAGTGTGTGCGTGCGTCTCTATGCATATGTATGCGTATTCAGCAGGCGGAAAAACACACGAAATATGTATGTAGAAAGGCATTTTTCAGCAACAAAATAGAATAACCTACAAAGCGAACGTATTTACATGTACATAGAGGGTACATGTACCCACATACCCATACATCTGCATACATAGGTACATGTATTTACTGCTGTGCGTCGTGTAAACATGTTGGGCAACATCGAAAACAGTCTGCCGCTACGTACACGTGTGTGTGCTTGCGTGTGTGGGTTCGCTCAAATCCCATTAGCAAACAAAACACACTTCGAGAGTCGCGAGGAGGACATGAAAAAGAAAGCATAACGACAATGTACCCCTTATGCATGCGTATGTACCCAGTGTACTTAGGTAAATATTGTCGAAGGGATTGCAGCGGCGCGGCGGGGCGTGGGAACGTCGGGGGCCAAAGAGGCCCGACAAAAGTCAGAATATGCTGATTCGAAAATATTGTCGCTTAATGCTGTCGCTGCTGCTGCTGCTGCTGCTTCTCTGATGATGCTGCACCACCCCTCTCGATACAATTCATTCACCTTGCGAGCAGAGGCGTACACGTCACAACACGATAGCCGCCGCTGTAACCGAAACCGAAATTCACTTGTCGTTGTAAATGCTGTCGCGCTGTCGCTGACGGTGGCGCTGACGTTGACGCTGGCTCTGACGCCTTCACCACCCACGCAACATTCCAACCGTTGTGCCACCAACCCGCTGACCCAATCCAAAACCCAACTCGCTCACACACACACACACACACACACACACGCAAACACACAGACACGCTGACACAGAGAGACACGCACATTGACACGCGCGCGCATACTGCCGCAGTCACAGTCGCATTTATAAGTAAAAGCACGGTTTACGTATGTACGCTCGCACATGTGTGCGTATGCCTGCGTGTTGGTGTATGTACGTATGTATGTTTGTACGTAAAGTGCGTACATCTGTATATTAAGGCTAGTTGGGCTCTGTAAATGTAGGCAACAACTCAAAAATTACAATTACAATCATGAAGCACGACAAACATGTGGAAGAGGGAGCATGTTTCCGAGTGGGCAGCAGGTGATGTGCCGCCCAAGCAGCTTGTCACCAGCCTGACAATGGACACTCCAACTGGACCTAACAGGGGCCTATCTATGCGAGTTTCGCTCTGCCCATGTGTTTGAGTGTGTGTGTGGTGTATGTGTGTCGGTGTATGCGGCGAGCAATTGTTAATGCCGTTTTACAATTCACTTTTCTCATTTTCTGTTTTCCGTTTTCCTTCCACTTCACTGAGCCTCGCGCTGGCACACCACACACAATTTCGCAATTATTCTTTGTAACTTTATTTTTCACCACTCGACCCGATTTTTTAGCTGCTACACATGCCACCACAGAAACTTCGAAATGTCGAGTTTTTTTTTCGTTTCTTCTTTTTTTTCTTTTCCAGCCCCCGATTGGGACAAACAAGAGCCCAATTGGAATTCACACTGCTGTAGGAGCACCACCAAATCGCGATGCTGCCCCGCACGCTTTATGTGCATTATTTCATTTATCGTAATGCAGTAGAGCAATGGCAAAAAAACAAAAAAAAAATATATATATGTATTTTTTTTTGGGAGAAAACAAAAACCGCACGATGCGACCAGTTACCGACTTTGTCTCACTAGTTGGACGAAAAACTTAACAAACGCCAGTCGATGAAAGACTTTGTATTACACTTCACACATTACACACTACAACTACACACGCACAGGCACGGGCACGGGCACAGTCACAAGCACAAGCACAGCCAGCTAACCAGACAGTCCTGCGCCTTGAATCGCAAAACAAAAGCTCAAGCTTTTTGTCGTGCTCAAGCTCTCCAACACTTGTGTCGCAGACTGTGGTGCTGTTCTCGTCACTCGCAGCGGCCTAGTTGCAATTGCGAGCGAGAGCGAGATGTTACTAGAGGATGGCATACATCTACGAGAGAGCAATGAATTCTCTTCTTTTCAACTTGCCCAAAATATACGCTGTTCTCTTGTTCTTTTGCACGCACACACTGGCAATGTGGGGCCAGAAGCTTTTCAGAAGCTTACGCCATGACTTTCATCCCCTTTTGGCAGCTGCGTGTGTGCATGTGTGTGCGTCTGAGCTGCGCAATGCGCAACATTTGTCAAAAAAACCCAAAACTGATAACATGCAATTATGCTGTAATGCATTTATCGAGCTATCGATTGGACAGGCTTGCAAATTTTCTAGCGCCACCTGGTACTTTTTGCTAAAAACTATTGCAATATGGCGGAACAATTGAAAATCACATTTGACAAGTGTAAATCGTTTGCAACTAATTGGAATTTGATGTGTTTTACTCACATAATGTCACCCAACTTGAGACGAGTTTGAGCTAACGCAAATGTTTCCGGTCCGTTGCCTACGGCGACACGTTTTCGCTTGGCCAACGCCTGCGTAACCGACGGCAACGGCGGCGGCTGTGTACCATTCCTGGTGACGCCATCTCCGATGATGGCAATGTTGTCATCCTGTCCGAAGGCATTAGTGTTTGTTAAGCGCGCCATTGGTGATGAGCCCCTTCTGCGTCGCGCTCCCACGCCGCCCAGCATCCTGACAGAACGGAAAATTACCACGGGGACGACATTATATGATGGAATCAGGAAACGCACAGCACTTACTGCATATAAACTGCGATTTTTTTTCAAAGATCGATGCGTAAATTTCAATTGCTTTGGCCGCAGCAAATACCCGCAGAAATGCGCTTGCCAATCCTCTCGTATCACATGGACTTCATGCTTGGCTAATGCCATTTGCCTGGTCGTATATACAGTATCACTTCTTGCCCAAATCTAATACTCTAAAATTCACAATAGTTTCGCGATCCGCCAACGTTGATAGACGCGTATTTCCATCCGAACGGTACAAAGTCAGCTGCGCTCGCTGACACGTTTTGGTCGGAACTGATGGCCATGCGAAAAGCTGCTGCGGATTCGACAGGTGCGATGCCCGCCGATACGATACACAGACACGCACACACACACACACACACACACAGATACACACGTGCACGCTGGGACGTAGCTGATTATGATGACAACGATAGGGAGCGATGACGTGCTTGATAGTATCCACTGTAGGCGCACACGCTGTTCGTAATTAAGCTGGCGCCGGAATCGACTATCTATGCACACAGATAGTTAAGCCAATGTGTGTGTGAGGGTGAGCATTCCCGGGACGAGCAGCACCAGGTGTCAAGTAGTCTATACAAATTTGTTTGTGCATTTATAGCACGATTATTGACTATGTATATAAGGTCTAATCTCTTTGTATTTGAGCTAATTTTTTACATATTTTTTGTGTAATCCTCAGGTCGAAGCAATCAAAGTACATTGACAGATGACAAGTAAACCTATATGTATAGGAGTATTTTGTGTATAGGTCGGGTATGTTGAGGACTTGTCTAATATTGTTTTAATACAACCAAACGATCTTACAGGTACGCAAAGCATGAGTCTTACGTCTTGCCTGGCAACCTTATCTAGGTGGCTCTGCAGGCATTTTTGCAACATCTGCAAGGATTTCCGTTGACCTGCACCGTTCTCTTTCCTTCTTTATCTCTTTTAGGAGCAAGGACAGCAGGCAACAGGCAAGAGATCGAAAATTTGATAAGGCCAGAACACTGGAAAAGTGTGCATGGTCGGGAGTCTTTTGCAGTATGATTCCTTTGACCATATGCCATTTCAAATTAGACAAGGATAAACGACAATCTTAGTTGAGACGGTCGATAGGAACACATGCGAAACAAGATTGTTGTTAATTTTAAAGTTATATTAAAAAAAAAGGGTATAAAATATTCTTTCTATATATAAATATTAATTAGAGCGTATTTCAGGATATACCTAAAGCTATTGCCACATCTACATCATGTCCTCGTCTTCGCCATAGTCCCACATATCGTTTGGCACATCGTCTTCGATGCCGAAAAAGTTCTCCAGATCCTGATCGACATCGGCCGTGACCGTGTCCGAAGTGAGCAGATCCTGATCTTCGGGACAGGCGCTGCAGCGACTCTCGTTGATGCCATAGTTAACGCAATGGGCACCGACGCACTCGCAGCAGCCGTCGTGGAACCAGCGGTAGCTATTTGCACCCATGCTCTCGCACTGCTCTTTGCACTTGGTGGAGCGTATGCATGAGTTCACATAGATCATGGTGCAGTTGACCGTCTCTGGCCTCTGACGGGGCAGGCTGGAAAAGTTCACGGTGTCTTCTCCGGCTCCACCTCCTCCCTCCAGAAGCTGCTTGAAGCCGGCACGCATTGGAATCCGTATGGTGGACCACATAACATCATCCTCTGCGGTTAGGGTATCGAATAGCTCGGGTACACCTTCAACATCGCCAATCTCCGAGCGTGGTGTCAGCGAACTTAATGCATCCTTATGCTTGGGACACATATCCAAGCAGCCACAGCACTCTGTATACAATTCACCCAGACAATTCAGGCAATCCTTGCAGCAATGACAATCGTCGTTCAGCTTGCACTGACAGCTTTGGGTGAGCAGACACTTGGACACAACCGAACCGCAGACCATCTCGTTGCAGCCATCGTCGGAGGCGGCGGTCAAGCGCGCGAAACAGAACACAAGGAACACAAAATGAAACATGCTGCTGCTGCTGCTGAGTCTCGAAACGAAATGATGCGAGCTGCAGAATTGCCACCGGATTTATATGCGCAAAAAGGAGCAGGTAAACTGCTTATCCTGCTCTCAGGTAGACGTGCCAGGCGGTTCGGGGTCATAAAAGCAATTTAAAATAAGTTAAGCAGTCGCTTAGGTGCCATGCGGTAACACCCGGAGCATACGCCGCCATAAACGTCGCCGCTGGTCATAATCTGTGTGGCTTATGGTCGGATTAGCTGCAATTGGAGTAGCGATTATCACAGCGCGATTATGTAATTCAAACTCAATTTACAGGGTAGAATAATATACACTACAATAGACAGATATAACTAGATAATGAATGCCATAATCCAATCGATAAACTTTGCCACATCCGCATAGATGATGTACTGAAATGGATTGTCCTCCTCCTCATCCGCCTCCGCTTGGCCTGCGGGCAATGCGGCTGAGACAGTGCCACGTAGCATCCAGCGATTGTTTTTCAATATCATCAGTCCAGCACCGGAGATGCCCGTATAAATGCTGGGATTGCTGCGACGATGTCCGTGCTGCTTCGGCAAGTGCAGTGTCCTGGAGTTAGCCAAAAGGCCAGCACAGAACGTGCGATTCGAGGAGAGATTACGAAAATCTGCATTCGATTTGAAACAGATTTCGTTGGAGACAATCGGTGCACGCAGCACGGTCGGAATACTGTTGCCATCCTTGAGTGGATCATGGCCATCGTTTTGCCCTTGCTGCTGCGACGTTCCATTATTCTTGGATCTATCGAAACTCCAGCCTATCACAATGCCATGCTCGCCCACAATGTACTCCGTTTTGCTGGAGCCCGACCACAGGCAAACGGGTTGTATGAACGTGTTGAAGCTGAGGCCAGAAAAGAGAGAGAGAGAGAGAGAGAAAGGAATAAGAGATTGGCGGATATGTGCTGCTCTTTCGCACCTACCGCACTTCATCCTTGAGCAGAACAATGGCTATGTCCGCATCGTAGTTGCTCAACTGCTTATTGTAGTCGGAATGTATGTAGATGCCATCGACGGGAGCCGCCAACGAACCCTCCTCGTTCCAGTTTTTCAAATTGTGCCGTCCCAGAAACACAAGCACCTCGTTGGCCGTGTAGCGTTGATTGAACATCTGAAAGCAGTGCGCGGAGCTGATGACCACACGCGACGAGACAAGCGTGCCGCCACACTGGAAATCCAACGATGTAAGATTGTTAACATAAATGGCCGCCAGCCAGGGCCAGGCGCCGCGTGTTAACGTGGGCAACGTATTGCCACTGGTTGCGTTGTGGCCATCAACCAAAACGATGCTATCACTCGGGTCGTTCGCGTCCTCTTCCGCTTCCACTTCCACTTCCTCTTCGTTATCATAATCTTCGAGCTCGGCAAAAGTTGGAGCATCTGCGGAGACTTTGCTCCGACGTCGCTTGGGCAATCGAAAATCGAGAGTATTATCGATTCGGCCACAGATTTCCCGCGACGAATGAAAAGGTTTTCTGCAATCGGAAATATTAGCTGCAATTAGTTCATCCACTGTCCACCAATTGCTCATCGTATGTAAATCATATGATAAATGAGTACAATTGTACTGAAAACCGACCACAATCCAGATGCATACTTCTTGAACTGGATGTGCGTCAGAGGTTTCGAGCCGAACTCATGTGTTGCTGCTGGCATCTCCTTACCAACTGCCATCCCCGATTCGCTGCCATCTCCCGCTGCCGGTACCAACAGACCCGATGATTTCGTTTCCGGTATAAAAGTTAATTTACGCGTGTGCTCTAGCTGAATTTGCGTCATAAATATGCTGTGATCTGCAAAGATAGCCAGACTTGTACTTGCCTCTATCCCGATATATGAATATATATGTACTCATGCTATACCTCCCGATCCGAAGCAGATAACCTGATTGTTGGCCGAAATGAGCAGCAGCTTCGGTGGAAAATTGTGTTTGGGAAAGCGTATTTTGTATAGCACCGGCGCTTGGCTTGTGAACTGTCCGCGCGTCAGTAGCTCGATTTCTCCGAGATAATTCTGTAATATACGCAGTCTGAAAAGGGGTGGATGAGGGGGAGGGCGGGTAGCCTTACCGTCGTCGGCTTGCCGCGCATGGAGAGCGTTACGCGTATTTGTAGAGCCTGCACCTCCGGATGCCGCACGGCAATTAGACCAAACCATTCGTTGCCATCGAAACGATACTGAAAGATTTTTGGACACGGACTGATGGGCATGCCCTGAGCAATTGCCTTGGTGAACTGCTCGAAGCATATAAGGATTATTGTGGTCAAGTGCAATTTCATTATCATATGCTCTCTTTGTTGTTTTCTCGCAACTTATGCTTTATTCCCTCTCCTTGTCACACACACGTACGCTGTCATCGGCATAGTGCACGCACACATTCGTGCATAGACATGTAGAAATACGTGAGGTGCGCGCCTTTGCCTGAACTTTGTTTACGTTTTTGTTTTTACCGTTTGAACATAAAGAAGCTTTTTCGACAATGTTTATTCAAATATAAGCTATTGAAATCGATTTTAAAATTTGTAACAAGCTAATAACTATTTGTATTGTTTGCCTATGAGTCTAATTGGTAATTATTTTCAGTTAAATAAAAAGCACAGCGAATTGAACGATTAAATTTTCGTTAGCAACGACAGGGCTGCAAAACAGGCAACTCCAAGCGATTGTTCGATAAAAACGATTAATATTCTCAGGGCGGAAACATATAAATTGTATCGTTTTTCGCTGGTTTTTAATTTCAGCTGAGCTTTTCGATAAGCTCGATAGGTTTTGCCAAGCAGCCCTGACCTGCGTTTATGGCGCGCGAATTTGATTTATTTTAAATTAATTAGCGTATTGAAAAGAGAAAAACAATATAAATTCAATAGTAAATTTTAAATCAGTTTAAGGATGCACAGAACACGCTAAGCTCGTTGACATTGACATGAAGCAAATAACGATATAATGTTTTAGAACAGCATATGGCGTGTGCAAATTGATTACTCAGCGGGTGCTGGAGCCGGTTCTCCTTCCGCAGCCGGTGGAGCCTCAGCTGGGGCCTCTGGAGCTGCTCCCTCGGCTGCTGGTGCTGGCGCCGCCTCGCCTTCGGCGGGCGCTGGTGGTGGCGGTGCTTCACCTTCCGGTGCCGCTTCAGGCGCCGGTGGTGCTTCACCTTCCGCTGGCGCACCAGATGCTGGTGGTGCTTCACCTTGAGCACCCTCTGCTGGTGGCCCAGCCACACCTTCTGCAGCAGGCTGAGCAACTCCCTCCGTTACGGCTGGAGCTTCGGCGGCTGCGGGGGCTTCGGCGGCTGCCGCTGCCTCTGCGGGTTTCTCTTCCTTTTTAACTGGCGCTTGCACTGCCATCTTCTTGCGCTGTTGCGGATCACAGATGGAAACGTTTAGAGCACGTAACTAGAAAAATATTTAAATAGAAATAAAACGTTACCTTCCTCCTCGGTAGTGGTGCACCCTCGGGTATCTCTTCGTCCACTGCATAATCCTCGGGGAAGAATTTGATGGAGTCGTTTTGCCCGGTATCTGTATTGTTGCTGCAGTAGGTCGGCTCGAATGGTACCATGGCCAGCATCGTGTAGGATTGCACTTTGTTGACCTTAAGTACCAATCGATCCGTCCTGGTGATGGTGCACGAGAATGGAATAAAAGGATTGAGATAAAGTGCGGGTTTGGCCAGCGATGTCAGCAACACGTACCTGCTCTGATCCCTCATCTCGTCGTATTTGTACGCCGAGTTGGTGATCAATTTCGCATCACCAGGTACATCGCTGGTGAAGAAACCATATTGGGGTATTTCCTCCTTGTTGGAATCGACAAAATCAAGGATATCGTCACGCTTGTAAGCCTCAAACGCAATAATAATATGCGGCGGCTCTGGTGGCGGATCGGGTGGCAGGAACGAACTTGTTTGGCTGCGGAAGAACCTGTAGATGAGCGCCGCGTGCGTGCGACGATTGTTTGCAATCCAAATCGGCGGAATCTTGACACGCTTGGTACGCGTTATTGCCTTGATTATCTCTTCCTCCTCTCCTAACAATTCTTCCTCGCCAACAACATCATCGTCCATGCCGAGATCGAGATCAAAGCCCATTACCGGTGCGGCTGGTGCTGCCGGTGTGGCAGCAGCGGCTTGGGCAACCTCCTCCTCTTCGCTTTCTTCCTCCTCGCCATCGTCTTCACCGGCATCCGGTGCAGCTCCCTCTTTGGCTTCCGGAGCTGCTGTTACGGATTTGCGCTTTTCGAGTGCCGCCTTGCGTTCGGCTTCCTTGCGGCGCTCCTCCTCCGAACTGATATCATCTTGCCAGACCTCGCCCTCTGCAATGCAATGCCATGCAATGATCAGATGAGATTAATAAGAACACACGATGAGAAACACTCACCCTGCACTTCCACCTGGAACTTGATCTTCAGCGGCGATATAAGTGGCGGAATCGGATACGGTTGCGGATGATCATCATCTGCCGGTGCCACGCGCTCCTTAGTCAATTCATGCGCATATGTTGCCAACACTTGCGGTATCGGGCCAGAGGATTCGTCTATTTTCCAGAAGCATATCAGTGTCTCTTTGCCATGCATTTGCTCAATTACGTCCGGCGGTAATGGATTCTTGCACGCATAGTTGACAACATCGAAATCTTCCTTTGTTACCTCCATATATTTACGATCCTTGCACTGCATCTTGAGATGATCAGCCGGTTCCGCCAGCTTCTTGAACATATCTCGCGATACTTGCGGCCCGAACACGGTTACACCGATATCCGGCAAATTCTCCAATATCGCATCCGTGCAAGCGTTCAAATAATCGAGTCGCTTCTTCTGCTGCTTCTCGGTCTCAATGCGTTCGGCCAATTGAATGGCCGCATTCTTCACCCGCAACGCTTCTGCTTCGATAGGCTGCAGATCCGCTATGCCATAATTGGGTCGAGTTGCGTTTGACAGAGTCTTCTCCAGTTCCCTGGCTATAATGTGATATAGTCTTGGGGAGTCGCTACCGGTGAAAATACCCACAGCTCGTCCGTTCTAAAGCGAGAGAGAGCAAGCGAGCGAGCGAGAGAGAGAGAGAGATGGAGAAGAATGTGGTATGAAGGCGAACTCACCGTAGCAAAAATAAAAGTCGGTTCGCTTTTCTTATAGAATCGTCTAAATGCCGTCACTGTATCTGCACAACACTGTAATTGATTAACGGCAGTTATGTATTGATCGATATTATGCTTATTAATTTATCGATAGACCTACAGTTGCCAAGTGCAAGTTATCGCCACCCATTTCAATTTTACATTTACGCAACGTATTCACCATGGCCAGACAGGGACCACACCAATCCGAATAGACCTCTAGTACTGTGATATATATAAGTAAATACGTATTCCGATATTAGATCATTAGCTATATTTACTTAACAGCCCGTTACGGGTCAGAAACTTTTCAAGATCCTCATCTGTCCTGACGTCAACCTGTAATTGTTGTGCTCCACCCCTTCTGGCCATAGTCGGTGCGTCTCACATGCACATGCAAATGCAATTGTCATAGTCTAAAAACCAAGTTTTTGCAAAAAAAAAAAAAACTGTAAATTTATATTAAATGAATGCCAAATAGTAGCTCAATGTTTCATATTGAGTGTAAATGTATGCCAGAGAATAATTTTGTATGCCTGCTTAGCGAGAAATTCGAGAGATTTGTCAGGGAAATATTGATCAAACAGTTGAGGCCGCTGTGAAGGGGCGTGGAGGGCTGTGGTTGTGTTACCAACACGCTATACCCGCTTCTAGTTGAGTAAAAACATATCATATCGATCATAATAAATTAGTCAACCACATATTTATTCAATTAAAACATCATTTTCTTCATTCACTTAAGCATTAACGAGTACTTACACATTGCATAACAAAATTGTACATTCTGATTATACATACATATCTCATACATACATATATAATACAATAATAATTTAAGGAAAAAAAAAATACATATATAATGTGAACATGGAACGGAAATCGTGCTCTGATTTTGGGGGGGTTTGACTTCATTTCCATGCTGAGCTTTTTCGAGAGATATATCAGTACGTACATATGGTTCTTACAGTATGTATGCAGGTGTACCTATGTACCTATGTACCTGTGTACCTACGGTACCTATTTATATATGTCTTGTTAATGTGCAACGCGGGGGCATTTGTTTTGGGGTACTACGAATTAGTTACGTCCTCTCCTAAAATTACTATTTACATTTATAAACACAAATTAACATTAATCGATGTCTCCGTCTGTTTATGAATCCATGCTCCATCTCGTAGACACCTATCGCACGGAGATGCCATTGATTGTGATCACATTGCTGGACACGGGCTCCGGTTCGTAGACCTCGTCGTTGGTGCGCATCTCGTAGGGTGCATCGTAGAATTGTTCATTTGGTATTTGATCGTAGATGTTTTCTGCAATTTTAGAGTCGGATTAGAGTCAATGAATATGTCTTGCTTCCTGCACACTCACCCGAGCGATGATTCGCTCTTTCGCCATCGGTTACATTGTTATTATTGTTATTATTATTGTTGTTGTTGGCGGCACGTCTGGCTTGTCCGCCCTGGAAGGTGTTGAATGTTGCCGCGGATGAATTATTGTCCATATGCATACGATTATTGGCCTCCAACGTGGAGTAGGACATAACAGCAGCGTTGCGTTCATCCTTTGTTTCGGCAGCCTGAATATTCTCCGTATTCTTTACTGGCCTCGCCTTGTTCCGATAGAAAAAGACAAGACCAATGATGACCAGAAGTGCCACAATTACAATGGCACTAATGGCCACACCGGTAGCCAATTCGGAGCTCTCCTGCCCCTCGACGGTTGCCAGTTCACATTGTGGCTGCTTGCCACTCCACGCCCCATCCTCGGTGCACTTGCGCAAATATTGACCGATGCGATTGTAGTTGGGTATGCAATGATACTCTGCAGATCCGCCATACAATGTTGAATCATTGACGACAATCACCCGACCATTCTCAATGGCCAACGGTCGACCACAGTCCACAGCTGTCGAGGAGAGTATCATGTTAGCAATGGATACGAGCATATATTGTTTCTATCTAGTTTCTACTCACGCCTGCACGTCGGACTCTTGCCCGCCCACTTGCCACTCTTCTGACAGATGCGCGTATCGTTGCCCACCAGAATGCGTCCCTTGGCACACTTGAAGGTGGCCACCGAGCCTACGGCACGCGTGCCCGCTTCCACCAACAGACTATCGCTCAGATTGGGCATATCGCAGACAACCTCAACACATTTCGGTGCCTCGTGACTCCAGTTGCCATGCTCTGTGCACAGGCGACGCGAGACGCCGTTAAGCTTGAAATTAGGATTACATTCGTACAGCACAGCCGCGCCATAGTAGGTGGCATTCGTGGCCAGCGTCACCTTTCCGTCGGTTATGTTCTCCGGCATGCCGCACTCCACATCTGAAAAGGCAGTGCCGTGCATTAGATTCGTATACATCATATATAGAATCAACTTACATTCGCATTCCGGTATGACACCGCTCCATTGACCACTGTCCGTGCAGGTGGCCAGCGCCTCGCCAATCATTTTGTAGCCACGCTCACAGCGATACTTTGCCAAGGCTCCAATTCTAAGGCAGAGATAAAGTTAACGACAGGTTAAACCGCGTGCAAATAATCCTTGGTACACTTACTTATATGTCTGAGCCGTATTCTGAATGGACTCTGCGGTGCGTATCAGCGTGCGTCCGTACATACGATCATTGCCCGTGACAGAGAGCAGACTGTGCGTGGGCAGCTGCGGTTCGTGACAGCGAATTTCTACAGAATCATATAGCAATTGTAGTGTATAGCATGGCGAATTGTGTACACGTTTACCTTCACATTTGGGCAACGTATCGCTCCACGTTCCCGACTCGAGGCATTTTCGTTTGACCACTCCGCTCAGCTTGTGCGACTGCGTGCAACTGAAAACAACCTCGGATCCAACGTACGTGGTGTTGCTCACATATTTGATCGCTCCGAATGGTATGGGCAATATGGTGCCGCAGTCGATATCTGTCGAGGATTAGCATTTAGTTAGGTACTTGTTCTCTTCTATTCGATGATCACTTACATTCACAGAACGGTGCATCGGAGCTCCAATCGCCCGAGTCGAGACACTCGAGCACCGCATTGCCGTGCATAATGTGACCGGGATCGCAATTGTATTGTATTTTCGAGTGCACATTATAATCGTAGCCAATGACAAACGAACCGGCTGGCACCTGAGGTGTATCACAGGTAACCAGTTCGCAGACAGGTGCCTCGCCCGACCATTTGCCATCGCGCGTGCAATACAATTCGGATGGTCCGTCCAGCCAGTGATCCTCGTCGCATTCATACTTGACCATGGAGCCGACAGTTGTTGTGCCGTTCAGAAGTATGGAAAGACCGCGATCGGGACGAGCAGGTGCACCGCAATCCACAAATCTGCAGGACGGCGTTTTGCTGGACCATTCACCACCAAGACCGCAGGAAATGATCTGCAAAATCAATGAATGTATGAAGGTGAACCTATTGATTAGATATTTCGTGATGATTTACCGCTTCGCCCACAAGCACATAGCCAGGCTCGCAGACATAGGTGGCCGTGGAGCCAGCTCGTTTATCGGAGAAATGCACATTACCGCCGGTAATGCTCAGCGGATCGGGGCACCAGTCGACCAGGCATTCCGGCTGCTTGCCGCTCCAGCCATCCTGCAGGCATGTACGATTCTCGTTGCCAATCAGCGTGTAGTTCTCGTGGCAGCTGTATGTGGCAACTACGTTGTAGCTGGTGCGTTCCTCCGACAAATGTATCGAACCGAATTTCAGTTCGGGCAACGCGCCGCAGTCTACATCTGTAAAAACAAAAAATAAAAATCTGTATTAGCAACTGCTCCATTACACATATATTTCAGAAATCGCATGACGCGACGCATCTCACTCACATTTACAGGAGGGCGCCGTTCCGCTCCATGTGCCATCTGTTTTGCACTCACGCTCCGCGTGGCCCAGCAGCGAGTGACCCTTGGGACAGTCGTATTGTATCTTCTCGCCCAAGGTGAACTTCTTGCCCAACACTGTGGTGTTTTTCTGTGCATCTGGCGAGCCGCATGACAGGGGTGCTGGGGGGGTACGAGACACAGAACAAGGTAAGCGAAGCAGTTAGCGAACTATGCAAACGACCACTTACAGTGCTGACATATGAAATGCAGATAGTCCAGGTTGCAGCCCACGTCATTCCACAGCCAATTGCGTCCGCCATCGAAAACCACACAGTTCTGTTCGCCGTTGTAGTTGTTCGGCTGATCCTTGCCCCAGGCGGGCTTCTGCACTATTTCACCTGGGAAACAAGTGACAATATGCATTTGTATGAAAGTGCATTGGGAACAATGTTTTTTTTTTAGTTGCCTAACCAAATTAAATAACCCGTTAATATCAAACGCGCGCTTAAAATCAAACTGAGTCTTTTAATTTGTCTTATTGTGAGTACCAGTGCAAAACAATTGTTAAGTATCGATATGCCTATCGATTTCATTGTTTACCTTTTTGAATTCAAATTTTGCAAGTGACTTAAACGCGCACTAACTCCGTTTAGCAGCACATGACGTTATTGTGAATATCAATGCAATATCGATTGTTTGATTTAAGCTGTCGATATATCTTAGAAAACTGTCTGGTATTTGAAAAAAAAAGACTTACAAAAAAAATGACTTAAAAAAAAATGACTGAACCTAAAAAAAAAATTTGATTATAAGTCACAATTTTCCAGCAATTTTCCGCACAAAAAGTTGTTGGACATTTTGAAATGTACTGTGAAATGGGTTGTCCAACGATTGTTAGTCAGTTAAAATGAAATCAAATATTTTTCCCACGATTTCGCTGTGGTCACTAAACCAAACTTGATTTACAAAACGGAAACTTTAAGACGGCAGTGGGACAAGGCGGCATATATATATCATATATTTTTTTTTTTTATAAATATTCATACCATTCACCCATTTCCAAGTACGGGAAGTGATGCCAGGCTCTTTTTGTGCACCAATCCAAACTAATTGCGGCTTCAGTTCCGATTTTCGACGTTCCAGCTCGGATAAAATATATGCGCTAGTGGCGCCACGAAACTCGTGCACCAAGTCGCCACCTTCAGGCGAAAAATTATACAAAATCAATACAATTTTAAATTTCGATATCGATGATACAAATTCGAATAACAAATTTATCGATTCTTTTTCGATTCACTCACCCGTCTGCTTGCAAATCGTTTGAGCTTTTTCAAAGCTTTCGCCCTTCGTTATGTGAAAGTCGTAACAGGTCTTCGAAAAGGTCGTCACAACCGTTTCCACGCCGATCTTGGGACTCAGGCAGCGATCCACGGAGAACTCGTCGTTGGTGAAGGTCTCGACCTCGCATAGGCTAAGGCTGCCCTCGACACCGACCAGTTGTATGGCCACAAATTGCCCGACAAGCGGACGGGCGCAGGTGAATGTCTTGACAACGCCCTCATCGAGGGTGCCTGGATACCAAGCGCACAATGGATTGCGCTGCAGATCGACACTGCTGTTGCCCACACGAATCTCGAGATCCTGCAGCGGCTGATGGCCACAGCAACCGCGTGTCGTGATGCGCACCACATGCACGGCCTGCGGGGCGAGCAAATCGACACGCCACCAGGGCGACGGCTCTTTTTGCGTTTCCGAGCACTCCTGACCGTCGGGATTCTAAATTCAAGATCAAGATCAAGCATCAGGTACTGCACGCATCTATGTTGCCTCCCCCGCATCTTACCTTATTGCCCGGCTTGCCGTCGTTGGCGTAACTAGCCGGACCGCTACGCGTGTACGAGCTCTGATTGACCGGCTTGCGATAGGCCACATTCACGCCGCAAAACGGCAGATCGCGCTCCCAACCGCTGCGTGCGTCGCACTTGACGTTGGGCGAACCGAACAGTTCATAGCCGGCATCGCATGTGTAGTGCGCCTCCGCAATGCCCGTCTCGCCGCTCACTGTGCGCACCTTGGCGTTCAGCGGTACCGCCGGTGGTCCACAAACTAAAAATACAAAACGAGTTGCAGTCGTTACTCATAATCGGTATATGGGGCTTAAAACTATATATATATATATATATATATATATGGTTTGCTGGTTTTTGGGAATGTCAAAGAGAAAATACCCTGCGAAATCGTTTGTAGATTCTTGAAATTTCTCAGATATTATTACTTCTGTTTTTGCCTCATATTAATTGAAATTATCAATTGTAATCTAATATCCAAAATCAAAAACCTTAATAGATCCAACTTTCTCATACAGTGTGTTTAAGTTGGAGCAAAGGAATATGATGTTTTAATTATATAGCAAATGCCAATGAAACCGGCTAGGTTCAGGCACGATAGGAACGCTCTAACTTGTTAATTAGAACATGTTAATTTAGATCTCTGAATTTTGTTAGTTTGTATATTTGGACTCAATCTTTTTGTTGATTTACGAAATTCGCTCATAATTCACATGTAAATAATTGTCAAATCGGTAGGTGCAAAGAGATGGAATCTAAACGGTTTATGGGATATATATAAAACATTTTAAACAGTGAAACTATGTTGGAAGGAAGGAAGTCTGTTGAATAATAATCCGGTAATCCGATAAAGCTTTCAAATTCAAACTTATATAATTACTACCTGTATTTATTTTATTTCAAACTCATCATCTTTTCGAATTTTGCATATTTAATTATTATCGCTATATAACATTATACTATATGGATGTTAATACATCCATGCGAATAGAATATCTGCCACACTCTAGTCAGGTTTTTCGTTATGCCCATATACATTACTTGATTCTTGAATAAATGTTTCACTTGAGAAAGCGCGAGAATGCGATATGTCGTATGTAAAGCAAACATGTAGCCCAAAGTATACAGTTATTCCTTCTCTCTCTCTCACTCTTCCCCGCTCTTTCACGCACATGTATGTAAATGTGGCCAAATGACCAGGGCTCAAGTTTCGTAAATAAAAAATCTGTTTGGAAAAAAGAGGAATAAATGCCAACCAATTTAAGAAACCTGTTAAATTGTCACGACAGTTGAGAATGCTTTCAATGCCTTATATAGATGGTCTGTAGCAGACCGGGTCGTGTGGGTATTTCTTCTCGATTACCTACTCCATCGAAACTCCCTTTGCAGCAGAGTATTGCAAATTAATCACGATCTGTCGTGGGAGCAAGCGTAGACCCTTAAGCCAATGTTGAAAATTAATCAGAAGATCTTAAGAATTTGAATATTAAAACGAAAATCTGAAAGAGAACCTATCGAAGTTGCCATGATGCAAGGTAGAGCTCATTAGCAATTCCGGATCCAATTAAAATGTATAATCCTGAAGGAAACAATAAATAAGATATTCAATTTTTATTATCAGACATTTCAAACTCAGCCGAGGGGCACTTTGCTATGTCTACTAAAAGCTGACCTAGTTTCATTGAGATCGCAGTATTATATCATATGATATTCATAATATCGGATACAAATCTCAATTGCTGCCATTCATTTTAGTGTGATGCATACTTGAATAACCTCTATCTAAGTTGTAAGTATGTAAATTTGTAATAACACAACTTGTGACCTAAAATAAACCTCTAGTGTTCTTGATTCGCAGAACTTAGTTCTATGCTCAGATATTTCCCAAGCCAAATCGCTTGTAAATGAACAATTTGACATGAAAATTTTGCAATGTTTCCCATAATACATAGTATTATGATCTTATGAATATGCAAGTGAGTACAAATACAACTGAATGTACCCCGTTGTGTGAGTACATTGTAATAAGCATAAACATGTATTTACTCAGTTTGTGTAAAAGTTCAAGATTCAAAGATTCTCACAATTGTTTAAGCCGAATAGATTGATGCCTGGTAAAGTTAGCTAATTTTCAACAGAAAACCAGAAAATGTAAAACAAAGAAGATGTAGAAAAGTGGGAGGAAGCAGAAGAATGTGAAGTGTATGAAAATTTTTGTGGACACTCCCATGTTTAAACACGTTTAAAGGGCGGAAAATGAGGCCATTTGCGGTGCACGGGAGAGAGAGAGAGAGAGAACGCGCTGAGAATGAGGAAAGTGGCCTCGTTATTTTTTTATATTTTACCTACGATACCCTGTACACTTACTCGTGGGGTAGGCGAGTCTTAGGAAATGAAATTTGTAAAGAGTAAAACGGGTTTACGAATCGGGAAATCGATCAAGCGCACAACTGGGTTAGAGCGTTTTAATCGATAACGCAACAGTAATCGAAAGCAATCTAGCGACTTGTGCGATAAACGGAAACGGAAGCAAGTTGAGAAATAACGGCCTATTTCAAACCAGTTACAGGGTACCTTTCCATCGTGCGCCAAAGGCAATCTTGTGTATTTTATTTTGCTTATTATTATTATTATTATTTTCTTTTTTCTTGGCCTATGATCCGGGGCACGTCGGCGAGGTAGAAACGCAGCCGTTTTGCATACGTTCCTTGCCTGCGGTTTGGCTTGGCGATGTTTTGCGATGTTTTCCGTTGCCACTTACTGCTGCAGCTGTTGATGTCAGGTTTCTCGCTCGCTCGCTCTCTCTCCCTCTCTCTCTCTCTCACTCGCTCTCGCTCTCGCTCCCTTCTCGCTTTTTTGCCCGCTTCGATGATGTTATTTATGCCCAAGAGTCGGATAAAAAGCAGTTATTGTTATGAGACTTAAATCGCATTCATCCGGTTTAACCAGTGCTTATGATAGATATGTACATATACACCCGTGGCTATAGATATCTCTCGTTATATATACACACATATCTATGCAAATGCACTACAATAGTTTTTTTTTTGGGAACGAGGTGTCGCCGGATCTCGCTCGAGAACACATGTAATTGGGGAGTGTCCGCCGCGAGGGCTTCAACTCTGCGCGCCAGCTCCAGCTCCAGCTCCGTGTAAGACTGCACTCTGAAGGCGCAAATTGATGAACTGAAGCGATTGGCGAGACGCTGTATGTATGTATGTGCTATGTAGGGCAGGCAGCCAGGGCGTACGTTCGGTTCAATAGAAACAAAACAAAAAAAAGTGGCCTGAATCCGATACAAATGCCGTTATGACAACATCGGGCGGACAGCTAACGCTGGCGGTAAAAACGGCATTTGCAAACGCGTCACGTAGGTGGGGGCAAAACGTCGATTGAAATTCGTCGCAAACGGTGCGATCTGGGCTCAAACGTCGTAAATACCGTATGCGAACGGTTAGTCTCAGAACGCACACATATTATTGCTCATCCCTGCGATCGCAGCATGTACAAAATATGCATTTATTCAATGGCATGCGGCTCGAAAATACCCTGTACACCCTCTTTTAAAAAAAAAACAGATTTTTCTTTATTTGTAGAAAAGCTTTTTTCATTTTTTAATAAGCCCCATAAGAGCTGCATAAAGCTGAGTCTGGATACCAAATTTCACAGCTTTAGCGCACACATTTCCTAATTTTTTACTATAAAACGCAAACGAATAATTAACCAAAGTTACAACAAGTATAACTGCATTTGTTGAATTGTAGAAACGTATATAGCTTTCTTTTTTTAATAAAAGAACCCAATAAAACGTTTCCATGGCTTTCTTTCAAATTCATTTGCATTTTAAGCACAATAATCGCTTAAGTGTCATCGATTATCGATCGATAGTAGTTTGGGTTTTGCTTGTGCATGTATCGCAGCATATTCGAATGATTTAACCTTCGCTATCGAAGCCGTCCCTTTTGATTGGCCACGCGCTTTTGCCTTTCATTTGTAGGTGTGTGTGTGTGTGTGCACGTCCCTGGTCTCTGCGCATACGTTCGCTTTTTTTGCGCCAGCCCTGTGTGCAATAATAATTGCTAGGGCTGGCACGCGTTGTTTGCAAATGTTCATGGAAAAAACAAGTAAAATAACGGTTGCGTCTTCTCCCCCGTGTTACGCCATAACAATGCAGATTTATGAACTTTTGGGATGCGCTGTACGAAGTGGATAAACTTGTTTGTGTGTTGTCTACTTAAGGCGCACTGAATGATTTGAAACGCTTTATGGTAATTGCATTTAGCAGAGGTGCAAAAAACAGGCAGACGCAGAAGAGACGAAGATCGACGCTCGAAAAACGAATTCAAAAGAAAATGCTTTTGATTGTGATTAATTATTTGGGAACATACATGCAGCTGAACTATACCTGAATTAATTAACAAACCGAAACTACAAATTTTAATAATCATCTGCATTTGATTGGTTCAATTTCGATGCGGACTGGAGGCGTCAGTAACAGTGTGGCCAAAATTGAAAACAAATTCGACCGGCCACGGCGCGTCATAAGCGGTCAAAATTCAATGTCTTTGGAAACCGTACCGAATCCCCCAAAACCGACGCGACGACTATTTTGGGCACTACTATTCGATAAAGCCTTCGTCAACTAATCAACGATTTTGTTGAAACGCACACACGGCTGTCAAAAATGCAGAATTGATTGCGATTTAAGTTGAAAATAATGCGAACAAAAAATTGAAAAATGACAAAAAATGTACAAAAAAAAAAAAAAAAAAACACTATGCATGTGTATATTTGCCCGGCTGATGGCCGATATCAGATAAAATCAATGAGATATGCGTGTAGTTTATTATCTGCTTTCAAATTGGCTTAGCCTCAAAAAACGGTTTTCTTGCGAATTTAATGCGAAAATGGGAACCCGAATTGACGCTAATGCCCGAATTCGAGAAATAAAGTTTCGAGGCCAAGGAAATATTTCACATTTTAAGCGATAACAATGGGTATAGTCCGTAAATTGAAGTTTATAATTAAAAAAAAAAAATGTATTATATTCATGAATAGTTAAACCATTTTTAAAACGTCTGAATTTATTTGTAAACTTGATCAAAATCAGTATCAGATAAGGTTTTTAATCTATTTAAATTTAAGCCAAAAATAATGTGTAATTTTAGAAAAATTGGATAAGTAAGACAAGACATTCTATATCATTTTACACACATCATAAATTTGTTAAAAATCAACCTATACCTTCATACCGGCATTAACATTCCAATAATTACTATATAGATTGTAGAAGTATTATTTTGGTTTAAAATTCTATATAGTCTGAAATAACTTTTAATTAAATTGTTAATTTTGTAATGAATCCAAGAATCACCCTAACAACTTTATCAATACACTGCAATACAAATATGTTGCCTTTTGTATGAAAACCGGAAAACCGCAGTAGAAAAAAGAAGACTATGTATTACCTACGATCAATGCGTCTTAAGTTGGAGTGGCTATATAACAATCCAAGCGCGACTCAAGTCAACTAACTCTCTAAGCGAGATATCACCATACACAAAGGTAATTAGTGATACAATCTTCGAGTTATAAGTACGTATAAATGAGTGGTTTTTTCCCCACTCTCCCTCTCTCTCTCGCACTCTGTTTCTTTCGATTTGCCTGCGTCTTTGTGTTTCCCGCTTTGTGCAGCTAATGTGCCATATGCTAATAGACATACCACATGTATTTATATCGGTAGATTGGCATTATGTGTATAGTGTCAATGCTATTGATAGTTTCGATTTGCTGGCAAGGAACTCTCAACTCACTGTGGCAATTTCCGGCTGCTATTAACGTCATCATCATCATTATCTGCATTACGAATTGAATATGCTTGCGCCTCGAGGCTACGCCGGGCAAAGCTCCGTTCATTGTATCCAGTGCCGGTGCCGGTGCACCGCCATCGCCACGCTGCAACAGCAACAACATGCTCTCTGGCTGTGTGTGTGTGTGTGTGCGTGTCAGTGTGTGTGTGTGCGCGTGCGGGAGGGTGCTCCTGGAGGATGGGGGGGCGGAGGGCTGCTCTGCCTATTCGATTAGTTCGTGTCTCGCTGCTTACAGTTGTTGTTGTTGTTGTGGCAGCATCACTGCCTATGAATATGAATATATATGTTTATATATATAAATATATATTTGGTATGTTTGCTATGCTGCACAGCGCTTATCTGGGCAGGTGAATCTGTATACAAAGAGCGTGTGCGATTATATAGTATGTTGTGTTACTATTTTATATAGCGTGATTTTCACTTTGCATTCACATTGAATTTCAGCTGCATAATCATGAGTTCATGTGAACGTGTCTCTCTCTCTCTCTCTGTGTGTGTGTGTGTGTGAGACAAAATGTAATCATAGTGGGGCCAACGACTCTGAAAACTTAAAACTAACGAAAATAATTAACCGCGCAAACAATTTCCAGATATGCATAAATTAAGCGACGCGCTTGTGCATCTACATATAAAGGATATATGTATCTGTATCTTAAGCTCTGCATAAACTGGTATAATGGCTGCCACTTTTTGTCATTGCTTTCAATAATAAAAAAAAAAAAAAACAAAAACAAAAAATAATGACCAGTTGCAGTGCAATATCTGGCTCTATATACTGTATATATACTTGTCTACATAAGTGCGACCGCTTTCAAGGTTTCGTTTGCGGTGCGAAAGGCCCCGAACACTACATTTTTATTGGGTGTGTTATTAGACAGCATTTTCGAATAGGTTCAACAAGGTGCTGCATATCAGAATGAGAGTGTCTCTCTCTCTCTCTCTCTCTCTCTCTCTCTGGATCGCTCGCTCGCTCACACACTCGCTGGTCGCGACAACTTTCGTTACAGCGCCGCCGACTACCATTTGTATCTTTCACTAATTATCGGTTTTGCTGTTGTCTTCTATCTTCAATCTATGCCATGGCATATAGCCACTGGTCAGAAGTTGAGAAATAACAACATTTTCGGGGGGATTTCACATTAATTCGATGCGGTATTAAGTGCTAATTGAAGCCATATGAGAAAGTTCAATACGAAATCAGAAGTTTTTTTTTATTTTTTTCATTTCAAGCTCTGATCCCGATTTCGTTTATTTACGCACAGCTCACGCACACAGAGACACACTGAAGGAAAGAGAGGCCGAGAGAGAGAGAGATGTGTGTCACACACACACACACACACACACACAGAGAGTGCCTCAGGCACGGAGTGGAACATGATTATGCATGCGTCTATGTAAATTTTCGTACGCGCCCGCTACGAATAAGGCCAGAACTATTGATTTCGCTTTCTGGACATTTTCGTTTTCGGTTTCGATTTTCGTTCGTCATTTATCGTTTAGCCTTTGTTTTTGTTGCTTATTTTATTTTATGGACACGGAAAAGTTTTGTTTATTGTTGCTTAATACACACAGCAAAAAAAAAAAAAAGAGTTATATGCGCGGCGGGCTTGCACGTACATGCATGCGCACATAGATTTTCGACCTGGATTGCACTTTTACAACAAAAGGGTTATCTATGAAAGTGAATTTAACAAACACGTCCGTATGATTTATGCACAAAAACACACACACACGTGTATATGTGTGTGTGTGTGTGTGCGTATGCAGATGCGAAAGTATGTGGCACTGTATATAAGTAAGTGGCATTTATGTGTGCCTAAACATACGTATATTATTAACTGAGTTCGCTGCTGTTGCCAAACACAACACACAACAAGCGATCGCAACACACAACAAAATAAAAACGCACAGCGCAACGCGATCCGATTCGAGTACGCCGTCTGACACGTCTGCTTGGAACGAAAGTTGACTTATAACTGGTTTTTGGCTGGCGCTTTACTTACTGAAGTTCGCAGCCACTGCTTGTGTGCGCCGCGGCGGCGTCAGCGACAGCGATAGCCGATTGCCGATCGCCGCACAGCGACACGAACGAGGACTCAGCGTCGCAGTCACCGTCACCGTCACCAACAATGCTAGGCTGATTGGGTTACCAACTGCAGCGGCTTCGACTTCGACTTCGACTTCGGTTTCGACTTCGGTTTCGACTTCGGCTTCGGCTTCGGCTCGTTTGGTCGTGCGGTCGTGTGGTTGCCTCTCGGACACTCGCGCGCGGTTCGTTCGGTTCGGCTGTTTGTCATTGTTGTGGCATTGTTGCCGACATGAAATACAAGCAAGCTGCGCAATCGCAGACAGAGCTTTACACAAGATAGGCGAGGGCGGTTCGAATAGTTGTGTGACTATTGTGAAAACACTAAAACAAATGCGTTATTAGATATTTATGTGCATTATTGTACAAAATTGGGTAATTATTAAATAAAATGCACAAAACTCACAAATAATAAATTATAAAATAAATAAATATATATAAATAAATACATCAAATGTAAATAGTTAGTAATAGGTAACCAATAAATAAATAATATTGCTAAATTGGCTGAAAACGTAATGTACCAAGGAAGCATTTATAGAAATAGCAAGTACGCGGTTACATACATAAACTTAGCTTTTATTTTTTGTAAATAGCCAATAAATGTAAAGCGTGAACTTTTACATTTTTAAAGCAATAAAAACTAAAATGGCTGTAAATTTTATGGTATAAACCACACATATATGTACAAGCTAATTCTTTACCAACACCTATGATAGTTTTATATTCAATTTAAAAAACTTTTGGAAATTATTATATTAAGGCACAAAACTGATTAAACTATTAGAACATTTAAATTAAATTAATTATACATGATCAAAATTAGGAGTTTTGTAAATACAAAATACCCGATTCAACTACGTCTATATATTAGATAGCCTATTCTTTTTTTTTCAACAATTGCAAAACTTTCATTTGAGCTACTTCATGCGAAGCAACAACTTCTTGAAGCACCCTCTTGTAAGAGTGCCGGCTGCGCAGGCCCATTGTGGTCGACGTAAAGTGGCTGGTTTCTTGTTGTTGTTTTGCTTCTGTTGTGTTGATATTGTTGCTGCTGCTGCTGTTGTTGTTGTTGTTGTTGTTGTTATTATTTTGCTGCTGCTGCTGCTGGCCAGTTCACAGAGCAAGTCGAAATGAGCCAAGAGACATAAAAGCCCGTACTAAAACTGGAGTACAGTAAAAGCCGTGTTCTGTTTAATTCTATTAATTGGCTTGGTCAATACACACACACACACACTCAGACACATAAGCCGTCAACTGTGGCCAATGCACGCACACACTAAACAATATATAGTTTATATAGCGTACAAGTTGGAGTGTCTTTTGAGCTTATTTTCGATACTTATTGAAAACTATTTGGCCGTAATTGCTAAAAAAAAAAAAAAACTTTTCGCAATTGGCTTGAACGGTTCTCGGGCACCGTAAGGCTTCGGTACGGGCTAGCTTCTCCCCACTACGTAATCAGCTTTCAAAAAGAACTTCAGATCACTTGACCCGAGCTTGAGCTGTGTGATTTTATCGCTTCACTTCCGGTCAAATGAAGCCAATTAGCATTTTGTAAAACGAAAGTTTCTAATTTTATGTGGGAAGCTATAAAAAAAAATACAGAGAAAAACAAAAAAAAAAAGAACACATCAGATATTATGGCAACAATTTAAAGCAACTTTTCTCCTATAAATACCTACGATTATTAATTATTACCGCCCGCCCGGCCGGCCTTGATGGTGTCTATTTTCTCAATGGAGAATGGAAAGGCCTCTCGGATACGCTCAGTTTTTCTATGGCAACCGAAGGCGTTATTAAAGCAAATTCTCTCAGGTTTCTTGATCTCTCTTTAAAAATATATATTGTGCAACCGATATAGTATTAAGTATATCATGAAAGCTGAGAAAACTGCGGGAACTTGTTGAAGTTGTTCAATCTGATATAGACTACAATAAAATGCGATGACTTTTGACTTGAGCAAAACAGGTTGGTTTCAAAATACACACAGACATTGTATGCATTAAAATCATAATTCAAATCTGGGTTAATATTGTTCCCGGGTAGAAATTCTACTTCGGATGCGTCATATTTAAGAGTGCGCCAACTTTAAGACGTTTTTTTTTATGGCTAAACGTGAATCAGATGGAGAAAATGTATAAAAAAAATAACGTTTAGCAGTAAACCATAAATCGGTTTACATAGTATATCATGACCTAGGCAAAGTATTTGTTTAAAGCAAAAAGTTTTAATTTAGCTAGAATTATATTGTATAAATAAATATTTGTTTCATTTAAAAATCAAAGTCAAATGGGTTTTTGAAATAGATGCCATTTTCTTTAGTTAATTGTGTGTTTTCCTAGCTAAAAATGTATTTTATTCAGCTTTATAGAAATTTAAGAAAATTAAGAAGCATCGATAAAAAGGTTAGTATACGTTTCATTAGTTTATTTTTTTTAGCTTTTTTAAAGCTAACTTTAATGCAGGCGGGGATGACAATCGAAAATGCGGGAGTAGACGTAAGTGCAGGTCAAGCCGAGCGAGCTGGTACCCTACCGGGTACCTCATTGTTTATGGCTAATGCATGAAGGGTTTCGCAACCGGCTTAGTTCATGTGGAGACAATTCGCTATATCGAAAATACAGTTAGTCCGTTACTTGGTTAATCGTTTCTGCAGGTTTTGTCATTTATTAAGTTCGTATGTATGTATGTTTAGCCAAGAGACTCTTGCAATGCTTCAGTTGGCTATTTTAATTATTTAATATCTATGTGTGCGACTGTAACTGAATCAACTATTGACTACAAAGCAGAAATTATTACACACACACTTGCTCGTAGATTGTCATAAAAACCTGATACACATATAGTTTGCGTGTGGGCAACGCATTGCCGTATTGTCTCGTATCGACCAAATAAGAATGGTCAGTCTGCGTCTACCTTTGGCTTTTGACGTAAGCTTGTTCTATCCAAGTTTGAGTCACGATTCGATTCCGTTTCGATATCGAATTCTCTGTCTGAAGTTTCGATGGCGGATTGCGAAAATGCGAAAAACCCTCGCATAATCTTTGCTCCCTGCGTGGTAACCAAAGCGAAACCTTGCTATGAAAAAAACAACCTATTCGAATCCGTATGCATCCATGCGTATGCGTGTAGTGAAACCCAATGCAGACTTTCTAGTTCGATGAACACTGGAGTAACGGCAATTTCCCATGGGGACATCCATCACAGTAGTTGACAAAGTCCACGTTGGCAGAGGGAGAGCGAAATGGAGGTCTTCATCCAGAGCGATTGAAGAGATTGAGCCAGTTTTGCGACACATTTTCTCTCACAAGTCTAATCAAATGTTATTTGTTGAATAACATATAATATTAATCAAAAATATATTGGTTAATTAACTAGAGTTTGGGTTCTTTTCAAAATTTCGAGCGTAAGTATACGATACTACAAGAAACAAGTACAATTCTTGTGCTTATTTATTTATTTTTATTTTAATTTTTTTTTATTAAAAGACTTATTTAATTCTTTTTCGAATTTATTGACTTGCTTAAATACTATACAAGTTAGGATTAACAATTTTTGTGCTCAAATATTTAAATATTTAATATTTAAAAATATTTAAATTGAAAATTTAACTTGAAAAATACAAAATAATTTTTAATTTAGAGCAATATATTTTTAATAGTAATTGCTTTCTATTTATTTATGAAATTTGCCTACGATCGTATAACAAACAAACTCCACAATGTAGTCCAAAAATTATTTTAGTCAACAAACTTTCTTACTTGTTTGAAGATATAACTTTCGGAGTAATAATAGGTTAATTTAGGCTGCAAGAATATTTACGCATTCCCACAGCCATGACTTTTTTCAAAAGTTTCCTATAGACAGTACTTAAGCAAAAGAGTCAACATTTTGCATTTATTCTTTCTTTTCTTTAACGTTGTGTGCTCTTTTTTATTTAGTAAATATTTACATATTTAAATGGAAACACATTTAAGCTGAGCATGGGCTGTGTGAACTCTGAATGTCGCGGGTCGCAGAGAATTTTGGAGAGAAAATGCGGACAAAAAAAGTATCAGTTGCGAGCACGTGAAAATTCCCAAGCTGTCACATAGACATGAGAACCGGCGCGCGCTTGTTCGCTCTCGATATTGACGCTCCGTGCTTTGTGCTGGCTTCGACTGTGACGCTGCCACAGCTCGGCTGGACTCTCTTGCGTTTTCTCTGTCATTTTTGTTGGCCACCATCATGAAAATGCCGCTCATGTTTAAGTGTTGCCACGTCGACGTTGCGACGCGCGGCTTGCACTGGAGTGCACAGGCGCATACACGTATGCATGCATGCATAGGCATGCGAGAGAGGTTATGTGTCTGCGTGTGTGTGTGTGTGCATTGCAATGCCAGCTTGTCTCTGGCTTAAAGCGGCAGAGGCGCGGGCGTCGCGTCGCGCCGGTCTTGCGCTGCTCTTGCGCGTGGCTCTCTTAACCTGCCAGGTAACTGAGCGGATTCGAGTTAGGTTTCCGTCGCTGCTGCTGTTTCTGCTGCTGCTGCTGCTTAAAGCGCTGCGATCGCGGTGTGCTCGTGAGAAATATTTTTAGTTTGTTTTCACATTTTGGTGCGTACAGTTCAGGGGGCTGTGTGTGCGCACTGCGCACTCGCTTGGCATCGTCAGTTGCTCTCTCTTTGCCGCTCTCTCTCGCTCTCTCCGTCTTTGCGTTTCCCGCGCCGCACACTGTTTCGCTGCTGCCGCTGCGCTGTTCCTGCTGCTGTTATACATGTTGTTGTTTTTTGTTTTTTGTTTTTTTGTGTGCTATTTATTGTTATTTTCATAATTTGACTGCTGTTTTCGGTCAGCGCGAAGTTACCAACTTTCTGACACACACCCACACACACACATCATATGCTTTCATTCATGTGAGATTTATGAGAACGTTTGTTTCGTTTCGTTTCGTTTCGCTGCCGCTGCCATTTTCGATACGTTACAAAAAGTTGCAAGTTTTTTACGCACAAACAAAAGTGAGCGTGTGTGTGTGTGTCCGAACTCAATGTTTATTTATGTAAATACGCGCGAGTGTGTGTGTAAGGGAACTTTTAAATAGACGGCAAGCAAAGTTTTGCAATCACAGATTCAAATTAGACGTGTGCGTGTGCGTGTGCGCGTGTGTGTGAAAGATAAAAAATAATGGCAATTACACAACTCGAAACGGAAGCAAATTCAACGACCCATAACGACTTCTGCTCATTGTTTCAAATCAAAATTCTATTCAATATGCACGATAACGCGGCGAGCGCGCGAGTTCGAGTTCGAGTTCGCCGCCGCAGCTACGTTCTTGTTTTCGCCGTCTCGCTGTGTCGCCATTACGCTCTTTTATCTAAATTGTTTACCGTGGCTCAGATCGTGCGGGAGACTGCAGAGCGAGCGTGAAGCAATGAACGGAGAGAGAGAGAGAGAGAGAACGCGAGAGAGAGCGTGTGAGAGAGGCTCGCGCGCGCTTGCTTGCCTGTGTGCGTGTGTGTGAGTATGCTTAACTGTTTTGAAAACAATTCAAATACTTTTGCAGGTAAAATGCCCAACAACAATGAGAATCAGTCGACTCGCAGCGCGTCCACATAGCGAATTGTTGCTTGCCTCACGCCGCCGCAGCTAACCACAAACACACACTTATACACACATACACTCGCACGCACGCATACGCTATGCGCCTTGTGGCAACCAGGTGAAACTTCTTCTACAACAATGCAACAGCTACAGCAGCAAAACGTCCGTCCAATAAGCACCTATGATAATCTGAGTGCCAGCGCAGCCAGCAACAACACGGCCAAGCCGAAAGTCAAACAGCAGCAGCAACAACAACAACAGCAGCGCGCTGGAGAAAGTTCAGGACAGCTGGCGGCAACGCCTCAGCCGCAGCCGCAGTCGCAGTCGCAGCCGCAGTCGCAGTCACAGTCAGTGTCGCCGTCGCAACTACAGTCATCTGTCGATAACGAGAACTCAAGTCTACTCTGCGATAGCAACTCGAACGGCATCGAGATAATTCCAACACGTACAAAATCAATAACGGATCCCAACGGAGCGGAGCTATTAAATGAGACCAGTCACAGCATTGCCGCGGTGCGAGCGGCTCTCAGTGACGCCAAATCGAAGTTTTTTGGCATCAACAATTATGAGAGTCCGCCCGAGACCGAAACGATTTCCCCGCGCAGACCGTTGCCGGCGCCGTCGTCGTCCGAGCCCAAGTACGAAAATGTGCCACAGTCCACGGCGTTGCGCATGCCCCACAGCAGCAACAACACGAGCAGCAGCAGCGGCAGCGTGCCCGTGGCAACGCCCAAATCGTTGGCGCCGGAACGTTCGCTACGCTATGGCACAACATACGAACAAATTCCACTCAGCGATCTGGATGCACCGCAGCCATCGCAGGTAAACTAGACGCCTCTCTATGCTACATATATATAAATCATATATACTATATATAATCATGCTGCACGCAGGCTGTCTACATGAGCACCACAGTGCCGCAGAATATGAAGGGTATGAAGATCGCGGGACGACATACGCCAACCCGGAATAGCCTGAGGCACAGTCGCATGATTGTGGTCAATAATAAGCCGCACGATAGTGAGTTAATACTTTGATTTGATTTGATTGATTTATTAATTTATGCATTCATTCATACGCAGGCATACAGGAAACATATTCCGCACACATTCGCAACTCGAATCTGGCGCGACAGGTTCTCATCCTGCAACTGGCAATCGGTCTACTGATCATGGCACTCGCCTGCTGGATCTTCATCATGGAACCGAAGGCATCGCTGCAGGTCAATCCGTACCTAAGCGGCTTGTTTGTAAGTCGAATAATCAGCTCAAGTGTTAGGGCTTAAAAGGATGCATGTTTTAAATCTAGAATTGGTTGGAAAAGAGAGAGAGAGAGAGAGAGATAGTTCTTAGAAGATGCATGCCAAAGATCCAGCGAGAATAGCAGTTAAGATAGTGTAGAGATCCCTCAGAGCAGGCATACTTAATATAGTATATGTACATATTATAGATATCCGAATTTAATGTACTAATCCTATCGAAATTTTCTTTTTTTTTTCAATGATCACGTTTCTGCAGCTTCTTCTTGCCAGCATTGTAGGCATTATCCTGATGAGACAGAGTCGTCGAGCCGAATACTTAAGATCGCACAACAAATGCCACAAACTGTTGCTGATCGAGTCCTATGTGATTTCTGGCCTGGCGCTAATATTTTGCTCACTTAATCTGATCATTGCGGCAATTGAGTTTAACGAACTGCTCACCATCCGCGATCCATGTGATCTGACGTCGCGAATGCGTCTGGGTTATGGAAATTGCGGTTGTTTCGACAACGATCCTGTGGCAGCAACGGATTTACAGGCGCAGCATGCGGATATCGCTGAGAATGGGTAAGCAAGCTGGTAATAATTTTTGAAAAATAAACATGATTACTTAGTATTTCGTTCACTACAGGCTGCCAGAAAACTGTGATGTGATTCATGGAGATTGGAAATATCTGCTGGGACTCTCCATGGCACTGAACACAATGGGCATTATTGCAACATTCTTGTATATCGCGATATTCATTTGTCGCCATCGCAACAGTCGCAAACACTTTAACACATCTGTCTAGCAAACTTCTTGAGAGTACCTTAGAAAACCTGTAACAAAACAAGCTTGTAATTAATAAACTATTTAACTATTTACATGAAAGTTGCACAAATCGTGGATCCACCATGTTTGTGTATATCGTTTAAACTCATTCTTTATATAGTATCGTTTATCGGTCAATCAGGTTGGGTGCGAAGGTTTTATGAATGATTCAACTGTGAATAAACGGATAGGATTAATGTAAATGGAATTACTTGCAAAATATGCGATAAGGCATTGATGAACCAACTAAATTGGTTGCTAATAGATGGAAATAAATTATGGAGTGATGAATGATATTAATCAGATTAGAAATAAAAATTATGTTGATTACTGATAGATGACTGTAGATAAAGCAAGAGTCTCTGAGTTTTTGTACTGATCACGTAGATATAGTCTACGATTCCAGCTATTTTCTAAATCAACTTTGAAAATTGCAATTAACGGTTATTCCTGCTGATATCTTAATTCCCTTAAGTGAAGTGAACGTTGATATCTATAAAGATATACTTTTTTTTTCCGTTTTTTTATATGTGTAGATTTGATACCCCTTCTCTTTGATAAGACAAACCAATTAAGACATTTTGTTGTGATTTTTTGTTTTATATTTTTTGAAATATTTCAATTTTGTTGAGGATGTATTTTATTAAATTTTGGTTGCTCTCTTTTGTTTGAAAGGCAGTTTGAAGGCTCTTACAATCTTTGTTTTTGTTTAAATGTCGTTGTTCTTGTTCTTCTTCATGTTGTTGTTATTATTAAGTACAGTTGAATAAATAAATTGCGGTGGTTTTTGTTGTTGTTACTTTTGGGTATTCATGAGTTCTTCTGCTGCTGCTGCTGCTGCTGATGTTGTTGTTGTCGAGTTGTCGATTATTATACATAAAAAATTATATAATATTTTTTGGGATTACTTTTGTTACTTAATCTTAATGCATTTCATTAAAAAAATAATTATTGATAATCGTAATCGTAATGCTAAAACTACTGAAAATAACTTAATCAATATTATTTTTAACTCTCAATACATGTATAAGGTGTGTAAGGATGTGCACGGGGGGTGTGTGTGGGTGTATGTAGTGTTTCACTTAAATTTCTTTGTATATTTTACACGCTCAAGTTCTTTGCACTTGGCAAACGAAAGAGAATAAAAGAGTAAAACAAAATCAATTTGAATTGAATTGCAGAGTGTCGCGATATTGTTGGTTCGATCACATTTTGTGATTGGAGCGGCGAAAGGGGCTTAGGAGGTAACGGGCTGCTTGGCCGTCGTTGTGGTTGTAGATGACAATGCTGCTGATGCTGTATCCTGCAGCCATTTGATGCTGCCATTGCCACTGCTACCGTCACCGACACCGCCACCGCCATCGCCACCGCCACCGATGCTGCCCTTATCGGCAAGCACCGCTTCAGACTTGGAGGTTTGTAGGCGTTTCTCGCAGTAGAGACTGCCCATCGGTTTGGTCATTGAGCCAGCCAGACTTTTGGTCATATTCGAGTAGTTTAGGCTGCCACTGTCGCTGACAATCGCATTATTGTCATACTTATCCTGACCAATGATCTGCGGGAACAGTTCCCCCATCTTTCGACTGCGATCCGTAATGGGAAACTTATTCTTCGTGCAGCTCAAATCCAGTTCAAGCGTATAGAAACGTCCTCGTCCATATTGACGATTCTCGTTCATCAGTTCGTCAACATCTGTGCTGGTTGTACGCCATCCGCTCATTGTCAGTGCTGGTGCGGCTGCTGTTGATATGCTGCTCCGTTTGCTGTTGCTTGCGACAGGAAGTGCCGTATTCGCTGTGGTTACGCTGTTTGCCTGGGTAGTGGCGCCGCTGCCATCGCAGACATCCGCCCCACCGCCATCCTCGTCGCTGTCTAATTCGTTGCGCGCCTGCTCAACATCCTCGACTGAGCTTAGTTTATGATGTTGAAAGTCGCTGAGAAATGCTCTGGGTTTTGCGATTATTTCCAAGCGCGGCGATTGATCCATCAACAGATGCTCCCAGCTTGTCTCAAAGACGCTCTCGAGCTGCGCACTTGCCTTCGGCTTCAGTTGAGACTTGTGCGTCAAGAGGGCTGCACTTTGCGTTGTTGGCATTGGTATCGAGGGTGTTGTTCCGGCCGCTCCTGTCGCCGCTGCTGTTCCGCTTGTTCCTGCTGCTGTTGTCGCCGCACCAGTCAATGTCGACGACGATGTTGATGCCGATGATGATGATGAAGTGGCACCTGTGAACGGTTCCTGCTGCTCGTCAACCGGTTGCTTGCGAGTGCTAATGATCAGTTGCGGCTCTACATAAAATGAATCGAAATTCAAATCCAAAAAGAGTTCATGTAGAAAGCGTCGCGCACTCATGCGATAACTACTCCGGCCCAACGTCTTGCAGGCTTCCGAGTACAGGCATATGTCCTGGAAGGCATGTGGATGCTTCTGTTTCAGTTCTAGCAGTGCCATTTTTGATTGTTTCGCGCTAACCGGATTCGCCAGCCGCTGCACATTGTACAGAATCGAAGCGGTTAGTTTATCGGGCAAGCTCTCCTCGCTTAGTATACTCTCGGGTGAATGGAAGCTCATGTCTGCCAGCTGCATGGATCCACCAGCAGCAGCAGCAGCGCCGCTTGTTTTTCCTCCGGTTCCCTTTCGTGCCAACGCCGGACCCGCCTGCATGCCGGCAGCCACCAGAGCTGCCGCAGCACTGCTGTAAACCTCACACGGCGCCAGTGTATTGCCATTGCTCGCATCCTGTGTCAGCGGATGACCCTGTGCGAACAGACGCAGCTGACGACGCGAACGTGTACAATGCAAACACTGACTGCGTGCGTGTTTTGCAATCTGCCACTTGGCCGGTCGTCGACTGGCCGAGGACGAGACATCGGAGAGCGATGATATGACCGAAGACTCATCGCCACCCTCGTTGTTGATTGAATCGTTGAGGAACGTTGAGAACTGCGGCCGCACGCCCAGCAAATTGAGACCCGTTAGATCTTGATCGATGATATCACATGAGACATAAGTGCGATTCAGATTCCGTGTGGGGAATAAGTCGAGCGCATTTTTGGGTAAACAGATGCCCGCATAGCATGGTCCCTGCAGATCATTGGCGGGCAAAAATTTGGGAGCATTTAGGGTGGGCAACGGCACCTGCAGCTCCTCCGATGAGAGGCGTCTGTAAGAGTAGAATTTAATTGAATTTCACTCTCTCTCTCTCTAGAGATCTCTCTCACTCTCTTTTTCACTTACGAGAACAAATTGAGCTTGGTCGCGCGGTCCAGACTGCGCACCTTGATGCGGCGACTCGACTCGCCCCACGAATATTTCCGTTGCGGCATCTCGCGACGATCGACAATATCGATAAAGTACAACTCCGCTGTTAGTTCAGAGAATACGGGACGACTGTGCGAACGCAACGAGCGCAACTGCGCGTAACCCTTCATGGCCAGCGGACTGAGGGCGGGCGGTTGGAAACTGGTGCCAAGCATAGATGTTCGACGAAAAATCTTCGTGTTATATATGGGAGGCAGTTCCAGCAGATTGGACATGCTGGGTATGGGACTGAGTGGAAATTGTGGAAAGTCGCTCATGTTGGCTGCAGCTGCTGCCGCGGCAGCAGCAGTTCTGCCCGTAACCGATTCACAGCTGCTAACACCGGACGTATTCGAGTCGGTGCACGAATTGTAGCGTATGCGATGCTGATAATGCACCGGAAAAAAGCCTTGCGCATTGGGTACACCGCCAAGCAGGCTTATGACATCAGTTGTCTTCGATTCGGAAAGCGAACGTTGATGTTTACCCTGACGTATGTTACTGCCCTCGGGCAATGTTTTCGACTTAGCTGCCACACCGCCAATAGTCATGGGTCTGCTGAAGGGGATCTGCAAGGTGCGGTATAAGCACACAATGAGTATAAACCAAAAATGTCAATTGAACTACTTACATCTTCGCCCGTGGTACGCACGCTGTCGCTGTTCGTTGTTGTGGTCGTATTAACATCCTGCGTCTGCGTCTGATTGACACCGCCAGCGAGCAGTAAATTCCAATAGCTGCCCGTGTAGTAGGAACCATCGATTTGATCATCGAAACCCGCGTAGTTATATGGCGGCATTTCATCGTAATGATGCCGCACAGGCGTATACTGATTAGACATCCAATCCTCTGGCTGATGCACTGGCCACATGGTATTGCGATCGTGTCGCACACTCAGCCAATCTGCAAGAGTGCAATAAATCGGTTGCTACATCAATCGATACATACATATTCCTAATCAAAATCAGTAGATATGCCTAGTTTATTTACAACTCTCTCTCTCTCTCTCTCTCTCTCTGTCTATGCTTACTTATTGTTTACATTTGCTTTGCAATTGTGCTATCTTCTTTCCTGTTCTTTTACATGCTTCTTTGGCCATCTCTTACTCTATATTTCTTTCTTCTTCTTCGCTCTTTCTTTCTGATTTGAACTCGAACTGCTCTGCTGCAAGTTATTTTCATTTCGAAAAGGGTTTCCTTTCAACGATCTGTTTGCGACATTCCGTTCATAATTGAATCCAAAACTTACTCAGCTTGAAGAGTAAATTGGCGCCCGCCTGTGTGCCAGCCACAAGACCGAGTGCACTAAAGCAAGTGGCACGCACCGAGTAAACCTCGCATTTGGTTACCAGCAGTATCAGCTTCTCGTACAGCCTTAGGGAGATGGTATAGATAATGACAAACGTGTTTGTATTCGATAATTTGCGGATTTCACTTACCCGCAGCTCTGCTCCACAAAATACTCAATGCCATTGGAGTGCGTTGAGGCATGACACAGCGCCCAGACGGCCGCTTTAAGTTCAAGACATTCGGTATCGTCGTTGCACTTGCCACGCGTAATCACATCGAGCAGATGTGGCAAATCGGCATGATTACGCAGCGCAGTCATGCCCTGCGTTGTTTGCGCCAATTGACCATATAAATGTGGTGCAATATTTGGCGGCACCGATTGTGCGCGCTGATTACAATTGCGCCTGGAGTAGTAGCCATCTTCGTTGCGCACATGCAGCGTCAGGCTGGCGTGCGTATCGGCCTCGACCAGTAGAACATAACGCTTGTTATAGCCATTACGCCAATATTTGATCTCATCCTCAATGTGAGCCTTGCTGCTGTTGAGGCCTCGCGAGACCGAATAGAAGCGCGACATAAGCAGACGGCCGGCATCGCCCAGTTGCCTAAGATTGGGCCAATGATAGACAATCTCCACCAGATAGTCTTTATTGTGGCATGCCTCCTCTAGCACATCCAGGGCAGCCAACACCACACTACGATCGACATCCTTGGTCTGTTGTATAATCAGTGGCAATCCCCAAACATCGAAATTGGGTAAACGAGCACGCAACAGCACCGCAAGAAATTGTGTGGCATACAGGCGACCGCTCCGAGTCTTCGCCAGCGTTAATGCTTTCTCCAGCACCTGACGCGGTAGTTTCTCATAGCTATAGTTCAGACCGGAGACAATCAGCTTAACGTAGCACACATGATCTGTTTGACGCACTAGCGTGATTAGACTGTAAAAGCGAAAGGTAATTATTTGAATTCCTCGAAGAACTCCTGATATCTAACTTACTATTCGAATACGGTTGTGTTCTTGAGCACCTCAATGCCCTTGTTGGTACGGCACATCCGTCCGATAAACAGAAAATACTGCTGACACATTGTGTTGTTCATATGCTGTGGACTAAAGAGGCAATCGTGTGCACGATTCGATGTGGATACAGCCAATAGATGCTGGCTTATGTCCGAGAAGTAGTCTGTTATGTAGCGCATGCATTCGAGCTGCAATCAAAAAAGACATTAAAAATAAGAAACGAGAGACAGAGAGAGAGAGAGGAGAGAACTGCTACAAACATACCTCGGTGCTGCTAAGCAGTACATCAATGAGGTCGAGGCCGGCGTTGACATAGGCTGGCATCGTTTGACACGGAACAAGATCCTGGTGTGAGAAGCGATTGTTGCTGGGCTTGAAGAAGTCCACCAGACGCTTTAGGAACTTGTTTATACACTTGCTTGGCGCATAGTCAAGTTTGCGTATTAAATTCGACTGAAAATAAAGAATGGAATTTAGTTAATTGACACCCTATAAATGAAATTCAATCAATACTTACTCTTAGTATAGTGCTAACCACCTCCCAGTCCCATGAACTGATATCGGACTGGGATAATACACGCGATCTGTCCAAGAGACGATTGAAGGCGCGAAAGCTGTCCATATAGAATACCTGGGGTAGCAGCTTTCTTTTCAGTCTAAAACTGGAACGCAGCGAACTTGACGCTTGCGAGTTGGACTCATCGCTAGAGGATACAGAATCGAGTCGAGTACGATCCAGCGTCCCTGTACCGGTTCTGTACTGTGGCGATAGCGATGATGAAGATGGAACGCCCATTGTTGTTGTGCCCGATGAAGATGATGCTGCCGCGCCACTTGTATCCTGCGGCTGCAATTCACCAATTTCATCCTGCGCGATTATGTTGCGTCGAAATAGACGTGTCTGTATCAATGCACCACCCTGTATAATACTATCCAAGAATAGGCTACACGATGCCGGACGTTGACGCAACATTTTCTGATAGTTTTGCAACGCTGCCACTGCTGCATTGGCCTGCTGATTGCCCTGCGTTGCATGGCCTATCAAAGTGGGTAACGCTGGACTCGTGCTGCATATATCCGCCGGCAAATGTGTGTGCATGAGCTGAACTATTTTGCCAATCAACACTGTGGCGCGTACAGATACAAACTGATCGCTGGTGACCACAACTTCGACGAGTGCATTAAGCAATCCCGTCTCTAGGAAACAATAGAGCAGCAGCGCCAAATGCTGTTCGACTACATTGGGCGCTCGTGACGCCAGACTAGGCAATATCGAGCGTCCCTCGGCGGATACAAAACCGTTGCTAAGCAGCCATGAATCTTGAAAATCCGACGGATCAACTGTTTGCAAGGCCACGGCATAATCATCAGTCCAGCCAGGCTGTGGCACAGCTAGCAGCTCGTAAAGCAAATCCAATATTGCTTTCTGTAAATGCAAAAAACAAATTAATACGAGAAACTTAAAAACTCTGCAATCTACAACTTACTCTAACTTCAACTTGATTTAAATATAAAGCGTCGACTATTGCTTTTAAACCTGATGGTTTGCTTGGATCACAGAATTCGAGGGTGCCCGTCCAGCTGCGCAGCACGGACAATAGAGCCAGGCGACAACTGGTGTAGCGCAGCTCGCGTGCATCTCTGTAAAATCAATAAGATGTGTGTGAGATTAGCAAATCAAATAGAGAGTTTTTGTGTGTTACTTGTTTTTATCCATGATGCCTAGTCTGTAGGTAAAGTCACAATATGGTGCCGCCAGGCAGTCAAGGCGAACGCCGCAAATGTTACGCGTCTGTGGCCACTCCAGTAAATAGAGCAGCACACCGCAAAGGCTTTCGGCAATCCGCGGATTGTGGCATTCGAGCACATTGCGTGTTATGGAGGTGACACCGCCGCAAACGATAAGTAACGCCGGATTGAGTACAGCAAACTCGGATAATGTTGCCAGGCAGGCGCGCAGCAAATTGTCGCTTTCCTCGATGCCGCTGTCGGCCAGCGAGACGAGGCATCTAACGACAACAGGACTGATGTCTTCCGGTGCAATAGCCAACATCTTGCGCACCAGTTTCAATGCCTGCACACGCTCATCATCGTTCTTAAGCATCAGATCGATAGAGCGACACAGTAGATGTTGTAGCTGCAGCGAATTGAACGTCTTGATGTCCTTCGCTGTACTAATCGTATAGCGTATGGTACGTAATGCGGCGGCACGCACCTGCGTGAACGTATGCACCGACGAGGCACTTAGGCTAAAATGGGAACATCGATTAACAGGGATTTGCAGTTAGTCAATTGATACACATACCAGTAGAGTAATTCCTCTGTAGTGAAGCGCAGATTGTTGTTCGGCGAGCCCGTCGAGGCCGCCAGACACAGTGAGGCCAGGGCATTGAGCAGAAATAGACGCTTCGTGTCGCGCGTCTCCTCCAAGCAAAGCATGGCATAGATATCATAGGCATTTTCGGCAGCCGATTTCTTTGGATCCAAGCGATAAAAGTCCTCGGGATCTTGGGAAACTGCAGAAAGATGTAGAACATAAATTTGATGAGTAAAGAATGTCGAATAACTGAGGAAAGTAAATATTATTTTGGTAGAACCTCCGACAACCTCTCTCTTTCTCTCTCTCTTAAACTAACCCATTTTAAACTAATTTTTGGTCAATAAGACCGATATATTTAGTACTGTAAAGAACACGATGAAGCCTTTAAGATATAAGCAACAAATCAAAATAAATAACAATAATTTATAACTTTCCATACAGCAAACTGCAATATATCCTTTTGTATATATGGAAGAATTTATTACGGTTAAAAAAAATCGAAAGTCAGGCAAAAACTCTATATGTTTTATAGAGTATAGAGCGATGCGTGTTCTCCTACGTTCTTCAATGTTTTCGCACTTTTTCTAGAGGTTCCCATTGCATTTGCATACATGTAAATTAGTGTGTGCGAGTGCGTGTGTGTGTGTGAGAGAGAGAGAGGGAAAGAGGAGTGCACTGCATATCGTACATATTAACATGCATTTGTACATTTAATTAGGTAGAAAAAGCTATCAAGGTGAAATTGTTCCACGAGCGAAACTAATCAACGCTTCTGCCGTCGTCGACGTAGCGCGCTGCCGGTGCGGCGCATGGCGCACGTGAAATTGTTGCGCGTCATAGCGGCAGCGCAGTTGTTACCGTTCTTATTGTGGTTGTTGTTGCAGCAAAGCAGCACTGCCTAACTGTACTTGGAAAAGAAATTAACAATGAATGTACAAATACGCGTATGTATGAATGATGTGCTGTGTTGTGTTATGCATGTGTATGTGTGTGCGTGTGTGTGTGTGTGTTAGTTGTTGGTTTTGTGTTCGTTTTAGCTTGCTGCGTCATCGTTGAGACTCAATGCTAGCGACGTGACGTCTATAAATAGGCACCAAACAAGTAGGAAAAAAAATTTGGTCAAACGCAACAAAAATATATACGAATACACTACATATATATACATTTCAACATACATATCTATATAAAAATAACAAGAACCGCAACAACAACAACAACAACAACAGAGACGAAGAGGAGCAGCGAATGTCAATAAAAATGGTGCCAGGCGGCTGCTGCTGCGACTGTTGCCTCCGCTGCTGCAACAGTAGTACCGTTATGCGCAATTGACTTTGCCTATGTATGCGAGAGAGCGAGAGGGAGAGAGGTGGGGCAGCGCGCATGCAAAAACGGCAACAAGGAACAGCAGCAAAAAATAAAAACTTAACCAAAAACAAAACAACAGCAGTCGCCGAGTGGTTGTCGCTTTAACAGTAATGTAAACAAATATTCACATTACTGTTAAAGCAACAACCACTCGGCGACTTCACTGTTCTGTTGTTGTTGTTGTCGTTGTTGTTGTTGCTGTGCTGTTTTCGCAAAATCGCTCATCAATAATGGCAAAAGTAGAAGACGACAGGCGCGAGTCATCGTTAAACTATTTATTTTAGTTAACTTGAACTGCCAGCGGCAGCAACAGCATTAGCAACAATAATAATAATAACAAGAACAACAACAACAAGTGCTGCTGCTGCGGTTGGTTGTGTTGTTGTAGCCATTGCTGTTGCCACTGATGCCGCCGCGGATGCTATTGAGTGCAAGCATGTCGCAACTAAGCAATAGCCAGAAATAACAATAACACATCTACATGTGCCCGTGTGTGTGTGTTATATACGTATGTTTGTTTGTGTGCGCATATATACACAAGTATGTACGAAATAGCAGCGCTCCATGTTGTAATATGCGATGCATACATATGTTAATTAACATTTGTCACAGCCACATCTGTACGTATGTATGTATGTGTGTGTATGCAAGTACCTTTAATGCGTAATTGTAATTTGCTTCGTTTTTTGCCAAAACGCCAACTGGAATGTAGGGAGGCCATATCTCAGAGCAGCGGCGAAGATGGCGACGGTAACGGCGGCGGTGGCGGCGACGGCTACGGCAACGGAGATGGCAGTGGCAGCGCCCGTTTCACCAAATACCAAACACCGAAATTACCAAGGAGAACCGCGCACACACAAGAAAATCAAAATGTATTGCTTTTAATTTCACTTAGGGTGCCTCTGTTTACTTTCTACATTTTATAAGCATTTCATGGCACTCTTGTTTGCACTGTTGTTGATAGCGATGTTAACCTCAAGCTTGTCAACATTAACATTTTAATGGATTTAATCACGTTTGAAATGAAATTATTTTTGATACTCTGCACTGCAGACTTTCACTATTATAATATGCACTTTGGTTTACATTAATATCAATATTATTTTTGCAAAGGTAACCAAACGCAAAATTGACTAGCGGACGCGTTTTTTTTTTCGTAGAAAAAGAGCAGCACTGCAAACAATCGATAGTTGATAGGGCTACGGTATGCGTCAAGGATGCGATTTTTACATCAGTTGGCAGCGCTGTATTTGCAATCGGTATGTGAAAAAATATCGTCGGGTTTTATTTGATTTCAAAAAGTTCAATTTTTGACAAAGATCTGCAATTGATGTATTTTTTGTGCAATACACTGTGCGTGAAATGAAATTATTTAATTTTTACACATTGCTTTGTTATTTAGATATTCGATAGATCGGGTTTGTTTACAACTTGTTAAGATATTGTCGTGACTAGATGCAATCGATTAATGTGTTTGCGTTGTAGTCGAACTTGGAATTTTGGCGGAAATAGCAAAGACAATTTAAGAATTTCTTTTTGTTTAATATATGTAACAGTGTTTTAAAAATTTATATATTTGATATATTTTATTTTATTTTATTATCATTGTGAATACTTATCGATATATATAAATGAAACTAGCTGCGAAAAATAAAAGCAGGCAAAAGTGTGCTACATTTTCTTTCTTTTGTGCTACCAAAACTATGCAACAATAGAAATAAATTCCAACCGACTCGAAAACGAACTGAATGAGTCAGCCAAGGTTATCCCTCAACTGTAGCTAAATATAGTTGTATGCTATGCAGTCGAGTATGACGCCACGCATTCTCGTCATGTAGAGCGTCTCATTGTTGGCGCCAAGGAAACCAGCGCCCTGCAGATCGGTTGTGCCGCCGCCCTCGATCAATTCGCTTATCTTTTGCAGATCGGGCGAGTCTTCGCCGCGTAACGTGACAATCGGTAGCACCATCATGGCCAAAAGCAAGCCGACCGCACCCTTCTGCAGCAGCTGCTGCTCGAAGGCGACGAGCGGCAGCAGCTGCTCGGCCTCCGCGCCCAATCTAAGCTCAAGCCATAAAGAAGTGAGGCTAAACAGAAGCTACTCAAATTGGAACTCACCTGGTCAGCTGAGCGCACAGCTCCTGGTGATAGGCATCCAGCATGGAGTTGTAGTGCTGCCGGCGAAACTGTTGCGTGGTGCAGCTGAACAGAAAATACGCCAAATCGGTGACGGGCGAAGCGTAGCGCATAAGCTGCCAATCAATCAGGCACACCTGCTGCGGCTGCTCCTGCTGCCGATTCCCATCGGCTTGTTCCGTCTGCTGCTGCCGGTAGAGCAAATTGTTGTTCCAGCTGTCGCCGTGGCAGACAACCGCATATGGTTCACAATTGTTGCCGCTAAGCAGCTCCAGCAGCAGATCGAAGTAGCTGCCACGCGCGAAATATGCCTGCAGACGCTGCAGTGCCGGAGCATCCTCTAGCGGACGCAGTGCACCGAGCGCATTCTGCTTGAGCTGCTCGAAGTACACGTGCAACGCGTGATCGCCGCGTCGCTGCGCGAATATGTCCACCATTTGCTGGAACGGACGCAAGCGTTGTGGCTGTTGTTGCTTCAGTGCCAGCGAGACGGCATGCAGCTTGGCATAGGCGCGCATCACTAGCGATGCATGCGCCGGCGTCAGCTCCGCAAAGCGATCGTGCAGCCGATAGCCGGCGGCACACAAATCCTCCAGCACAATGCACTCGTTGGGCTCGTCGAGACGTGTGCGCAGGCATTGCGCATAGTGGTGAAAACGTTGCTCCTGCGGCACTGCTCGTTCCTGCTGGAAGCACTGCGTCAATGGCAGAAACTGCTCATAGGCCAGCGATTCACGCGCGAAGCACGGCTGTGCAAAGAACTGTTTGCGCCGTATCGCGTTCTGTGGCGGCAGCTTCAGCACCAGCGATTTTGCCTGCGGCACACGTATACGCCAGACCACGCCCAGATAGTTATCGCCCTTGGCACAGGCCAGCTCCAGCGTGTAATCGCTGCGTTCGAGCAGCGCCTGCAGCGTTTGCCGCACGCTTGCATTGGGCAAATTCTCCTCCTGCTCCATGGGCCAAGCAACTGCGCGTTGTCGCCATGACGCGGTTCTATTTATGCACAGCCCCGGCAAACCGCAACCGCAGCAGCGATCGCTGCAGTTCGAATTTCGTGCGGAGCTGGCGATGGGGTAGGAGACAAAATGAAAATGAATGTAACCCTAATCCCCAAATTGCAATTACGCTAAGCAGATGCAGTGCAGCTCTCGTTTCTGGAAAAGCTTTGCTTTGCTCTGGGCAATCCCTTGGCAGCTAAAAAAAAAAAACAAAACGAATTTAATTTAGTTATTTTCTTTTTTTTAAGCTGCTCAAAATAATAATTAAGGTATTGCAGCAACATCGATAGGCGCTTCGATTGATTTGGTAAATTTATTGCCACATGTGCAGCGTTTCGATAACAAAAACAGTAACAATATCGATTCTATATTTGGTTTTTTTCTGCTCCGCATTCAACATCCTCGATAGTATAGTGGTCAGTATCCCCGCCTGTCACGCGGGAGACCGGGGTTCAATTCCCCGTCGGGGAGAGATGTGAAGACATTTTTTTTTAAATTATTTCTAATTAAATTAGTGTTAAGACATTTTTTTTGAGTTAAGTTAATTATTTCATAGGCCGCAAATACATTCAGCTGTTTTTTTAAAGTATTGCATACTTTTGGGCTGCATGCATGAAATTAACTTAACTTACCTGCCTTAGTCAGTTATAATATAAATTTATATATATATAAATACAAGTATATATATCAAGATATTTTAAGTATATGCGCGCAATTAGAAATGAATAATTGAATAAAGTCGTGTCATCCGTTGTCTGTTTATCAAAACAAAGCCCGTATACAGTATAAGGACAGAGATATCTAAATATAGCTTGGCATACACTAAGTTTTTGCACTCGACTGTCAGATACTCGAACAGCAATTGACGCACACACTAGTACGATGTCTATCAGCAGCACTCATAGTTTACATAGTTAGTTAGCGAAAATCCCCAATCCCAAAGTGATTCAGTGTGTACAGGGTATACATCTTGATAGTTGTTTTCAATCTCATGCATTCTGATTCAATTTCACATAGACTGCATTGCATGTAACCAAAGATTTTCTATATTCCTTATACACAGACACGTTGTTTCTGGTTTCTTTCGATGATAAGCGCAAAGTAGGCTAATAAGTACAATAAAATCGACTGTGATATGGAATTGGTAAACATTATGGTGTTTTTTTTTTTTGTACTTTTATTTATAATGTGGTAAAACCTTCAAGCAAATAAACCATACATTATATGGCTGCTTGCAGTTCTTGCTTTTTTCGATAAATCTTAAGTCTTATTACCAGTAAAGAAATATATATTTTCGTATATACACGCTTGTTCGGAATCGTATAATCCCACACAGAGTGCATTCTCTTTCTCTCTCTCTGCTTGCGCCCCTTATCTGCATCGAATCAAAACAAATCCGAAAGACAGCGAGAAACTAGTTTTGCATACGGAAAGATATCGCTAACGTATGTAAATGTATATATATGTAAGGTAGATCTATGGATCAGGTGTGCACAAATAAACAGTACAGTAGTAGCCTATACAAGTCTGTAGTATCTATCGAATCATTGGAATCTGTCACGTTTTGTAGCAATGATTTCCAGCCAGATTAATGCGCTCTATTGAGAAAAGTTGTTAATGGGTGTATATGTGTTTTATTCGCATATATATTCACTTTCAGTTTAGATGTTATAGACATGTTGTCTGTTCTGCAGTGGCATACCATGTGTACAATTTTCTAAAAACAAGAAAAAGTCACTTATTATCTTTACTTTGTCTGTCTGTCTGTTTGAACTCCTAAATTTCAAAGATTATAAGAGTTAGAGCCTTCAAGTCTTGTAGACAGACTTGTATGCATCGACAGTGGCTTAAAACATTTTTTTGAACTTGATCGCGAGATCGTAAAACGATAAACATCGAATTGTAAGCGTAATTTTAAAGCTAGAAGCTTCCTTATTGTTGTGTACACACACTATCGTCGTGTAAATGATTTATAAATATAAATATTATTTAGTTAAAATCAGCTAGTAAACATTTAAGTCATTTACATAAATAATACCTTTGAAATTCATGATTTTTTTATATTGCACATGATTTTTATATATATGTATTTATTTTTTTTATATATATTTCTAGATTTTAGCTGGTACCAACTTTATATTTCTTAAATTTTTCGTGTATAATTTCATTTTACAGGGTATTTGCCCGCGTGTGCGCTGCGTGTGCGACCAAAGCTTGTTTTGATCATTCGCTCTTATTCTGTTTCGCTTGCTTACAACGAGTGCGTGTGTGTGTGTCAACATCTGAAAGTGTCTCCTACCTTTGCTGCTCTGATAAAGGTTTTCTGGTATTTTCTGTTCTTTTCTGCTCTTTTCTTTTCTGCTCTGTTTTGCTTTGCTTTTGTGCAAGCTGCCACTTGGTGAAGCCGGCGTTGCATTCCCGTTAAGTGGGCACACACACACACACATGCATACCCTGTACATGTGTTTATGTATTAACTTGTTGTCGTTTGTTGGCCAAGCGGACAAAGCAAGCGCTGTTTTGGTACATTGTTGTTGTGCGCTTATCAGCAATAACAAAAACAACAAGCGGCTCACTGACCGATATTGGCTGTTGTTGTAGTTTTGTTTAGTTGGCATTGTTTGCCAATCGGTAAATAAGATAACAGAAATACACACACATGCACACAAAATCGCTACCAAATCTGAGCACACATTAACACACACACACACGCACACATGCCAAGACTTGCGATTGCAAATCGGCAATAGATAAGGTGTAAATTTTAGAACTCAGCAAAACATCAGCAGCAACAACAAACTACGCAAGCAGTAGCAGCAGCAGCGAGCGCAGCGGCCGCGGCAGCGGCAGCGGCAGCACAAACAAGAGCAGCAACGGCGGCGCGCTGCAGCAACAGCCGCAGCGCAGGCGGCGCAGGCAGCACCGGTTTGTGCGAAGTACAAAGTATAAACGTGGATAGTCAAAGATCGAGCAACAACAAAGCCAAACGCAAGAAATCAACAAAAGCAATGAACGACAACAAAACAGAAACGAAGATAAAAACAAATCGAAAAAGAAAACCAGCCCTGGCGCACACACATATCGAAAGCAAAACAAACAAGTCAAGCTTCGACAAAAATGCAGCGCGCCACAGCGACAGGCAGCTGCGCTGCAGCAGCGAGAGAGAATTTTGCTTATTAAGTATATATTTTAAAGCAAAGTTTATAACAAATTAGGCTAATTAACTTTGACCCCTAAGGGCAGCCCGCTTAACTACATTATTTATAATATTAATAGACAATCCATTAATATGTGTACACACAGTGTGTGCGTACAATTTTTGTATATCATAATTATAAATCAATATGTGAACACTGACGCACACAGATAAGATTAGTACACGGCATGTATCGTTACGGGCCACACCCTTTTGCAGTCTGCGCTTTGGCGCCCACCATGCGAGCTGTAGGGTGCACAACAACATCATCTATTAAATGCGCCGCAAAAACAAGCCAGCAGCAGCAGCAGCAGCGACCACAACAACGAAAACGATACAAATAAATAAAGCAAAAAGCAACAACGATCGCAACAACGTTGGCAAACGAAAACAAAAATCAGACAAAGCAGGCAAACGACGACCGGCTTCTCTGCTTCTTCTTCTTCTTTGTCTTTCGCAGCAGTGCAGCGCAGCAGCAGTAGCTAACGCAGCCCCAAACACACACACACACACACGCGCGCGCGCAAACATATGCTGCTGAGAGCGAGAAGAGAGATATGCACGCGCACGCATGCGAACGTTGGCAGCGCAAGCGCAGCCGGCGCAATCAGACGAACGTTCGTTGGGCTCTGCCCCAACTATGCAACCAACACAGTGTTAACGATGCCTACGACGCTGACGCCGCCGCCAACGCCACCGTTAGCTTCGACACTCGACGAGCTAAGCAATGCGTCGTCGTCGACGTCGTCGTCGCATTGCGTCGCGTTTAAAATGTCGCATACTCTGATGCTCCGAGCTCAGTCTAAAAACGACAGTCAGAGCGATCGATCAGAGCGCAACTAGAAATCACAGTTTGTTTTTGTTTTTTTTGTTGCGATTCTTTTTGTACCGATTTCGAATTTGATTCGCTTTTCGAATTGTGTGTGCTGCTTGTACTATTTGCTAGTCGCTGTCGCCCAAAAAAAAAAAACAAGAAAGAAAAGAAGACCAAGCTAACGTACACAACTGCAAGGAGGACGAATAGAGACAACGAGAGAACAACAACAAAATGACGCAACCGTTGAAGTTCTATTTTGATTTCCTTAATCAGTCCAGCCGAGCGCTTTACATATTCTTGGCGGCATCCAAGATACCGTTCGAGGCGATACCCATTTCGATGCTCAAAGGTGAGTACGTGCCCGAATGCGCGTAAGTGGCCCAAAGGTTGACCTGCCCACACACACACACACACACACGCACACACAATTCATAGACACACATCTACACAACGCAACACTTTTGTCTATTTCCGTCTCTTTCTCAGTGTTGGAATTTTTTTTATTGTTTTGGGTGTTTTCAAAAATTTTCCACTTGCTTAAAAATTCCGTTACAAAATGTTGTCAGAGGGGAAAGTGCATTGCGTGCATGTGTGTGTGTGTGTGTGTGTGTGTGTGTGTGAGTGTGCGAGTGTTACCCAACCCATTTACATAATAATACATTCATACACTTAAAATTACTCAACCAACTTAAAAATATCGAAAAATAAACTAGCTATATTTACTGTATTAACAATTATCATGGCTCGCATCAAGTTTTCCCATTGTACAATAGTATCTATCACGTTTGTGGCTCATGATATTATACTAGATACTAGACTAGACCATGTGTGGTACGTCACGGTTCAAAACTCTTTTCAAAAGCGTGTTTAATCGTGAGCTTTCAATAATTATCTCTTCTACACACTCTTTATAATAAGTCTAAATATAGTTGCAAGTAATGTAGGTTCTGAAAAAACTGAATTATTTTTTTTTACAAATTTTGCATAATTCATAAATATGATGAAATAAATAGCTAGACAACTGTTGTTAGATATTACTTAATAATTATTAATTAGCATTATTATTTGCAATTTATAATATTAGGTTATTAATTAGCATTATTATTTAGAATTAAATAAATTATATTAGGTAAATTTAGGTGACTGGGTCTTAGCTCTATGGAACTGAGAACCTTAGGCTTGCTGAATACATTTATTCTATGTATATATGTAGGTTCTCCCTATTTAAAGCAAGCTAAATAGTATGCAAACGAAAACAGGTTAAAGGTGCGAACTCTCCAGTCCTCTTCACACCATTATAGCCATAGTTATACTATTATATAGAGTGTATACAATTATTAACAATAGTCTTGAGCGTAGGAAACAAGTTTTCTGAAATTTCTCAAGTAATCCCGACTAAAGTGCTTCCCTGCAGCCGGTCTCTTTCTCGGTGCAAGCGCGATAACACAGATAAACGATTTCAAAATACGTTTTGCACGCAGCTGCAAAGTTTGCTAAACTGTTGCATAAATAAAAGAAAAGAAAAAGAAACGAAAGAATAAAGATGGAAAAAAAAAGAAATATCAACTAAATACATTAATATTTACGAATTAACAACAACAATGGTATAAAAAATTGTTTTGTTTGTTTAGCTGCGCGTGCGTCGTTGAGTCAATGATAAGTTATCACCTACGGTACAGATCGAAAGGCTTTAAGGCCAAGTTAAACATGTTGCCAGCAGGCGATATTATGGCTGCGCTCGGCCTGGTCAAGGTCGGAATGAGAAGCGCGTGTATCAAAGGATAACAGATGTGTCGCTAAGTCAGTCTATACATGTGTCCCCAAGTCAGTGTACACATGTGTGCCCAAGCCAATGTACACATGTGTCCCTAAGTCGGTGTGTACACATGTCCCTAAGCCTGTTTATATACATGTGCCTAAGCCAGTGTACACACACGAGTCTGCCCCAGTCTGCCTGTGACGTCAGAAAATGCATTGCTCTCTCTCTCTCTCTCTCTCTCTCTTTCTCAATTCGCATCCGCATGCAAATCGCGCTTGGGCTCGCCGAGAGAGCGAAACTCGCTTTGCCGTAGCCGTTGGACTTTCGACCCAACGAAATCGAAATGCGGCGAATTTATGTGACTAGCAGTTGCAGCAATTGGCGGCTAGTACGGGTTGCTGGCAGCAGGCAATTGCCAACACTGGCCCCGAGTCAGTGCATTGAGCCCGTTGTGCTGGGAAAGAGAGTGAGAGAGCGAGAGCGAGACACACTAGCATGCTTAGAAACTGTAGATTGTCTAGTGCTAAGACAGCCTTGGGCAGGTTAAAGACTTCGTCGTGCATGCACCGTGTGCGACTCTATGTGTGTGTGTGTGTGTGTGTGTGTGTGTGTGAAGTCACCTTAACATTAGTCTCAGCTACACTTTACTATAGATTCTTGGCATGCAACACGCTATATAGTGGCGACTCGAGCTTGCCCCCGATTTACACACAATTTTGGACAGACTTGCGGCAAACAAACAATTTGTTTAGTTAAGATCAACAATGCAATCAATTTCTATGATATATGCTTAGAAATTAAAAAAGCCGAGGCATAGACCCTAGAAAAATTATAGAACTATATATAAACCATGGGTTCTGCCTAGTTATCTATATAATTTGCCATGAATATCATTAAAAAGCTGATTTATGATGTTTTACATTTTCATAGTTTAATCCAGATGGTATCGAGTGAAAAACTTATACTATTTGTAGAATTCGATAATATATTACTATCAGATCTTCAAGAAAACAGTTATATTTATGCCTACTATATAGTGTTTATGAGTTATTAAGTGAAGTGCCCGAAAACAATTAGTATATAGCTGTAATATATTATAGATAATCAAATTCTCGAACACACTCTCGAGTTTCACCTTCAAGAACTCAAAACTAAAACCTTATCGCAATCGGTTCGAAGCAGTCGTGACTTGCATGCCGAGTGCATTCCGGTCGAGTCCTGATTTCGCTAGTCATTGCGGAGCAGGGGGGAGAATGTCACGACATCACGTAGCCTACAGTCGGTACTCTGGAGCTCGTCACCCTCCGCGAATGATGTGACACCTATCGAAAGGGCGCAAGCAATAATTCCATCAATTTTGTCATTTTGTCATAGTCAGCAATTATGGCGAATTGAAAAATACATATATGAGACACAAACACAATAATCTAATCGCTGCGACTAATCGTACGGTCATTATAAGTTGGGAATAATTTCAATTTCCATGGCAAAGGAATATTTACAATTTATTTATATATATGCAGTTGCAGATTTAATCGGCCTTAATTACGATATATGTAGGCGGAGGCGGGCGTGTTAGGTATTTTTAGATTATAGCGGAAAATTGACTGAACCCCTACGACTGCCGGCCAGATAATTGCTAATTAGCGTATTGCTAAATTAAGGGAGGGCGCTGCGAGCTGAGATGAGCAGGCGCTGCAATATATCAATATATTGTATATATCAATCTAGAGAGGCCTGGAAACATATCATGATAGTAGCCGAACATTCTCATGTTATTCGCGTTTTTATTTTTTTCGACATTGTCAATGACATTGCCCAATCAAGACGTTGCGATAAGGCGGATGGGAACTCTACATGTTTGGAGCGCACGGTGCATGGGAACATGTGTTATTAATACATATGCCATACCTATTTTCTGGCTGATATGGAGCATATTCGTCTGCTACCTAAGCTACAATAAAGACATTTATTTTTTTATGATTTAATTATTTTTAGAGGGTATCTGTAAGTCGCCAACTGGTAAACACACCGTCTAATCGCCCCGAATGAGCTTAATTTGTACTAGGCTACTACGGAGTGTGTTCTGGTGCCACATACTACTCAAGCTAAAGTACATATGTGTACTTAGTCATATCATTGTTATTATTTTTCAATTTCAATTTCTCGTCCCAGACGTGTGTACCCGCACTATCTGTGTCCGTACACACGGTATATCGCACAAACTCTAACATAGTATGTAGCTGATTAGTACACCCCCGATATCTGATGATTATTGTGATGTTTTGTTGCCGGGCAAGTGTCAGATCACGCGATGCCTTCGAAAATAACAATACGAGCCGAGTCGAAGGGGGCTCGACCGGTGTCGATAAGAGGCGTGGCAGTTTTCGCTAATTGTCGAAAGTTGTTTGGGTCAAGCGAGTTGCTCGTTTACTTTCCAAGTGATTCAGTTTGTCTGTTAGGAGTTGTATGAACTTGAATTGATTCGGTTTGAAGGCAAACACGTTTAGTTTGAAATTTAATGCAGTAAACTGCACATGAAGATTGGCAATTAGTTAGAAACTCCTTGGGTCGAACGAGTTACTCGATTGCACTTGCAAGTGATTCGTTTGACTGAAGAGTTGTACCAAGTGTTTTAATAGACTTTTAGGCTTTTGCTAACATTAACTCAATCAGTTTAAGAACAAACTTTAAGTTTAAGCCTTAAATAAATTATCTATTTGATATCTCTTATAAGTATATTTGTTTTTATTTGGATTTTTGAATTTCAGGCGAACATTTGACGGGCGAATTTCGTGACAAAGTGAATCGATTCCGCAAATTGCCCGCGATTACCGACTACGGCTATCAACTATCGGAGAGTCCGGCCATCTTTCGTCACTTGGCGCGTGAGAAACTGGTGCCGGAGCACTGGTATCCACGCCGGAATCTGGGACGCAGTCGCATCGATGAGTATCTGGCATGGCAACAGGCGAACATGGATGTCGCCTGCACCGATTATTTTCAACAGAAATGGCTGATACCGTACCTGCAGAAGACGCGTCCCTCCGACAATGCGGTAAGTCGCACAGATTATCCATAAAAAGATTGAGATGCAGAAGGCGTTAAGTATGTTATATGTTCTACATAATATTGCAATATCTCTCTTTCCCTTTCCCAGGTCAATGTGGCCGGCAAACAGTTGGAGCACACGTTAAACGATTTCGAGCAGCTTTTCCTTAACTCGCGCAAATTCATTTTGGGCGATAATATCTCATTTGCGGATCTGAGTGCTATATGCGAAATTGATCAGCCCAGTAAGACGAATCATAATACGATTTACAAACCTTTGCTTAACTTACTTCATTATCTTTACAGAGTACATTGGCTACAGCGCCTTCAAGAACCGCAACAAGCTGGCACGCTGGTACGATCTGGTGCAGGAGGAACTGGGTGACTACTACAAGGAGGTGAACGGGGAGTTCAGTGCCAAGCTGAAGCTGGCCAGTGGACAGCAGCACCAGCAGGGCGAGGTGCAGGCGCACGCGGTGAAGCAGTAATACCTTAGCGATTCACCCAATACGCTCCACTTTGTATTTATACTATATACCATACTCTACTACAATACTTACTATGTGTAATATGATATTTAATTTTTTTATATACTTGTTTTTTTTTTGTTATTACCTATTTTTGTTGTAACCCCTTTTTTTGTAAAAAAAAAATCTACATCACATCATCGAAAAGAGTTGACGTTGTCGGATGTGCGTGCCTAGTTTATAGTTATTATATGTGTACAATTTTTATAAATACATAAAGATACGACTTATTACTAAAAAGGAAAACTGTTGAAATTATATTTGAAGATATATTGGTATAAGGAACTGTAAAATGCAAGTTTCCCCAAGAAAATACCTCGAAAATCTGGCAATTTTCCAATCTCGTAGCGCCGCTTAAGCACGAGAACTTTAAATATGCTCCCAACAAATTTGTTCATTGAAATCATTCTTTATTCGCTTATACAATTGGTTTTTTGTTTTGTTTTGGTTTATTCATAGAGGGTATTCAGTACATTGAATATCTGTTTATCCCCACAAGAACTGAATACTTGCCCAATAATGTTACGAATGCCCCAGTTGTGGGTCGCTTAGAGTATCTTAGCTATTTTTTTTACAACAATTCACTTTCGCTTTCGGGAATAATGTGTGTCTGGAATGCGTTTTGCTCTTCAATTAATTCTGCGTTGTGTGTGTGAGTCTTTTAAATACTATAATACACGTAAACTGAGTGTTTTTTCTGTATTTAAAATAAGCTACAATTACAATAATCGAGAGTACTACATGTGACTCGGTGTGAATGCGTGTGCAGGAAACAAAAACTTGAAATAAGTTTGCGATTTTGTTTGCAGGGGTGTCATCGAATCTGTTTTTGGAGGTGTATGTACCATAAATGCGCTTAACAATATGCATAAATATACATAAATATATATAAACACATACACGTACATACACGTATGTGCCATAGTAGTTTTATTCTATTTGCTCTCTCTTTCCTTCTCTCCTTGCCGCTTTCCTAATGCTTAAGATTCGTTTCGAATATTGCCGTTTATTTTTGGATTGTTTTTTGCGTGCTGTATTTGTTTCTGTTTCCTATTTAAAATCGTTTCCCTTGATCACATTCTCGCTCGTCCTTGCAGTTGATATTTCCTGGGTTAATTCGATAATACATTATTAATTTGATGGCGTAGCACTTGAGTATTTTGTGGAATTATGCCGATAACTCCTAGTTTGAATCTCAAAAACATTTACATAATCCGATAATTGATTTTCTGTAAAATTAGTATTTTTGTTTCAGTTTTCTTCATTATAAACTGCAAGGGCGCGATCACTCCCTCTCTCTCTCTCTCATCTATGTATTGCGGAATATCTTTTAGCTTTATTTTTGCAAGTGTTCAGTGTTCTGTGATTTACATATGTGTGTGGCTGATGTATCTGAGGGTGTATCCCCTGTGTCTGCTCTTGTTTATAGTCGAAAGGCACTGCTGCATTCTAACGCATTTTCCATTTCCCTTTTGATTCTCATGTGGTTCTTATTGATTTTCGTTTAAGTCTCATTGAAGTGTACGCTTTGTTGTTGTTCTGTTTCGCATGTAAAACACATATCTACGGATATTGTATCTTTTTGGAATTTTGGGGGAAAATGTGCAAGCGTGTGGTATTTCCTATAATTTATTATTGGTTTTGGTTTCTTTTCCAGATTATTCTTACGAACAAGAACATAAGACATAAATACATACATAATACAGACATACATCGAAGTATCGTATCTTATCTAAGCTCTATATTGAAATTTGCAACAGTTACAAAAAATTGTTGAAGCGCATCGAAATCGGTTGTTTGTTTTTTCCGTTTCTGTTCTCTATAATATATAGTATATAGTATAATGTATAATGTATTTGTATTTGTGTTTCTTTGTATCTTTTCGAGTCCTTTTTGCTAGCCGAACAAATGTTTAAAAACCTTAAAAACGTTACGTCATCAATTATGATTCATTTGTTAATTATTATACTTATTGTTGTTGCTGTTGTTTGTTTCATGTTGTTTTTTTTATTTATTTCTTATTGTTTGTGCAATAGGAACACGATCGAGTCCAAGGAGTGGGGGAGGGGAGGGGACCATAAGCCTGTTTTTCGATTACAAATTATCAGCCAATAATTTACGAATTATCTATCTACACATGCATGCACGCACATGCAACTTTACAAATATATGTATATATATATATAGAAAGAGAGAGAGATATATTCTATATATACCGCATTCACTTTATAATTGTGCATTTGTTCTATCCATCAGGGGATTCGAAAAATACCGAAAATCCAACAATTTCAGAAGTTATTCATTTTGTATTACGAAGTAGATAGACAGATCTATTTAAGGAGTGATGTAATGAGCGAGAGATAAGCTACAGCTGGAAGTACGGGATAGTGACAGCTGCCTGATCTGCAACATATTTATACTATATATATAAATACTATTATCAGTTCTCGACTTGAAATGAAACCAATTGTATAAATCTAATAGAAATTGGCAAGACTTCAATGTGGACTTAATGCTGCACATGCACGACGCAAACGGATTATATATTACTATATTATAACTTTCGGAATGCAAGTCTATTTTTAGCTAAGGTCTTTTTTTATGAATTTTGAATAGTTTAGTTATATGTACTATAGAGTATTCAAATTTCTACGATCTGAACTATCAGAGTTATTGAAACGTTCTACTATCTTGAAATCTCTAAAAAAAAAAACATAGGGTTTGGGAAACGTTTGGAACTGGTTTTCGGTATGTTTCAGTTCCTTGATGGACGAACTTGAACTCATCCCTAAGATGATGTAGTATGTACTTGAAAATATACTGGCAATCTCTTGGGAATTCTACCAGATTCTTCTTCTCGCCTGCGATTTGATTAAAAGCTTAAGTCTAGAGCCACTGCTGGCGCTGTATTATTCAAATTCGATGCCGCCTCCGCCGCCGTGTCCGGCCTCATCGATGGCATCCTCGTCGTCCTCGTTGAGTAGTGGACTATCGTCACCCAAACGATTGGGTGGCAAACCGCTGCCAGGTGTAGTGGGCGCCGATCTCGAGATCCAGCCCTTGCGTGCGACACGACCGCGATTCACAAAGAAACTGGCGCCACTGACGACGCTGCTCACGGGACTCTTGAGCACACAACGCTGCGCGCTGGCCGGTGCCGTTGCCATGGCGGCCATGGGAATGTAGAGCGCCTTGTTGGGCGGCTTGCAGGCGTACAGCTTTTTGCTTTTGCTCGAGCAGGCCGATCCTGCTGTGTTGCCCGACGTTGTTGCCGATGTGGATTGATGCGGCAAATGCTTGTGCTGCAGTGTGGCTGGTCGCGTCACGGGCGTCGATAGCGTGTGCTGTAGCCGTGGCTTGGCGCCGCCGCTAAGCAGCAGCTGCTCGTAACTGACGCCCGCCTGTAGCTGACGTATCTGATCGAGAATCTCACGCACTTCGCCCGTGGGACTGGTGGCCTGTGGCGGTGAACCGGGTGTACCAATGTTCGAGAGACTGCTTACGCCCGACACCGTGCTGGCTGTGGTGGTGAGCACGGTTGCCGTGGCCGGCACATCGCCTCCCGCTGCCAATTGGCAGCAGTTCTCCAGACTGTGCAACGGATTGGGTTGTATGCAGCCGTTGCTGTAGATCACAGGCGTGCCGCCACCCGTTGCCATGGCCAGGCTGCATAACGACGTTGCCTGTGTGGCTGCTCCACTTGTCACACCGCCAACGCCCATGCCACCGCCTTGCTCCGGCAATCCCGTGCCCGTGCCCGTGCCTGTGCCCAGGCCGGCGGCGCAGCTGTTGTTCACAAAGATATCACTAAGGCTGCAGCTGCTGTTCGCCATGTAGCGAAAGTGCTGATCGCTCTGCGATTGCACCACATAGGTGCCGCCGTCGACCATGTTCAGATGGCCGCCAATTGACTCAGCGCCCGACTCATCTGGCGATAAGTGTCCACTGTGCGAGCTGTGCAGCCGTGTGCAATAGTGTGCGTTGCCACCGCCACCGCCAGCGCCAGCGCCTGCTCCGTTCCCGCTGCCGCCGCCGTTGCCGTTGCCCAGCGCGACCGTTGCGTAGTGCGACTGCAGCATCTGACGTGGCTGAAACTCCGCTTCCACCAGCTGCGATGCCGAACGTGGCAGTCCATACTGCGCTGTCGCCAGCTGTGACGCGGGCGGCGGCGGTTGCGGTGGCTCACGATGTGCTCCATAATGCAGACTCAACTCGGGACTGGCTGCACGCGAATACGGTGGCGGCACCAGTGTGTTTGCCTCGTTGGCATTGCAAATGAAGCTCGAACTGAGCGAATCCACCGTGCTGGCCGCGCTCAGCGAGCCCGCCGGACGCACTATATAGTTGCGAAAATACTGCACCATCAGGTAGCTGGAGCCGGCGTTGCCTTTGCTGTTGTCGCTGTTGCACGTGAAGACAAGTGGATAAAGATCCGGTTTGGAAGTTACCTGCGTAGAGAAGGAGACGTTAATAATCGTCTTTATTTGATCTAAAACTGTTCAAGTTTATAGTGTATTACTTTTCTAATTTGCCTTTTCCAAGGGTTTTATTCAAAAAGATCTTAACTAAACTCCATACTGAACAAATTTAACTTATTTTTGCATAGAACTTTTACGTTAATTGATAAAGTATTTCCAATATAATAATAGAATGCGGTTCTAACTATTTTAAAGTAAAAAATATAAATAATAAAATATATATGTATATATATATATAATTATATAGAATACTGTTCTAACTATTATAAAAGAAAAAAAAAATGAAAATTATAAATTAACATATAATTTTTAAGAATTGGAATTGGAAAATTGTTACTATGTGGTTTTTACCAGGCATATTAAAGGTTCTATGGATTTTTTTGGATTTGAATTTTTAAGATACTGAAATTTTCCAATCGCTGCGGCTTGGAACTTTTGTAACTCACCTCTGTGTATGGCGGTGGAGGATGATGAAATGAATTGCAGCGACTATACTGGGGCGGGGCATAGCAGGAACCCGCCGAGTCGCCCTCGGATTGTGTATGATGTTCCGTGAAGCCCCAACCGCAGAGTGTGCGGCGTTTCTTCCATAGCGAATAGGCGCAGAGTATGGCCAGGATGACGGCCACCACGACGCACCTGCAGCGAACAGAGAGAGATAGAAAAAGAGTGAGATGAGAGTGGGAAATACCACAGAGAGAGAGAGAGAGAGAGGAAGAGCGCGTGTGTGATCTGCAGCTTACTGCTCCGTTTGCAGCTGGCGGCTCTGTATAAAGAAGCCCATTCCAGGGTGAGAGAGAGTCGATGGCTTGGAACACCCCACACAGATAGCTACGGCCTGCTGCGTCCGTAATCGAATACCAACTAAACGGGCCGGCAGTTTGCTCGCTTGCTTTTTGGTGACTTGAGATTTGATTATGTGAAACGGGGTAGGGGAGGTGTGGGAAGGAGGGTGGGTTGGGTAGTGGGGAGACAAGCGGACAGTATCTCATTAGTTGGCAATGCCATTTGGCCGCCGTCGCTCCCACTGTCTGTCACCGGGGACCCGGGGGCCGACTTGCATAAGGTCTCGACTCGACTTGACGCAACTCAGTCAGGGGCCACCTTTGCTGCCAATAATAATACTCATTCTCGTGCTCGTGCTCGTGCGGCGTCTGTCCCATGCCGCATGCCGCATCTAGCAGCATATGCCCAACGGCCCCGAATGGGCAACCTTGAACGTTCTGCAACGTTGCCTGCCTCAACGGCGACTGCGACTGCGACTGCGACTGTGACTGACGAAATCTCGTAGCGTGCAAACTTACCAGAAGAACCAGTGACTGATGAAGAACAAATTGAGCACGTGCTCCGATGGCTGCGGCAATTGTCTTGGTCCGCCCTGGTACGGTGGGCAACAGCCCTGGGTGCAGCATTCGCGTGGCAGCGAACAGATGTGCCCGCCCTCGCAGAAGCGTGCCGTCACCTGTAAATTGCACAAGAGTGAAACGTGTGTGAGCGGGAGAGCGAACGAATGGGAGGAAGGAGAGCAAAGTGTTTAAGCGTAGCAATTAGCTTTGTGTCAGGCAGGCTAAACAATTGCCTCAAAAGTATGCTATGCGGGCAGCCAGTATCTATTTATAGCAGGCAGAGACTGAGGCTGAGGCTGAGGCAGAGAGAGTGAGTGTGGCGGAGAGAGTGACAGTGCGTGCGAGAGTGTGTGAGTGCGCTCGAAAGTGAACTCAGCTAGCAACGCGAACAAATTGAAATGTCATTGTCGAAAAGAAAACAACAACAACAAAGAAACGCAAATGGCAATAAAAGCGAGCAAAACAAAATAAACAATCAGAGCATAAGGCAAACAAACCACGCGAGAGTTCAACTCATCCCAAGGGAGGACGAGAGAAAGAGAGCGAACATAAATGTAGCAAGTGTTTTTGTGAGTGTGTATGTACATATATGTGTACGTAATCGAAGCTGCCTAAGTCAGAGTTCTAGTCGCAATAAATTGAGCGAAATAAATGTGAAAAGAACAAAGAGCAAAGTTTTAAGTGTATCAGCGTACCGAGCTTACACTCTAAATTTTAAAATAGAAATTTTGCATTTTTAGCGAACTCCCTTAAAATTTTTAAATTTATTTTTTTATCATTTTCCATCGCGTGATTCACTACTTTATTCAAAATACGGAATATGTTTTTCTTTATGTTTGTTGATCAATAACAAAAGTAGCTGAAATTTTATATAAATCACTTTATACCATTTAAATAAAATGTTTTAAGTTCTTTACTTTCTTGAAAGTAATTATTAATTTTGTTTTTAATATATTCTAAGCGGAAAATGCAAAATATATCGCCTAAACTTTTAATTTTAAGAATATAACTTTGATATAGTTCTTTAAAGCGTACTATGTACAATACAGTTGTTTTATAAGGCAGAGTATACAATAATTTTATGCTTATTGTGCACTTTATAAACTGGGAATAAGCCATAGTGTTGCTTATTTAATTTTCCATTATTTATTGAAAATGCTTTTCATTAATTATGCAAACATCATACGAAATATTATATAAATTATTCAGTTGCTCAATAATTAAATGCATATATGTATAATATATTCAATATATTTGCGTAATATTGCTTCTGACTCTGATTCTTTATTTGCTCGATAGTACCCCCCGCCTGACACACACAGAAGACCGGGTTAGCTCTTAAAGTGTTTTACTTACTTTCCCACTATCTTTCCCTCTACCTCGCTGCCTTTTCCTTTTTGTTTATTATGTATAATTTAATTTTTGTACTGATTTTCTCCAATGTCTTCAAAACGAATGCCGTAAAAGTCTTGCAATAACAACCGCACACAAACTTAAATACATGTACACATTTATATGCACGTTTGTGTGGTAGTGTGTGTGTGTGTGGGGGGGGTGGAGATTGAATAAGGCAGACAGTCTACTCACATGGTCGGGCAACATCAGCAGCAGTGGCAAAAGTAACGGGAACAATTGGAGCATAGTCGAAGCCTGAAGCCACATGGTGGTCGCAATGTTGTCTAACTGGCGCCAAATATCGTTTTGGGGTGGTTCCCGTTCCCCAGTAGCCTGTCGCTGGCGGAGGGGGCTGCTGTGTTATATTGTTTTTGGAGCTTGGGTGCTGCCGATGGTGGTGGTTCTACTGTGCTGAGCAGTGCTGTGTTGCTTTGCTTTGCTTTGCTTGTCGAGTGTGTTGCACAGCCTCCTTTGTCGTTTGTCGTTTGTTGTGTGATTTGTTCGTCCTCTCTCTTCCTCTGTCTTCTTCTCTCTCTGTACGTAGTTTCTCGGTCGTTTTGTTTGTGCTACTTTCTTGCCTCGATGATGATGTTGTCGCTCTTGTTGTCCCCCTTGTTGCTGTTGCTGTTCAAACACACATACAGAGGCACGCGCGCACACACACAGACACAGACACAGACTGAGACGAAGCTCGCTGCATGGCAGGGTTGCCTTTCTGTTGTTTTTGTTGTTGTTGTTGTTGTTTTGTCCTTGACAGACAATGCAATTTTCCGCTGCACATTTTACCCTGCCTTCCTCCGCCGCCGCCTCCACCTCCTGCTCCCTGCACGGACACGATTGTTCGCTGCGAATGTTTTAACTGAATTCAATGACTGTTGCAACATTATCTTATGTAAATTTCAATAGCAAACACTTTGCGCGTGTGCGAGTGTGTGTGTGTGTGTGTGCGTGTGTGTGTGCGTGTGTGTGTAGGCGAATAGATGACAGCATAACGGACCACGCACACAAACAAAAGCCAGCTGCAGGCTGTGCGTGTCTGTGTGTGCGCCCAAACAACAACAAACTGAGCAGTTTTCTATTGTTATTTGTGTTGCTGCTGCTGCTTCTTCTTCAACTTCGTCTTGCTGCTTCTACGCAGCACTAACACAACTACACACACACACACACACACACTCGCACAAAGGGAACGATGAAAAACCTTTTTAGCACTTTTTCGGGGCTCGCTCGTTATCTTTTCTGCATTTTACTCAGCTCTCTCTCTCGCTCTCCTTGCTTTTTTCTCTGCACTAAACACAGTCGCGTTTTGGCTCTTGTTTACACGAGCAATAAAAAAAAATGCGAGCACACACACACACACACACACACACTGACAGACAGACGCGCAAAACGCAGTCAACAATTAACGCAAATGGCAAAAAGTTGTTGCCAACTCGATGAGCGAGCGGGTTGTGCGGCGAGGGGGGAAGAGAGAGAGAAGAGAGAGAAGAGAGAGAGAGAGAGCGCGAACGGGGGTGACTGTCACGCAGCAACACGGATAACGGCCACGGTCACGACGGAACGACGCAACGACGCGAATCGACTTGAAATCACACAATCTGTGTGTGGGCGCACAACAGAACACGGGACAAGGGACTCGATGGCAAAGGAATCGAAATCGAAATTGAAATTGTTATCGGAATCGCAATCTGCGTGCGCGCGTATGTGTGCGTGTGTGTGACGAGAGACAAGAGAGACTTCGCAGGAATAACTGAAAAATGGCTGCGTTTTGCTTCGCAGGCAGCGACAGGATTGACACGGTGGCGGCAACTCGTGCAAGCGCTGGCAACCCTGACAGCTGACGCGAGCTTTGACATCGAGCTTTGCGACTAAGCTCAAAGCACACGATTTGTTTACATGCAATGGGGATAAACAGACAAACGCGTTGGGAGTGGGCGGCATTTGCATATTTATGCGCCATGTTTTTTTTTTAAAGCTTTTGCTTCCTTAAGGAAATACTTAGCAAACGATTAAGGGAAGCTGCGCGCAGTGCACACTCGCTAGCATGAACAGGGTTGTGCAGTATCGACTTTAGAGTTGCCTGTTTCCTTTGGCAACTTGCCAAATAAACGAATTCAAGTTGAGCTTGTCATTATTATGACTTTTTACTGTATTTTAGCTTTTTGTAAAGGTCAAAAGGCAAAAACTTCGCCAGGCTCACATGCAATTTTATATAAAAGTAAGTTTGTGTATAAGCTAGAAAAAAGCGAAAGGAAATAATATAAATATAAAAGTAAGTTTGTGTATAAGCTAGAAAAAAGCTAAAGCTAATACGATATAATCGAAATTCTATTCGAATTTGATGAAGGTATATCTTTTCCTGTTACAGTTTCCTACAGTTACCTGTAGGATAGCAGGGTCTAACAGGTAGAAGCAGTCATTCTGCCCTTTTGTTTGGTAAACTAGTTCTCAGAGACTATAACTACTACGTCTCCTAAATTTAACAATTCAACAAATTTTTACTCTCGCAGGGAAAATGAATTACGATTGAATTATAAACATAGAAGGTATTTGGGAAATTATACTAGTTTCAATATGGAAACCCATGTACTGGATCTAAGGAGCAATAATAGTAGACTTGGGTATTACGTTTGGGCTCTGTTTCAAAGAGAGTCAACTCGTTTATTTGCCATTTGAATAGTTTTTTGTTTGTTTTGAAGAGTTATAGTTGTATATAGCCAATTGTGGGTTATCTTAAGCTCTAGGTGCAACATGAGATGCGTTTCGATCTAGTCCATTGGGCGTAGCCTAGTCCGGTTGGGCAGACAGGTAGGGCGGGGGCGTGTTCCGCTTTACTCGTTCTGCCAGTTGGCGTTGTGGACTCCGTGATAGTTGTTCTGCTTCTGGGCAGGAGCATTGCGACCGTACGGGCTCTTGGGGTTCACCTGTAGAATGTAGTCGCCCTCAATGTCGTAGGCGGCATCGATGCCCATGTAGGCGCGCTTGCCGAATCCATCGTTCTGCTTGTACTGCTTCAGGGAGTTGGCTGGAACGGCGGGGAAGCTGCGCTCGTTGCCGGGACGCACGGACTCGGCGAAGTAGCAAGTGGCACGCATGGCGGCCTCAACAATGTTCTCGGCACCGGGCACACCGGCACCCAGTCCATTGGGATAGAAGTCAACGTCGGCAACGCGCTCGGGAGTGCCCATGCCGTAGGCGGAGGTGTGGATGGCATCGACGAACTCGGCATCACCGCGAGCCAGACCAGTCAGGGTGTAACGGTTCTTGGCAATGATGTGGCTGGGATCCAGACCGGTAACGCGACGCAGCTTGTGGCCAGTGAGGCGAGTGAATTCGTTGGCAGCGGCACCGGCAACATGGGCACCAATGTTCTGGCCAATCATGTGGATGGTCTCATGGGGCAATTGCAGCTCGCTGGTCAACTGAACGATCCATTTGCCGATCTTGGCACCGGTCTTCTCAATGTCCAACATGGCGAAACGCTTGAAGGTGTTCAGCTGAGAGCCCAAGTCGATCACCTGACCAGGCAAAGGGAGAGAGCGAGAGAGAAGCAGAAGGATTAGTATGCGGGCGCATGTCAAGTTTCCCCTCCTCGCCACTTACGATAATGTCGCCGGTGTTGGTGTTGGCATTCTTGGCCAGCTCGCTGTAGTCTTCCTCGCTGGAGCTGCGCTTCTTGTCCTCATCCGAATCGCGTGAGTATTTCTGTGCCTGCTGCTGCTGCTGTTGCAGATTGTAGCGCTGCATGTAGGCCTGGACAAGCTTGCGTGTGGCCCTTTTGACGGTCTCGCTGCTCTGTGGCAGACCGGTCACAATGATGGTCACCTCATCCTGTCCGAACTTCCGCTGCTCCTGCTGTTGCTTCAGGCGCTGCGTCATCTCAGTGATGGGGGCCACAATCTTGTCACCATTGGGCTTGGGCACATAGACCTGAATGTTGCTGGGCACGTAGTTGGGTTCGATGTCGTGGTTGATCTGCGACAAGTGATCTGTCGACCGAGAGAGAGAAGGGGAGAGAGAGAGATTGGGATTGGGATCATCCACTTCGCAGTTCCTTCATATATATATATATATATACTTACACACTTGCTGCACCAGCTCGGCACCCTTCTCCAGTGGCATCTGCTCGAGACGCTCCAGCGTCATTTCCTCGACAGCTGGAAGCGATTGCAGCTCCTGCACGGTAAGCCACTGCGATGGCTTCAGCGCTTGGCTGACGGAATTGTCGCGGCTTGTCGGGTTGCCCAGGGCAGCCACGGCCAAGCAGGCCAGCAGGCTCAGCACTCTCATGGGATTCATATTGTGGTCGGTATCAAGCACGGATAGATGGACTCAACTACTGCTCCAAGTTGCTGTGAGTTGAACTGCCCAATCGAGCGTCCGCCTGTGCATTTTATACCTTCATTTGCATTGTGAAATTTGCAGCGTCAGTTGATTTTCAGGCAGCTCGTGTAAATTTCTGCAACGTTGCCAATTTTCTCGTTGCACACGAACACGACCAATAATTAGTTATATACAAACGTGTATGGCGTGTGTATAGCAACTGTTATAGCTCAAATTCTAATCTGATTCGATGCCAAGGGGGGGCCAAACCATTTGCTAATCTTCGCAAGCGGCAACAAAGTAAGCTTCGCCTATGATTATGATCGCAGTACAATGTAGGGCATATATATATATATATATATATATATATATAGAGGTACAATTCCTTTGTACCTGAGATAATAACCCGGTAGGGGGGGGGGGTGAACAAGGTCAGCGACTTGTGCTAAGTGGTCTAGAGTTTCCTCTGCCCAGGCTGTGTTACCAGGTTAGAGATAGTTACAGAATATGTACCAAATATACCTGATTATACTTAAATGAATCACTTGCCATGCAAATTATTAAATATGTCACATAAAAGTTACTTAATTCAGCTTTAAGTTGTCGACTGCATAGGAGATACCCCTTACTGAAATACATGGAACCTTACAAGTAAAGTCTGTTTAAGTAGGAAAAGAAGTAAGTATGATATGTAAAGGAATAAATATGCCTACGTAACAGTCTGCACAGTGAATTTTAGGGTATAGCATAGTCGTGCCTACTTTATATTTGGTTCAAATCGTTGAGTCTTAATTCATTTTCCCTGAAAGTTTGGATAGCTGGCTTTGGCTTTTTCTGAAATATATATATATATATATCTCATAGTTAAGATCAGGTGAGAACTGCGTGAACTAGACATATGCATTAAACCTAAGATCATGCACCTTACTAGGTATACATATCCATGTATAGCCATAAATTGCGTGCTTGTAGATAAAGCTGAAAATCGCACCCATTTGCAATTCGATCTGTGAAAAAAATGCAATACACGTGACTTGTTCCGTAATCGAGTTGCTGCAAGTCCGATTCCCAGGCGATCGAATTTGCCCAAGTTTCAATTTCCATGACAAACTGATAAAGCGATTTTCATATATGTATATATATGCATATGGATCAAATTATGCCAACTGCTTACTGATCGCAATTGAAAGCGGAAAATTCTGATAGAACATGGCAAACTGAAGCCGGAAACAAGTTCTTAATCGAATTCTCCAAAGAAAGCAAGTTCAAGTCAGAATATGACTGTATTCTCTGCGACTTGAAGTTATATTTCAAATACATATATTATATGCTATGAATTATCAGTTTGATATTATATACAAATGTTGTATTTTATAAGCAATTAAGCTACTCTGATAACTACAAAGTACTTGAAGCAGACAAAATGCTGCGATAAGACTTAATATTATGTATGATCTCATATATGTTATATGTGAAATGTACTATTAAATATGACAAATTCTAAAGGCTGTACCATATATAAGACAGGACCTTGTTAGATATTATAAACTTTATTCATTTAGAAATCTTAAGTGCTATACGTAAAACCTTTCTATTCTTAAAGGAAAAAATCACATGATATAAGAATATTTGTTATTAGAACCTTATGTACTAAGGTTATATATATATATATATATTCCAACTAGAATTCTTATGCTATACATCTACTACTTTTACACTATACCATCTATGCCAATTTCCTTATTAAATCTACTCGATACATTATAAAAACCTTATCAGCTTCTAGTTCCATTTGAAGGTAGAAAACTGTTAAGTATATTAAGGAAATTCGCAGGATTCCTACGAGTCTCCTCCCCCCTGTAGCTTAAGCATATAGAAGCCCGCATATGGTTCGATTTCGGGTCTCCGGTTCTGCTGGGGATTACGTAAGTTGCACGAGCTGAAATTGGGATTGCACAAGCTGCTTGTGCTGAGACAAACAGCAGATCGAAGTTGCCTAATTGGCAGCGCGTCATGTGCTGACTCTGATCGAGCGGTAGTTGGGGGCGGGGGGGGGGGGGGGGGCGATCGAGGGAGGAGGCCGCAGCTGCTGAGTGCGCTGATAGTGCGGCGCAACGGACACTGATAATAGCGAATTGTGCCGCGTTGCCAAATCGATTGAGTTGTGCGATTGGCGATTTTCCAATATTTCCGAAAAATGCTGAGCCAGATCGAGGTGTTGCTCTCTCGCTTTCGCACTAAGACTCTCTGGCTTGCAGTACTGCTTCCGTTTGGTACGACACGTGTGTCGTGTGGCGGATCGAGCTGCCTCGCTATAAAAGCTTCGCCGACTTGGATTGAAGCATGCAGTACAGCTTGGTACGGTGTCTTGACTTGAGTAGAACTTGAAAATGAATCCGCTGCGCACAATCTGTGTTTTGGCCTGTCTGATGGCAGCAACGCTGGCCACGCCCCATTCGGGCAACAGCCAGAGACGCTCCAATTCGCTGCAGAACGTCGAGAACCCAAGCAATTGGGTTAGCCCCAGCGAAATCGAGCAGCTGCCCATGCTGAAGGAGGTGACACTGCGTCGTCTCGAGGACATGACCACCGATGAGGGCGCCACGCTGCTGGACAGGCTCTGTAAGTGATCCTACTTATCGTACTTATTCCCAAAGCCACTCTAATCCTTTGCAACTTCCTCCACCTCCTGGCAGACCACTTGGCTCAATTCAACCGCGTGTTCAAGCAGGAGTATGTGCCGGAACCTAGCCAGGTCAAGGGTTACATTGTCGGCGAACGTGGCCAGAAAATCGAGTTCAACCTGAACAACTTTGTGCAGACCGTCAAGCGTCAGTCGAACTTCGGTGACGACGAGGTGACCATTTTCATTCAGGGTCTGCCCTCCAGCTGGAACTATGTGAACAAGGCCAACCGCAAACTGATCCAGGCCTATGAGCAGCGCTACAACCTGCAGCCCTATCCCGGCCAGAACGACTACGACGAGCAGCGATCGAGCAGCGAGGAGCAGCAGCAGCAGCAGCGTCGCAAGCAGAACCAGGATCAGGATGATAAGACCACGGGCGATCTGGTTGTGATCACCCTCGGCGATCTGATCGATGATTTCGAGAAATACGCCACCCTGAATGTTGAGCGCATCGGCGAGATGATTGGCAACCGTCTGGTGCAGTTGACCAACGAGGTGAACGTACCCCAGGAGACCATCCATCTGATTGGCCAAGGACCTGCTGCCCACATTGCCGGCATCGCCGGTCGCCAGTACACACGCCAGACCGGACACAAGCTGCGCCGCATCACCGGTCTGGATCCCTCCAAGCTGTTCGCCAAGGCCGACAACAAGCTGAGCGGTTTGGCTCGCGGTGACGCCGACTTTGTCGATGCCATTCACACCTCCGCTTACGGCATGGGCACCCAGGAGCGTCTGGCCGATGTTGACTTCTATCCCAATGGCCCATCGACCGGTGTGCCCGGTGCCGATAACGTTGTGGAGGCATCTCTGCGCGCCACCCGCTACTTCGCCGAATCCGTGCGTCCCGGCAACGAGCGTAACTTCCCAGCCGTCGCAGCCAGCTCGTACAAGGAATACAAACAGAACAATGGATATGGCAAGCGCGCCTACATGGGCATCGATACCAACTATGACATCCGTGGCGACTACATTCTCCAGGTGAACTCGAAGAGTCCATTCGGTCGCAACACCCCTGCCCAGGCACAGATCGGCTACCACGGCGTCCATCAGACGTGGCAGCAGAAGAAGAACTTCGCCTAAGCGGCGCTGCGCCTCCCTCCGCACCGAACACCGAACAACCCCAAAAACAAATGCAACCACAACAACAGCAACATTTCCTTTCATAACGATTTTCTAGTTTACGCTTAGTTTTTCAAATAAAATTGCATTTTTAAAAACAAATAATTCGAAGAAATTGGTTTTATTACTCGATTTCTCTAGCGATTTCAGCTGCAAATACTTGTATAGTTCGAAAACTTTCAGGCATGCAACTATGAGATGAAAGGAGCTTATCGCATCGTTGCTACCCTGTGAAAGCACAAAAGTGCAGGTCGTATAGTTACGATAGTTTGCTGGGCATATACTTTGATATATCGTTTAAATTCTTCTCCTTTTCAGCTGCAGATTTAGTCCGTTTCTGGCTACAGTCAACTTTCAGCTGCAGAGCTTTTAGCAGAAAGGGGTTGTATTGCATCGGAGCTACCCTGTAAATGCAAAAAAGTTCAAAATTTTGTCCAACGGTTTCTAGTTTCGCCCGTCTATCTGCTCATTTCCTGACTGTACTTCTTTTTTAGTCTGTATTTCTATCTGTTGGTCTGTTTGTCTGTCTGTCTGCTCGTCTTTCTGTCTGCTCGTCTGCCGATCCGTCTGTCTGTCTGTCTGCCTGCTCATTCGCCTGCCCACTCGTCTGTCTGATCCTCTGTCAGCCTGTCCATCTGCATATTGACCTATATCTCAGAGATATTATAAGCTAAATCTACCAAATTTAGGGACATGCAGCTTGGGTTTGTTTTTAATTATGGCCACGCCTCATTCGCCTTCATAAATGACAAATAAACCTATTTTTAAAGCAAAATCTAGTTAGGATAGAATATAATATATTTTGTATTAGTTATTGTGGTAATATTTCAAATGCAATTCTAGTTTTCTAACTCGCTAATTACTTTCTTTATTCCTCTGTATATTTTTGGATTTATCTATGATTTCTTTCAGTGTGCATACGGTAGAGGGTATGTAGGGTATATAGGGTATTAACTTGCTTTATAGAGACAGAAAACACAAAGTAATATGTACTTTTACTTGATAGACGTTTATTGATTTGAAAGTATGATATAGTATGATATAGATCACTACACGTGCACATGCATATGGTATGTCTGGCTGTATATATATGTATACATGTATGTAGTGTGTATGTGTGAGTGAAGAAACGCTGTGGAGTCGCGCTGGTACCAGGCAAACGGTCCTCGCAATCCAAGATGACAAAAAAATAAAAAAAACGCTTAAGTTCTGCAGTTGTCGTGGGAAGGGGGCGTTCTTGGGCTAAGGGGCGTGGCGAAATGAAGAAGGAGAAAAGGTATCGCTAGGCTTAAATCGATAATAAAATAAAATATTAACATTATTACGCGGTAAATCTCAAAGAAACTAATCACAAACTGCTCCAATTAGCTCCTCTCTCTCTCTCTCTCTCTTTCTCACTCTTTCTCACTGTCTGCAGGGCGGTTCGAGGAGGTGGTGGTGGTGGGCTGCGGGCATGGGGCTGGGCAATCAGTCGTTCAGCTTTAGACGCGACAAACCCGACCGCTGCCGCTGTCATTGGCCGCCGTCCAGGTGCAGGTGCCGCTATCGCCATCGTAGCCCAATCCTTTCGGGCACGTGTATTCCCAGCCGACTATGCCGCCGGTCTCCTCGAATCTGGCACACGAGATGAACTTGCGGCAGCTGAGCGGATGCGGAAAGTTGCCCTGCTCCAGGCACTCGATGATGCCGCGTCCGTGCACAATCACCTTGGGTTTCGACTTGGCCAACGCGTTGGCGGAGCGCCGCAGTCCGGTCTCGTCGTAGTAGTCGTAGGCCAGCGCACTGGAGCGACGCTTGGAGGCAGGAGGCGTACGCGGCCGCGGCGTGCTCGTGCTGGACGAGGGACCGGTGGTGGAAGCTGCCGGCGACAGCAGTGCCGGCTTGGTGGGCGGACGACTGTAGACCTCGATATATTTGTGCGGACGACGACGACTCTGCTGGCGACGTGCCGCGGGCGGTGCAGATGCTGCTGTTGTCACAGAGGCGGCTGTGCTGGTTGCGGGCATGGCGGATTGTGGACGACGTGGGCGTGGCACTAGCTGACGGCCTGCGGAGATGGAATGGCATGAGAAGGAGCAGGCGAGGAGTTGGGTGCGGCTTGGTGACTTACGCGTGTTGCTGGCTACGTAGGGAGCCGTCGGTGGCGCAGTCGATGTGCTGACTGCGCTGCTGCTGCTGCTGGCGGCGGTCACTGGCAGCTCGTAGCTTACACGCGGACGCACTTGCTCTTGCGGTATCTGATTGAAGCGACTTGTGTGTATGCTGGACTTGGCCACCTGATCGTCATCCTCGTCCGGCGCATACAGCGTGGTGGTTGTCTCCAGGGCGAATGTGGTGGTGCGCGGTGGCGTTGCCGTCGAGGTGAGTGTCAGGCGGCGCTTGAAGAGCGGATTCTGCGTGCGCGGCACTTCTGTTGCTGTGCAAAAAGTCAGAAAATATATTGTTATAGTCAAGTTGGAATTGTCGAGTAAGTTTACACTTTAAGAACTTCTGCAACGTGTATATGAATAAAGAAGAAACGTATGCACAATATGCAAAAAACCGCAACTCAATAGCACGTCTGGTTCTACCGCAATCGCGCTTTGAATATGCGCTATTTTTTGGCCACAAAAATATACTGCGCAACATGCACATGCCTACGCAACATTTGCATGTTGCCAATACCTGAGGCTGCACACATTGTTGCTTTGCGAAAAGGTTGCTAGCAACATCTGTGTTTGCTGCCTTGTTGCTTACCGCTCTCATCGCCGCTTGCCGGCGAGGCTGTTGTTGTCAAGCGACGCGTCTGAAACTGACGCCGCAGCGCAAAGCTCGCCGACTGGAATTTGTGTTGCTGTTGTTTTTGCGTGTCTGCAGCGCCTGCTGGCGATAATGTTGCTAACTCGACGGCTGCGACGCCGGCAGCGGAGCTTTTCGACTTCAATTTGCTCAAGTAGCTGTTGTTGCCAACGTTGTTGTTGTTGTTGTTGTTGCTGTTAGTTCTGCTCGTCGCTGCTGCTGTTAAAGAGCTGCCAGTGGCTGCTGCTGTCGCTGTTGTTGTTATTGCTGCTGTTGTCGACGCTGTTGACTTGCTGCGCAGTCGGTTGTACTTAAAGGTCGTCGCCGACTCTGCAATTTGCGTGGTCGACTCCAACGCCGCCGTCGGCGTATTGATTATGCGCCTGCGCACGCTCAGCACCGGACGACGTGACACACTCGCACCGGCACCGGCAGCGGCAGCAGCAGTGGCTGCGGCTGCGGCAGCGGCAGTCCCGGTTGATGTCGCGGCTGCTGGCGAAGCTGCAGTCTGTGTGCGCAGCTGCCGGACGCAAGTCGATCATCCGTCAGTGTTCAGTGTCGGTGTCGGTGTCGGTCGCACGGAGGTGAAATCGAACGAGGTGAATTTCAACGTTGCACACATGAAACAAAACAAAGAAGCGAACAGAGAAAGGGGAGTTAGTTAATTTGCATAATTATCGATAAGTGAACATCGATAGCGGCTCTGGTTTGAATTTCAACTATTGGTATACTGCTGGGCGTATGCGTGTATGTGTGTGTGTGTGCGTGCGTGCGTGTGTAGCTTGTTTGCAAGTGTTGCTGTGCTGCGTTTGCAAGTGTTGCAGTGCTGCATTTCAATTTCTGTTTTGTTTTGTTTTGTTTTTTGCGCATCCTGCACGCAGTTTCGTTGCAGTCAACGACGCCGACGCTAAACAACTGAAAAGATTAGTTGCATTTGTTGCTATTTTACAAGTGTGTGTGTGTGTGTAATAGATAACAAAAAGCATTAACCCAAACTAAACACCAAAACTAAGTAATACTAACATTTTGTGTAATAAATTGTTAGGCTTGTTGCATGTGTGTTTCATTTGTTGTTTGCGGTTTTTGCATTCCGTCGTCTCCTAAGCTCAATCAAGTCAAAAATGCAGTCTGGCATTTCGAATTGAAGGACGCTGGCATAACGAAGGAGGAGTAGGGGGAGAGAATTATGAAACCCGTCTGGGCTGGCATTGTGTTGGCGTTTGGTTCGATAGAAGGGGGGGGGATACGAGAAACCTCGGCTAAGTTGTTGACATTGACGGCAATTGAGAAAACAAGCGAGAAAAAATAATAGAAAAATCGTGTAAACCAAAAATAAAAAAAAAGAAATAAACGAATTTTGCAATTACGCGAACGCTTCAAATGTCAATGTCGTCGATGGGCCACGCCCTGGCAGCGGGAGCTGAGGCGGCAGCGGCAGCGGCAGCGCAGCTTACGCAACCAAAGATGAAGCTGTCGATGAAGATGATCAACACATATTTCGATATGGCGGCGACGCACTGCATGCCAAAGTGCTTGCATAACGCTTGCAGACGGCAGAGATGAGCGCGCGTTACTTGGCCGTTTTCCAGCCAAACTTAAAGCCAAACAGGTTGCGTTTAATTAAATATTGTGCAAGCGATCGGGTGATCGAGAGTCATCTCGGCGTATGGAACACGGTTTGACAGGGCGTCGTCTCTGTGGCACGAGAAAGTTGCGATGAGATGCGCAAATAAAAACAAAATAAATAAATAAAAAAAAAGAAAGAAACCAAAGGTAATTCGAGTAACTCGAAGTCGAGGTGGCCCAAGCTGACAGTGAAAGCTGCCAGACGTTGCCGTTGCCTAAAGGGCAACAGAGAGGGGAGTAGAGGGGAACAGGTAGGTAATGCGCTGCGCTCATCTCTCGAGTGAAATCTCTTGGCCTATTCGGGTCAAGGCCTTCGCATGGAACGTGCGTGTGTGTGCGTAACTCTTGAGAAAAGGTTTGTCTCATGGTATATATCTTGTAAAAACTCACTAGAAACTAAAACAAACTTGAATAAATCACATAAAAACCATATAAATCTTTGCTACCTATGCATAACTGACAGTCTGCTGAGTTTTTTGAAAGTACACATACTATAATTCTGTATATATCTGCTTATATATTCATATGCCTTCATATAGCTCTGCATAGTAAACAAGTCGCGCGGTAAGCTTTAATGTTTTATTTCTTCTATATATATAGCTGACATTTAACTCCCGACAAACGTTATACAAGCAAGACAAATGAGCGAAAAATAAAAAACAAATAGAAGAGAACGCTGCATGCCAGGCATGCTCGGCTAGAGAATACTCTGTGAAGCTTGAGTGATTACTGCAGGAGTAGAGCAATGAAATTGGAACTTAAGGAAATATATATCTTAAGAAAACAAAAAAAAACATAGGTAACTTAACGATTTATAGAAAAAATAAAAGGAAATAGATAGGAACTTTGATAGGCTATAGCAGGGAAATTTGAAAGTTACCTAAAAGATATATATATATATGTATCTTCAAGTCTTAGCAAGGTAAGTAAATGGCAGGCATTCGTTTGTAGGAAGCTCGCGAAACAGACAACCTTTTACGTGTACTTCGGCTGTCGATTACAGGGTATACGAGTGCTGGTAATACATGAGCAAGTTGCACTTTATGTCGCTGCTTGCGATGCGATGCACGTTGAGACACCGACACGGCGTGTGTTGCATTTTGAAGAGTCTTTTACGACTCGTTTAATTGGAATTTTATGGGCAAACACACACACACAGAGCTATATATATGTACATGTGTGTGTGCGCCCATTCACCTGGTTGGAACAAGTCGGACCGATGGGATCTGTCGGGCCGCCACGGGTTTTTGGAATGTATCGCGCATCATTTGACGGAACGATTTGCTCAGCAACAATTTCGGTTTCTCACGTTAACTTTAATGCTAACGTCTTGCATTAACCAGTTGGCAATATATATACTTATATATATATATATTTTTTTTTTTATGTTAGTCGGGTGCTCGTCTTCCGCTTTGTCGCTCCATCTCGCCCGGTTCAGCCGGGCAATTTGACGCGTGACTTATGTTTTTGCAATTAACATTGGGTGACTCGGAGAGCAGCCCCCGGACGATTACGGATAACGATTGTGAAACATGTTGTGCGACTTTTTGCCATACATTCCTCTCTCTCCCTCTCTCTCTTACTCTGTGTGTGTAAAGTGCTGGCTAATTGTTTTAGCCAACTTGCTTGGCCGCTGCTGAATCTTTCTTTTTGAGTTCCGAACTGAAAATCTATGGTGTCTGCAATCTAAGTTCAATGAACCGCAGAAACTACAAGTTTTATAAACTGATATATGGTAGTGCCGATCTCCTAAAAATATCTCTATATATATATATATATACAAGTTGCCTAAAGACTCCCCAACAAGCTGTCTTTCTAGCCTGGCACTCCATAGTCTATTTGGGTTTTGCAATGCGTGTAGGTATTATATAGTACATATGTGTGTATCGTATATATAGTTGTGTACAGGTATTTGACTAGGAATTGTGAGCTATACAATGTACAGTGTGTGTAGGTAAACTGTTTGTTTTTGGATACAAAATAATTATTTGTCTTTTATTTAGTTTATTGTTTTTTTTTTTGTTTGTGCATAAATATTTTACAACTAAAACTAATCGGAATAAACTTAAACGATAATTGAAAAAGTGGGAAAAATCATTAAAGACTGCGCATTGTTAGAAGCAATTTAAGAAAAAAAAAAACAACAAAAAATCGAATAAAATGTGATTAAATAAAGTACAAGAAGGAAAGGAAAAGAGGAGTGTGTGTTTACTTCTTCACTTTCTCTCTCTTTCTCTGTCTTATGCTTCTTTGTTTGGGGTCGTTGGATTAAGCTGATCCATTATCGATTGCAGCGAATCGAAATGATAATCGAAATCGGATTGCAGCTTAATTTTTTTTTTTTTTTTTTTTTTTGTAGTTTGAACCAATTGGAAAAGTCTTTTGCATTTTCGTTACTGCGTGTCAGTTTGTATGTATGTTCATGTGAGTGTGTGTGTGTGTGTGTGTGTGTGAGTGGGTGTGATGTGTGTGTGGCTGTGGCTGTGGAGGTGTTTGGGGTGTGTTTATTATTGTAATTATTGTATGGCAGCTTGAAGAATACGAATTTAGATAATTTACAGTCGAAAATGATTCAAAAAGCAGCACAAAAAGCAGCACTTTGTCGAGCTAAAGATACGCAGATTGTTCAAGAAACTATATAAAAAATAATATATATATATATATAGATATAGATATATGTATTTGTTCTGTGTGTGTTCTGATTTCGATCGAAGTACAAAGCAACGCAGCCAATTATTTACAGGGCGAATCGGTTGAGCTGAGCTGCGCGTTCAATGTTTTAGACTAGAAATAACTAACTACGCTGGCGTGGGCGCGAAAGGGGCGTGGCCCATCAAGGCGCCACTGTGTTTGCAGCTGTTGTTGCTGTCGTTGTTGTTATGGGAATTGCTGTGGTTACTGTAGTTGTTGTTGTTGTTGTTGGTATTGTGGTTGTTTCAATTGCTGTTGCTGTTGGGTTTTCGGGTGTAATTGCTGTTGTTGCTGTTGCATTCTGCTGACGCTGACGCAGCCTTCGGCCACGCCCAGTACGTGGTTTCTTGCGACGCACCACATGTGTCTCGCTGCTGTAGCTGACTTGTTCGCTAACACTGCGACCAGTGTTGGTCAGTGTCGTTATGCTTGCTTGATTGTTGTCGTTGTGATTGCCGCTGCCAGCGAGTGCAACATGCGAGTGTGTTGTTGCGGTGTGTTTTACGTTGCCACCAATAGCACCTGCCGACTGTATGAGTGTGGTCAGTATGCTGCTGTTGCTGTCGCTGTTATAGCTGCTGCTGCTGCTGCTGCTGCTGCTGCTGCTGCTGCTGCTGCTACTGCTGTCTGCACTGCCAGCAACATTCGCGTTTACTGTTGTTGTTGTGCCTGTTGCTTGCGTGTTGCTGCTGCTTACAGAGCTGCCACTAATAGCGCCAGTAGAATGTGTGAGTGTTGTCAGTGTGCTGCTGTTGCTGTCGCTGTTATGGCTGCTGTTGCTGCTGCCATCGCTGCTAGCAATATCAGCGTAGTTTACTGTTGTTGCTTGCGTGTTGCTGCTGCTTACAGAGCTGCCACTAATTTCGCCAGCTGTCTGTGTGAGTGTGGTTAGTGTGCTGCTGTCGCTGTTATAGCTGTTGCTGCTGCTGCTGCTGCTAGCAACATCAGCGTTTGCTGTTGTTGTGGTGCCTGTTGCTTGTGTTTCGCTGTTGCTGCGCGAGCTGCCACTAATAGCGCGTTCAGTGTGTGCGGTCAAAGTCAGTGTGTGGCTGTTGTTGTTGCCGTAGCTGTTGCTGTTGCTGCTGTCGGCGCGAGCAACATCAGCATTGCTGCTTGCTTTGCTTTGTGTTTCACTACTGTTGTTGTTGTTGCTGTTGTTGTGGTTGCCGATGGCGACTTCAGTGTGTGTCGATATGGTCAGTGTGTTGTTGTTGTTGCTGTTGTTGTTTGCGTTTGAGTTGCTGTTGTTGTAATCGTGTTCGACGGGCGCCTGCAGCACGGAGGCATGTCGCACCGAAAAGGCCGAATTCGAGTCGGCCCCATGGCTGGGCGTGCTGCTCGCTGTGCTGCTGTCCACGACGACCTCGGCCTCCGAGTCGCCCTCCGCGTTCGGCACCTTGCTCAGTATGACCTTGTCGAGATTGGCTATCGAGATGATTAGGGGTGAGGATTCATTGGATTCGGGACGTAGTAGGGGTACAATGGGTCTTACATATGTAGCTGCCAATGGAGCAGCCGTAGTTGCATCCAATTCCGATTGATCCTGCTGCTGTTGCTCCTGTTCCTGCTGCTCCTGCTGCTCCTGCTGCTGCTGCATCGTGCTGCTCTCGACGCCGTTGCCGCTCAGATCGAGCTGTTTCGCCTGGCGCGTGGCATCGAATAGACCCTCCAGCGAGATGGTCGACGTTTCCACGGCACCGCGTATCACCTCGGGCAGCAGCGATTTACCGCTACGCAGCTCCGTCTCCTCGTCGCCGGCGTCGGTTTGCGGCAAACTGTTGCGCACCGGAGTCGAGCTGTGCGCAATGTTCGGCAGCGTGGGCTCGGTGGGCGTGTAGTCCGCTACGGTGCTGTGGCCGGCATTGATCTGTATATCGCTGCCGTCAACAAGATGCACATATTTCACCACACTAATCTCGCCCAGCTGCTCGACATGCGGCAGCGATTCGACGCGCAGTGTGCCAAATTCACGGTTCGCCTTCGATTTGCGGTGCGCCGCCTTGGCCTGCTTCGAATTGATTTCGACAATGCGATTGATCTCGATCAGCTTGTGTTTGGGCTCGATCGCGGCGATCTTACTGCCCAACGGACGCCCAGTGGGCTGATCCTGTTCCTGTTCCTCCTGCGTTTCGCCGTCGAGCAGCGTGAACACGTGCAGCAGCGTTGTCGCTGGCGGCGGTGCCGATGTTGTCGATCCGTATATCAATCCCGATACCGATCCCGATACCGATACCGATCCCGATACCGATCTGCTGTTGTCCTGTGGGAGGAGTGAAGAGATGTTTGTGGCATCATTAGCTTGTGCATGCGACTCGAATTGTGGCTGAGCGTTTGCGGTTTCAGTGTTTGTGGTGTCTGTTGACAGTGTTGTTTCTGTTATTGTTGTTGTTGTTGGTGTTGTGCTTGTTGGTGTGGTGGTCACATAGCCCTGTCTCTCTCTCTGCTCAACGGTCTCGGTGCCGGTCTCTAGCTCAGCCCCAGCAGCCCGTGCCGTCGCCCCCGTCTCAGTCTCCGTTTCGGTTTCGGTTTCCGTGCCCGTTTCCGTTTCCGTTTCCGACTCCGTTTCCGTCCTGTTCAGCTTCGGCTTGAGCGTCGTATGCTTCTTGCTGTGTATATCGAAGATCTTCTTGTTGCGCGCATTGAGCGCATCGATATTGAGATCCTCGATCAGCGAGTTCTCGCTAACCGCCTCGGGTGACTCCGTCGAGGGACCCGAGTACTTGCGCTCGTAGCTGCGCGTATTGCTCGGTATGAACGGAGCCGGTTTCAGGGGCGTAAGTGGCGTAGTGCGCTCGTAGTTATTGGCCACGGGTCGCAGTGTCAGATTGGGCGTGGCCACGCCCGGTGGCCGATTCACGACGCGTGGTCGATTGCTGCTGCCAAAGCGATTGGCTGGTGTCGACGAGGAGGAGGCCGAGCTGAAGCTGCTGCCCGGCGCATTTGGCTGACGGTTACGCGGATTGAATGGAACGTTGCCGCCACCGATGCCGGTGCTGGCGCCGTTACCACTGGGCGCAAAGTTGGGCCTGCTGCCGGGTGGAGCACGGTTGTCCTTGGCCCGATAGGCAGGTAAGTTAGTTCTGTTGGGCTTGCTGGTGGTCGCATCGCCGTCCTGGTTTGTCTCTGCGTTCGGATCAGTTTTCTTTGCCTTCTCTTCGACTTCCTCATCATCATCATCATTATCTTCGTCGTTCTCGTTCTCGTTCTCGTCATCGTCGTCGTCGTCGTCGTCGTCGTCGTCATCCTCTTCGCTGTCCTCTTCCTCTTCCTGCTGCTGCTGCTGCTGCACGGGCCTGGCCTTGGGCACGAAGGGTTTCCGTGCAGCCGGCTGGCCGCCCAGCGGGCGTGCACTTAGCACCGGCTGCTCCTGCTGCTGCTCGTATTCCTCGGCCGACTCCTCATCCTCCTCACCATCCTCGCCGTCCTCGCCGTTCTGCTGCCGCGATTGCTTGAAACGATCTGTGCCCGGCAAGCGCGCGCCCCTGGGATCGTTGCGCACAAAGCCCTCACCCCGATTACGCACACTCGAATTGAACGGATCGAAGCGTCCGTTCTTGCGCCGTACAAACTTGGCTGTGGGTCGCGACGTGCTGAAAACTGGAGCCGGCTTCGTGGTACCTGTCGTGCCCGTCGTGGGCGAGTAGGGTCGTTTGGCTATCAGCTTGCGTTTGAAGAAGGGTCGGGTCGTGGACACCACCAAGTTGGGTGCCACAGTAGACTCAACGTCTGCGGCTGCGTTACGACTCGTACCAACTTGACTGACCTTCTCCGCCAGCAACTTCTTCAGACGATCATTGATCACACCCTGCTCTCCGCTGCCGCGTGCCTGCTCGGCCTTTACCTTGTCGCGCAGACGTCTCAGCTCCGTAATCTCTTCCCCGCTCTCCGTCACGTTGCTCCCGGCTCCCTGCAATCGAGTACTGATCACGCCGTCGCTGGGCTCGCCGCGTGCCTGCTGATCCTTCAGACGATTGCGCAGGCTTAGCAAATCGATTGGCTTGCGCTGCGTGACGCTCGCTGGCGCAACCTCGTCCTCCTGCTCGGCATTCACATCGTTCTCGTGCTCGAAACGCGCGCGACTCGGCACAAACGATTTGCGTGTGGTGATCTCAGCCTCGTTCGACTCCTCTACCCCCGCAGTCGGCGCCGCGGTACTGCGCTCGACGGGTCGCAGCTTGCGCACGATCTTCCGGAAACGCTTTGTGGGCAGCTCACTGGAGCTGCTGCTGCTGTTGCCGTTGCTGATTGTCAGTGTAAGTGTGCGGTTGGTGTTGCTGTTGTCGCTTTGAATTGTGTGGGCTGTGGTGTCGGTGCTGTTCGTGGCGCTATTAGTGCTGTTGCTGCCTTCCAGCGATTGCAGTGGACGTCGATACTTGATCACTCTGATGCGCTTTGGTGTTGGTTTTGCTGCGTTTGCGCTTGCGCTTGCTGTAGTTGTTGGCTTTAAGGTTGTTGTTGTTGTTGCGGCTGTTGTGGTTTCAGCTGCGTCCTCAGCTTCGTCTACTTCTGCGTCATCAACATCAGCAACCTCTTCATCATCATCATCATCATCATCATCATCTACAGCTGCCTGCGCGGCTAGCTGGTCAGCGACTATGGAGAGTTTAGTTACCTGCGCGCGGCCACGTGAGCCAAAGGCGAAGCGACGTGTTGTTGCTGCTGCTGCTGTTGTTGCTGCTGCTGTTGGTGTTGCTGCTGTTGCTGCTGCTGCTGCTGCTGTTGTGGCTGTTCGGGCGACTGTTGTGCTGCCTCGCGTGCGGCTCAATTGATACCGATTCTGAAAACGTCGTTTAGAATTAACGTCATTACCCAAGTCAGTTAAACCAATCGCACTACCCGGTGCGCCACTCTCTCTAGCATTATCAATATCAGTTTTAACAGTAACAGTATCAGTAACAGTATTACGATTATCCTTATCAATATCCTTATCGCTATCATTCTTATCCAACTCCTCAACATCGTTCACTGCCTCTAGACTAGCATCGTCATCGTCATCAACATCAACATCATCTCTGACTGAGGCTGTGACAATTTCAGTTTCGGTTTCGGTTTCTGTTTCGGTTTTTTTCTGACTTGTTTTCGTGTTTGTTGTGCTTGTTGTTGTGTTGTTGTCGCTGTTGTTGCTGTTGTTGCTGTTGTTGCTGTTGCGATTGCTGTTGCTCAAGTTTGGAATGGTGCTTGAACCGGGGCGTGTCTGGTTAGAGAACTTAAAACGAGTGCTTAAATAATTGGCTACGGTGCTATTACTACGTTGTGCTCCAGAATTACGATTAGCTACATTGGGTGCCGTGCTTGGGTTAGTTTGTGTGCGATTAAAACGATTGGGGAATACCTCTACTACGGTTTGCTCAACCTGGTCATGCTCGTTCGCGTTCGCGTTCTCGTCTTCGTCTTCGTCTTCGTCTTCGTCCGCATCCTCATTCTCGTCGTCGTCGTCGTCGTTGTCTTGGATTGTGTTCTGTAATTGGGTCTGGGTCTGCGTCTGAGATTGCGTTTGAGTCTTTGTCTGGGCTTGGAACTGTGTCTGTGTCTGGGTCTGTGTGCGCGTCTTCTGTCTGCTGGCAAGCAATTGGCTTAGTCTCGAGCGTGGTGTGCTGCTACTTGGCCGCCGTTCGGCCTGCTCCTCCACGTACTCATCATCCTCCTCCTCCTCCTCCTCCTGCTCCTGCTGTTCTGCCTCCATGTACTCCTCCTCGTCCTCCCCATTGTCTTCATCGTCTCGAGCATGCTGAACACGATTGAAACGATTCCTATTCAATGCAACCAGATTGCGTCGCGTGCTTGTGCTCAGTTGACGTGGCGCCGCTGTGCTGCGATACCCGGCAACAAAACTGCTGGGTGGTCTGCGACTGCTCGAGGGATTCGCGTCGCTTGTGCTCGGTATCGGATTGCGTCGTGGACTCAGCAAGGCCCTGTGCCGATTCGTTTGCAGAAAGCCGCCGCGTGTCGTTGAGCTTTCCACGTCGCCGACTCGAGCATTATCGCCGGCATCAGCATCATTAATGCTCGCCTCGTTCGCATTCTCTCTCCCATTCTCCGTCTCCGTCTCCGTCTCAGGCTCGTTATCGCCGTCGGCATCGGCGGCAACTGATGCGTCGGTTGTCGTTGTCGATCCGCGGGTTTGTGCGAACCGATTACGTGTACGGTTCAGGGACGCGTACGGACGACGTGTGGTTATCTCGTCGGCGTTCGTTGAACTTGCCGTCCTGACGGCGGCTGCATTGATGCGACGCTGCGGCACGAGCTGGCGACGCGCTGTGGGTCGCCGCCTGAAGCCCGTCGCAGCGGCAGTTGTACTCTCCACTTCGAGCTCACTCACGTCATCCGAGTCCGCAGCAGGCTGGCCGGGCTGCGTAGTGCCGCTTCTGGTTGCATTGAAGCGACGACGTATCACGTATCGACGTGTTGCTGGCGTGGAACTGCTGTTGCTCTGCGCGCTAAGATTCTGCTCGATCTTGTCGTGCGTTGTTGTAGTTCGTGCGGTGCTGGCACTGATCTCAGCTACGGAATTCTCCCGATTCACATTGATTTCATTCTGCTCTGCTTGATCTGCCGGTGCGGCGGTTGTAGTCGTAGTTGTTGTGGTTGTGGCATTCAGGCGACGACGTATGAGCAGCTGGCGGCGTGGTGTAACCGCAACTGTATTGGCCACAGTCGCGGAGTCCACTTCCTGCTCCTCCTGCTGCGCCTCCTGCTCAACTTCGTTCGCCTTAGCAGATTCCGTAGTCGACGCACTTCCGCTTGAACTGATACGTTTTCGTATTAGAATCCGTCGCTTGGGTGTGGATCGTTCGATGTTGGAGTCCGTTACGTTATCGCCTATCGCTTCCGAGCTCTGCTCAATCTCATTCACTGCGTCGTCCTCGCCGGCAGCTGTCGTGCTCGTTGTAGTCGCGTTGTATCGTCGTCGCAGCACCAGCCGACGCCTGGAAGTAGTCGACGTGGTTGTGGATTCTGTAGGATCGGGTGTAGTTGTCGTGCCTTGCGCTTGCTCCTCCGGCTCCACATCCGCAGCTTGCGTTGTGAAGGTGGCTGCACCAGAACGATTTCGTACTGGAATCGGACGTTGTGCTGTCGGTCGAATCCTTGCATTGCCGGCAAACGTGGTTGCACGCAATCCTGCACTGCTCGTGCCACTTAAATCAGTTTCGTCCTCCGAGATCTGATTGTCTCGCAGACTGAAGGTTCTTATGCTTGTCGCATTGAAACGACGACGAACCAAAAGCTGACGGCGTGTCGTTTGCTCCTCGCCACGTGGAATCGTCTCGTTGTCGTCGGGGTCATTATCGTCGCCAATCTCGGCCTGCAGCTCATCCGTTTCCTCCTCGTCCGCAGCGTCGGCTAGGCTTCTTGCCGGCTGCTCCGTGGTCGTTACTCTGCGCGAGAAACTGATGTAGGGTCGGCGATTCGTTTGCACAGAGTTTGCACGCTGCAGATTCAGATCGATTGGAATCGACGGATTACTGCTCTCCGGCTGCACTGTGCTCGTCGTTGTCGACGCTGTCGAAGTTCGGCCACGAAAGCGTTGCACTGTATTGTAGCCACGTCGGGTTGTTGTCTCGCGTGGGGCATCCTCGTCCAGCTGTTCCGGCGGCACCGTCGTACTGCCGATCTGGCTTAGTCGCGTCCGATTCAGTTGCGTGTATGTGCGCAGTGCACGTGCCTCGTCCGCGTGCCGCTGTACATCCGGAAGTATTGCGATTTGCACCAGAGTTTCGTTGCGATCCGACGTCGTAAATTGATTCGTCCTGAACGTTTTGCCGCGTCTCAGTGATTTCTCCGACAACGCAGTCGCATTTCTCGCATTACTCTCAGCCGCGTCGGCTCGGGCTGCGACTTTAGTTCGTCCCACTTCGTTTGTCTGCTCCTCGAGTGAGTCGACAGTTTTGCCCCCCGGGTGACCTAAACTGACCCGGGGGTATTCAATAAAAAATGACTGAGTTCTGCATTGATTTCCTTTGCCTGCTCCATGGCCATACGATGATCGGTCTCAGCACTATCGACTTCCGGATCGTTCAATGAATTGCCGGGCATTAGATTGTCGCTTACATTGAACACATCATGGATTTGTTTCTGTATATCGACCGCGACAGTACCGCCATCCGGCGGAGCTGGTGTCTTATCAATGTACGTAATGGGCGAATCCTTCACATACTGATAGTATTTGCGACGATGATAGATGGGCAGCGAAAGCTTCTCGCCACTGGACGCTACCTTCAGATCGTCTGCGGACGTGTTTGCCTCCACTTCAGTTTGGCCATCGATCTGTAGACTATGCAATGCGTTTGTGAACTGTTGCTGCAGGTGGCTTAGGTCATCTGTGATTGCAGGAGCAGCTGTTGTTGTAGGTGCTGCCTCCGTTGTGGACGTTGTCGTTTCTGTAGGCGTGGCATCTGTTGTCGTGGTTGTCGTGGTTGTCGTTGTGCTCCTGTTCGCTGTCAAGTGTTTGAGAAAGTTGCGAGCTGTTGTGGGTTGCGCTTCCGTGGAGGATTCCTCTGGTTCCTCTGGTTCCTCTGGTTCCTCCGGTTTCTCTGTTGTCGTTGTGCTTGTTGTAATGGGTCGCTTAAAGGTCACCACACGTCGCGTTGGCAACTCAGCGATAGCTGCTTCTGTTGTTGTTGCTGCTGTTGTTGTGGTTGTCGTTGTGCTTGCTCTGGCAGTAGCTCGACGAGCTGCGAATGCGGTACGTCGCGTGCTGGCCTGCTCCTGCTCCAATGCATCCGCTTGCTCCGTTGTTGTTGAGAAGGTCGGCCTTGTTGTTGGTCTGGGTGTAGTTCTTCGGGTTGTCGTTGCCAGCGGTCTTCGGGTTTTGGTTTGTTGCTGAACCGCTGCCTCGTTGCTTGAACTGCTTGGTGCTGCCGCCTCGTCGACATCGTTACCCGCCTCGTAGACGAACTCCTCGACCTCTTCGTGTTCCAGCGTTTCCTTGGGCCTTTTTAGAACCCGCGTGCGTGTCGTCTTCTTAACCGTCGACTGCGTCTGCTTGTTGCGCTGTGCGCGGGACGCAAAGTCCAGCGCCAGCAGCGAGGATAGATCGTTGCTCTGGAACCTAGCCGAGCCACGTTGGCGTGTGATCACACGTGGCGTGCTGCTTGCCGTCGGCTCACTCACCTCACTATAGATGTACTCATACTCCGCCGGCTTCTCCTGGATCGTTTTCGTGTGCACGCGCTTCACCACTTTGCCCTCGTCGAGGGTGCGCACGTAGGTGGTGCGTGTGCGCGTGATGCCGTTGCCAAGGATCTCGGTCTGGCTGGAGGTGCGATTGCGGACGGCAGCGTGTGAAGCTCGACCGTTTGCCTGGACGCGTGCGGCGCTTGCTTCGGACTTGGCGACCTGCTCGGCTTTTTCAATATCTTCGGATGTGACTTCAAGTTGTTGCGATGTTTTCAACACTTGTTGGACACCCTCGCCTGATGTACTCGGATCGGGTTGATGAATGTATTTCGTACGTTTGTTGGCATCGACTGCGAGCAGGGAAGAGAGATCGCCTTTCTGGCGAGGTCGATAGTTGCCACGTACAATCACGCGTCGCTTGGGCAACGACGTGGTTACAGCGACGCCTTCAGTTCCTGGTTCCACTTCTGCGTTGGCAGTGGTTGTTGTCGTCGTTGTGGTGCTGCTGCTGGGCCTAGCCGTAGAGCTACTTCTGTTACGGAAAACTGTGCGTCGTGTGCTTGTAGACGGTTCTGCGGTGGTTGGAGCATCTGTCGCGCTACTGGACGCAGTCGTCTTGCTGCGGAAGAACGTATGACGTTGTGGTTGCTCCGTGCCCGCAACAACACTGGGCTTAATCTCCGCCAGCTGCTCCACAATCGTTTGCTCAACTTGTTCAGCTGCCACAGTTGTTGAGGCCAAAGTTGTTGTAGTCTCGGGTTCCGCTGTGCTGGTAGTGGCAGAGCTGGAGGAAGAGCTGCTGGTAGAATCGATGTTGGATTCGGTGGTGGCGTCGCTACTGCTGCCGAGGGTGCTGCCGAGGGTGCTGCTCTCGAGCAACGTTTCCTTCGTGGTCTCCGGCTCACTTCTACTTGTTGTCGACTCGTTAGTGCGCTCCGCTTCAATTGCCGAAACTGTGGTGACTTTCTCGGCTTCGGTAGCGGCAATTAACGTGGCGGTCTCCTTCGACTCCTGTTCGGTGGCCGTATTGCTATCTTCCAGACTGGGCTTGGATGCCGGAGCAATGGTGCGGCCACGCGTCACCAACGGCAGATCGTCGTCAATGATCTCGGCCGCAATGTTCTCATCCTCGACAACTGTATCTGCCGCGATGTGTCCGCCGCGTGGAATGGGTTGCGTGCTAGGCGTGATCTGCGACTCGCCCAATTGGCGAGTAAAGCTCGAGCTGCGACCCTCGCTGAGATGCGCGCTACCGCTGCTATCGCGTGTCAGTGCCGTGTAGTGTATCTGCTCGTCGGATGTGCTGCGACCGCTGCTCGAACGATTGATGCTTTGATAGTTTCGCTTGCCCGACGAGCCGTTTGCAACCGTTTCAAACTCGTTCCTGTGCTCCGTTATTGTTACCGAATCCTTGCCTTCTCGGCGTATGCTTTGATAGCCACGACGCGTGTCCGCTGTCTGCGTACCCTCATCCTCATCCCGACTGCGAGAGCTATCCGTTTCTACGTGCTCGGCATCGGCCAAACGCTTGCCAGCGTATCTACGGGAATCCTTGTCGTCGCCGTCGAGTGCGTTAAGCGGGCGTGTCTCACGCCAGCTATACTTGATTTTGGTCTGCGTCTGCGTGTCGTCTGCGTTAATGCTTAAACTAGGATTGTTGCTAACTACGTCATGCCTTAGGTTAGGGTCACCATTACCAGCTACGTTTGGATTGACTAACTCGCTGCGGGTGCGGGTGTGGGTGGCCGCGATTGTTGTTCGTTGGGTGCTTGTGCTGGACTCCAACTCGAACTCCAACTGAACAACTTGACTATGATTGGCACTCACCTTGGGTCTATCCACTTGGGATGGACGGGTCTTGGCTTTCGACGCAATGTCATCGGTTTGTGTTTGTTTGTTCACGTTATCGTTATCGTTATTGGTATCGTTATCGTTATCGGTAGTGCTATTTAAGGTAGTGTTGTTGGTGCTGGAGGTGGAACTTGTGGAAGTGGAACGTGCGTTGGGGCGTGTGGTTCGTCGTCGGGGATAACCAAAGGGTCTTGGACTAGATATAACAGGTAGTTCGGTTGTGTTCAGTTCGATTACGGTCGATTCACTCGCTGTTCTCTGCGGCTGCCTGCGACCGGAGTAGGAGTAGGTGTTTCTAATGCTATTTACACTAGGACTAACGCTACTCAAACCTTTTGGGTTACCAGCATTGCGACTAGCTTCGTTGACTGCATCTGCGTCTGCATCTGCATCGGGTTTGTTCGCGTTCGTCTTCACGTTCGTGTTCGTGTTCGTGTTCGTGCTGAGGCGTCTACGTGTGGATGTGTATTTAGATTGGGTCTTAGTTGTTACCTCGCTATCGATATTGTTAATCAGCCTGTCGGTATCGTCGGCGTCGGCGTCGGCGTCGTCGCTGTCACCTCGGATCGTTGTCCTCGTTCTGGTTCTTGTTCTTGTTGTGGTTGTGGCCAGTTCGGGCTCCGTTGTTGTTGTCGTTGTGGTGGGTGCAACGTGTGACGGGTCATTAACTCTTAGATTGTGGACGAGGTAGGGGAAGTCCTCGGCACCTGAGCCATGGCTGGGCGGCAATGTGGTCAATTGTGGTTCTAATAACTCATTAATGCCATCAGCCAGGCTCAAGGAGTCGATGGTGGACAGTAGAGCGGAGGGTGCGCCGGTTGTGGTTGTGGTTGTGATTGTGGGTGGGGGTGTGGATGTGGGTGTGGGTGTGGGTGTGGGTGTGGGTGTGGGTGTGGGTGTGGGTGTGGGTGTGGGTGTGGTTGTGGTTGTGGGTGTGGTTGTGGGTGTGGATGAGGTGCTGCTGGTGGATTCGGTGTTAGTAGCGCTCGTCGAGAGCGGAATGCTAGTGCTTTCAATTGGTTCAGTGGTTTCGTTAGTGACTGTTGTGGTTGTGGTTGTGGTTTCGGGTTGGATGGTGACTGGGGCTGGTGCTGCAGTGGTTGCTAGTACGTTATTAGTTTTCACATTGTTGCTGCTGTGGTTGTTGTTGTTGTTGTTGTTGTTGGTGGTGGTGGTGGTGGTGTCGGCCTTGGCAGTCTCAGTGCCGGTGACTCTTGTTGTTGTTGTTTCTGGTGTTGTTGTTGTTGTGGCTGTTGTGGTGCTTGTGGTTCTGCGGCCAATGCTCGCGTATTTACGTGTGTTTGTTGCAATGTTGCTCTGAGTTCTTTGTACCGTTACATTTTGCTGTTGTGGCTCATCCTCCTCGTACTCCTCCTGATCCTCATCCTCATCGGCCTCATCATCGTTCGCCCCATTGGCACCAGCACCAGCGACTGCCTCACTCGCGCTCTTCGTAGGTCGCGTGCGCTCTGCGAACCTGTAGCTGCATATCGAGAAGCAGAAGATCAGCATTGATACGGGATTTCGCGTAGCTTTCGCTTTCACTTACCGTGTGCCGGCCGAACCAATCGATGCACCGCCAGTTGCCACCTCGGCCGCGGCACTCTCCGTAGTCGCACGTTCCGTGGTGCGTCCTCGCGTACGACTGAGCGTGGCATACTGCTTGGTCTGCGTCTGTTCCTTGACGACAACACGCTCGTCGGTCGCCTCCGACTCGTCCGACTCCGCTGCTACGGCTGGAACTGCTGTGCTGCTGGGACGATTGCGCCTGAGACTCGTGTACGATGGCGTAGCCGCATTGAATGGTCTTCTGGTGGTCTGCAGCTGTGCCTCCTCCTCGGCTTCGTCCCGTTCATCGTTGACGTTGTCGTCCGCGTTCGTTTCGCTCTCCTGCTCGTGCTCGGGCTCGTGACCGGCACCGCGATTCCTATTGATGGTCACATACTGTTTGCGCTCCTTGAGGAACCCGTCGAACTCGGCCAGCTTCTCGATGCCCTCGTTCTGCGGTCCCTGCCGACTGTTGCCACGCAACACGGACGAGTATTTCGAGTAGCCGCTTTGCGAACCGCCTTCGCTGGCCGAGCGAGTCGACTCGGTGATGCCACTGGTCTCGGTGCTCACATGCACATTGAGACGATTGCGTGTGAACGAGCTCAGCTTGCCCGGACGACTCAGAACGCGATCGTAGAGCGATTTGCTAATCGTTGAGGGTGTGGTGGGTGCACCGCTAGCCGAGTTCTCCTTGAGCGTTATGGAACCATCCTTGTTGCGCAGCAAATGCTTCTCCAATTGTTCGACACCGCCAACCTTGCGAATCAGATCGATAAGCTCCTTGATGACTTGCGGATCCTCTTCGGCGTCGCCCGATTTGCTCGATGTTTGTCCCTCATCGTTTTCCTCCTCGTACTCGAGCGTCTCGTCCACAGGTGATGGCGTTGTGCTGGTGCTCGTTGTCGTTGTCGTTGTCGTGGTGCTGGTGCTGGTTGTGACGCGCGGGTAGACGGGCCGAGCAACTGGCGCTGCTGTTACGCGATTGTAGCTACTGGTGGTACGTGGCGTTGTCGTCGTGGCGCTGGTCGAGGTGATGGGAGCCGCCGTTGTCGATCTATGCAGAGTGCGTTAGTGAGTGGAGGAGACGCGTTAGATTCATTCATTTTCACTTACTTCTTGGTCTTGCATGGCACATTGCGCGCAAAGTCGCAGGAGTCGGCGGCGGGATTGAAGTAGAGACCCGATGGGCAGGTGAACTGATGTGCCACAATGCCCAGGCCGGACGGACCGCTGTCCAGGCACCAGTAGTATTTCTTGCAGTCGCGTGGATGCTGAAAGAAGCCCTCCTCCTCGCACTTGAAGTCCGAACCGGGATCGGGAGTGGTTGGCGGCGCCGGTGTCGTCGCGCCACGTCCACCAATGTAAAGCGAGGATCCCTCGGCTTCGGTCAGTCGAATTGTCGTGCTGGGCGCGCTCGTTGTGGTGCTCGTAGCCGCTGGACGACGGTTTCCCGAATTTCTGGTACTCTGTTCCGATTTGGTCGAGAGGAGTCTATTGTTGCCGCCATTGTTGCGATTTCTCGGACGCGACGCCTTCTGCGGGCCGCTTGGCTTGGCCACCTCGTTGATGCCGGGTCTACGGAGGAATGGTTGCTTAGCCTAATGCGTTCGCCATGTTAGTTACCCAAGCTTACCCAAAGGCCTTGAACATGGCCTCCTTGGCAGCCTCGATTAGCGGATACGGCTTGCCGGTGCACGTGCCGCGGAAGTCGTCGTTATCGATGGCCCAGAACATGATGCCACCCAGCCCGTGGGCGACCACATACTCCGCCTTCTTGCGCACAATGTCCTCGTCGTCGTAGCCAACCCACTGGTTGCGCCTGTAGGCATAGGGTCCCATCACATTCGGATTGGGCTGCACAACCGTCCACTCGGCGTCCTCCTTAAGTGTTTGACAGATCTGCAGCGACAAGATTGGCGGCCTGAGGAACGAGTTCTAGTCGGTTTTGAACAAGCTACCTACCTCGTAGTATGCCAAATAGCCCTTCTCCCGGGTCGCGTCGCCCTGCTCGCCTGGACCCTCGGAGGGTGAGCCCAGTTCGGTGCTCTCCTCGTTGATGAGCGTGTAGGAGCGTCCGTACGTGGGTATGCCCAGCACAAGCTTGTCGCGATCGGCTCCAGCTTTCAGGTAGTATTTGATCGAATAGTCCTGCGAACGGGTGGGAATTGAATTAGCACGGCCCGCGCAGCCCCACTTCGACGCACACACTTACAATATTCAATTCGGCATCGTAGTTGTACTCGGACTCATCCTCCAGCGAGTAGAGCGGCGCATGATGATTGACCGACGGTTCGTGCGATGAATGAAAATCGTAGGTCAGCACGTTAAACCAATCGAGATATTTGTTGAGCTTGGGTATATCGTAGCCCTTGTCGATGTACTCGATGCCGGCTGGCACAGCCATTGTCAGCAGCAATCGGGTGCGACCGGTCTTCTCAGCCTCACGCTCGAACTCGGCACGCAGCTCCTGCACAAACTGCGCATAATTATCACGATCTCGTGACTTGCCGCCCTCACGATGTGCCGGATATTCCCAGTCCAGATCGATACCATCGAAGTGATTCTGACGCAAGAACTTCAGTATGTTCTTGATGAACTGTTGACGCCTGTCCGAGCTGGCCACCAGCGGTGAGAAGCGGGACGAGGCCTCGTTCCAGCCCCCGATGGCAATCATCGTTTTCAGTTGCTTGTTGTACGTTTTCAGTCCCGTAAATTTCGCATAGCCACCTTAAGCGGAGGAGATGAGGAGATGCGAGATGGGAGCAAGGTAGTTGGACGGCATGGCGGAAATTGAAGTCGAGTTGAGTTAAATTCGTAATGTGATTAATCTCGGGCCGGATGGGGGCGTGTCTGGCTTACCCTGCTCTATGTCCTGATACTTGTCGAATGGCTTCATTTGATTATCCTTGGTGAATCCACCGAATGCGTAGACCAAATGTGTACACAAATATGGATTGATATTTTGCGGATTGAATTTCGCCGTGCCGGGTCTGTAGACGCTCCAGTTGGTATAGTAGCAGACCACTCGTCCCTCGCCGTTTGCCACTGAGAAGCGTCGAATGGTTTATGGATTAGGCAATGTACCGAGCTGGGCGTTAACCCAATCGCACTTACCATGGCTGCAATAGGCGAGCACGCAGAGCAGGAGGAGCGTTTGCCAGCCGGCTCCGCGCCGAGACTGCAAAGAGCAGGAAAGTAGTTAAGTTAGCTAAAGGAACTAAACATCACACAGGGTTTATGCATAATACACTACAAACACAACACGAACAACGTCTGATTGAAATGCAGCTAGAAATACCAAAAGCGATTCAATCATGACGAATTCCCATGAAGGTCGTCGCGAATGCTGCAGTCCATCACAGGCGACGTTACACAACCTTAGCTCATCATGGCTTTCATATGCAAATCTGATTTAATGAAATACGACATCAACCGACTTAAGCTCCGCTTCTTCTTCACGTTCGTTGTTATTGTTGTTGTTGTTGTTTTTCTTTGTTATTGTTGTGTGTGTGTCGCTTCTGCTGGGAAGTCGCAGAAGTTGTCGCTGCGGGCGCTGGCAACGAGGAAGCCGAGTGCCAATAATAATTCGTAGTTTCTCTGCATTGCATAAGGCATTAGGCATGTGGCATGCGGCATGCGGCATGCGGCATGCAGGCATAAGGAGGCACTCGTCGCCTGCTGCCTGTGGCAATTAGAGACAGAAATCGAACTAAAATCGTACACTGATTGCGGCTGCAGTGTCATAAATACTTCACGACTTCAGAGTTCGTAAAGTTTTCGAGGCATAAACCAAGTGCAAATAGAAATCGAGTAAAAAATAAAACGACGCATACATGTGTTCATCAAATAAAATAAAAAATGAAAAAAAAAAGAAATAATAAAACGGATTTCTGTATTAAAATGCCAAAGTTTGGTAACATTGTAAAGCTGCGCGCTTGCCGTCTCGCTTGCACTCGCCGCGGCGAATTCGAAACGAATTACATAAGCGACGGCCCCAAAAAACAAATAACTACAACAATAAACCGATGCGTATACGTGTGTGTGTGTGTTGGTACCATGCCGGTTTTTTTGACTCATGCACACACACACACACACACACACGCATGGAGCAGCTCGTTCATTCATCGAAATCAAAGTATTTTTTAAACGTCCCCAAACAAAAAAACCAAATAAAAATCCCGCCAATTGACGGTCATCATCATCAACATCATCAACATCATCAACATCATCAACATCATCAACATCATCAACATCATCAACATCATCATCTTCATCATCATTGCTGCAGTTACTATTTGGAATGACTAAGCTTGCTTCCTATCTGCTTATCGAGCAGGTCGTGTAATTATTGAACTAAGCTCATATGCCACAGCCCACATACAAAGTGAAAGCCCCATTGATTGTACAAACAGCACATATATATGTATATATATTTACCACATATAGTATATGTTTCGGAATTCGCCCAAGTCATGCACAATTACTGCGATTGCAGTGCACTTTTCAAGGCGTTTTTTTAGATTCTATGTGGAAATAGTGACTGAAAGTTGTTGCCGTTTAAAGAGCTACAAAATAAACGTACGATATCTCTAAGAAAAATCAATTTGAAGCGTTGCAATAGATGCGTTTCCATACAAAGCTTAAGCAAACCTCAGATTAGGCAGCAGAATAGTTAAGATTGCCTGAGCAAAGTTCTCATAGATAACATACAGTTCGATATTTACTACAAGCAGTGCTGCTCAGTAGGCTGTTTTTCACGCTGAACCAAGCCAGAAAAAAGCTAAACTTATTAAATAGTTAAAATATTTACGAAAAAGGCATAAATTAGGAAATATTAAAATTTAAATGTAATTGTAAGCAAGCTGTTTTTCAAGCTGAACTAAGCCAGAAAAAAGCTAAACTATGTGTGCACGTTAAGTAGCTAAAATATTTACGAAAAAGGCTAGAAATAGGAAATATTAAAATTTAAATGTAATTGCAATGTGGCTGTTTTTCAAGCCGAACTAAGCCAAAAAAAGCTAAGCTATGATTGCATGTAAAATAGCTGAAGTATTTAGGATAAATATAATATAATATTAGGAAATATTAAAATGCAAAAATCGCGAAAAAAGACAAAAAAAGCGAAATCGACCGCACAGACAAAAATGCTCACATAAAACAAAATCGAAACCAATAAATTTGGGTTTTATTTAATAACAGTTCAAGCTGCTTAAGATTGTAGTGAAATAAGGTATAAATATATGTTATAAACGTATAGAAAAATGATATAATAAGCGCGCTATTTATAGCATATAGCCGGCGGGCGAATAGCTCGAGCAATATGCCAGCCCATCGAGCATGCTTTGACTCTAGATCCCGCTGAGGTAACTGTGTCAACCGACACCATTTCGAGTACACACTCAGCTCAGGGTATTTCGGGCTAACACTCAGCTTTCCCCCGGCCGCGAAGGCTTAAGACAAAGACAAAGCCGAAGCCGAAGCTGAAGCTGAAGCCGTTGGCCCGTTGGCCCGTTAGCTGTTTCGCTGTAAGCCGTATCCATATCCGGCATAAGTGCTTGACTGGAGTATGCCATTTGGCAGGTGCGCGAACGATGAAGCGTTTTTTGGGAAAGCATTCTCTGTGTTGCGGAGGGGGGGAGCGGGGCCCTAATGGGGATACGCTATATACAACCCCAAGTGTGTGTGTGTGTGACACATTTATACTGTTTGCTGCGGTTCATTATGCGTTTGTTTATGGCAAACTGGAAACTGGAGACGGGCGACGGGCGACGGCAGACGGCAGACTGAAGGATTTAGATGCGTTTTTAGCCAACATTTACATGCCGCGCGCCACGCTTGTCGCACGCATTGCCCAACAGCAGCAGCAGCAGCAGCAAGGGGCAAAAACGGCTAAACAGCTAAACAGCTAAACAGCCATATAGCCAAATAGCTGAATGGCCAAAATAAAATGCCAACTATTTGTTGCATTGTACAACGCGCATGCGCATTGATTGCTCTGACAAATTTGCGGCATGCAACGCGTACTTAAAGGCAAATGCGGCAAGAGGCAGCAGCCGCAACATTTGCCAGCCAAAATGGATTTTAATTGAGTCGAGTCTGGTCGAGTCTTTTTGCAATTAAAATCGCCACTCGAGCGATTGCAGGCGGGCTGCAGGGTGACAACGGCAGCAACTGTTGCTGCTGTTGCTGTGGTTGCAGTCGAGATTAGCGGCCAAATGCGAGAATCACTTTAAATGAGGCAGCCCAAATTGCAACGGAGATGGAGCCGCCGCTGTTGCTGCTGCTCCCCGAGCAGCAAGGCAGCAATTTATGGCCAGCAAGTCGACTGACTGATGATGTCGACTGGTTGCAACACTGGGGCAAACGGACAGACGCCCGAACGGCCGGACAATTGTGGCATATTTTTCTCAACATGTATGCGTGTGTGTGTGTGTGTGAGAGTGGCAACTGCAACTGCAACTGCAGCTGGAGCCCGTCGCTTATGTAAGCGACAACAACTGGCCCGACGCGACGCTGCGTTACGCTTGCAAAGCGATTGCGTACATACGTTTACATACGTGCACGGACATGTATGTACATACGTGCAAGTATTGGCAATCACACAGTCCAAATTGTCGCCCCAGCAGCAGCAGCAGCAATAACAGCGACCGCTTTGCTTGAACAGTTTGAGCTGCTCAAGGGATAACAGTTGCAGCTGCAGTGGAATTAACAGTCTGCGCGCAGCTATGGCGTTTACAGTCTGTGCCTCTAAAGGGCTAACAGGCCAAGCCGCTGTTACAGTCTGCGCTGCTAATTCAATAACAGTCTGCACTGCTAAGCCGATAACAGTCTGCGCTGCTAAAGGGCTAACAGTTCGAGCTGGCATTGCATTAACAGTCTGCGCTGCTAATTCAATAACAGTCTGCGCTGCTAAAGGGCAGTCCCAATCTGAGCCGCTGTTAAGCTAACAGTTCGAGCTGCACTTGTGCATACGTAAATGCCGCTGCAATAACAGAGACGCACATAACAGCGAGAGCTGCAGCCAGTGCATTAACAGTGTCAGCGCGCTGTTAAGCCTGCAGCAACAGTTCTGCTGCATGTTTTGCATAAAGCCTGCATGAAGCTGGCCTTGAATTGGCAACTGGCTATTAAAGAGCGCGCATACGTGCACGTTCAGGCTACAGGCTGTGAGTGCACTAAATTGTTTTAATTGCAGCTGCTGTACAGTGGCAAACAATAAAAGAATTCGTGTAGGTGTTGCTGCAAGCTGAGCAGAGGACAGAGAACTACACACATTGTCGAGGCATGACTGTTCAAAATAAGCTGCAATTGCAAGCTGTACGACAATTTTAAAGAAGCAGCAAGAGGGAAGCAGGAGTAGGAGGGGGGGGCGGAGGCACGTCGCGCGCTGGTTCCAGAATATGCGCAACGTCAGAGCACGTAGCGTAGTGTCACGTACACGCACACACGCACACACGCACACGTCACAATGTCAACGCCCCAAAAAAGATCAATGTCTGCTGGCGTTGCGTATACGCGCCTTGGGCCGCGCGCCGCACCCCACTAGACTCGGGCCACGTTGTGCAATCAAAAGTTTGACATTTAAAATTTGGATTAAACTGCAAGCTCGCCTGGCCTGGCCTGACCTGGGGCACTCCAGTTGCAGCCAGGCCGCGTTCCAGGCGGCACTTGTCGACAGTCTGCCCGCCTACCTGGTTCCCTGCCTGCCTGTCTGCCCGCCTGCCTGTCTGCCCGCCTGCCTGCCTGCTTTTCCCGCCCTGGCCCTGGCTAGCTGCTGCATTTAGCCTCGCATTCAGCTACGGATTTATGCCGTGCGAACTTGCCTCGCTCATTGTTGGCCAAAAACGAAAGAGATGCAAAAGACTGGCCGTGCGACCTGCGTTCACAGTTCTCTGGGCTACAGTGAATTATGACCCAAGGCATTTTCAATTAACTAACAACGCAAATGAATCATGGCCAGCAGCAGTAGAACAAAAGACACAGTCAACGTGCAGCGTGCAGCGTGCAGCGTGCAGCGTGCAGCGTGCAACAAACACGTCAATGACTCCCGCGGTAGGTGGGCTCGTTCGTTGTCAAGTCATGACCGGAGCGCAGCAGTGTCGCGCCTGGGAATCTGGCCACGAGCGCGTGAACTTTCATCATTAAATTGGCCACCGGTTTGCCATATCTGTCGCTGGTGAAAATCAGCCAACGCAGTTGGCCAAGGCGGTCGTTCGTCGACGTTATCGGCGCCAGACGCACTTCGAGCGAAAACGCTTGCGATAGCTAAAATGCCAATTAGGAGCGCTACCACGCACAGTCGACGACGGCAACAGCAGTGGCAGCAACAGTGGCAGCAACAGTGGCAACAACAGCAACAGCAACATGGGCAACAACAACAACTTGGCCAAAGAAGTCACCGTGTCTGCGCCGGAGCAGTGCAGTGCAGTCAATGACTCTGTGGCTGCGCCTGAGCCTGTTCCAAGGAGGAGCTTTCTTAATCGTCATTTGGCGTGACAGTGCGCCGAAAAAAAGCGAAAGTTATCATCATTATCATTGGAACAGCGGCATCATCATTATCATAATCATGTGGCAAGCATTGTTGACATCACCGGATGTCGTCCACTTGAGCGTGCCGCAGGTTAAGGCAGTGGCAAGCTGCGCGGGTGAGGATGCAGCTCAGGCTGATGTGATTATGATGAACAACTTTTGCCACGGCCATTGGGATTGGGTCAACGTCAACGCCAGTCGCAGTCGCAGTTGCAGTCGCAGTCGCTGTCGCAGTCGGTCTCGCTGTCCGTCACGACGCGCCCAAAAAAAGAAAAGTCGAGTTCGATTTCGACTTCGTTTACGACTTGAAGTTGAAGCTGGAGCTGAGGCCGGAGTCGCTGTCGTGGTCCGAGTTGGAGCCGAAGACGTTGCTAAGCCGCGCAAAGCGGTTTGCGGTTTGTCAAGCGAACAACTCGTCTGTCCGGCTCTCTAATACCTACTCAAATGGGCCATCAAATGCCTATCAATAGATTGTGAAATTAAACGTGTTACTCTGTCCACAGAAAGTTGATGACGATGCGGCGCTTATCAAGGCCGCATCGAGGGTACATCGTTAAATTGCGCCCAAACAAGCGAATCGGTCTCGCCAATTCCTGATTGAAGTCCAAGCAATCTATCCAATCTATCTATCCAGTATCTCTCTTTACTCCTATCTCTTTATCTTACTTATCTTACCACATTGAATTTACTAGCTAATCTCAGCATCTGTTTCTACCTCCATACATCTATGTCTATTTCCATATATACCATCTTATTCTATCTACTCTTTCAATTATTTTAGATATCTTAAATCCAGTTTTTCATATTTTTTTCAGCTCATCTTTCAGACTCTCTATCTATATTTCTTTCTATTAATATATCTGCAAATCTCTTTAACTGCATCTAGATTTATCTATGCTTGTATCTCTTTGGCCAATTAGTTATCTATGTTACTTACATTTATCTATAGCTTCATCTAGCAATCTGACCGCATCTTAATTGACTGATCTATACTGCATAATATTCTAGACTAATTTATCGATCTAGCTAACTTATGGTATCTCCCACTAATCTCTCTTTCTTTCCATCCCTATACCTCCTTCTGTATTTATCTCACACATCTCTACCCAACTATCTTTCAATCTGTCTACTGTCAACAATAACTTCATCTAACAATCTATCGAACTATTTATCTTGTTATTGTCAGTTCAACTTGAACTGCATTGCATATAGTCAACCACATATCCAACTCATAACACCCTATACTTATTACTGCAGGGTATTGCAATTGCCCGCTAAACACTCAATTAAATCGAGTCGTTGGCTCTCGCTCCCATAGGTAATCGCTTGCACGACGTGGCACGGGCCAAAGCAGCCACCCCGTCTGTATAGGTTTACTATCTGATTATTACTTTTCAAATTGGTTCTGCTGGACTTGAGCGTAGTCTAACTCCCTCTCTCTCCTGCGCTCCTCAAAGGGCGTCCAACTGGGGGACAAATGAAGAGCGCAGATTACGTGCGCGCTGCGGCGCGAAAATTCAATTTTTAGCTTGATTGATCTAAGCAGCGCATACATCTCGTTGTCTGTGTGTGTGCAAGTGAGTGTGTGTGTGTGCGTGTGCTGTATACAATATTTTATGCTGACAGTGCAAAGTGAAGTAAATAAGATATATATAGGATACTCTTTTAAGCCACTCCTTTTCATCTCTTACGAAATCGTTTCTTACTGACTGAGAAAAACTTGACAATTGTGTACAGGGTATCAGCCAGTTTAGCTTGTCTGGCTTGCCTATGTCATTTGCTCTTTCAATATCATTTCCACACTTAAAGCGCTTATAATTGGCTTTAAATATTTCCGCTATATTTAAATGCCAATTCATTAAATCTGAATGATTTTTCAATGACTCGAAATAATAGTTAAAATGATATCTTGCATATCTTAACGATCCTGCATGCAGTCGAACTTAATCAAATGTCAAAATAATCACACATACACAGAGTTTGTTATCTGAGATTGACGCATTTTGCCTTTGAATTCTACAGAAGACACTATGTTTGTATGTGGAGCATGGCAATCTACGATGAAGAAATAATATATTTCATATTTCTCGAGCGGAATCGTTAAATGTCAGAGCTACACTGTTCTACAAATAAATTAGACATGCAAATCACTTTTGCTCTCGGCCAGAGACAAAGGCATTGAGTCACGGATGGAGAATTTCAATGACGTCCGGAAATTCTATAAGCCAAGCTGGCCAGGCCAGGCCAGGCCAGAACAGACCAGACCAGTCAGTCATCTAATGACCCGACCACATACCGAAGATCGTATCGGACAGACGTCATGTCATCGTTACATGGCCAAGACAAGAGTTAAGCTTAAGTCAAGCAATTTATAGACAACATAAGACTGAAGAAGTGCAAACAAGACGATCTGTGGGCAGTCAACAGGTTGCCATATTGGGGCAAAACTATCACAGTTGTGTATGGAGAATATATGATGGAAAGATGTAATATATGGAAATATATGTACAAATATATTAAGTTACAAAGGGTACAAAGAGCCATGGTAGCGGGGGAACATAAATATGTAAATCACGAGTTTGGCTAATATCTATAATTTGCTTAGGTACAAATTAGGTGAAGTTATTTCCAGTAAGGTACATTAAGAAAGAGGTTCAATTAGGTACAAATTAGGTGAAGTTATTTCCAGTAAGGTACATTAAAAAAGCCGCTCAATTAGGTACAAATTAGGTGAAGTGATTTCCAGTAGGGTACATTAAGAAAGCGGTTCAATTAGGTACAAATTAGATTAAGTGATTTCCAGTAAGGTACATTAAGAAAGCGGTTCAATTAGGTACGAATTAGGTGAAGTGATTTCCAGTAAGGTACATCAAGAAAGCGGTTCAATTAGGTACAAATTAGGTGAAGTGATTTCTAGTAAGGTACATTAAGAAAGAGGTACCTTTTTGCAGTTTTGGTACAACTAGGGAATTGTAGGTACATCTAGGTTCCTGGGTACAGGAGTGTACAGAGCGTGCATAGATATAGCGACACATGAGTACATACATGACCAGATAATCACATGGGTACATGGGTACAAAGCCACATGTGTACAGAGCTATGTGAGAACATAGGTACATATCTAAGTAAATAGGTACAGCGACATTCAAATCGATACCCAGCACCGGCTAGGCATTAGTTAAGCAACCCGATAGACACACTATCGATAGTTAGCTCTCGCTCATCGATAGTTTGCTTAATACGATCCGTTTATGCGTCTGTCTTGCCCGCATTATAATCGGGTGATTAAACGATTTCGAGCGAGCAGAAGTCACTTTGACAGAAAGAAAGTTAAGCCTTACAGTCCACGATATATATCGGGTAAACATCCGTGCTCACGATGCACGTCATGTGCACGATGTCGTGTGCAAATGTCGCGTATTGATTTATCGTTCGAGTCAGTTTTACACGAAGCACACGATGCGAATTCCATCGCAACGAGAGAGCCAAATGCAGATGAAAATGTTTATTTACAGTTAACGGTTAATCTGTCGGCCTAACGGTGGACAGATCAGAGATGGACAGTGGAGATGGAGATGAAGATGGAGCTGAAGCTGAAGCTGGGCATTGGGTTACGTCAAGTCGCGGGCAGCTTAATGCGTTGAACGTGATTGGAAGGTGAAAGCAAGCGCAAATGCTGCGCTATAAGTAGAACCAGTGAGAAGTGCGAAAATCTGTTAATAATACCCAACTGGGTTTCCCCTACCCCTCGCCGCCCCTGCCCCTCGATGATATATCGATGAAATGAAATGAAAGAAACGCACACTTCAAAGTGAAATCGAAAGTTGACACGCAGCCAACCTACGAGTCTTCGGTCTGCAGGTCTTTCCTCTGCAGGTCTTCTTCATCACGTGCCCTCGTCTTCCCCTTCTCTGCAGGTTTTGCAATTATTGACACTACCAACGCCAACTTAACGATAATTAGTGAGCCGACGCCTCTCGACCAAATAAAAGCGTCACCTGCCACGGGGGTTTACCTAGGGAAATTGAATACTACGATAGTTGGCAGTCTACGGCAACCGATCCAATTATGTCATATCAACATATAACACCTTCAGCCGACTTATGCAAGTCGGGTGCGAATTATGCTAAAATCGTCGTGCATTCATTCATTCGCTTTACGCATTTTACATTTTACATTTTACATTTAGCTAAGAGTTTCTTCCAGTTTTTCTACATCCGGAAATGATGTGTTGCTTTCGAGTTTTGTTTTCTTTTTCTTTTCCAGGGCATCATGACGCGCCGAAATCAAATGAAAAAGCTCAGGTTCAAGTGGATTTCAAAACGAAACAACATGTGTGCGTGTGTGTGGAATTAGTCTGCTAATTAGACATTGTTGAAAGCTGAAGCCGATGCTGAAGATGCAGATGAAGATCAAGCTAAAGATGAGCATGAAGCTCGGCTGAAACCGAGAGTGAGACTGAGACGGAGAGTGAGACTGAAGTTGAAGCTCGCCTCGTAGATACAAATGAAATGCGTGTCATCATCATCATACGAGAGAGGCAGATCGAGCGGGCGAGCCTGCAGATATGAGTGAAAATCAAAGTGCAGAGCATAAAGATGCAGCCCATTGTTGGCAAGAGATAATATTAAGTGATTATGATTAGGGCTTTCGCATAGGGCAGTGACTCGATAGATGTACATCGTGAGGAAGAGGAAGTGCATTAGATAGATTGCTTAAGCAGACTGAGAATTGTCGACAGCAGATCCTGTTACCAGCTTAGTCTAGACGATCGGCCTGACGGGGCGGGGCGGAGCTCGTAGCAACTTTTGACGGGATTAACCCATGACAATGAGGTCATCTAACGGAAAGCAGTCGAAATCTCAATTACAGTGGAATAAACAAACAAACGTGAAGTCTAATTGGCAACATGTAGAGAGATATACAGAGATAGAGTCATATATATATATGTATTTTTATAGCAGCCAAATAATCTGAGCATAAAACGAAATTAATCTAATATTGTTTGCGAGAATTAACAAAAAAAGGCACTCTACTTGCCATAAAACTAATGAACCAACGACGATCTAACTGTGCCATTTCAGAGAATTTTATGGCAACTACGACAGCCAGACCTGCATCTCGCATTATGGCACATTCATGAGGCCCGATTGTTCAGTTCGTTTGGCTCGATTCATTGCATTCTTTCATTTTCATTCAGCTAAATACCGAATGGGGGTCACTTTGTTTCTTGGCCAGTTCAGGTGACACTTTGTGCTTCGGATCTTTGGAATTTCAGCCGCACTGGCTCGTTAGTTGCTCTTGTTACTGTTGTTGCTGTTGCTGTTGCAGTCCGGGCACTGTGGGACAAAACAAGTTTAAATGCCGACAACAAGGGGGCAGCTTAATGTGTTTTCTCTTGACTTTGCTTTGCTTAAAAAAAAAAAAATTAATTTATAACTTTGCTTTTGCCTCAGTTCGAGCTGCAAAACAAGTCGACCTTCAGCCAGATATACATATGTATATATGCCTGCACGTTTACTGTTACCAGTCGTAGTAGACCAACAGCAGCGGCTCAAACCTCTCGCCAGTGTCCAGTGGCGTCTCTAGGGTCGCCAACTCAAGGGTAACCGAGCAGCTAAGCTTTCATAAGTCTCCACGATTTGCGAATTTTCTGATGTGTTTCCATGGATCGCACTCCATTCACACACATATAGACGAAAAGTTCATGCGTAATACGGAGCGTATTTAGCAGAGTGCGGAGTGTATATCAGACCTTCAATGGAGATAGTTGTTCGGGAGCATTCATTGCTGCGAATACTCTATGATCAAACGATCTTAAATGATCTTTGGGATATATACAGAGAAATAACTCTTAGAGGCATAGTTTTTGAAATCTTTTTACTATGAACTAAAAATTATCTTTAATCTATATCTTCTTTGACTGATCAAATGATCTTAAGTGATCTTTAGGATATACACAGAGAGAAAACTCTTAAATAAGTATATGCAGAGAGGCTTGTGTTTTTTATACCCGCTACTCGAAGAGTATAAGGGTATTATAACTTTGTGCCAACCGAAAATGTTTGTAACAGGCAGAAGGAGACATCTCCGACCCCATAAAGTATATATATTCTGAATCAGCATGAACAGCCGAGTCGATATAGCCATGTCCGTCTGTCCGTCTGTCCGTCTGTCCGTCTGTCCGTCTGTCCGTCTGTCCGTCTGTCTGTCCGTATGAAAACCTAGATCTCAGCTATTATAAGAGCTAGAGCTACCAAATTTGGAGACAATATGTGTTAATTATGCCCGCAGATCAAGTTTATTTTGGATTTTTGCCACGCCTCCATCCGCCCCCAAAAATCGATAATAAATCGATAATAGCTGCAAATATAGCTCTACAGCATTTTTTTTTTTTTTTATTGATAAAAAAAACCCCCCCCCCGGGGGTTTTGGAAAAGTTTCAATAAGTTCGGCCAAAAAATAAGGAAGATATTCAAGAAATAGTATTGCCTTGTGGCCATGTGCCTGTGTCGGTTTTTCCTAATGTTAGTACCCGAGTTCAACACCAGCAGCAGACAACTTTTTTTTTAATTATGTGGCAACTTTTTTTTTAAATTATGTGGCAACTTTTTTTTTAATTATGTGCACCGAAAATATTCATGGTGCAATTTTATCGGTTATTGCGAAAGAAGTGCAGTGGTCGAGTGGTGATGGTAGTTGACTGTTCAGCGAGACGTCCGGAGTTCAACTCCTGGGTGTGCCTGGGCGACTTAAATTTATTTTTTGTATCTTATATTTTTTTTTTTATTTTATAGTGTGTTGCAAAATTCAAAATAAATTTTTAGTATATTTAAAGCCACTTAAAATCGAAAGAGACATTGAGCAGCAACACAAAATACAAACGACAAATCTAATTAGATATGTTGAGATGTATTGTGAGGCAGCATATACATATGTATGTATGTATAGGCGTCTCTATCACACATGCATAATTTATAACTGCAGAGTAATAAAAGCAAAGGGCAACATCCAATAAGAATCGAGTGGAACTTGCATAGGCAAAACAAATTAGAGACGGAAAGAAATAAAAAGCAAGAACGCATTGTTCACATTTGGCACGTGTTTTTCCGAAGAATTGTAGCGGGTATATCACAGTCGAGTCAGCTCGACTGTAGCCTTTCCGACTTGTTTTTAAATCGTTTTGCTATAAACTAAAAACTATCTTTCATCTAAATATTTCTTAGACTGTCCAAGCTCAGCATGATCAAATGATCTTAGGTAATCTTTAAGATATAAACAGAGAGAAAACTCTAAGTAAATGTATTTATAGAGGCATATGTTTTTGAAATAAATCTTCCTTTGACTTCCCAAGCTTCACTTAACTTGAAAATTAATTAACAAATTGAATGGCAAATTAAAAAAATGCTTCATTAATTAATGCTCACATCAAAACTCGAATGCAATTTCAGATAATTTCAGAAAGCTTAATTGAAAATCAATATAATATTGTTAAAAATAAATGCCAGTAGAAGAACGCAGTAATTAATAAACATATAAACACGTTTGCTCTACGCCCCACGCAGCGAGCTTACTAAAATTGAAAATATGAAAAATGAGCAGCAAAAAGAAATATGATACAGGCAGAATCCCGAGTCTTTCAGAGGTGTTAAAGCGTTTAAATCGGAGATGGAATTAGCTAGGGAAACATTTTTGTTCTTTTTATAAAAGAGCTAACATACAGTGAGGTTTTGGAAGGCAAACAAATTCCGCATGAATGTCAAACTGTAGAGGGGGTTCGCGGGGGGGTGGCTGTCTGCAGTTGAGTCACGCCCTTCCCCCCGGCTTCGCTGGAGCAGCACAGACTGGCAATTACCAAGCCTTGCCCCATAACGTAACGTAACTTGCGACGAGGCCGATCAAGTAGAAATATATGCTGTAGCTGTGCAGCGGTATCTGTATCTGAAAGATACATTACACAGACACTGCAGATGCTGCGTAAGATTCGCAGAGCGCTTGCGGGAATTTCAGGCAATGCGGTTTAATTGGCAAACCGGTAACTTAATGAGCCCGCAGCATTATGGACAGCTGCACAGTGTGACTCGGCGACAGTGGGACAGACCCATCAAATGACCCGTAAAAGCAGAAGCACCGCTGATTGGCATTCGCAACTCTGCATATTCGCAATAGTCGCAAAAGTATTCGCAACATTCGTAACATTCACACTGCAATCGGTGAGTTACATTCACTTTTATTGAGTCGACGCGATGGGTAAGTTCAGTGTCAGTGTCGCAACATGCCACATGTAACGTGCATGTTGACTTCGTGTTGGCGTTCGCCATTCTACGCCCCTGGAAAGGGTTGGGCACAGACGCGCCATGCGAGGGTGCAACGTTTCCGCCTGCATTTCGATTGAGTCGAGAGTGTGGGGGAGAGGAAGGATGAGAAGCAGCAGCGTAGCGATTGCTGTATACCCTGCACATTCGTTTCGCACAACAAAGCGCAAAACAATCGATAATATCGTTGTTTAAATAAGTATTACAATCGATAGATTGTTTTTAATTACTGCATAAATCGATCGATACTAAGAAAAGACTTATTAAAAATTGTACAACACTGTTTAGGCATTTTCTACCTGCAACACAGGTTAAAGAGCAAACCTAAATACAAGTAATATTTTTGCTTAGAAAACTATCGATACTATCGATGGTTACGCTCGAAAAACAACGCAAAATCGATAGAGTCGTAGGTGAGTGTGTTTTTTAATGAAATTCAAATAAAAATAAAATCTATATATGGCATACTATTATAGCATAGCTTCAGATGTATCTCATATAATACATTCATTGAAGATTTATGCTAAATTTGAACAATTGCCTCGACTCCCTTTTACACAGTTGCAATCGACGTGTTTGATTTGACAATATTTATGCGCTGCCACGCCCTCGTTCATAACAAATGCAATGCGTAAGCTGGCCGACACACGGCGTATACGTAACACGCATATTTTCGAGCTGACATCAAGCGAAGATGATGATGATGACGATGATGGCGACGACGAGCACGCGGGCAGAGGCAGGCTTTGTCCAGTCTCTTGGACACTTGTCGCAATAAACTTGTTTCGCCCCCGCCCCTACATGCCGGAACGGTGTCGATAAAGCTAGCGCACATTATCGAAAAGAGACCCGAAAATAAATCTATACCAAAAATGTACAAACAAGTTTTTTCTGTTTTTCACTTCTTTCTTCTGCTTCTTCTTCTTCTTTTTATTTTTTATTTATTTTATTATTTTTTTTTTTTGCATGCGCAACGTCGCGCCGAGGCTGCCCAGCGAGAAATTTGCATGACAGTTAAAATTGCGTGAACAGTGTGAACGGGAATACTAGCATCTGGGCAGATATTACGGGCAGGCAAGGCGGATGTGAAAGAAATTCACCGAAAAATCGAAAACGAAAACCGAAAACCGACAACAAATTATCGTAAATGAAAACGAAATGAAAATCAAAAAATCAGCTAAAGTAAAAGTAAAAATCGTCAGCTCACTTGGAGCATCATCATTACGATCGTCATGATCGACATGATGATCAGCGTATGCATTGCATGTTTCAAATAATGTCTAACCAATACAGAGTTATATATATAGATATATACGGTATACGGTGTATCGATGAGTCGCGTCTGCGAGATATTTTTGCGGTAAATTCGATTTGAGTTTTTATGGCAAATCGGAATCGTGTTTGAAAGTCTTTGATAGGTGTTAATGGGCAAATGCGTTTATATAGTGCTTATATAAGACAAGTCGAAAGAAATCAACATTAATTGTCTTAAATGATTAGCCGCAATTAACAGTCCAGCCATGTATGGTATATGGCTTATGCTGTGATCCCTGGTATTAGATAATCTTGAGAATTGTAAGCGCGGTACTCATCAAATTTGAGCATGAAGTGCAGCATATCAAGTATATGATATATGTACTACATATCATATATATATATGTATGTATCTACTCTATATACTCTTCAAAGCTTTCGATTTGTAGCTTCTTCTTGAAAGATGAAGCGCGCACACGCAAACTGAAAGTGAAAACGTCTTTCCAGTGTTGCCACACTTAATTAGGAAAGTCGGAGCAGCCAGAGACAGAGAGGGAGAGAGAGAGAGAGTCGGATCAGTCTGATACTGTCTATAGGTATTTGCGATTTCCTAATCAACATAAGATTCTTTTGATTATGCAATCGGCGAGGGCAGTAAAAAAATGCGCGAGAATTCGAGAGACGATCGGATCAAGTTAAACCAGGCATATTAATGCAAAATGAAAACGAAATCAAAAATGAACAGAATTCTACAAATACACAGAAATATAACTAGATACATATATATGTGTGCGACACATGTCAGGCAAACTGAAAACTCGTTGTAGATCTGATGATGATATATGGTAATGAATCGCGCTCAGAAAGACTTCCTTGAACCGTTGCCCTTGGCAACAGCTCGAGGCAGCAACTTTCGCCTGCAACTGCGACATCTTCAAGGTTGCATCTTCTGTGCCCTGTCACTGCACTAGTCTCCTTTAATCCTGTTCGGATTATGTAAGGCAGGAAACGCAGTCCCCAGTTAGCGAAAGAGAGAGAGAGAGAAGGCATGACGAAACCGATGGATTTGCGCCAATTTGAGAGCGAGAAACGCGCAAAATACGCGAAATGATTTTGGTGCCAAGACACTGGCCAAGTTAAGACAGACTTGGGCAACTTACCGGAAGCATTTTGGCGGCAAGGCTTTTGCGGGCCACTTGTGGTTGCTGCTGTTGCTGTTGTTGCTGCTGCTGTTGCTGTTGCTGTTGCTGCTGTGCTTGTTGCAAGCTGTTGAAGTCTACGCTGCTGCTGCTGCTCGTCGTGTCGTTGCTGTTGTTGTTGTTGTTGCTGGTGTTTGCTTGTTGTTGCAGTTAAACGCAGCTAACGGCTTTGCCTTCGTCTTTGGCGGCGACGCCAACAAAATGCTTTTTATTATACGATACAAAAAAAATTGGATTTTTTTTATTTGTTTTATTTTTTGTTTTTTTTTTTTTTTGTGTGATTTGAAAAGTATTTGAAAAATTGATGTTAAAAGTGGGCCAAGCGCATTGCTGCCAGCTGTTGTTGCTGCTGTTGTTGCTCCTGCTGCTGCTGTTGTTGTTGCTGCCTGCGGCTGCTGCAGAAATTTTATGCAATCTGCGGCGCCTGCGCACAGATCTCGACGCGTCGCTTTACGCTCTGCTGCAGGCAGCAGCAACAACTCCCGCAACAACAACAAAACCAGATCGCAACCAGCAACAAGAAAAAAAAACTGTTACACACGTCTGCGCATTTCAGTTTTTCACTTTCAGCTAGCTGACTTTGCTTTTGGCTTTTACCAGCACACACTCTCAAATCAATCTGCCAAATTCATTTTCATAATAATCATAATTAATTGTTTGATTTATTGAGCACTCAATGCGAAATGCGTAAAAAAAGCAAAAAAAAAAATATTAAAATAAAAGCCAAAAAAATAACTAGTTGATTTGAATTGTCTCAGTTAGTTTGGTTCGTTGGCTAAAAACATTTTCAATTTGAATTTCGTTTGCGATTCGCGAACAAGTTAAGCCAAGAGAAACAGTAACAGAAACAGAAACAGAAACAGAAACAGAGTGTGTTTTTTTATTTTGCTGTAACCCGCTGGGCCCACTGTACCGTTCAAGAGTCGTCGTTGCACTGAATTGGTTTTGTGGCCAAAAAGCGTAGACCAGGCATTAACAGTACGCCAAGACGGGCAACAGCAGCAGCAACAACAAGTTGTGCCTGGTCTCTGCGCAGCCGCAAAGCAGCAGCAGCAGCGACGCAACAGTCGCAAGCCAAACCGCGCGCTGTTAAGTTAGCAGCGCGTAACAGCGGCCGCTTTGTTTTGCTGTTAACCAACAGCGCGCTGTAAAAGGGCGCTTAACGCAATTCGATATTGCATAATCGCATACAACGACAACAAATAATCGATTAATACAGTTGTTATTGAGCAAATTAATGTATTTGATTGCTTTATACATCGAACTGTAACTGTTTTATATGCTAGAAAATTCACTAAATATGCTTAGAAAGTAAAAGCCCAAAGTTGTTGTTGTTGTTATTTATACGCACCTAAGTTATAGACTTGGCTGGCAGCGGCTCATCGAGTGTTTTATAACCAGGCCAATTGCAGAGGGTCTGGACGACGCTTGTTTGACATGTTGGTTAATGCATGCGGCTTGTTGATCGGCATAGAGCGAGAGAGGAATAGGGAAAGCGGGAGGGAGAGAGGGGGAAAGAGAGAGGGAGACAGGGAGTGAAAGAGCGAGAGCAAGCGAGAAATATTTCGTTGAGCAGGGCTTGGCCGGAACTTGCCTCAAAAGTGGTCTTATAACTGCTGCTGCTGCGCACCCCCCACGACGTCATTCGCGTTTTGACCTTTGTTTATGGCTTGGATCCGCCGACTGCCACGAAATAGTCAACCATCGCGCGCCGTATTATATAATAACCATTAAATGCTGTCATCGAAATGCTGCCAATGAATTTCAAATATTTGTTTATTTGTTGTCGCTCGCCCTACGCTCGCGAAGTCCGAAACCTTTCTCCCGCATCGCCATTGCCAACGTCTTTCGCCGCTTAGCGGTAGACAACCCCGCCCCGCCCGCCTGCCTCTTCCCGAGCAATCAATCTTGCATTTGGTAACACTGTCAAGCCATTTGCCATTTGCCAAAGCCAAACAAAGCGACGGATCGATGTTGATAATAACGTTGTCTCGCTGGTCTTGACAGGCAGGCAGGCAGGCTGGCAGGCAGCTAATGCATCCGCTGCACGTCGCATTGTGAGCTGCTCCCATACATACTACACATGACATGTATGAATTCTGGGCACGCCTCGCAGGCATCATCAGCCGACAGGAGCCAGCGCCTGCCTGCCCCACAGTGTGTGCGCCGTTTGCCACTTCCGCTCAACGGGAACCGCGTCACGTCGCATGGCAGCTGGCGTGGAGGGGGGGTGGATGGGTTACTGAGTGAGCCATAATATAAATAACTCTGCTCTACAAATGTATGGTGTTGGGATATAGAGAGATAGAGTGAGAGAGTGAGAGAGCGGTGCAAAATGCGCCAAATCATTTCATGTTCCTTAATTGACGCGCATCTCTCGCCCAAGTGTCAAATCATTCATGGTGTCCCTAACGTGAAATTATTTCAGCCACGGCGACATGTTCTACGCACTTGGGCAATGCTCGAACAGACGATACCCTTTAGAATAAAACTTAAACCGGCTTATTTCAACAACCTTGTTTTATTTGTACGAAGGTTTTTTTGTTTAATATATGTATAAGATTATGCCAAGTTCGACTGTCACATCTGCATAAGAAAAAAAAACTATAGACATTATTTTTGATCGATTGCCGCACAGTCGTTTTATTGTTTCGCAAGCTGACACAACGGAAATCATATTCAACTGAACTATGTGAAACGGATGCTTATCGAATTCGTCGATTCTCAAGCGATTATTATCGTCGATCGAACCAGTTGCGTTCCTTGCGCGGCTTGTGCCTTGGATAATGGAGGATGAGGAGCAGTGGTAGGCAACACAATCACCTGCGCCTTGCTTGCTGCTGATTCCGAAAGTTCGTTGAAGCTGCTGCACTCCATCTGAGAGTAAAAATTATTTGCTGAAATATCGATTACATTTGGGATATGCTAATATACTAGTCCGCACCTAAATAGAAATTTTTTGGGATAGTCAGTGTGATTAATGAATATGCGAAAATCATTACACATTATATGCTGTGTTGACGTAGTCCGAAAGAAAGCAGAGCTTGTATCGCAAACTTGTCTCCGGCCGCGACGAGGATGCCGCAAATGCGCATATGCGTTGAGCTGCTGGAAAATCCTCATGTTCAAAATGGAAAGTAATGCAATCGTTGTTGGATCGATCAAAGTCGGTTTATCGTCGGTGTTGGTGCTACAGCGAAGATAACACGACAACGACGACGATCAGTTGGGGACGACAACGAATTTCGATTGCTCCGAATTTGAATTGAATACGGATTATTTACATGGATAACTTTAACCGGGTGTGTTCGCGCAGATAAAAAGCAATTTGTTAATGAAGCACACTGGAAATTTTATCTATTACCGTTAGCAAAGATTAGCGTATTTTTGTTCGATGTCAACTGCTTTTATATTGAAATAAATTTCACTTTAATTTTTATTAGATTTAAATGTGTGTATTTTTCGTTTTGTTTTGCAGCTTTCGATTAGATATGACAAATAGACAGCAAGTCGTTTTTTATTTACTAATATATTTATCAGCTGCACAATCTAAAGAAAAAACTAACATTAAATTACAAACAAATTTAACTCTGTAAGCTGTTAATAAGGTATCGATTACGCGCGTATTAGGTATTTATTAAATACTAATTATACATCGAACTATCGATGAGTAAGCAGCGTTGCCAACTATTTCGCATGAACAGCTGTCGAGCGCTAACAAATTTGAATTTAGCTGACTGTTCAAAAATATGGCGAAGAATGCAAATTTTGCCAATTAACAACTTGTTAGAAATAATTTGCATAGCAGAATTAATCTTAGTTATACTTAAGTGGCGTAGCGAAATCCAATTGTCGTGCTTGACCTGTGGTCGTACCTGGCATAATACTGTGAAATATATATTTTACATAAGTTTGCATTACGTTTTCTCATTTTTTCGACTTTTCATCTTTCATTCCAGTTTTACAGTTAGACAGTTTCAATGCATACGGTACTCTCGCTCGCTTCCAGTCACCTCTCATTGTTCCATCAGACAACAGATGCACCATTTCCAAAACATACGTAATCGACTCTTTCACTCTTTATTAAATCTATCTCAACTAACGCGCGCAGCTTGGCTTGGTCCCACGCTTATCGTTTGTGTAAATGCAAATTTGTATGTGTGCATGGACGTGCAGGCGTGCGTGTGTGTGTGTTTGTATGTACATACATTTGTGCGCGACACAGAGTCTAACCATCGCAAGAAGCCAGGCATCAATCTCGGCAAGCATACATGAAACGACCACATAATATGTGTGTGCACACACATGCTTTATGGTCATATTTCAGTTTACTTTAATCGGATCGCAGCTGAATGAACACAAAGATATCCACGTATACACACGCATACAGGCAGGTACGTGTGCGCGTGTGTATGCGTGTGAATTAATATAATTGTTGTAAATTTAGCTCCTATCAAGAATGATTTCGAAAGCGATAGTGTACAAAAAACTATAAATGCGTTTGTGCAAGCAAAGATTACAGTGGGCAACAAAGTTGAGGTTGCATTTATAATGCCGTACTCTTTTCTATAAACTAGCGAAATGAAAGTGCTATAAAAATGTTTATGTACATACAAGTTTACTATAAAGTTGCAGGATTCGAATTGCCATCTTGAGTCTGCTGCCTATCAACGAGCATAATCTTTGTCTATGCATACATACACACTCTCACACACATGTACGGGCACACTCGATTGCTTGAGATACATGAAGGTAAGTGTTTTCTTTTTTTGAATAGTTCTGTGAGTCACGCAGTTAACCAAGATAATCAATCTCGGCCTGCGTTAAAAACTATGATGACCTAACACTGGTGGGCAGTGTTATCAGACTCCGAGACATTTAGTCGCTGCTTCGCTCAGTCGCATACAGCGCATGGAGGCGAACACTCAGCGACGGCAGCTACCTCAACCAGAAGCGCATAGAACCAATCCGAACAGGCGCATTCATTCACACACACGCACACATTCGCCGAGAGAGCATTGAGAGAGAGAGGACCATGTCCGAGAGCCACAAATACGCCATACTCGACTGCGATGGCGGCAGCGATGATGCTTGGGCCCTGCTGTTGCTGCTGCGTGCAGAGAAATACACGAAGCTGCAGCTGCTCGCGGTGACCACCACCGGTTGCGGGAACACGACGCGGGAGAACGCGGCACGCAATATGAAGCGCATACTCAAAGCGTGCAACAGGGAGGATGTGAGTGCACACACACACACACACACACACACACAGAACTGATGCTGCACAGCTGTTTGAAAGTATAAAAATGCTAATCTTTGCTTGTTATTGTTCTTATTCTTTTCGATAGATTCCCATTTATCTGGGCGCTGTCGAACCACTGAACGTTGGCAACGCTGTTGTCGATAAGAAATACTTCCATGGCTGCGATGGCTTCGGCGATTGCCTCGAGGATGATGGGCTGGGGCACGTGTCCAGCTTTGTGCAATCGCAGCATGCGGTGACTGTGATACACGACCTGTGCCAGGCGCGACCAAAACAGATCACACTCGTTATGGTCGGGCCGCTGACCAATCTGGCGCTCGGCTACACCATGTACGGCGAAGATTTCGGGAAGAGCATCAAGGATGTGTACATTATGGGCGGCAACTACCAGGGCGTGGGCAATTCATCTCGCGCAGCAGAATTCAATTTCCATTCCGATCCGGAGGCGGCGCATGCAGTGCTGCTCAAGACACGCTGCCCCATCACCATTCTACCCTGGGAGACCTGCACCAAAGAACGCTTTCATATACCGATTGTAAGTAACAAGGCGGAACCCAGACGTAACGTAAGCTATTTATACCAATATATTCACTCTGCCGTAGGATTGGCGCCTCTATGAGCTGGGCAAGAGCGCCGTCAAGGTCAATCATCAGGCCATACAAATGCTAACGAAGGTGGAGAGCGCCCAGTGGTTGCCACACGGCTTTGACAGCTGGAATCCATGCGATGCACTCATTGTCGGCGTGTTGCTTTTCGAAGAGCGGTTCGTGCTCAAGGAGAGCACTTGGCATGCCACAGTCGATCTGACAGGAACACACACGCGCGGCCAGATGGTTCTCGATCATCTCAAGGAGCTCGACAAGTTCCCCGAGAATGTGCGCATCATCGAGCTGGTCGACGTGGTCGTCTTCAAGCAGATTGCCGAGTGGGTCACCGGCTTGCGCGATGAACCTCTCTGACGGGTACCCTCACAGTCCGAGTAAACAATTTCAACATTTGCCAAAATTAGCAATTTGCATATGTAAATTACACTTGCATATATACAAATTTGCTCATACACACGAGTCCATATTTACGTGTACCTTGGTATAGGCATGTATGTACCGCAGAAACGGTTCTTATTGCTTTTAGTGATCAATTGTATTTGTTTTTTTTTTTTTAAGGAAATCCATAATAAAATTTTGTATGCATTAGCAGAAACCAAGAGAGGGAAAGAGAGGAAGAAATGCTCGCTCTTTTTTTTTTGCAAATCCAATTGAGTTGCGTAAATACAGGCGTAACTATAAACACGATCAAATTTATATATTATTTATCAGCGTATTTATATGGATGTGTATTTATCGTTCGATTGCTCAATTCAATTCAGCTGTAAATCGCAAGTTCTTTTGTAGCTACTTTTGCGTTCGTTGCGGAATCTTTTGAGCTTGTGCCTTGTTCGTTTTGTTAACGAATAAGTTCAACTGAACGAACTATCGGCAAGAGCCTGCCAACTTGCTCAAAATAGTTCAGCAAAAAGATTTGTTTGTTTCACCTGTTGCGGAGACTTATTAACGGGTGGATTTTAAAATTATTTTCGTTAATATGTCGTTATTATTGTATTCGATTTCGGCACAATGTATGACAAATTGAAGAAGGTATGAACATTAAAGTGTTGGCTAAGATTGATGTGAGCAAACTGGTTCCATTTTCAGATGAATATTAAAACAGCAAAATTTTTTCTAAAGTAAATTTGTATTTTTAATAAATGGAAACTACGTGTTGTGGCTTAAATGGCTTCAAATGTGTAGATTACCATAAATAACTGAATAAATATGGATGAAAATCTATAGATATCTTATTTGTGCACTAAGCTATATTAAAAACATAATGAGGAAGTACTATTTGTTAAGGTTTTTCAAATAAATTTAGATTAGTCAGTTAAAGCATGCTCATTACACTATTGGTATCTTTAATGTACCCTGTACCCAGTGATAAGTTAAATAACTTAATTATATACATAGTATGACATTCCATTAATTACAACCAAGATTGTAAAAAAGAGTGTAATTTTCCATTAAAATCTACTGATTTTCAACAAAATGATGGTGGTTTTGAAGATGATTAAGTACAAAAATACCCAACAAGTTATAATATATTGGTATAATATTGTATGCTTGTATAAATATATTACAAATAATTGCAACTTATGGCTTAAGCATTTCTGCACATAATACACAAATTTAGTATTCAAATACTTAGGACATACAAACAGTTTCATAAATGTATGTTATACATCAGACATAAGAATGAACGGTCGAATTTTGCTTTAATTTTCATCTAAGAAAGTATTTTTTTTTTTTTTTGCAAATATCTTAATTAAACTTACCAATTAATAATTGTTCAAAATATGTTTTTATCTCCCTGAGCATATCATGCAATTTCAAAGACAAAGGCAAAGACAATTCCAGTTGTTAAGACCCAGAAATCGATTTTACAATTCTAAGTGTTTATATATAATTTTGTATTTTTATAATATTTCTCATTACTATAGTTATAAAATTTGTAAACTTATTTTTTTTAATTAAAAATTGTACTAAGCTACGTTGATAATAATATCTATTTTAATCGGACAACCATAAAAAATTAAAAAAGCCCACTAGTCTATAGGGCCTGGGGGAAGCCCATGGGCTTTCTGCACATTGGTTTAAAGTGTATAAAGTGTGAAAACACTGGATTATCTTAATATTTTGTTAATAGTTAGTCGATCTTCGATATGAAGAGCTTAGAAATGTAATAAACAAATAAACAATTTGCAAATGGCTTATGCTATAGAAATATATGTATAATTTTATATTGAAAAGATATACAAAATATTTTCATAGTAGGAAAAAGGCTTGATCAGTTAACAGCTAACGATTGTTTCAAAAACGATCGTTTATAACAGAGAAAGAGTCAGTTTTAAAGCACAAGTGTAGATGATAATCGTTGAGTACAGGGTATCAAGTATGAATTATTAATTTCGACTAGAGAACTCTTAGTTTTACTACGCTAAATAGTGTGGTGCATTGTGCGTCGTTACCGAACTGTTCAGGAGCGAATATAGGCTAGTTGATTACCGTATTTAGCATATATCTCTAATGTATTATCTCGTTACACTAAATTATCAATATGTCTGTGTTTTTTTGTTTTCTTTAAATTTTTTGTTGTTGTCGTCTACAAAAACGTTACTGAAGTAAGGGCACTATGTTTCATTGTACTTTGAAATTCTATTCATAAATCAATTGAATATTCCTTGCAAAACCACCCAAATACGCTGCCCCCAACCCTTATAATCGCACGCTTATCAAATTGCAAATTGTGCCCGATTGGAGCAGCGGGTGTCCCTTCTGCCTGACCCCACGCTGTGTATGGTTAACTGTTAAACGCCCCCGATATATGGCATATCTAAAGTTTACAATATATATATATATATGTATACATAATAGATAAAAAAAAAAACGAATCCTCAAGCCGTGCTCAAAAATCTACGTTGCGAGTATAAAATACACAAACTGATAAAGCAAACGCTTGGATTCTAGACTGGTATGCCTGTGCGATCCTTGATCTTGCCCAGCACATTCACATGCACCTTGGAGAAACCGCTTGGTTTCTTGCCCAGCGGCGGTGGCTCAGCACGCGGCAGCGCTGCCGTCGACACGCCGATGTCCAGTGAGGCCGATGATAGCGGAGACGAGTGCTTCGAATCATCCATATGCATATGGGAACGATGTGTGCTGGTGTCCTGTGACATTAGCAGATCATCGCTGCTGGGACGCATCTGTGTCGACGATGGCGTATAGACGGGCTGCAGTTTCTCGAGCTCGTCATCGATGGCCTTAAACTGCCAGCTCCAGTTGGCGCGATACAGGAACGGTCGGTGATCGAAACGATTGTCATCGGGACTGTAGCTCTCCGCATGCACCGACGGCGTCAGCACAGTCATCTTGTGACGATTGATGGCGTAGCAGCGAAAGAAATGCTTCACCTTGTCGGCCACCTCCTTGGGCGTCAGGTCACCCTTCCAGGTGGCCACCAGTTTGCAGAACATGCTGTACGGGCCGCAAAATGATTGTTTACGCAGACGTCCGTACTCGCTAAGCTCGGCATAGGTCATGCCCATGTCCTGCTCATCAGTTTGCTGTAGCTCGCCGTTTTCCTGCAGCGGTTCCAGTTCGGCCGTAGGCGGTGCCTCAATGATGGCGCCCAGCACGGGCAGATTGTATCTGTCGGCAGGAGGAAAAGCATTGGATTAGTTTGAATCGATGCAAAGCACATCGCACGCATCGACTTACTTATCCTTGGCGTAGGACAAAAAACGTCGCAGATCTGTCTTCGATATGCCACCAATGGGATTGATATCGGCCGATGAACAATCGTATTTGGTCATATAACCGCGCAGCGATTCATCCACATTGGCTGAGCCCAGCACGAGCAGTCCGCCCGGCCGGTTGCGTACCCACAGCATGAGCTGTGCGAATATATAGGCCAGCACCATGCGTATGCGCGACTGAATGTTCTGCAGCGCCAGATTCTGACGCGCGCATCCACCCTGAGTGCGAAACACGGGCGTCAGCCCGGTGACAGTATTGAAAATGGCAAGCAATGCATTCACCGCCAGATCGATGCTAATCTCGATGTGATAGCTACCAATCTGGCTGGCAAGCTGTGTGGCACGTCGTCGAGTCTCCTTGCTGCTATTCACGCTGCCCATGAAGCAGGTGACAAGCAATCGATTGCACAATGCGGCCGCATTATCGGGTATATAATCCGTGTCGGCCAATATCTTGCGTAAATCGTAGAGCACCTGTGCATCGCCCAGTTGCACGGCGTGCAGAACTAGCCTGCACATCGAGTGTACAATGGTGGCCGAGCTGCTGGAATCGACGCCACCGCTAAGCGGCAAAAAGAATCCACCCTGACCGGAACGACGCAGATAATCCCACAGCCAACAGGCCGGGCCCAGAGCAATTTCCTCCTCGGGCGTATGCGTCGGATTCTGCATGGGTGGCGTCGATGTCTTAAAGATATCACTGTGCGTGGACATCTCGAAATCGCAACGTATACGCGGATAGGCAGCCGCTCCAGCTGCAGTCGTGCAACGCGAACGCATGCTCACACGATACGCTCGTATCTCTTCCAAATCGATGGTGGCCAACGTCACCTCCACATCCTGCAGTGCAAACTGTTGGCTACGCGCCAGCAGCTCGCCGTTAAGCGCAATGGCCGAGCAGCCATTGAAATAGACACGCTGCCCGTCGCAACCGCGCAGATTACTAAACAAATAGGCACCGCCGGCCTTGAAGCTGGCGTTACGTATCAGATCGCTGGTTATGTGCGCCTTGCGCAGCTCCATGTAGCTACCGGAGCCATTGACAATCAGTTCGACACCGGCCAGCGACATTTCGATATGCTTGCTCCGCACATTCCACAATTCCTCGCAGATCTCGTAGCCGATGCAGGTGTCACGTGTTGCTATGACGGCATCTCCAAACGGCACTGTCTCCTGGCCCGTGTGCTGCGATATCAAACGTGGCAGTAGATAATCCTCCGTTTGTAGTTCCTTTGTCCAGGCCGTAAACCAACGCGACTCGCGATAATTGCCATCATCGCACAATGCCATCTTGGGTCGTATCAGTAGCAATTGACGATTGTAGAACGCCACACGGCAATTGTAGGCAACATTCTGATGCATTACCGGCATGCCCACATCCACCAGCATGTTCTCGCTGAGCAGAGAGAGAGAGAGAGGGAGAGAGAGTGAAGTCAGTAAAAAAAAACAGCTGAGTTATGGGCTTATGGCTTACCAAAACGGCGACAACATGATCTCGAGCAGCGTCTCCCACGAGTGCAGAAATGTGTCCGGCTCATGGAAATGATCCTCGCAGCTGTATCCACTGTAAGAGTAAGAAATTAGCGCAATTGCTTCACTGTGGGCAAACTACTCGAACTTACCAGATCTCCAGCTCGGGCCCAGTACGATAGCTGGCACCCATATCCTTGGCCTCCAGTATGGACTGCAGTATGCGCGCCATGTTACCCTCGAAATCGAGCGCCCATTGATTGAGCGTCGATACGGCTACCGTGATTTTACGTCCCATTTTCCGTATTAATTTCGTGCACGTTTCCGTTTATTGTCAGTTTAAAAAAAAAAAAAAGTCGGCAGTTTTATTTATGTTGTTGTTGCGGCAGTTGTTGCGACTGAAAACGGAAAAACAGAATGAGATGAGTATTAGGATTGATTATTGCCGAGCAGCTTCGCACTGAAAGAGAGTCGCGCCACCTTCTTCCTTGTGAACTGTGTCGTAAGCTCTAAGCAGTTGCTGTGGATATCGTTGTTGTTGCTGCTGCTACCGATTGTTGCTATCGATCAAACAGAGCAGTCGCTACCTCGCTACATGTCATGCTGACGTAGTCGATGCAGCGAAGCCGTAACCGTAGCCATTATTAATAGACGCAACGCCTATTTCGGTCCCCTGAACCGCAAAAAGACATTGCCGGCATTATTTGAGACATTCCTGCGTCCTGGCACTCACCTCCTTGCCCCACCCGATTCACATGACTAATGGAGAGCGGCAGGGGAGGGGGTGGAAGGGTAGTGAAATTTCCGCGAAGACCCATTAGAGTTACTTTTATTAATATCCATTAAATATGACGCATTCTCGACTACATTGATTCGACATAAGCAATACATAATTATTGTTTATGATGCGTTTACCCTGTACTTTTTTTGGGCAGCAGAGGGGGATTTGTAGACAATTTCTTAAGAATATGTTTCAATTTATGCGAAGTATTTATTACTCCTTACTTTCTAGCTAACTTCATACATATATGTATAAAGAAGCAGGGCTTTGATCGTGAAATCAAACTTAATAAAGAGCTTTTATGTTTATTTTTTGATTGCAGCCTAAGTTTCAGATTTGATTCATCGAAAATTAACGATCTAGTCTGACAATTACGCTTTGAATTCGATTATTTACTATTTACGTGCGGCGCAAAGAGACGTGGCAAATTTCAAAATAAACTTCAAGACACTCCGCATGTTTTCACAAAATTTGATGGCTTTAGCTCCAATAGGATCTAAAATATATATGTTCATACAGACGAACACGTGAAAAGGTGTGGCGGTATGAACTTAAGTGATGATTAAGAATATACATATGTATATTGTTTGATTTCTTCTTTTGTCTGTTAGGTGTTTTTGCTTCAATCTTGAAAACTTCTTTTCAATTTATCAGCTGATATAGGAAAGTATCTTTTAGTCTGACGAATATAATAAACATTAATCGAACTTAAGAACTATCTAAATATAATGTAAAGAATCTCTGTTACGTGAACAATACTATTTCTGCTCCATAAACTATGCAATCCAATCCGCTGTCAGTGTTGATCAATTACGAAAACTTGTTCACGTCTTGGCTCTCTCCCTCCCTCATTCTCTCTCTCTCTCTCTCTGAAGGTATCAAACTATTCTCACTCTGACCATAAATAGTTTTGATAGTTTAACAACAAAAGTTGGCAAAAATAAACGATGGATACAATTATAATTTTCAACTGTTCGAAACTGCTGTGAGTTTTCCACGGATTGGTGGAAAGTTAAAAAAAAACACGCGACTTGTGTGTACACACTGCAGTGTGTGCATACCTATGCAGTTGTCTGTCGGTGTGTGTGTGTGTACCATAAATGACGGAACTGCACTCCCTATCGACGCGATGCCTCGCAAGGTTGCGTTCGGAATTTTCGACATGTGTAGAAATTATAACGTCGACGACGCGTCGCTGGTTGGGTCCGGGAGAGGTGTTAGTGAGTGTGGCGTTCGTTAGCGATGCATTGAACTTTGAACTATGTCTATAGGTTACTCACAAGACTGGGAGGCAGCTGGCAGGCAATGTGATTGGCACAGACATGTGCAGAGTGAACCTGATACTGTCTCAGGTAAAAGTATCTACACCAAACAGTAGATAATATTATTTTAAAAATAAAGCTTTTGCTAATAATTTGCAAAGCTGCTAAAAGCTTGTACTGTCATTCATACAAAGCTTTTGTTCATCTCAAACATACTATACTTATAAATACGGTTTCAATCTTAAAAAATATACGAAGAATTAGAAGAACTTAACATTTTGTAAAACTTGCTGAATGGAAACATATTTCCAACCAATGTTCTTCGCTTTCATGGATTTCTTTATAATTCTTAAAGCTCTTGGGCCTTTTATATTTTATTTACAAGAATATTTTCCTTCTATCAGTTTTCCTCATTTCCCCTAATCTTGATATACATAAAATCATTTAAAAATACCATAAACGTTCACGCGCATCTCAAAGTATACAAAAGCTCCTTTTATATAGAGAGTTATCGATAGAGACGTAGTATTTAAAAGCTCAGTTTCTTTAGACAATTATCGATAGAGACAACAACTTTGTAACGGCTCTACTCATGACACAGCTTAAAACACATCAGGTACTCTCTGCCGTTTCGCTAGCATTATTATTATTTGGAGCAGGCCGAGATCTTTATTTCGTTACATACCTACACATACATGTTTAGAGGAAAAACAGCATAGTTTTATTTAAGCACGAGAATAATCCGGTTGAAATTAATACGAATTTAAACGTTGAAAAAATTGTGTGCGAAGTGCGTTATCGATTCCAGATTCACATCCAGCATGCAGAAGTGTGTTAAGGATAATTGGATGGCAAGGGCGGCGCACGAGAAAATTGAGACACAGCATCAGAAGCAATGTGATGGTAAGTCTCTCAATACGAAACCGAATCTACTAGGTTATCGAAACCGTCAATATCGATTCAAAGATCTAATCGGTTCTAATCATATAGCTGTCTAAGCTAACTTATAATATATATGTATATTTTTGTCTGGCATCACTAGGCATGGCGATTGCACCGCATGTGTCTTTCTGTCTGTACGAACTCACAGATCTCAGCTTATATAAATGCTAGACACTTTAAATTTGGCAGACAATTTTCTATATACCATGAACTTAAGGAGTTTATTTCGAAATATTTGAAACTATTGCGATCTCTAGACAAGGGTCCCCCCGAATGGTATCCTACTCTCTGACGTTCGCTGCTTTTTCTCACTTCCGGTACTCAGCTCCATTTCCGATTGACGTTGACGAGTCGCTGAAGCCTGACTAAGTCGATCCGAAATAGAGTTACTTTTGTTCTATTTTAAGATCCAGCTCCAACTGCTGTCTATCAATAATGCCAGTTGCATTCTAGTATAGACGGTTCGTCATCGCATGCCCGCGCTGCCAGTCACTGTCTTAACAAAACTTGCTTGAAAATAGGCCCTAAAAATACACAAAGTCATGGGGAAATCACACACAACAGCAGCAGCGAAACAGATACACGATGAGACACACAGTCAATTTGGTAGAAAAATGACAAAATTGACAAAAGCGCAACATGAATATCATATAGAGTAGCTCCGACTCGTAAAGTACTCTGTACCACATTGGGTTACTTCTTGAATATCTTTAGGTTTGCTTTTTAAAACATAATACACCAAAATATTAATGTTTTATATTGCATACATATCATTTGTATATGTAGTACAACATAATATTCCCATTAGTTTACATCTTGTTTCAAGAAATACCGAATTTATAGCTTCAACTGCCTTTCAACCAAGTTTATTGACTGAGTTTTGAGGTTGCTTGCCTTTACTGGGTTAGCTATGCCTTGAAGCTTTATTGATATCAATCGTTTGTTCCTCTATGTTTCATGTCGAACATATTTGTGATTTGCCCCATTTACGGCATATCAAAATAAGAACTGACAGAAAATCGAACAAGGATTCTGATTCCATTTATTTGCCTTCAACTGAAGATGAGTTTAGGGGTTACGGAGGTCTTAGGTTTCCTTATTCCATGTTCCAAGCTTGATAATCATTTGCTAGGGTATCAACGCATCGAGTTTCCCTTCGATTTCTTGCTTCATCGACTTACTTAAGATATTGCCTAGCACCAACTTTGTAATTTCGTAGAATATATAGTCAAGAACTTTGACTAGAGCAATATTATTAGATGGCGCACGTATCTATCGGGCAAATTATCAATTAGAATATGCAAAAGAAAATCAAGAAATTTTCGATCTCTTGGAGCCGTCTCTTTCTGATACACCTTGAAGAACTAAAAGGAAATAAATGATGATGATGATGGTGGCTTTCTCTCTTGACGACATTTCTACGACATCTGTACACGATTCTACTTAGAATTGCTGTGAAACATGATTGAAAAGTAAAGCTATAAGTCGAAGGGTAGCGGCGTTACCTTGTAATTGAACTGCACCTTCGATATGGTTATGAAATGGTATCAGCTTCAAGAGACATTGACGCGCTGTGGGGACCTTAGTAAGGACAAATGGAATTCTTGAGCGTCGCTGCTGTTGCTCAGTCGGTCGGTCTGTCTGTCGGTCTGCCTGTCTGTCGGTCTGCCTGTCTGTCGGTCTGCCTGTCTGTCGGTCTGCCTGTCTGTCGTTCTGTTTGTCTGCCAATAAGTCGCCTCCTCAGGTGCAATGGCGTCCAAAATGGTGCCAAAGAGGCATGCAAAGTGCACGCGCCGCCGTAGGCTCTTAGGTTCGATTGAGCGATTGACTGACTGAAGAGGGGCGCACTTTTGCTTAGTGTGTGTGCCTGTGTGTGTGTGTGTGTGTGTGTAAGCATGCATGTTGCTGTGTGCGTGAATGCAACTGAGCCTACTTATGCATAAATACTTTTGAATTTGAAAATCCAAAAGAAAAACAATTTGACAACAACGAAGCTTGTATACTCTAGATAGAAATATATATATATATATATATATATATATATATATATTTAGCTCACACAATGTATTCTCTTTAACTGTTCTAACAGAAGTAATACGCTTTTAGAAACAACTCAAATGCAAAATGTTGTTCTACTTATCATGAATATATATGCATATAGCATATTTTAGAAGCGCTGTCTAGCGAGAGCACTCTATTGTCTGCAATTGGTATATCTAGAAAGGTAAACACGCTTTCGGATGATAAATTTAAATGATGTACCATTAGTCGCATGACTGATCATGAATATATATGCATATAGTCGATTTTTTAGGCGCAGCCTTGCATAATGAACGCAGCCTGTCATCAGCTGTGCTATCTAAAACCTAAAACCTGCATTGCAATTGCTTTTTTTCGCCCTGCTGCTCATGAATATATATGAATATAGGCATCGCCTTTCCATCAATCACACACACACACACACATACAGGCATGTGTAGGGTATCGCGGCGCGTGTGTTCAATGAGTGCGCACACTTGCGCCATGTCGTGCGCAATTTATGTTAATCGCTGAAGCGGCCACGCGTCCCTCAATTCAGCCTAGTAGGCACCTCGCCCCTCGCGCTCACTCTTTCCTCCCACCCCTCCCATCTATCTGCCAGCTCCCTATGCGAGGGATGTCCCCTTGTCGCTTGTGTGTGAGTGGGAGCCAGTGTGTGTGTGTGCGAGTGTGTTAAAAAGCAAATAAAAATGCCAAAGCAGCTCAAGTAACTGGCCTGCCAAATACCCTGTAAGTTGCATAATGCAAACAACTATGCTTCCAGTTATAATGAAGTGCTATAAATGTTTATAGCTAAGTATGTGCTTGCTATAAATGCAATAATCTAACCTCAACTTGTGCTCTGCACGAATTCCCGCCATAAATCAAAGAGTGTTGCGTTTGCGGCTGCTTGTATGCGATATACCCCACTACGAGTTACTCTACAAATTACAGGGTATATAAATAAGGGAAAACAAACTTTTTTGGTGCCTTGCACAGCGTCGAGTAGAGTCGCGTCGCGGCAAAGCGCGGCGTGTGAGCGGCAGCAATAATTTTAATGCCGTGGTTTTTACGTGGTGCAACTCCGTCCGGATTGAAGGCACCACAGCTACGGGGCCAATTTAGGCAGTCAATGTTAGTCAGTTGCTGCAGACACGAGTCTATCGCTGGCAGCCAAGTGCCAAGTGTGCTCCTCCGTGACGGTGACAGTGACTGTGACGGTGACTGTGACGGTGACTGCGACTGCCGGTTCAGCGACGCATGAGCCGCAAAAGTTCGTCTTGCCTTGTTTCGTTTTTTTTTTTTTTTGCAAGTGAAAAGTGAAAATCCTTTCCTAACAAGGCATGCAGGCAGCAACTACAGCATCTGCCACGCCCACGCCCACTCCGAGACCTACACCGTCGCCCTCGCCCACGCCACAGTCGCAGCCTCAGCCTCAGTCGCAACCATCGACCTACAACTACTTGCTGAAGACGCAACTGGGCCATGGCAACCGCGACAATTGGCTGACCAAGGTGGGACCCGCGTCCATGGAGGCAACCAGGCGACGTCTGCTTCTGCGCAGTACACGCAATCACGCAATCTCCGAACCAGATCTACTGTTGTCTCTCACCACAGGCTCGAGTTCCTGTTGCAGTGAGGCGGAGGCGGAGGCGGAGGCGGAGGCCGAGACGGAGGAGGCAGATGAAGAAGCCAACGTGGAGGCCATCAGCGTGGTCAGTGCAAATTTTAAATGTAATGACCTGGAGTGCTCCCTGGTGCTGAGCGACTATGCCAAGTGTAAGTGCGGGGCATACCTCATAAAAGTAAGGGGTACCACTCACTCAATATTAGAAATACTGAGCAGAGCTATAGCAAGCATAGAACTAACCACAACTGCATTATATGTATATGCACAAACATATGTACAAAATTTGATCAGTCTTACTGCTCTAGATCTCGAGATCTACACAGTAATTCTACAAGGCTATCATCCTTGCAGCTTATAGAGAGCTGGCATGAATTAAAGATTATTCCTAGCAGGCAGAGCTTCAAGATCACGCTAACTGAAACACATGATTCACTTTCGTGATCCATTCAAATTGCGTTTTCCTTTTTTTACTAACCGAAATGGGATTTTTTTTCCACAAAAACATATAATTTTATTGCTTTGTTGGTTAAATTTGATTATAACGCTATGTTACGGTGCGGAAGAGAAAAAATTGAGATTTCGAAACATATGTTTCATATCAAAACGAAATCGTATAAATACATACAATAATCTTCAAACGGCGTGTGGAACGAATTTTACATTGATCTGTTTGAGTTTTTATTTTGTTTTTAGATCTGTAAGCGGATTTAATAGACACTCGATGAGAAATCAATTTAAGGCTTACTCCAAATACTTGTATTCAATAAAAAAAATTGCTCTCAGTAAATAAAAAGAATAAGAATATAAAATAAATGTAAACTTTTCGATTCCTGCGAAATGCGATTTTCTAACTTTGTTGCTAAATTATTTTATTTTTTTTTTTTTTTAATTTTTGTTTTGTGCATGTTGAAAGACAAAGGCAACAAATTTTCACAACTGCTTTTCGCGTATTTTCGCGCTAATTTTCACGCGATCTGCGCGCTCAATGAGGCATTTAAGTTATAGAATACTCTTTTAAATCCGAGATATACGAAAAAAATGATATATTATCAGAAGCATATTCTACATATGTAAATTCGTTCTAAAATCAATTAATAATTAATTAATATTGATTGCAAATTTATTACGCACATTTTCAATGACAACAGCATACCCCATTTGCCAATTTCACTGCTACAGGGTATACAAATTGGCTATAACGCGAAAAAATATAGTAAACAAATGTTTTAATTGCAATTTGAATTTACATATAAACGTTTTGTTTCGAAAATTCGTGGACTGTCTGCTGCTGGCATGCTCGACTATCGAATACCCTGTACAGCATGCAGTTCATTAAATAATTGCCAAATTTCAGCTAAGATCAAGAGAGGCCAATCCTCTTTGATCGACTTTGAAACTAATCAATAGCTACAGGGTATTTGAAGCATTGACACCGCAACAGCATGCAACTGGGCGTACGGGGTAGCGGGCAGGGCAGAACATGTCGACGGGGACGCATTTGTTGCCTTGAGAGTCACGGCGTCTTGCCAAAATAGAAAATACATAAATATTGTGATCAAGATCATTGCCGCCTGCTCTTGGTAATGGGTGATATAATGCGAGCAGTGCTGCTGCGGCTGCGGCTGCCGCTGCCGCTGCTGCTGCTGCTGGGCACAGTGGGACGACGACAACGCTTGGCTGCCGCTTAAGTTGGCAATTCGCATGACACCTGTTTGGTATGTGTCCAACGCTGGCGGCGGCGTCCGCGTCGGTTATGGCCAGTGGGCGCACTCACTCGATAGACAAACAACATTTTTGACAAATTAATTGATAGCATCCGCACACTGCCAGCCCCGCAAGGGATTAGCCCAATTCCGCAGGGGGGAGCAGTAAGACAGCTCGCAGTCATATTGGGGTTTCTAACTGGGTGTGTGTGTGTGTGTGTGTGTGTTGGCCGTATCCAAGGCTGATTTAGTTTATGTGGAGCGTGTTGGAGAACTAGACTACCTTGCACTTCCTACTGCTGCTGCTACTACTCCATTATTCCTCCCTCCGGCCCTGCTCCACGTCGAGCCGCCTTTGTTTATGTGTTTATAACAGTTGCCGCTCCACTCGCTGCCACTCAAGAGCGACGAATCCGAGTTGGCCAGACATGGAGCGGCTCAGTTTGCTTTCGCCCGACGCCGCACTGACACAGAAAAATGCCGCTAACTGCCGAGTGAAATCTAAAACGTGTTCGATAGTGTTTATTTTTTTTTCGGTTTTCCACTTTTTTTTTAAACTGCAAAAATGGATCCGAACAACATGATACGAAGATGTGATAAAGTTAAGAGTAACTGGCTCATCTCATAACCAAACGTAGCAACCGAAACACTGCCACCGCCTGCCTTCCCTCCACTCCCTGTCGAGCGGCCTTCTGCATTATGGACTTTAACAACGGATTCGGCGGCGGTCGCGTGCAGTTTCTACAGGCTCAGCTGTTTCCCGTCTGCACACTAACAACGTCCAGTGGAGGTAATATCATCCCAGACATAGCACCTGCTCCCCTGTACCAGAGAAACAAGCACACTGAGAGTCGTATCTATTCCAAATATTTTCGAAATATTCTACATTTCACTTGGTAGCGAAAGCTGTGCAAATCTATATATATGTATATACTTGGTGTCTCCCTTATTTTAGAGCCTGAAATTCCATATTTTCAAAATATTCAGTTATTTCTGAAGGAGTGTCTTAAGAACATATTTCCTGTAAACCGTACAGTTGTGCAAATTTATATATAATGATTTTATGCAGTATCACATCTTCCACGTTTCTCATTGCAATATGCACTCAAATAAACCTTTTTAGTAACCTATTTGATACAAGCTTTCTAAGCCGATTTTCATATTTAAAACAACCCATTTATTAAACCTATTTTAAATCAGCTTTAAACCTATTTTTATATTCAAATGAACCTATTCAGTAACCGATTTTTCATATTTTTGTGGAATTAAGAAAAATCTCGATTTTATAATATACTCCCTGTAGTCTTATCGTGTATAAGGATATTATAATATGTTTACTCACATTCGTTTGGTTCATTCGTTTGTTGATTGTCTAAGGGCACCACGGTGTTTGTTGTTGTTTGTCTTCCTCCTGCTTACACTTCGTCTTTGTGTTTGTTCTCCTTATTCTCCGTCGTCTAGCATGTAGTTACTTATTGCTTTTGTAATCTGCACTAAACAATAGTTTATTTTCTGCAGTGTAGCGTGGCAAAAAGTGCTGATGATGATGATGATGATGGCCGTTGTTTTTGTTTTTTTTTCGGTTCGTGTCCGTCCCAGACGCCAATTGCGTCACTGCAAAGAAGATTAAGAAGATAATGCTGCAGGGAATTAGCCGAAAATAGTTTCAATTTCGCCAAGTTAAGGAATTTTCCCTGCCCGCCTTGCAGAGGCGACGTCGTTTTCGTCGCAACATGCTTCTATGACAACGCCAAACAAACCATTAACACAATCCCCAATTTGAAGTTGCTTGGGGTCGCTTTCTAGCCGAGTAAACCCCTCAACCCGCCCACCCACTAATATTTAATATTCATAAGCCGACAAATACCGTCTCCGGTTTTAGTTTATTTCATTTCAATGCGGTTCACTCCGTGATTTGATTGGTGGCGAAAAACGAAAATAAAGAAAGAGTCCGCGCCTAATGGGAAAATCCATCCGCGGGCATTATCAGTGACACTGATACATCACAATGGGGTCAATCACTTTGTTTATAGCCCAAATAGATTATTAACCCTTGATATCAGACCCCCTTTTACCTCTTTTACAGTAAGCTCAATACACTATTCTATCAGTATTCCTAACTATTCATGCTACTAGTCTGCTAAGGTTTGATATATCTGATCTTAATTTTTTTGTTTGAATATATTTACAACTCTATGATGACTCATCTGATGGATCTGAAAAGAAATTACTTGTTTTCCTCTTTCGATAATGGCAAAAAAAAAAAAACAAAAGAACTTTTTTTCTTCCCATTTAAAATGCGCATTTCTCTGATTTATTTGGGAAAGGAAACGTAAAACATTCAGATTTACTCAATGAGAATTTCCCCTGCGCCACGCCTAGGACCCTCCGACCTTAGCATTCTTGTGAATACGAGTTCATCCAAAATTCTGTCTACTAGTAGAGTCACGTCTACCTTATCGCGTCTAACGAGAACAAAGGAAATAAATTGGTACCGTATTTAGATAAATATATGTATATTATCGGGCCGGGGCGGAGGCATTGGCCGAATGTTTTTGGGTGATAAACAAAATACCATAGATTTTAAGGACTGTTCAAATTAATGATAGATAAAGCTGCCAGTGCTCAGATCGTGCCATTGATTCGTTGGATGTGCCAAGAACGCGGTTGCTTTAACAATTTGCGATTTTCGATAGCCGCCTGCGTTTGAGCGTAAAAATTTAATTAATGAAAATTCCCTTGGCCGTTGCATACACACATATATAGAATTGTATTGTATGGCGCATCGATTCATAGTCGCGATATATAGAGAAAATTAAAACGACAATGGCGTTGGCTCTACGATTTAAAAACGATGTGTGATACGAACCCGAAACCCAGCGTAGACAATGTGATTTCGATGGCATCGTTCGTCTTAACGTTTTACTGTGGGCAGAATCGAGTTCGTAGTCGGATTCGGGTTCATTATGCAGCCTCATTTTGGAAATGAACTCATTAACTTGAACGAAATACGCCTGTAATTCTCTTTGTCACATTGCACGTTCGAGAACAAGGTCGGGCAGTCCGATTTGTGAGCGTAAAGTAAATTAACATACGCGTGGGAAAATCTCACGCTCTCACAGTAATGTTCAGTTTGGGGAATAAACGCTTTGATCATTTGGTTTGGGATTCGATTTTAACAGACAGTTTTTCGTTATAGATCTTAAGATTTGAGTTGATCCTCATAGATCTCGCGTTTGTATTAAAATATCCCTACCAATTATTTGTTATATTGTTATTTCACATTATTTGCAATATAACAACTATGTAAATACCCCGTTTGTTACCCAACACCAGACTATATATACCCTTAGCTTTTGCCATAATTTCAGAAATTATATCTAAGGCAATTAGAAGATTTAGCTTAATTGATAATTGCATGTTTTCTCTCATTTTTCTAAGTCTATGCGAATTTATTATGTTTAATGTGAGACCCAGTCGAAAATATAAATAATTGGGTGGACAAAATTGGCTCTTGTTCATCTGAATTTATAAATGTACCGTATATACAATTTACATACAGATTTGTAGTAAATCATTATTTTGCCGAGGGTATAATTTTTCTCGAATAAAATCTATAACTTTTTTTGTAATAAAAATGTTTAAACATATTAATAGATTAAATAATCATAATATTCATAATAATAGATAGATTACATATAATAATAATTATATTCAATTTAAACACATGTCGTAGAAATAATCTGAGCATCTTTAGTTTATGTTCGTATTTTATACCATTCCGTTTCATATATAATAAGTAAAGCAACTATCGTGCATATAATTTACAGGGTATGCCAGCGTTCACATGCGAAATATTTGCAAATCTCTTGTGTGCCCATAAATAATAATTAATTACAAAAATCCCGTTGTCCGAATATATTGTGAATTATCTGAAGCTTTTGTTCCGACGCCCACACTCGCGTCTTACCGTCAACGATCTACGAAATAACAAAAAAACCAAATAGCAGACATTTTGTCTGGAAAATACTTACACACTTATCCTACATATATTTATGCATACGATATCGGTTCAGTTTCAATGTCTTTAAATTTAATTGCAAGCCAAAAGCTCCAGCCTCTTTGCCGTGGCAGTGAAAAAGCTTCGCGCCTGCTATCAGAGAAAGTGCAAGCCCAACGAAAGCTTCGCTGTCAATATCGTGCACTCTCGCACACTCCCTCTCTCTCCCTCTCTCCCTCTCTCTTTGTCTCGCTCGCTCAACGCAATAAATAATATTCGCAACGGCAACTGTCGCTGCCGGCTGCGATGCCGCCGCAGCGCAGAGCAAAGCAAAACCGAAACGATTTGAGCGCTGCCCGCGCTGACGTCGCGACGCGTCGCTGCAGCAGCAGCAGCAGCAGCAGCAGCAGCAGAAGCGACGTATGTAGAAAAGAATCAACATGTTCGTCCATGTCCAATCGTTCTCATACATCGCATCGCCATTCGGTTGGCTTTCTGGCGGCGTTCTGGCTTTCCGTTTTAGTCAACAACAAAACGCGCAAGCAGCAACGTCAACTGCACAGAGCGATAACAGCGCAAAGCACAACAGCAAAAACGATAGCAAATTGACTCGATTACCTCCACCCCATGCTGTGTCCCGCTCGATAAGTCTTAAGAGTTGGCACCTTTTTTTTCTTGTTGTTGTTGTCGCGCTTCCTGCGAGTGAATCTTTTCGATCGCGCATCGCTCAAAATTGTTCGAGCGCTTCATCATCGTTCTCGCAGATCTCGAACAAGTGTGTTTCGCGTCGTGCTCTATATGTTTGCCAAAAGTTCTAAATTTTAAGCATCCCGAACAGCTGCGTTTCGCGTTATTCCAATCGGTCTTGCTTTCTTTTCTTTCACACTCTTCGCTTCACTAAATACCCTGTAAAGCGGATCGAGTGCGAAAGTGCGTGTGAAATACACACATCTAGCAATTGCCACTGCCTCCGTAAGATCGCTCGATTATCTGCCGAGCTCTTTAAACCGTAAACGGGTATGTACCGGAAAATCTGTATACCCATCCGAATTTGTTGCGAATTCTCCCACTATTTTCAAGATATGGCCTACATATGTTGCCGATCTTCCGAGTTCAGCATGTGTGCGTGTGTGTATGTTAGGGTATCAAATCAGAAGAAGCAGAAGAATTTTATGCATTTCAGTTTGAATTCTGTCAATGTTCTAAATAACGGTCAATGGATTCAAACAAAAAATAAAACTAAAATAATTCTATATAGTGACGGGGAAAGTGTATGTGTGTGTGTGTGTGTATGTGAATCACAGTCTCAGGTATTATGAATGCTTAAAGATATATATTATTTTGGCCAAAATCGTTGCCAAACAGTTTCAGTTTTGTTTGCGTGACCATTTCGTACATTAATCAAGTATTTTGTCTGATTTATGAAAATAATGTTTTTCCTCTTGGTTGTTATTATAAACGAAATGGTAAATGGAATTTTTGACCTTTATAAAGGTGTGCTCAAAATTTTCAAAACAAAACATGTCGATCGAAAACAGAAATTTTTAAACAAATTATGACTGAAGTCGTGTCTCAACATAAACAATCGATAAATGTACGATCGACAGTCAATTAATAATTATTTATCACTGATATAGTATTCCAAAGTGTCTCAAACGAATCCAATCTCAATAAACCCTATATTTAGCTGCAGTTTATTGTTTAAAACGGATCTATACTCGGTTGCATTTCCGTTACAACAATATTATTGTTCTGTTCGTATTTGTGTACAAGATTCCTTTAATTTACGTTGTGTAAGAGTTTTGAATATTTGCCAATGGGGTTTTAATAATCAAGAAAAGAAGGAAGCGTATTGAGCAGAGGATAGGAAATGTTTCACAGTGACAACAAATATTTTTACATCGAGTTCTAAAGATGTATGAAAAAAGAACAATTCTACTTCGGTTCACTATCGTTTAGGAATTTGTTTCTATTTAATAATTTAATATACTCAGTTATCTAATAAGATATGATTCATTTCTTTTTTATATATGCAATTTGAGGCATAAGTTAATATCTTATGAAACAGAGAATTTAGACTTAAATACGTCGCTTAACAATCTGGCAAATTTCCTAACTGTAGCTTCCAAAGTTACTAAGATTGTTGCGTTCAAACGGACAGTTGTACGAACTTGGTTTAAGAAAATATATGCATACCTACTAGGGTCTAATCCTAGCTACCCTTTTATTCACTCATGTTTGATTTATTAATTAAGAAATTCACCTATTTAAAGACCTAAGTAGTTGAAAATATTCCACAATCCATATTACAGACTCTCATGGTAAGTCAGAATCGGGCTAGGTTGCACTACCCACCCTTTCCATTACAATTTAGAAATGCACTCTCACTCAATTACCCATGCTCACGTCGTGACAGAGTTCACTTTAAATAACTCAATGTCAGTCAAGTGAAAAATGTTAACTTTACAGCGGCCTTCACTCAACGCGGCAACAGAAAAAGCCGCTTACAGTTTTGATTTTAATTGTTGTGTTTTGCTTGCTTACTCGTTCTAGCTGGGTTCCTTGGTAATTTTCTTTCGAAAGGTCTGAAAACAAATCAATTAGTTGTGAACACAGATGAGAAAACATTGAAACCGATTGCACGACTGAAGGAACCGCGCGACCTTTTCGCCCTGCCGAAGGACAAGGACAATGATTGCTCACAGCAGGCCCCCAGATGGCCGGTAGAATGTCAGGTGAGTAACAGTCCCCCCCTCCCAATACACGAAATGCAATTGCAATAGTTATTTTTTCCGTCGTCCAGGTCATCGAAGAGCGAATCACACACATTCCCTATGTGCCGTCGACGCCCGAACCGCTGAATGTGCCGACGGGCAACGAACTGAAGCCGCGTCCAGTTGGCGAGGAGAATGGCATTGTTGTGTTTACCTACTGTCCCATAAGTGCAGTCAATTATGTGAGTATGAACCGATTAGCGATTACCCTCCGATTAAGCATGCACCTCCTTGGCACAACACGGGTTGGGTTGGGTTTGGGTTGGGTGTGGGTTGGCTGGGGTTGGTTTTGGGGCCGTGGATTGGGGTTGGAACACACGCTGCTACTGGGGTTGCTGTTCTCTATTTGTTTCTCTCTAAATTATGTTCCAAATTTAAACCATCAAAACAAACAGGATAACTCAAGTAATACGGCCAAGGTCGATGATAAATCCAGCGAGGATTCGGACGACTCATCGGACTCGAGAAACGATTTCACGCCATACAATCGCCGCATGATAATGCACTCGAACAAGTCACAGTTAAACAGTGTATCGAAAATATTAAACAGGCTGGACGATCGTTCGACAAGTAACTCGCAGGATGACGATGACGACGATGATGAATACGATTCGAGCAGCAATACGCTGCAGGAGTTGCGCGAGAAGAACACGCTACAGAATCTCATCGAGGCCAAGAAGAAACGTTATGTGAACGCCAATGCGCTCGGGATCAGCTCAACATCGACAACGCAACCAACAGCGAACACTAGCAGCAGGATAGGGGAGCCCAGCAGCAGCAAGGAGGCCAGCGACATTGAGGATATCTGGAAGAACAACAGCACCGAATGTCGACCAGCATCGCCCAATTATGTGCTCAGCCAGTTTGGAAAGAAAACGTCGAAGGCAATCATCAAGAAATTGGTCGAGCATGACGATCAGCCATCGGGCTGCCCCAGCAGCTCCGCCTCAACCAAGGTACAAATGAAATACGCGGTTGCCCCCTTCAAACTTCCCAAAACGAACATGACCCGCTTGGAGGTTGCTTTTCAGAGCAGCGAACGCCAGCGGCTTGTGAAGGCTGCCACAGCCGAAGCTATGGCCGCGAAGTGTAGTAGAAATTCGGCTAACGACACGGACGAAGACAAGACGAGCAGTGATAGCAGCCGGGACAGTGATCAGGTTAAAGGTCATATGGAATTCGTAAGAAGAAGCAGTACCAACAGTGGCGATAAACCCATGAGTCGTCTGGCCGGCGGGGCTGACAAGAATGCGAATACTAGCTCAAGTTCCGTATCGGATGCGGATACCCTAGTGGGCGACGATAGCCTGACCACGTTGGCAAGTAAGCGAAGTAGTACAACGAGGGTAGAATTGGTCTAGTTAGAAATTATGAGAACTGATTTAGCTCGAAGAGGGCAAGCTAGAAAACTATCGATATATACTATACTGATCTAGTTGACAATTAATGCGAAAGAGCAGAAAGTGATAAGCTAGAAAACTATCGATATATATACTATAACTAATCTGCTAGAGGTGGGAGCGATACAATATTTATGTAGTTAGTTTAATTAGCTTAAACAGATTGAAGCAAAAAGTGAAACTAGAGATGGGAGCAATACAATACTGATAGGTGTCAATTAGAAAAGAGATTAAAGCAGAATCAGCTAGAAAATTATCTAGATATCGATAGTTATCAAACTAAACATGGCAGAGCATAACAATACTAGGGAACTATTTAATCTGAATGAATCCTGCTCCTCCCCGCTTCCCTCCCCAGATTATGTCGGTGATAACATGTCGGTGTCGACGGCGAATCAATTGAATTTAGCAAATCCAGGAATGCTTTTGGGTAAGCGGCAGGTGAGCGTGGCGGCAGCGGTCGCTGCTGTCGCCCGAGGTCGCCGTCGCGGATTCGAGCCGGATCAGCAGCAGGGCAATGAAATTGCAGCACATTTAGCGCACAATAACAGCACCTTTGAACTGAACATTGGCGACAAGCTTCCCGACATGGGCCTTAGCGATAAGTCATCGTTTCAATCACAAACCGTCTCTTATGATATTCCCCAAACACAGTTCAGTCGATCGGCGGTGGGCGGTGCCAAATTCGTTACCAACTGCCATCCGATGAATGCCGATGATTACGATAGCCTGGAGTTTGAATCACGTTTCGAATCCGGTAATCTGGCCAAGGCTGTACAGATCACGCCCACCTACTATGAGCTGTATCTACGTCCCGATCTCTATACAAGCCGTTCGAAGCAATGGTTCTATTTTCGTGTACGACGCACCCATCGCAACATGCTCTATCGGTTCTCGATTGTCAATCTAGTGAAGTCAGATAGCCTGTATAACGATGGCATGCGACCGGTCATGTATTCCACACTGGGTGCCAAAGAGAAGAACGAGGGATGGCGTAGATGCGGCAACAATATATCGTACTATCGTAACGACGATGAGTGAGTACGAAATACAGCAAGATCGGACTATCGCTATATATCTTTATTCTATGCCAAACAGTACAACCAACACAAACAACGATGAGGACGAGGATAATTCCAGCTATACGTTGACTTTCACAATTGAGTTTGAGCACGACAATGATACGGTCTATTTCGCGCACAGTTATCCCTACACATATAGCGATTTGCAGGTAGGTATCAGCATTTTCTTAAATAATGGAGCTGATCTCTTTCTGGGATCTCCGACCTTTCTCTTTATGATTATCGATCTCTATATGACCGCTGATCTTTTTCTATGATCGTTGATCTATCTCTATCACGTTTGGTATCTAATGGTGATCTCTGATGTACATCAATATTTCCATGGGATCGCCGATCTCTCTCTCTCTGTGATCATCGATCTCTCTATGTAATCGCTGATCTCTCTCTCACTGATCATCGATTTCTATATGATCGCTGATCTTTTTCTATGATCGTTGATCTATCTCTATCACGTTTGGTATCTAATGGTGATCTCTGATGTACATCGACCTTTCTATGGTATCTCCGATCTCTCTCTGTGATCGCTAATCTCTATCTCTCTCTCTGATCATCGATCTCTCTATGTGAGCGCTGATCTCTCTCTATGAACGTTGATCTATCTCTCTGATCTCCCTCTGTGATCTCTGATATCTCTCTGTGATCTCTGACTTTTTTCTGTCATCTCTAATCGCTCTCTGTGATCGCTGATCTTTTTCTGTGGCCTTTCAGGACTATCTAATGGAAATACAAAGGCACCCAGTCAAATCAAAATTCTGTAAATTGCGTTTGCTATGCCGCACCCTGGCCGGCAATAATGTCTACTATCTGACCGTGACAGCTCCATCCGGCAATGAGGATCACATGCGGGTAGGTCCTTATCTCATCATGAGGGTTCCACAGACTCGACTAACCGCATCGAAATCGATATCTTTAGCGCAAAAAATCGATTGTGGTATCGGCACGTGTGCATCCCAGTGAGACGCCATCATCGTGGATGATGAAAGGTCTAATGGACTTCATAACCGGCGATTCGACGGTAGCGAAGCGTTTGCGTCACAAATTCATATTCAAGCTTGTGCCAATGCTTAATCCGGATGGCGTGATTGTGGGCAACACTCGCAACTCTCTGACTGGCAAGGATTTGAATCGTCAATATCGCACAGTTATACGCGAGACATATCCATCAATTTGGTATACAAAAGCCATGATAAGAAGGTGAGTTCGATCCGCGTTCTATGTTGTATATATAGCGTACTATATAGTTTCTCGTTCAGACTGATTGAGGAATGCGGTGTAGCCATGTACTGTGATATGCACGCACATTCACGCAGGCACAACATATTTATATATGGCTGTGAGAACAAACGCAATCCCGAGAAGAGACTCACCGAGCAGGTGTTCCCACTAATGCTGCACAAGAATAGCGCCGATCGGGTGAGTTTCCTGGGCTCCCCGGCCCCCGCCCGCTCACTGCCACATATCAATTGAAATGATCGTATCTTTTTCCATATCATCAGTTCTCATTCGAGAGCTGCAAATTTAAGATCCAGCGCAGCAAGGAGGGCACTGGACGTATTGTTGTTTGGATGCTGGGCATTACGAATGCGTATACGATCGAGGCATCATTTGGCGGCTCCTTGCTGGGCTCACGCAAGGGTACCCACTTTAATACACAGGTAAAATAATATAACAGGAAAAATAAGTAGTAAAAAGAAAACGAGAAAGGAACGAAACCGATCTCCGTTTTTTTTTTTTTTTTTTTTTGAGACAACGATAATCGATACATCTCGATCTTGCAGGATTACGAGCACATGGGCCGGGCATTTTGTGAGACTCTATTGGACTATTGTGATGAAAATCCGAACAAAGTAAAGCGACATGCTAAGTTATTTAAGCAAATCAAAAAGATAAGAAAACGCGAGAAACGCGAACAGAAAGCATTGAAATTACAAAAAATGGCCGATCAGGGATGTATTATAAGCGACAAGTTGAAAGTGAAACGTTCTGTGGAGAAAAGTGTCTCCTAGGAAGGTATTTCACGTAAATACACACACACACACACACTCACTCACTACTCCAGTCACACCAACACACACACTCAAACACGGTCACAGACAGACAAACCCATATACACACACACACACACACACAGAAAAGTCTACACGATCGCCAGGCAACTGCTTTTAGTTAACCGTCTTGTGAACACTCTGTGATTTTTGTGTGTGTGTAAGTGTGTGTGTATTGGCTTTGCCTTCGAGATGTGTTGTGCTCAAATCGCGTCCGATTTCGATAACCGATAGCCTCCAACTACTCCCCACCGATCCCGATCACCGATCACGCGCGCACGAGAAGCAAAAAAAAAAAGCATTGGCCACGGTCCGACACGTTGTTTGTCGATGTTGTTCTTGTTATTGTTGTTGTCTTCTAAGTGTCGAACGTCAATCGAGTTGCCAAGAAACAAAAAAAATAAAAAAAAACAAAAGGAAAAGGAAAAGAAAAAAGAAAGAATACATATATGTATCTAAAACAAAACAAATTAATTTGAATGCTATCTATCGCCGATCGCTGTTTTTTTATGTTTTTGAGAAACAAACAAATTATCTGAATAGTCGACAGCACTATATGTAATATATCTAAATTTTGATAATATACTCCCATGTATCCTATCAATGAAAAATAGATATACGCATACATGTGTGTATATATATTTATCGATAGTATACATAGTATATGCATATATATATATATAAGATATATGTCTAGCATAAGCACACACACACATCTACACCCACACATACGCAGCACAACACCCTACACTGATTATAATAAATTATCAATTATCGTTAATATTATTTGTATTATTTTACGATCTAAGTATGGTAATATACTCTGTAGTTTGCCCATGGCTTGCCGTATATACCATATAATATATATATATATACATATATATATTCATATAAAAAAAATATATATATACATATATATATACTGTAATTATTAATTATCAGTCCGAATAAAGCAATTTTACGTAGTTGAAGGCTATTATTTATTATAATTGATTTGTATTGCTATATGTTTTTCTTTTAGTAAGCTTTTCCAATTCATTTAACTAACCAACTAATCAATCATTCAATCAAACACTGAAACATTACAACTTATCGATACCATCCACGACCCACTTTTTGTTTCGGCCAGACTATTATTTTGCACTAATCCTAATGAATTAACATTTACAATAGATTTTAAATTTACTCAAACAACAGGAAAGACTTCGCTCCAAAATTATCGAAAGACTGATGCGCGAAGGCTCTAGCGCTGATGAACCTCTTAATATACCATTGTCCGATTATTCTAGGTACGTACGTCTCCTCTGTATACTGTATTGTCCACATCTATGGTTAGTTGACAAAGGAAATTATCGTCTTTTCTCCTAAATTTTTCGATATTTTTCTTAGTTTTTCATAATTATTATGAGAAAGTTAGAATTATGTTCTATTTCATTATACTTATTGATCATTTGCATACAGATTTAAGTAAAAGAAAATCTGCTAAAACAAATCTGAAAAACTGCAAAATTGATATGCCATAGGTATAGCTACATATATGAATTAACCTTCTCTTTGAGTATAGTTAGTTTGAAAGTAGAGATCGATGATCTTACCCTTTAGGGTTCCTCATAGAGTTCATTGTATTGATATGGTATAGCTCTAGTTATATAAAATAACTTACTCATAGATCGTCGTTAGAACAGAGAAAAAACAGAGAAATGAGATCTTTGGTTTTATGATCACCTTGATTCACGTTCTCGATCAGCGCACACTCTCTCCATCATTTCCATCTCTAATAAATCATCTTTCGCTTACTGCCTAACCCGATAGCGATGAAGGCAACTGCAGCTCGAGTTCTGACAACGAGGGCAAGCACTCGATAACGGCCTCCGATCTAGAAGGTCCTTGCTGTGCGCCCATACGAGCACCGCCCAGTTCGCCAGAGGTACTGCACGAGATACGCAAGGTAGGTGTTCCCCACAGATCGCTCTCTCTCTCTCTCCCTATCTCTATCTATTGCTCTCCTCACGTTCCCTGCACCGCCTGCACCATTATCAACAGTTTCGCGTACGACGAATGCACAAAGTTATGCACGTTCTGGATCAGGTGTATTTCTCGCCGGTTCTACAACGTAAGTTCAAGGCGCTGGCGCGACTGAAGCGTCGTCGACATAAGATGGGCAAGGTGGCGAATTCGAAGCGTCAATCGGGTGGCGGAGTTGCTGCACCCGTATCGCCGGGCAGTAATACCGCGGATAAATCGGCCGCCTCGAATGAGGTACGCGAACGTGCTCAGATCACAACCAAAGCGTCTGCCAAGCAGTTGGCCGAGTCTGAGAGCAGCGATAGCATCAGTTCGCAATCCTCGACGAATTCAAGAACCGATATAAGCAACGATAGCAAGCATTGCATCAAGCCAACAGCAGCACCGCCAACCCGCAAACGAAAGCAGAAGAAAAAGGTCATGCCAATCGAGAAGGGCAAAACGAAGACCCTGAACCGCAAAATGCGCATCGATCGTAACCTTCGACTGTGGTTGGCCAATCGGCGAATTTTCATTTTCCGCCGCAAAAAGGTATCTATAGGGATTTGCACCCAATCGCACATACACAATCTTTTTTCGGAGTTTGTTTTTTTTAGGAGTAATAAGTAATACTACTACTATTTCAAATCCAGGGATTATTATTTGTCTCTTTTTACATTCCGAATTTTTGGGTATGAGTGTAGAATTTCATCTATTATTTATAAATAGATATAGGTATATAGATATTCCTTCAATCATCATGATCTTTCTGATCTCGTTTCTTTCAACATTTGTGTAGATTATAATGTAAGTTTATATATTGTATATATTCCCTCAATCATCATCAAACTTTCTAATCTTTTTCCCTTATTGCGTATAAGTGCAGATCATGCCATATTATTATTTTTAAAATAATATACATTCTCTCATCATGAATAGCTTTATCGATCAAGATGAAAGCGTATTTCGCTTTAAACATTGTAATTAACTGAATTTTCAATACGAAACTGGATGATCGCATGCTTAAGTGAATATAATTTCGTCAGTTCCAATAAATCCGACATGCCTAATTATAGCATAAGCACGCAGAATATATATATTATATATCATATGTTAGACATGTGTAAACAAGTGAATATGCCATACGCAATTCTATTTAAGTGAAAGAAACATTATTTCAGTCTGAATATGTCAAGTATATATAACATATACATATATGTAGAATTATTTTGGAACAAACAAAAGTGCGTGAGGCACGCGAATGTGTTGGAGGCGAGGCCTCTTTCAGGCTATAAAACATACATATTGTGAGACAACTGGGTTTACACCTATGGTCTATAGCAGGCATTACGATTTCTATTCACAATCATGCGAACTTAGTATTCTTTCTTATAGTTGTTGTGTAGTTTCTTTAGATTTGCCATTGCTACACACAATTCCAGCTGATCCTTGTGCATATCCCTTGCTTCCTTTTGGATTCTCCACAGAATCGCCGCCAACGTGTGCGCAACAAACCTCTGAAGAAGCGCGGCGAAGTCGTGCGCACCGCACTGGATTTGCCCACCACCGATCCGGGTTCAGATTTGCATTTCTCAACGGACGATGAGGAGCTATCGCCACCAGGTCATAGTCTGGGATTTGGTGCAGTCGCCCCACTGCGTCACACTCTGCTTCAGAGCGATTTGCAGCGACGTTATATCGAAGAAATCGGCGATATGGTGGTTCAGAAACCGAAGCCAAGTCATATGCCGCCCGAATTGATAGTGACGACGCCATCGAAAAGCAACGGACCGGCTGGCGCCAAGAAACTGGAGATTTACAAGCTGACGCCGCGTACAGCACCGGAACAACGCGTCCCAAACGCTCAGCAGCTTCAGAGTCAGGGTAGAGGTAATCCAACAAATGCACGACGCACCTACTCCTGGCACAATCTCAATCAGGAAGTTGCTGGCACTGCCGGCGCTGGCCTCCAACAGCAATCTCATTTCTACATGAACGATGTGAAGCCATCGGTGAAGGTGCAACGGCCGCCACCAAGACGGTAAGACTCGTCATGGATGTCTTTCTCGCAGAGCAGGAGGTTAATCTCTCTGTCTCTCTCTCTCTTGTAGTGTTCCCACCAACTTCATTCCGCTCGGTCAGCAGCGACATGCCACCAATGCTGAAGATCTGCAGCTTAAGCTTTCGCTGAAGAAGAAGATCTGGACGGGAACACACGGCGATCCAGATGGACGACCATTGGGCTGGTATAGGGGAAACAATCAGATGCAGACACAGGCCAATATGGCCGCTGTTATGGCGACTACAGCACAGCATCGTAGCCTTGGTGGTACCAATCTGCAGCGTCCATATTACGCCCCAAACGCCAGGGAGTCTCAAGGATTGGCCAGCGGCGGCGGTGGTGGCGGCACAACAGCAGCTCCGCCATTGCCACCAGCCTACTTGGGTGCACCGCATAGGCCACGCAAACTGGAGCAGGTCGATCTCTTCAAGTGAGTGAGCGCGTTGAAGCTTAAGAGCAAGTGCCTCGGGCTAATCTATCTACCCGCCTCTTTCCAGCGCCTGCTCGCAAAAGCTTCTCCTGTGGCAGCAGGAGCACAAGAAACTGCAGCCGGTGCATAATCGTCTCATGGGCGGCACCAGTGCCAAGCTCGATGATTCACAGATGTTGATGCGTGGTTCCAACAAGCCCAGGAAGTCGATTAAGACGGCTAACGGTGGCGATATACTGCAGCATGTGAATCATGCTGGCGGCGGCGGCGGCGGCGTCGTTACCGCCGGCAAAAGTAAACGCAAATCGAGTGTGATGAAGTTTGCCGAGACGACGCAGCTGGTCTCGCGATTCTCGCGAGCACGCAGCGGTGTATCGGGATCGGCTCATGATGCCACAGCTGCGCAGCAGCATCTCTCGCAGATGCAACACTTGATATTCAAGCGGCAGCAGCAGCACAGCAATGGCTCCAATCAGCATATGCAACATGGCTCCATGGGCGGTGGCGGTGGCGGCGGCGGTATGATCGTAGGATCCTCTGGACGCGCGCCGAGTAAGTTTAAAACTGGTGGCATTGTGGTAACAGCTGTGCAACAGTCAACGGTAAATCCCGCAGGGAATGGCGGACTCTCGCGACGCGTGCGTCACTCGGGCGGCTTGCATATAAAGAGCGGTAGCAGCGGTCTTAATGTCGGCGCCGGCAACATGTTGCAGTATCGCAATAGCAATCTAATGCAATCGAATAAATCGGCAGGGGGAATATCTCTGGATGCGGTTAGTCTGGTGCGCAAGGTGAAGACCAAATTGAAGAAGCGCAAATCTCGCACAATGGCCAATGCCGCGAGCGGAGCGGGTTCCAAATAGCGAGAGAGAGGGAGAGAGAGAGAGAGAGAAAAAGAGAGAGAGAGCGCGCGAGTGGGAGAGAGAGAGAGGGTGAGCCAGTACATACTACACAATAGCCATCCGCCTCTTCTCTCCCCTCCAGGCCAACCATGCCGGACCATTTATATATATAATACCACATATAGATCATATAATACCGGAGATTCCTCGACCACTAGACCGACTGCTTCGCATTAATCCGAGCAAACTCTTTACGTAATTGTATGTGAATTTTTTGTTTTTAATCCTAAATTTTAGTCAAATTTGAAAACGTTATTCAAATAATGCAAACATAACATTTAGTAAATTGTGAGCACATTTAGTTTAGCAAAATTGGTGGGGCCGCTTCAGTGCTCCCGAGTGTGTCGGCATTATGAATTAAAAACGAAAACCAAAACAAACTTTGTACATACTTTGTATGATCGAACGATTGAATATTCAATAATGCGAGAGTACTCATGATCAGAAAAAACGAATAACTGTCTGGGCCCCTTCCCTTTTCTATTTAAATTTGCAATAAAAATTATAATTGTTTTGATTGCCGCCTTGTTTTATTCGCCTTATTTTTTCAGAAAATTCTGCGAAAAATTCACGGAAAATCAATTGCAAAGCGGTCGGTTAATATGTGCAATAATATGCTAATGCGGCACTCATCCACCCGTGTCAATGCACATATATATTTGCATACAGCGGGTCGCACAATTGTAGGTTTGTTTTTGTGTGTGTTTATTGTAGGAACTTTAGCACGCGCACGCCACAAATTGGATAACGGCGAAGAGGAGAGATTAGGGTAGATGTTTTTTCAACTTTTTACATACCCTTCTCAACAACGCTGCGCCTTACACTCAATCTCTGTCCAAGCCTTGTGTTATTCAGTTGTATTTCAATAATTAATCTACGTGAATATGATGTTACGAATGGTAAACAAAATGTTGCCTAAATATGACCTCTAAGGATGGCAGTGCGCTTAAATTTACAGACGGCAGGTTGCTATCGCATGGGTCTATCGATATTTTAAACTTGCAATAAAGCTTTAAAGGACTTCCACTTTTAAAAGGATCAATATGTATATTATGTTTATTTAACATCAAGTTTAATTCTGTAATAAATTATGATTCTCATGAAAAATTACTCATATTTTTATTCATCATTATCACTTATTTGCGATTAGCAAGCTTGGCGAAACTTTCAATCGATAGTTCGTCGGACAATCGACTGTTTTATCGGAATTTACTTGCTGTTTCAAAAACAGCTGATTTGTGTAAGCGATATATCGATATATGCGGCCACATGTATGCAGGTTTCTTGAAAATGTTGGCTATCATTAAGTAGTTTATAAATAAGTAGTTTTATAAATATTTTTGACATACTATTTTTACTATGACAATGTTTGTTTTTGACTTCGATATAAAATCGGAATGAATAGGCGTTGTTAAACACAGAATATCTGCAAGGGAGTGTGTACACACTGAAACTAATCGCTGAGCAGGGCTGCAATTCACTGATTCCCACAATTTTTCGAAATTTTTAGACGCCAACAACGAAGCTGCCGGAGTTGTTTTATTTGTTTGTGATTTATTTGTATTCGTTTGGTTCTTTTTTTTATTTTTATGCACTGTTTTGTTTTTCGCGTATTGCAAGCGAAGACCTTTGGAAAGTGCAATCTACAGTTTTAACATATTCGTCTTGTTATTAAAATCCAAAGGTGAGTTCAAAAAATGGCGTTCATTACAGTTGTAGCCTACAATTACAGTGAATAAATCAAATAAACTATTGAACGTAATCATGTGCGTCTTCTAATTCAAGTCAAACAATGTCGGATTCCATGACCGTTGCATTGCGCGTGCGCCCGCTGGTGAAATCTGAAGTGGAACGCGGCTGCCGCATAGCCGTGCAGCGCACCGCTGCCGGTGTGCCACAAGTGACCGTCAATCAAAGCGACTCGTTCACGTACAATTTCGTATTCGACAGCAGAGACACACAGCAGGATATTTACGAGGCTTGTGTGCGAAGCAAACTGAAGAAACTGCTCCAAGGATACAATGTGACGATACTCGCCTACGGCCAGACTGGTTCTGGCAAGACATACACGATGGGCACAGCATTTGATGGTGTCATGGATGAAAATGCTGGTGTAATACCTCGGGCTGTGCAGGAAATATTTCAAGAGGCGGCTGGCATGGAAAAAGAATTCCATTTTAAAATCACCTGCTCATTCGTGGAGTTGTATCAGGAGCAGTTCTTTGATTTGTTTTCGACTAACAAACGTGAATCCAGCACGGTTGATATACGTGAGGATAAGAATCGCATTGTCATGCCTGGACTGACTGAGGTGGAAGTAACGGAGGCCAAGCATGTGATCGACCAACTACTGCGCGGATCTGCTGGACGTGCCGTTGCCTCGACCGCAATGAACGAGACATCATCGCGTTCCCATGCTATATTCACACTAACGGTTATTGCAACAACGAAGAATGAAAAGTAAATTATACGGACGCAATGATCAGAACAAGGACGATCGCTACAACATTCCCTCTTTTGTATTCCTAGAAAATCCGTAACTACATCAAAATTTAATTTGGTCGATCTTGCCGGCTCGGAGAGATGTTCGAAGACACTCGCCTGTGGTGATCGCTTCAAGGAGGGAGTTAATATCAACAAGGGCTTGCTGGCGCTGGGCAATGTAATCAATGTCCTGGGCTGTAAGTGCTTTCTTAGGCTTTACCAGATAGAATAGCGTTAATATCATGTTTATTTCTTACTTCTAGCTGGCCAAACAGCTGGCTATATACCCTACCGACAGTCGAAGCTGACACGCCTGCTGCAGGACTCTCTTGGCGGCAATTCAATTACCCTGATGATCGCATGTGTGAGTCCTGCCGATTACAATGTGAACGAGACGCTCAGCACGTTGCGGTATGCAGATCGAGCGCTTCAGATCAAGAACAAACCAGTTGTTAATGTGGATCCGCATGCTGCTGAAGTGATGATGCTAAAAGAGATCATACAAAAGCTGCGCATGGAGGTGCTGGCCCATGGCGGAAATGCCAACGGACTTGGCATTGCTGCCATAAATGGTACCTCAACACAGCCGCAAACAAACGCATCGAACGAGCAAGTACAGCAGCTGCTAGAGAAAAATCGAAGATTGCAACAGGAACTGCATCAAGCGCTTATCGATTCGGCCGAAAATGAGATGCGTTTCCATATTGTCGAGGTGCAACACGACAAGCTTAAGGCGCATCTGGTTGAGCTAAAGTCTAAGCTGATTGTACAGGCTGCAGCAGTGGAAAAGACCGAGGATCAAGTGGAACAAACGGCAAGCGATGAGAAGTGGAATCAGCAGGTGCAGGATTTAACACAGATGGTAGCGCTCGTCGAGGATGATCTCATGCAAACCGAAAACGCTCTGCAGTGTCGCGGTAGTGTCACTGACGAGTCGAGTTCCGCCTGTGACGAGACATACGAGCTGCTGCAGTCCCGAACCGAGGAGCATACCATGAAGCAGCTCAAGCTAAACGGTGAATTGCGCCAAATAAATCGCCAGCTGAATCTGAAGCAAGAACTGCACGAGCGTGTCACGTGCAACTTCAGCAAATTTGGGGAAGAGAACGGTGACGATAGGTACAAGCAGTGCGAACAGAAAATCCAACAGCTCGAATCGGAGCGCACTGATCTTTTAGAGCTATTGCGAACTAGCAAGCAAAAGGATGCATCTGCCAAGATTGCGGAGGAGCGTCGCAAGCGGCTGAATATACTCGAACAGGAACTGGCCGATTTGCGACGCAAGATACAGCAGCAGGCCAGTATGCTAAAGATGCGCGAAAAGGAGCGGGAAAAGATTCAAAATCTAAGCAGTGAAATACGCGCCATGAAGGAGTCGAAAGTGAAATTGATTCGGGCGATGCGCGGCGAATCGGAACGTTTCCGTCAATGGAAACTGTTGCGTGAGAAGGAAGTCACGCAACTGAAAAGCAAAGATCGCAAAATGCAGAGCGAAATGGCCCGTCAAGAAACGTTGCACGCCAAGCAACGTCTTGTGCTGAAACGCAAGTGTGAGGATGCAATGGCCGCCAACAAACGGTACGGTAATTCGCTGAGAATCTAAGAACCTACGAATAACTTTCGCATTTGTCTCTTTCAGTTTAAAAGATGCTTTGGAACGTCAAAGAGTTGCGCAGGCGCAGCGTCAGCGTTATGCCAAGGATCAAACAGGCGCAACCAAGCTGGATGCATTAGTGGATCGCGAGGTGGAAGTGATATTATCGCTGATCGATGCCGAACATAGCCTGGAGCAATTGATGGAGGATCGAGCTGTTATCAATGCCCATTGCAATGAAATCAAACAGCAGCATCCTGAGCCAAGTGAAGAGCAGTCGAAACTACTTTCCAGTCTCGAGGAGGAGCTCGAAATGCGCAACGCTCAAATAGCCGATCTGCAACAGAAAATGTGCTCCAACGATCTAGATAGTCGCATGCGTGCGCTCAGCGAGAGTGTGCAGAGCATCGGTGAATCGCGTGTCATCAATAAGCAGCTGCTTAAAACTCTGATACAACAGCGACGGGAGCAGGCGCACGGCGTAATGGAGCAAAAGATGCAGTTGGACGAGCAGCGTAGTCAGCTCAATGATGCACTACAGCAGCGGGAGCAGCTGATGCACGAGTTAGAACAGGCGAAATGTAAATACGAAGAGTTCATGGTTGATCAACAGCGTGTCTATGAGGAGAAGGTCGCTCTGTTGTTGCGCGGCAAAAATGACAAGTTATTTGAAGCACATGACAGTACAAGAACTCTGCCCACAGAGTTGGTCAGCAAGAAATCCAAGAAACACTCTCCCGAATCGTCTCCCGATATGGAAATAGTTGATGTCGACTGTAATACTTCGGCTGAAAGTGATATTGAGGATACTTTAGGCATCGATCCCGACTGGAAACCCTCACTGCGCCACACTCGAAAGGTGCGTGCATTCAAAAAACTATCTCTTTCCTTTTTTCATCTCTCTCTCTCTCTCTTCTCGTTCAGAGGCGAAATACATCGTCGAATAGCATAGTGTTGGAACTGTCGGATAGCAGCAACAAACCGAATGTAAGCGGCAATCACAACCACAGCGAAACGCAATCCTCGTTGGATTTGACAACCACAAATCGCTGCAAATGCCTCACGAAATGCGACACAAAGCGCTGTGCTTGCTTCACTCTAAATAACAGCTGCACCACGCAATGTCGGTGTAAGGGTAAATGCTATAATCCGCAAAATATCGGTAATCGTGACGATAAGGAAAATTCGAGTCTGAAAATTAACGAGATGGAGCCAACGCAGAAGCACAGTCCCGAGGATTACAAAAAAGTGGTCAAGTCTGAAAATCAACCGCTTGGCACACCAAACATCAAAGTGCCCAGGTAAGTTTTCTAGATAATTTCGATAATTGTATTTTTCTAATGGGTTTTTCTCCAATTTTAGACACTCACGACTTGACTTCAACACGCCTTCATCCAAGGAAAAGTTCTTTTAATGCTCATCTCAATCTCTCTATCGTTGCTCCCAGCAACAAAACCGCACATAATTGGAAATTTTTTATAGATTTTATATATCGTTCTGTATTTCTTTGTTTTGTTATTTGATAAGTTAATACCTAGTCTATCGATATTATATTAAATAGTGGTTTGCAAGTACTAATTCTAAATGGTTTCATAGTTTACGGATATATTGCGGCTTGCAACAAACAAACTAACACGAAGAGAACTTCATCTATTTCATAACTAAAATTTAGGCATATTTATCAAAAATATTTGTAGAAGTTAAGTAGTCTAATATATAGTATATAGTATAGAATATGCGATAGAACCAACCATAAGTTAAGTAAATCTTGTAGTGTTTTCTGTTCTGTAGCCGATGCATAGTGTTGCTCTCTCTTTCTGTACGCAAAAGCGAAAGAGACAACAAATTCAAGTCGTCGGCGCGAATTCCTAACTACAAATGTTCCCTAATTATACAGATAGATAGTGTTCTACTGTAATGTAGATGCTTAAATAAATTTGATTAAGAGTGAGCTTGCAAAGATATGGCAAACGATTCTCAGTCACAGTTCCTTTATATATGTACTACTCCACAGCAAACAATAAAGATTGATAGACATGTCATTAGTTAGCCTATTCCAGCAATATATATCTTTGTCTTTTTTTTTTTTAAGTCTTTCCCATATGAAAAAAATAAATCGAAAACCAACAGATTTTTGTTTGTTTTTTTTTTTCTCATATATAATATATTTTGTTGCTCATTTTATTTTTATTGTTTTGTATTTGGTTCCTTTTTTTCATTTGCAAACAGTTTTTATGTGGTTGTGGATCGTGTGGGTTTGTGTGTGTTTGTATGTGTGTGTGTTTGACTCTTTCTAAGGATCGCGACTCGCTGCGTCTGGCGGCGGCTTTGGGCTGTTGTTGGGTGTGATGAGTGGTGTGTGGGTGTGGGTGTGGGTGGGTATGCGTGTGCGTGTGCGTGTGGTTGTAGTTGAGTGTAAACATACATGTCTCAAAGCACCAATAACAGTAACATATAAAAAATAAAAAAAATATAAATGTATATACACATATACTGTATATAAGTACATAAGTTAATAAATGAACGCAAAAATTCGACAGGCCGCGACCAGAACAGATCTAAAACACGATTTCAATCTATCATTCACACCATGTGCGCATGTGTGCGTGTGGACGGGTGGGTGTGGCTGTGTGTGTGTGTGTGCGCGTAATAAATACGAAAAAATGTTTAGCAAATGAAAAGCAGCTGCTGCTCCTTTTTTGGGTTCTCTAGTTATCGCTTTCGTTGTTGTTATCCGTGAGGTGTGTGTGGGCGTGTGCTGTGCGTGTGTTGTGCGTGTGTTGTGCGTGTGTGTGTGTGTGTGTGAGCCTACAGCCTGCAGGCGTGAATTGAGGCCGTAATTAGCATAGAATACATTGGTAAGTACACGAAAAGTCTAAGGTTAGCATGGTGTGTGTTGATCTTATTATTGTTGTTGTTGTTGTTGTTTGGTATCCTGGTGTGAATGATATTTCAACAGTATCAATTTACAATACAATGTACACAGATTAACGTTAAATAATAATAATAATAATTACAATAATATAATAATAATAATAATAATAATAATAGTTCTACAAAATATATATAGTACATACAATATAAATATATATATATATATATATATATATATATATATATATATATATATAGCGCTTGTCAACCCTACAGTTGATGCCTCTCCTAGTGCTCTGATCCACTTCGATCTTCTTCTTCTCTAATGACTATCAAAAACATTACACTTAATGGAGAATTTAATGTTGTAAGTTTTCAATTTGTTTAGATGTGTACTGTGTGTGTGCAGTTGTGTGTGTGATGTGTGTATGGATGCTTGTGCTGCACACACTTGTGTCTCATGTGCAGAAGTACATCTATTTGTTCTAGCACTTTTTACTTGGCCAACAAAAAAAAAGGATGTTTGAAACAACAATACAAAGTGCTGGGTGTGCGCGTGTGTTATGTGTGTGTGTGTGTGCAAATAATGCTTACAAATAACGAAGATCAGAAGATGATGACGATGACGACGATGACGCTCCTGCTCTCCTGCCCTTGGTTGCCATCGAATTGTGCGATTACATTTTGTTTCATTTGGTTTTTTGCCTTTTGCTTTCGTTTTGCTTTGCTTAGCTTTTGATTAATTGATTTGTGTGTGTGTGTGTGTGTGGCGCGTGTGGTTGTGCCTCCTCCCCGCCGTCGCCTTAGACTGTCTCCAGCACACGCACATCCTTTTGCACCACATAGAACTTGTGCTTCTTGCCCACCAGTCCCCATATGACAGCAACATTCTCGATGACCACATTGACGGGTATCGTGCAAACGGCACCCAGCACGCACGCCAGGAACTTGAGCAGACCGAAGCGGTACAATGAAAACGATTTGATGACACCGAACACATACATATAGATATTGATGGCCGCTATAAAGGCGCACACAAAGTCGACCAGATTCGGGCACGGTATCGGATATAGGCCAGCGAATATAATGTTCGACGTGGATAGCGGCATGGTGACCCACGAGTAAACGCTGATGCCCAGCAGCAGCTTGTGCTTAAAGGGTATCATTTTGGAGTGCACCACCAGCAGTATACCCTGTAGCCAACGCTTGCGCTGCTGCAGCAGATCCAACAATGTGAACGGTGACTTCTCGTACATTTCGCCCTCGATGAAATTGAACGTGTAGCCCTGACTAAACGCGCGCATGGCAAAGAAACAATCCTCCGCAACAGAACCATCGATGCCATTGTCAAAGCTCACCGAACGTTCGGCGCCAACCTGTACACAGAACACACGATTAGTTGAATGCAATACGATTGAAATACGTCCGCGCCGTACTCACCTGTGTGACCACATAGCTGCCCTTCCAGCTGAAGAGCGGCTTGTGAAAGAGCTTGAACTGCAAACGCAATTTGCCCATATCGTCGGAGACGCGAAAGCTGTCCGCCAGCGTGGTCAGCCAATTGACAACATTCTCGTTGGCATATGTGATCAGGCCCTGCCCGAATGGATGTTTGCCATCGAGCACGAAATTGATGATGCCGCGCACACAGTTCTCCGTCAGCAATGTCTCCTCGTCCAGATGCACAATCCAATCGTTGTCGTTAAGCACATTCACATTATCCTCGAGACAATATTGTAGGGCACGGGACTTGAACAAGGCACCGGTGCGTGTCTTGTACTCCTTGGGCACAACAATCTCACGTATGCGACGATGCTGAGCCAAATGCACTGCCTTGTCGGTAACGACCTCGATGAGAAAATTCTCGAGACCCGTGTCCAGACACGTATTGATATTGCGCAAAACATTCATCTTAACGAGATCGGGAAAATCGCCGCGTGTCACGACACGAATGCAAATGAACGGCGCCAGCAGGGGACTGCCCTTAAGCACCACCTTCTCGGGGAAGGCATTGTAGAAGACCAGGCCGCAGAAATTGAAGAGCACCTGCGGTAGCGTTAGCAGCGTAAGGAAACGCAACAGATACAGTAGAACCGTTGCGATCTGTCCGTATTCGGTCCATGGATCGACCAAGGTGAATGAGTTCTCATCGATTTTAATGCCGCCCGAAAAGACTTCGCAGACAATTATCACAGTGAAGAGCAGCGCGCAGTGCAGCAGGTGTTTCGTTGTTGAGTTCATCATATCGAGTGCACACTGTGGGCGTGTGTGTGTGCGGGTTGGTTGCCTTCCTTTGTTTACTTTGGGCGTGCCTTGTGTGTGTGTGTGTGTGGGGGGGGAGGTAGTGCGTCTCTGAGTAGGCGCTACCCCTTTGCTGCTCTTGAGTTTTGTTTGCTGCTTTCTCTTCTTGCGCTTTGTGTGCCTTTTGTGCCCACTGATACGCTATGTATCTTTGTGTGGTTCAGTTTAGTGTATCTGACAGATTGTTTATATATTTAAGAGCGCTATCTTCTCTCCCGCCCTCTCTCTCTCTCGTTTGGTTTCGTTTCCTTTCCTTAACTGTTGCCCTTGGCTGTTGCCGCTGAGGATTCGCTTGGATTGGATAACGTCGTCGTCGGCTTCGTATGCTTTTTTGTCGTCTTCTTCGTCGTCGTCTGCTGCGTCTTCTTCGTATTCTTCGTCGTCGTCACCGATGAGGCAGTCATTTCTGAAATAGAACACACAATTCAATTAGCGCCACATGACGAGGACAGATAGACAAGTGAGATAAGCAAATGAGTCGACCGTTATCGTCCTCGACGACTTCTTGTCTGGGCTTAAACTAGACGACACGGCTCTTCCCCTCTCTCTCTCTCTCTAACTCTCTCTGTCTCTCTCCCTCCACTCATTATATTCGCTTCGATAATTGTTTAGCCAACCTCGAGAGAGACTTCTCGACTAACCAACTAACCTAACTAACTGATTGTTTAGCCTCCCTTCGTACACAAAGAGAGTGAGAGAGAAAACGCGCTTCGCTTGCTTTTATTACTGAATTTACAACTGCAATGTGCGAAGCACACAATCACGCAGATTCCCTACCTTCCCCGCTCCAGCACTTCTCCCCTCCCATTCAGCCCTCGTTGTTCATCGGCGGCATCGCGTGCGTATCAACCCATAACCAAAGTACTTAGGCACCTCAAACCATCAACAGTTTTTTTTTCCATATTTCTTGTTGTTGTTGTTTGCACCCAATGGCATGTGGAATGTGCACACACACACAAACATACACACACACACAGTGCCACAGCCAATAGATTTCAATTTACATGGGGATCTAGCCTCCAATTTGCCCCCGAATAATTAGAAGAGTTCAAACGGCATCGATCTGATTCTAATTGCTTCAATTTGTCCAGAGCGAGAGCGAGCGAACATATCTATGTGGAACGCGTATCTGTAACTAGATCGGTGCATACATATATGCAAATGTGACTATGGCGTGTGTCGGTCTTTTCGGACAATTAACGTTAGTTTAATGGAATTAACCCTCGTAACACACTCGAAATGCAGGAAATACCCGTAGCAAGAGGCCGCTTTCCTCCCCTACACACCCAAGCCCAAAATTATATAGCTTCTGATCGTGCCAGGCGATCGATGGGTTTTGCCAGTGACAACAATTTGATTTACGAGGCGCCTGGCCTAGGCAAAGAACTTAAATATAAACAATATATATCATATAGTCATTCTTATACTATATACAAATTGTATGGTTTATGACTCGCTACACTTATGACTAACAGAAACATGTTGTACGTAGAACAATTCGACTTGATTTCTACTCCAGTTTTCCCCACCTAGTTCCACCACACTTCTTGTTCGTCTTTTTTTTTTTCTGACTCATTTCGCCAGTAATTTGAAGATACCAAAGCTAATGCCGGTTGATTCCACATTCCGCATATATATTTACTTTGGCGCTCGAAAGCGAATACAAAGACCTGGGCTATATTAATTGTCGCTCAATAACCATAGGTACACACTGCATTGCGCAATATATCGATATGTATAGGCAGTTAGATATGTGCTAGGCAAGGCTATTCGATAAATATCGTTGGCGATTTAATAATTTACTACACCGTGTGGTCTCGATCAATTATAGTTTGGCTATTATTCCTCACTCCGAATCCCTACACCCGTACCCGTGCCCTGCCCTGCTGCCATGTAACGCAGCCGTTTCCCACGACACAAGAAACCCGATTGCGATTACTCGGCACGTAACAACTAAGATAGAGAGAGAGAGAGAGAGAGAGAGAAAGAGAGAGAGAAAGAGAGAGCGGGTGTATGTTGTTAATAAGGCCTAAGGTTTTTGAAGATCCCACACACACATAGTGCAAATTATACTATTTAAAAAACTCTGATTAGTTGATTGATTAATTATATGTATATATATATATATATATATAAATCTATAAATATATATATTTATATACATATGTATATATATATATAAATATGTATGCGTTGTTATCAACGCTCTCGACAATGCCGATGATTCATTTGATGCGTCTTCGAGAGCTCGACGTTAGTTCCGGCCAGATAACCAAGCAAGCGTCTTGCTCCCGCTTCTCGTCTCGTGTTGTCGCTCGAAAGGGGCGTAATGAACCTGAATCACTGCGCGATAAGCAAGGCATTTACTCATTGAGCACATATACATACATATACATATATATATATACATATATTTATCATATATATTCGTGTGTAATCAGACAATTTGCAATAAATTCAACAATAGACTTTGCATTAGTGCATTTTGCCGGGCGACGACTATATCAATTATAATGATAATTAATATAGAAGCCAACTGACAGTTCAGTTCAAAAGCGCAGCGCAACGACTGTGCGCATACCCTGCAAATCATCATGAACTTCAGTTATCAGTTTATAGCTCTGTAGATTTCCATTTGCCGCGCCTAATCATTTATGATTTCTTTTTTTTTGCCATCCATTGTGTACAGTTGCAATTAATCATACCGGGCATACTATATATAGCAAGCTATGGTGAAGATCTTGTCTCGAAACAATTGACCGAACGAACAGTTATAGTTAGTTAGTTTTAGTTGCCTTGGGTAACGCGACGTTTAAGAGTTGCGATAACAAGCTCGGCGAGATTAGTTAAGATTGCCAACGAAGTGGCCTACAGTATAGATGTGTGTATGTGTGTGTGTGCGTGTGTATACCCTGCGCTCTAACCAAGTGAAGTGCAGTGCATACTAAACGAGTCGCTTCACTGCATTCTCTTATTGTTGTTTTGTTTCGGTTTTGTTTTCTGTGCTCTTTTTATTGTTATTTTATTATTTTGCACTCGAGTTTCGCACAAAACAAATGAATTATTGCAACGAATCGAGAACGTTACATGGCCGAGATGACGGCTCTTTGTTTAAGGACTTAATTGGGGTTGGGGTGGGCTAGGGAGGTAGGGCGGTCTGCCCGCTGAGTGGGTTAGCTAACGTGATCATCATCGTTGGTAGCTGGCGTTATTGCATAAGCGCAATCGAAACTGATTTGGTTTATGGTTTATAAAAAGACTCCCCCCCTCCCACCAACCACACACAACCCACTTACTCTCACGCTGCCCTGAGACCTTGGGTAATTGACCGGGCAGGGCGAGCAATTAAATGAGAAGCGCTCGACAAGATCATAAACCGATATATATATATATGTATATATATGTTTATATACGGTCAGTTGGTAGGTAGAAACCCAAAGTCCATTTGGTCATTTTTCGCTGTGTGCGCTGAGTGAGAATTCTAATTGAAATCGAGACCCGGACAAGGTGCTGTTCACCCGTTAGACGTATGCATGATGATTTCGTCGACCCCGTGCGAGATGCCCCGCGCGCGTAAAGTGTGCTTAGGCGGGGCAGGCGGTGCCGGCGGAGGCTCGAGAATTTTGTTGCCCGTACATTGTTACTTATTTTTTTTTTTTTATTACCCACCCCTTGCACTGCTCTGCTGCTGCTGTTAGCAATCCATTGTAGTTGTTATGCGGATTTTTGTTAACGTATTTTTTAGGTATTTTTTTTTTAGTTTTTATTTACGCACGCTTCGTTGTTCTGTTTTATTTGGTTCGTTCGTTTGGCTTCGCGAGGGAGCTTCGAAGTTCGAACTTCGAAGGCAGCCGTTACACTGAGACGTGGACGAAAAGAGAGAGCCGCAAAATGGCGAGTGCGAGTTGCGGGCTACTACCAACTGAGTGTACGGTAGCGTCGAGTGTCCGCCATACGCTGAATGCTTGCTACAGTGTGTGTGTGTGTGCGGGCTGCGGACGTAGCAGCAGCGCAGTCGTACGCGCGCGCGTCTGTTTATGTGTGTGTGGCACAATCATAATAATACAATTAAATATGTGTTATCATATACATTATACACATACGCATAGAGCGCGCGAGGGTGCATGCACGACAGCGTTGTATGTGTCGTCCCTTAGTTTGATTCAATTGTGCATCGATTGTTGCTTAAATGCCGGCTACACACACACACACACACACACACACACACACAGACAGAGTTTCGGGCACACACACAAGCTATGACTAATAAAGCGTAAGAAAATAAATTGAATATCGACTGCAATTGCGTTATTGGACATTCCTTTCTGGGGTTAACAGGTGTCCACTTGTGGGCTACTTTAATTGTTGTTGTTGTTGTTGCTGACGCTGGCTTTGTCACGCGCTGACAATGCGGCTCGGGTAATTTTACGGAGTACAAGAGGCGGACCGCTCTGCTTATCGCACTGTGTTGTGCAAACACACTCACACCCCGCTAACACGCACACACATACACTCATGCATACCCATTTACAATGGACATCGGGAGTACGTGTGTGTGTGTGTGTGTGTGTGTGTGTGTGTGTGTGTGTGTGTGTGTGTGTGTGTGTGTGTGTGTGTGTGTGTGTGTGTGTGATAAGCGTCAGCATGTACGCAATCAAGGTACGTTAATTATGCCCACAAATAGAGCGTAGGCAACATTGTTGGTGCATCAACAACACTGGCAAATCAACAAAATACAAAGCAATCAGCCATCGTCCGTGTGTCCCTGTGAGCTTTAATTATCGATTAAAAGAGATCAGGCGAGTTGGTCGTTAAGTTGAGTGCGCGAGAGTTATCGATTCTATTTAAATTTTCCCATTGCCCAGTGTTAATTTAGGAGCTAAAAAAGTTCACAATGAATTATTCATGTGCATAAGCACTATTCCCTCACTATCACACCCACTTTCGCCCACATTTGTTCGTGTGTGGTTTCCATACTTTACTGAATGTAGTTACACTAATATGCAATTAATCCAGAATCCCATTCCACATTTCATAGAAATATGAACACAAACACCCGCACTTATTTACATACATGTAGTTTATCGCAAATACACTCACACATATGTGTATAACTAATGGGACGGCCGCCGCGGCCGTCGGCCTTGTGCGGAGCGAATGATGGGCAATGACAAACGACAAAAAGTGCTAATGCTAATGACATACACGCAGGTGCAGGTGCAGGCCCGTTAGAAAGCTCTCCTCGCATTACGCTCTCTCGTACACACACACACACACTTACCATGCTGTTGGTTACAGAAAACACTAATGGCCGCGCGTTCGTGTACAAGGAAGAGGAACTGGCGGCAATGGCAATGTCAATGGCGTGTTTTCTCCTCGTTGTTCTTCTGCAGGAGCGGTCCGTCAATAATCGCTGGTGTTGTTGTTGTTGGTGCGGCCGATAAGGCGCCAGACAAACGGACACGCGTAACTATTACGGCTGTTCCAGATTGGTCGAGGAACTAACTCAGGGCTGGCCTCTCCTTTTTTCTTTATTATATTATATATGTATATACTTTTTTGTTTTGTTTGAGCACAGGGTGTGTCAATTGCCTACTTCTCGCGTAAACAAAACGTAAATGTGAATATACATGTGTATATCGATGACGCCTAAGGTGTATTGCCCGGGAAGGGGGATGAGGTGGTGATAGCGATGGCGGCAGCGGCTGGCAATCTATGGGCGGATGCTTAAGTGATGCGCTCGCTCCCTCTCTTTTTGCCAAAGTGATGCGAAGATACGACGGCAGTGGCGGCTGCTTGTGATGTTGCTCTCTTGTTGCTAGCTGTGGCGACGGCGGCGTCGATTTGTTTGGTTTATTTTTATACACAAAAGTTTCAATGGTTTCTTGGCGTGCGGCAACAACAAATTCATTAATATTTGCGATTTTTATTGAAATCAATGTACATACATATAAACGCGAATATGTACGCTGTATTATATGTATACATATACATATATTTTTAAATATGCCTTGCTAATTTTTTCGTCCCTCACTCTCTTCGATTTTCTTCTCACACCTCACACCCGGCGACAAGCAGGGAACCTATACACGCACACTGTGCTCTCTTTTTAGCCCTCTTGTCAATAAGGGAGGAACAAAAAAAAAAAAAAATTACACTTTTTTAACAAAAAATTTACTACTTGGACACAAAATGTTTTACTAACGATATCGATCGATTTTCCGTTTGGCTTGTGAATTTTTTCTGCGAGTGGGTTTTATGACGGTAGCGCGACGATGGTGGCGGGCAGAGAGCGGCACGGATGTTGCGAATTGATTTTTTTGTGCGAGCGATTTTGAACCGTAGCTTATTGAACAGACGCTCCTCCTAAGTAACTACTTGGCGCGAACATTTTGGCGATTAAGCTCAGAAACGAGGACTGTTTTTTTCTGAGTAATGGCCAAATATGTTTATTAGGTTTTAGAGTTGTGTCGTTTCGTTCAGTTCCTAAACTAGGGTTGTTGAGCACCTATCGATAACTTCATCGATGTGCAGCATTTTGCAATAATCAAATAATCGATTCATTTGGGTGAAGCAAAATTAAATTTATAACGCCTAAAATTTTCGATAATTAAAATAAGAGACAAAATACCGATATAAATGTTTAAGGCAGAAGAAAAATACTTTAAAGCTAATATTATCATTTTTAACAATATTGTTATCAATTGGTAAAACATTTTTTTTTTTTGTGATGTTAATTGTTAAAACTTGCTAACGAGTGTGTTAAAAAGGTCAGCTCAGCAGTAATCGATAGGAGTTTTGCACAGCTCTATGACGAATGACTAACTGACACTTTTAACATGCACTGTTAACTTGAGCTGTTAACAGTTATCGCTCCAGTGATCACATGTTTTAATCAACTCTTGAAATATACTTTATAGCTTTTAAATTGTTATAAATATATTTTAGAAAATTACTTGAAATTTTTCCAGTATTATTTACACATTAAAAAATGTTTAATATTGTGCTTTACAGCCACAAAACAAAATACGGGCTGCTATGATATCGATATAAAAATACTAAACACTGCTATAATCTAATACTTAAAAACGTAATTTAAAATGCAATTGAACACTATTTAACATTTTCATTAAATTTTTCCAATGCTTTAAACAAAAACTTTGCAAAAATCAATGTAAATAAAAAACACTTCACAGAGCTGGTATATTTGACATTTTTTGCAAATACCGAATTAGTATTTTCGTCTGATGTTCGACATTTGTGAATATATCGATAAATATTATTTTATTAGCGTGCGACGTGCGCTGCGAACGTATGTTACGTGTGTTTTCGGCTTGTTAATTTTTTGTTTCCTTCCTCTTTTTTGTTGTTATTGTGCGTGTGCGTGACTTCAGCCTAAGCAGCCGTCCCAATAATCAAGAATAGCGCAAATTCAATCGAATTCCATTTGCAAATCGCAACAATTGCGCTGCTCGACAAATTGCAATGCTTGTGCAGAAAAGTTAAAACAAACAAAAGAAGTAGACCCAAAAGCGGAAAAGGGGGAAACAAATATAAAGAACGAACGCGAACGCGTGTTGGGCCCCAGAGCCGCCGCAGCCGTAGCCGCAGTCGCAGCCGCAACTGAAGCGCGGAGCTCAAGAAGAGGCAAACGGCGAACAATCGTGAGCCGAGTCGGAGCAGAGCTCAGTTTTGTGCAGTTCGCACAGTTCGCAGTTCGGTTCAGTTGCTGCCTGAAGACGAAAACGGGCAATTGTTCAATAGCTACTGAGCTGCGCTGCTCTTGCGGTTGACTGTGCGACTTCTTTTGCAGCGACCGTTTTCGTCTGTCCGCCTTCATCGACGCCGTTACCTATTTCTCTTTTTTTCTACTTTACTTTGCCTTACTAAGCGCGCGCGTTCTTTGCTCTTCCTCCTCCGGACTGGCGGCAGCGAACGGCAGCAGCAGCGGCACCATCACGAATCACAACAGCAACTGTAGCAGCAGCAACAAGAAATTGCGATACGAAGCAACACAAACAGTAACTACAAAATGGTAAGTTTGAAAAAAATTATTGCAATCATTCTATTTGTTTGTTTGTTTGTTTGTATTGCATGACTTTTGTATTTCCTTTGTCGCATTTGATGGCCAATATCAATGGTCAGCGAGCGAGCAAGCGAGCGCGGGGCGGTCGCCTTGCCTGGCCCCTCTTAACTTGCCGACGGCAGCAGAAGCAGCTGAGCGTGCATATGCCTACCATCTCGCTCGCACTCGCACAATGCGTGCTCAACCACATGGTGGAGCCACAAAAAAAAAAGCAAAAGCAATAACAAAAACATTTCAATGTGACTAGCCATGCCGGAGAGGAGAGAAGAAAGCGAAAGCAGCAGAGTGAGTGAGTGCGACGGCGGCGGCGACGGGGCTGGTGCAAATGTCTCCTCTCTGTCCATTCAGATTTGCTCAGCTGTGCGGCGAAAAAGACAAACGACACAATTAATTTGCATTGTTTGTTTACATGTTTATGCATTCTGCTCCTCCATCTCCTTCTCTCGGCACTCTACATCTATCAAATAATTTATTTATTTCATCGTTTGTTCGACAGACCAGCAGCCCCCGCCTCTCTCGCATTCCATTTTATGTTCACAAATTTGTGATAGGTTAGGGTTAAGGCCATGCGACCGTTGCTATGAAGACCCCCTTGCCACCTCATTTTCCCTTCCTTTTTCCCACACATTTGTTACAGCACATGTTCTTTCTTTTTTTTTTTTTTTGTATTTTTTAATGTTGCTATGTGTATTAAAATACCCAAGATATTTGCGTCACTTTGGAACAGTGGAGTGGTACTGTGCGTATGTTTTTTCATAGCCAAATTGACACACGTGTGTTCCCCGCATACGCACATTGTCCGAAACCACAACTTGTTGTTGGCTTTTTTGTGTGTTTTGATACCACGTGAAATATTGAAAGAAACAATGTGTTAAGGCAGTTGAACTGAATTTTATTGTGTATCTTAAAAACGCAATTCTATTTTAACGATCTTCTAATGCAAATCAATGAATACTTTGCAATGTTCCATGTGATTTTTGCTTTGATTCTGCAGTTTAATTGCTTGCATGCTTTTAGGGGCTTTTACTATAATTTATTATTGTGTTATAATTCATTATTTTCAAAAAGCATCTAAAATGTAGTTTCATTGAGCTTAGTTACAGTGTCTTATAAGTGACTAATTCTTCTGGAGAGTAAAATAAATAGAACGCGGAGTTGAGACACAAAACCCCCATAAATACAAAATTATTCAGTCTTATCATGCTCTTGACGAATTTCAAAGAACTTAAAAATCGCAGAAAGTCGCAACTTGTTGCTCGCGAGTGTATACAAGAACCCCAAAGATTTAGCAAAGACACGAACCGGAGCGAGCAAGTCGAGGCTCAGTTTGGCTGCAGTTCAGGTTTGTCCTTGGCACGTTTTCACTGTACCCGTACTAAGGAATTGTCAGAAGGATGACGCCAGAGCAGCGCAGCTTGATGCAACAACAACAATTTGGAGAGGGGCTGCTGCGGACTATGCCACTCCCACGCGCAGCCTTTGCTGCTGCAACGTTCAATTGATGCTGATTTCCCCTCTGCTTTGCTTGGCTTATTTAACGCAGTGCATGTCTCTCTCTCTCTCTCTCTTCTATTCGCTGCAATTGCTGCGCTTGCAAGCGCATGCGTTGCCAATGTGCTCCTTCTCCCTTGCTCGTCCTGCCCCTTCGCCGGTCTGCACAACACTGTACAGCCAGTGCATACACACACACGACGAATGTAGTTTTTTTTTATTTTCGCTTCCATTTTCCCCGCTCCTGTTGCACATTGTCCATGCACTGTTCGATACATTTGGCATATTCCATGTGCGAATTTGTTTGGGGTTTTCTTTTGGAGTATGTACACACTTGTTTCTGCTCACTTAGTATTTCTCTCTCGCTCGCTCTCTCATTGGCTCTGTCTGTCTGTCTCTCTGTTGTTGTTTGCTTTGTTTTTGTTTAGTTTGCGCTTCAGCTGTGCATTTATCCGGCCGTTTTTGTTTTCGTTTTTATTTTCGTTTCAACCCTTAAGCGAGTTCAATTCAAATTTCGCTTCCTTCGTTTCCCGCTGATTTTTCGCACATTTTTGGGCAAACGGCAACAACATGTTGATGTATTTCCTTTGCACACAGCACGCATACAAACACACACACACATTGGCTCCCCTCCTCCACACACACACATGTTAAAACACATGTTTTTGTGTGCAAAATGTTGAGTTTTGCGCTCTGTTTGCAAGGTCATTTGTTTTGCTTTTATTTTGTGTGTCAAAAAATGCAGCGAAAGGGGGACGAGTTGAGGTTATCTGGGAGTTTGCTGGCTGGGAATATAATTTGTATATGTATGCTTGTCTGTATATAAAGGATGTGTGTATTATCTACTAATTGGTTCAGCAGGGGAAACGCTTGCCACGTTTCCTTGAAAGCTAATTAATTGTAATTGTAATTTGGGAATATAAATAGATTTTTGCGCTGCTTTCACAATAATTTCTTCGTCAAGCCTGAGTTAATGCAGCCCTGAACAAGAGTTCACAATATGCCTATCGATAATTAGGCTGCAAAAATACTGATCACAATGAAAGGGGAATAAGAGTTCACAATATGCCTATCGATAATTAGGCTGCAAAAATACTGATCACAATGAATGGGGAATAAGAGTTCACAATGATTTTTGAAAAAGAATTCGCAAATTCACAATATGCAAGCAATAACAAACTTGTAGAAAATACTGTTCAAAATTAAAGATGTTGGGCTGCCTAAGCAAACTACATTTTTAATTTTATTATAAGTTGCTTGCAAACTTGTCGATAAGTGATAACGCTGGTCGATAGCGATTAAAGCAAATATCTTGATTTTTAAAATCGATTTTTCGATATTATTGTAATATTACATATTTGTTTATTAACGTATGTATCGCATTACTGTACTTGTTCGGTGCATAATGCGAGTGTCTACTGTGGCCAATGGTGAAAGAGAGAGAGAGAGGGAGTGGCAGAGGGAGGGAGAGAGAGAGAGAGAGAGAGAGAGAGAGACAGAGTCAACGAGAGAGTGAGAGCATGAAGTTGGCAACAAGCGTTTGGCACTTTTGCCTGGCCACCGACGCCGCCTGAGCGAGTATGTTTTGGGATGCCTGCGGCTTCTACAAAATTTCCAAGTTTCGTCATTGATTTATCTCTATCCCAGAAGGGAGCCACGGATGACGAGTGGAGGGAGGGGGAGGGGAACATTTGCTCGGCGCCAGCGAACGAGCCACCAGCCAGGCAACCAGTTAACTAGTCAACCCACTCGACGCTGTTGCCGCTTGTTGTCTTGCTCTAATTGCCGCTCCCCATGCGTCCCCCCAACTCATCGCCATCGGCCTATCCACCCATCCCAACATCATCTACTGCTGCTGCTCTCCTCCTCCTCCTCTCTGCGCTCTTATCCTTTTGAACGAGCTCCCTCACCCCTCACTTCGCCGTAGCGCTCTACTACATAGGCTCGCCTGTTAGTTAACCGGGCTCAGTCCTTTTGTTTTACCAGCAGTGGGGGTAGGTAGTTGCCCCCTTGTCAGGGGTGCAGGTGGGGGTTAGAAGGTAGAGCGAGAGAGGTAGAGTGGGCTTGCTTCGCTAGGGGTTGGCGCGTTGCACATGCTGCGCAGCTCTGCTCTGCTGGTGGCTCGTGCCACCGCTGCTCGTAGTTCGTGGCTCGTGGCTCGCAGCAGCAGCAGCAGCAGCAGCAGCGTAGTTCGTAGTGCTCGATATCTCTGCATGCCAAACATTTTCGACTGCTTCGTTGTTGCCGCTGCCGGCGCCTGTGTGTGAGCGCCTGGGTGTGTGCAAGGTGGAAAACAACATTCAACCCTTTCTCGGATTGCGGGGCACAGTGGCGCAATTTGTTGTAAATATTGTATATAGACATTTATGCCATATGCAGAATATAATCTTATTATAGACAATATTATGTGATCTTGGCAGTAAACGACTTAAATAATGTAATAAAATACACTAAATTATGGTCTGGTATTATACAATCATTAAATAAGTATAAAAATATAGTTTTATAATGAATAAGAATCAAATAAATAAATGAAACATACTAAATTATAATTTTAAAATAAATAACTCAAATAAATAAATGCTCGCTCAATAAGTTGACACAATTTTCAATAGCATGTGCACCACGGTGCTTAGCAGGTCGCTGTGCCAGTTGTTATTCAAGTGGTGGTTACCGCCTCTGCCCCTTTCTGGCCGAACTGTCGAAAGTTGGGCCAACCACCCCGTGGCCCCTGACCCCCGCTCGACAACATTTTCGAGGGGGTGTGTTCTCTCAATTGACGAGTGTTTGTGCGTGCGTGTGTGTTCGGAGCAGGGAGGGGGAATTGGAGTCAGATTAGTAGGGCGAAGTTGGGTGTTTCGCTGGGCTTAGACGGCAAGGGATAAAGGGGTTGTGCAGGCCGAAAAACTGCAAGCGTTCTGTGCTTGGAACAATTTCGGCTGTGGCCCGGTCTGGGCCCCGCACGGCCAAGAAGAGGTACGGTGGCACGGCCGGAGTGTCGGCATGGCGTAGTTGCCTCCAACACGAGCGCAGGAACAGTCGCAATTGCAGCACGTCACGGCATATACATCACAGCACAAGCATCTCTGGTGGAGCGCTGGAAATAGTGGAAAGTGTCTACAAAAAAAAAAAAAAAAGAAAACGGCAAACGCAAAAGAAGGCAGCAACACTGACCTCAGCTGACCCGGCGCGACTTGACGCCCGGTTTTTTTTTCCCTCTTCCTTCTCTGCTCGCGGTGATTCTTTTGTTTTTTTTTTTTCGTGTGCTTTTTGTGCCTTTTTTCTAAACAAGCGACGCGCGCGCGAGCTTTCTCTCTCTTTCTCCTACACACACGCCCCATTCCCGCTCTAGCTTTGTGTGTGTGTGTGTATGCGTGAAACGGCGCGCTGAAAAGTGTGCTACATTTTTTTGTGTTATTCCCTTTCTTTTTTGCGGTGATTTCCCGTCAATTTTGTGGTGGATTTTCAAGTGTTGCTTGTTCATTTCGTGTACACTGCGAGAAATTCGTGTGTGCGTTTCGAATATTTTTATTTTTCTTTAACTTATTGTATTTTCTTTTGCCATTACAGACATCGAAGAAGCGTAAAGCGTTTTTGGACGCCGATGAGGATGATGATTTCGATGATGATGATTCCGGCTCAGATTTCGACGATGATGAAGATCCAGATCAAATAGAAGTGCCCGGTAAGTTGGCAGTTAACACACACACACACACGTGGAAAACTTTAAACTTGCCCCAAGTGGTGGCAAGTTTTTGCCAGACGCGTCTCACTTTTTGCCTCAGGCTCGTCTAGAAATCAGTTAAAAAGTAAAACTAAAATAAAACATAAAACATGATAAGGAAGTTGCCTTTTCTTCGACTAAGACGAAAAGTTTTCATTCTGTCGATAGTAAAAACACTCTACCCTAGCTGCGAGTATTATGATTGGCAGAACAAAACTGATTTCCCATATAATATACAATTTTTCACAAAGTTTCTTTAAATAAATTCTTTATTATTTGTTTTTTAAGTATATTTCAGTATGCTGCATAAAAAACCTCAGTGTTTTTTCTCTCTCAGTTTATGCGCTCTATAGTGTATGTAAACGCCGACTTCAAAGTTACGTTTCTTATACTCATTTATATACGGGGTTTTTTTTAAAGAAATAAGTGAGAACTACCTGCAGAAAACTTGGGTAGAACTTACTGCAGTAGAACTTCGTATTCATATCTATCTGCAGCCATGAATAATGCAAAAATCCAAAGAGGACACAAGTTTGTGAATTTGTTGGTCGGTTTTGTACATAACGTATTCATAAACGATGCGTGTCTGCTAACATCACAAGGGGTGCTACAAATTGCAAATTAAATCTAGCTGGAAGTGGTCTAAAACTGTTCTAAGGAAACTGTTTTTTTTTTCTGATTTCTTGAGCATTCTAATCTTTTTTCCAAATGAGCTGAAATCCCTTCTTTGATACCTATACCATTAGTGATATTCCCTGCCTGAAATTTAATTAATACATGTGAAATATTAATGGAAGCACACATTCACACATATGTACTTATGTCTCTGTTATACATGCTCTCTCTCCCTGTCTCGGGGACCTGCGATTGTTCTTGTTAATATTTGCATAGTGATTGCATTGGATGTGCTCGATACACACACACACAGACCAACGCAAGCAGCATATGCCAACTATCATCTATCTGCATCATCTATATATATACCATATATGTTCAGCTGCGTATCGAGCTCTGACGCAAATTCGAGACACATCTCGTGGTGTAAGGCAATGCCTATACACGCATACCAAATAGGTATAGAAGGTATATGCATCTACTATATTCCTCATAAAGCGTGCCTGTACATGCACCACGTATGTGCATCTGTCATACATATGTGCATATGTGTGTCGGGGTGTGTGTGTGTGCGTGTGTGCGTGTGTATGTGCCACGTCCAGTGCGGAGTCATCATTAGCGACGTCGCCTGTAATTCAATTCGACTCGTTGATTGTTATTATCGATGCACTGAAAGTGCTTTCAAATGCACTTTACACAGTCTTCGAGGCGATCTACTCATCTCTCGCCTGATTAAGATAAATATACCCAATAGCAAGAGGAATGAGAAGATAAAAGGGCAAACAAGTGTGCAATTTGTGTGGCAATTAAGCTCGACAAACGCTTCGAACGAATATCGATTGTTCTTGACCTACGTTTGATAAAATCAGCGAAAAACCTCAATTACCATACGAAAAGCAAGCAAAATATGCATTGCATTTAGGGTACGACAACTTATATACCCTGGGAAATACAATTTCAATGAGTTTGAAGAGCAAAAACTCGAAAAAGTTGAGGAATTTGAGTAAAAAGTTAAGTCACCCTTCTATAGTTAGACGTTTTGTATATGTATTATATATTGAGGGATTTTCAGTCTCCAAAACCTTGGCATACGCCTAAAAGCTAGAAGAAAACATCATTATCAACAGCTGAATCGCTGTAGACATGTTTGTCTGTATGAACGTCTATATGTCAGAGTCTAACCGAGTTTGAGCCACAAAATTTTGCTGATAATATTCCTAAGTATTGCAGTTTGTTTTTAGAATTTAGCCACGCCTACTTACGCCCACATAAGTCGTTAATAATTTGATTGCAAGCGTAACGTTCAAGCTAGAATGTTTATTTTTGGTGTCATTCCGAAATCTAATGAAAATTATTTATATATTGCAAATCCCTGGCACCTGACCCTAGACAGTTCTAAATTAGACTGTAGTCGTTCTTACGCGGTTTTATTTTTCGCCATCTGTTGCATGTGGGTCAAGCTGAAAGTCGATAAATGGGTTTAGAGTAGGAGGGGAAAAAATGCAAGAGACTTTTGAACAATAAGTTGGGTTCTTGCGGTGAGTTGACAAGATTGCGATTACATTTCAATGTCACAAGCAGAAGTACGCACACACAGTCGGGGAAGGGGGGTAGCCGGTTGTCTACTTATCGCCGCTGGGGGTTGTTTGGGTAGAGCCATATAACAGTTACCCACACTCAGTTGGACGCTGCTGCAGCCTCACTGGACGCTCCGAAGGGCAGGTGAGCGCAGCCCGCAGCACAGAGCGACTTCTCTTTCGCTCGCTCTGTCTTCCTTCTCGCTCCTCCCACATTGTACATGCAATTATGCACAAACACACAGCACACACACACACACATAGAGCGCAGCTGCCATTTGCTAATTATGTACTTATTATATACCCCCAATGGAGCAGGCAAAGTGTTGGGGATTGTGTAAGTTGGGAGGGTTCTCTTCGAGGTCTCAAGCACCTTATCTGCACATAGACACAGATAGCAACTGCAGCTGGCAGTGGGAACAATTTGATATAGCTACAAAGCTTGCCCGGGCGATATGGGAAGGGAAGCACTTTGCCAGCTCAAGAAACAAGAATTGAAACGCAGCAGAGCGTCTCAGTTACAGTTAGATTATCGTTTTTAAGGTTACTTCCATGCAAAATCAAGTATGACACAGGTAACCTTCATCTATTTCCATTTTTCTTTGATTTCTCTTGGCTCCTCTCTCTCCCTCTCTGTTTCTTTTTTGTTCGTCCGCTTGTGGATATCCACAATTCTTACTCATATCATCGAAGGAAATTTCCCTAATGCATTCGAGAACCTTTGCTATCGCGTTTCGCTTTTGTTCTCTTTCTATTTGCAACCCAGGTTTGCTTACATGGTATATAAATAAACAAAGTTGCAGGGTGTGCAAATGCGCTTAATAAAATAGTTTAGCTTGCTTGTAGTGTAGTGTTAGTAAACGAGCTAAGCTACAGCCACAAATACGTTTAAAATCGACTTTGGTCACGTAGAAAAATACACTGGAAATTCAATTTGCTCTATGCAACAGTCTTGGTTAATGCGCTTACAACAGCTAGAGATTTGTTTAGAAGTAACACTAGTCAATGAATTTAGAGTGTATACAAATACACAAAGCTTGGACTTAAGCAACAGTGTTGGTTAATGCAACTGCTAGAGTTTATTCGACCGTATGCAGGGTATTTAATAGTCGAGTGTAGCTTCACTTGGCCAGGAAGCACTGAGAGTTGCAGTGGGAATTCTCCCGTCTTTATAACTCTGTACAATATAATAATTTCTCACTCTCTTCCACTCTCTTCTCTTCTTTTCTGCTTCTCGCAGGCGGCGGACGCGATCTGAACACGGCGGTCACCTACGCGAAGTATATACGCAGCGGCGGTGGCAACACCGTGGGCAAGCAGACGCACAGTGGGGCAAGCGGCAGTGTGGTTGTTGCTGGCGAAAGTCTTATTAAATTAAACAACAACAACAACAACAACTTTAGCAGCAACAACAACAACAACAATAATAATAATATTTTAACCAAATCGATTTCGCTGCTGCTGAGCAACAACAGTAACGCGAGCAACATTATCAACAACAACAGCAACAGTGGCAACAACAACATTGCAGCGCTGCAACAGACAATTGTGACGCACACAACAAAAACAACAACGCCGGGTGGCAAATTCACCGCGTTGCCAACCACAATAACAACCAAAGTAGCGGGCAATAAAATACTGAGCGACATGTCGAAGAAATTGACGGGTAAGTGTGACCAGAGTCGTAAGCGGGGTACAGGCACACACACCCAAACAAACACACGCACACACACCCATGCATGCATACATGCCTCTCTCTCTTTTTCACACACGCACACACACACGACAGGCAGAAATAGCTAGAAAAGCGAGCGAAACTGTAATTAATGCTGCTGTGTTCTCTCTTCTTTCTCTCTCTCTCTCTCTCTCACTCTCTACTCTTTCTCTCCGTTGTTTTTTTTTTCTTATTTTTGTTCCTTAACACGCTACAATCCTTGCTCTCTCTCCCTCTCGTTCTGATGCTTTGCTCTTTCGTTGCATTTTTCGTTTCGTTCCCGTGTTATCGTTATCGTTTCGTTTCTTTCCCGGCGTTTCATTCCTACATTGTTTCTTTTTCGCTGCATTTCTCTCGCGTTGCGTTTCGTTACCGTTTTGTTTTTTACCCTTTCGATTTATCTTCGTTTCGTTCCTTATTTTCCGCTGCGTTTCTTCTACCTTGCTTTTCTTTTCCGCGACGTTTCGTTTCTTTTCTCTCCCGTTCCATTTGCTTCATTCCCGTTGCGTGTCGTTCTCCCTTCCGTTTATACCTCAAATTGGAATACTACTATCCTCCACCCAACCGACTCCCCTTGCAACCCGCTCCCATGTACAGCTACCGCCGCCGCACCGAGGATCAGTCCGAATGGTGGCAACCCTGCCGCTAACAACACAGCAGCCACAATCAATCCCTCTCTCTCTGCCAGCGCTTATCTAAGCACCGGTGCTGGCAATTATCTAAACAGTCTCAGCACCAACGACCTGATGAGCCTGGCTGCCTACGTTGCCTCCAAAGGTGGCACCGTACCTGGCGGCAGCAACAGCAGCGGCAACAACAACAGCAGCAGCAGTAGCAGCAGCACCGGCAGCAATTACTTTGCCAGCGGTGGCGGCGGAGGCGCGTCCACATCGGCCGCATCCGCTGCCAATTTCAATATGGCCGCGTCTTTATTGGCGCAGAGTAAGTCCTGTAATGTTGGTAACAACCAAGAATACGCCTTCAATTAACCTCAATAAATTGCCCCCGCGTGTGCGTGTATAGGTGTGTGTGGGTGAGTGTTGCACAAAGTCAACACGTTCTTAGGTTATGCTTGTGTGTAGCTGTAGGTATGTATATGTATATGTATTATAGGGTTATTAGGCACCCATTTGACTGTAAAATAAAACCTATTCCGGCCTCAGGTCAACTTTAACCTGCACCTAAACTTGCGGTTAACGAAATATGCTAGCAGCATTGCCCTCCAATTCGATATTGTATTTGTAAACTTGTCTCTGTGTTGTTTCAGCATCTTTCTCTATCCTAAACCTGTCAAATCTTCCGGTTAACTTTAACCTACTGTGCTCTTTCTCAATCTCTTTCTCGGCCTGTCTGTTTCACTTCTATCTTAGCTCATTTGTAATTGTCATAGCTGGCGATTAAAACCATTAAACCAACAGTTTTTTCCTGTCAAATGTAATGTTGTAGTTTAACCTGCACTTTAACGTGCAGTTAATGCGTACAGCTAGTCCAGAGTCAGTTTAAATATGCTTGACACCTGGAAAAAAAATCCAACTGCTCTCTCACTATAAGCTCAACTGTAGAATGGAATTTAACCATGGGATAAATCCATTTTAAGGCACTGCTGTACGTTAACCTGCAGTTATAACACGCTCTGTAACTCTACTCTTTTCTCTCTTCTATCGAGTTGTTATTTATAGAGTTTTAGCTCCTTTAACCATGATTTTAGGGCACAATCCTTCCTTAACCTGCAGTTTAACCTGTAGTTAAACATCTTGTTAAGAAGAATAGAGACTAATCTACGCTTAAGTCCTTTGTTGTCTGCTTTTCTTGTTTCTCTCTCCCTCCTCTCCTCCCTATCCCCCCGACATCATCTCCTAGCAAGCCCTGGGTTTCATCTCAGTCTCGAAAAATTAGATTTGCCTCACTCCGCTCTATTCAATTAGTTCACTTTTATCAAGCAAACGAAAAAGGCTCTTTCAAAATTTTAAGTTACAATAAATTTTAATTCCTTCAAGAACAAAATCGAAACAGCAACACACCACTCTCTCGCTCTCTCTGTCTCTGTCATTGTCTCCCTCTCCCTGGCCCGCACTCACTCAATTCCACGATGCAAGCAACAATCGAAAAGTGTCAAGATTTACGTGTAGTTCGCTCGTCTCCGGCGATCTGTGATTGCCATCTCTCATCGGATTCGGCGATACAAATCAATTTCCGTTTCGATCAGATCAATGCGATGGTGACTGAACAAGTCGAACGTGCCATGGAAGAGTTCTATGTCAAGCACGCGGATGCGTATCACAAGCTGGAGATGCTGTTGCTGGAGGAGTTGCTGCCACGTCTGCATGAGTCGAAGGAACAACACGATTGTCTTATCGAGAGTCTGCTTCGTCGCCTTAAGAAGTTGCGCATGCTGAACAATGATGGGCGTGAGGAAACGACAGAGCCGAAGCAAGAGGAGCAGGAACAGGAGCAGGCACTGGAGCAGCAGCAGCAGCAGCAACAACAGCAGCAGCAGCAGCAGCAGCAGCAGCAGCAGCAACAACAGCAGCAGCCACAGGAGCAGCAAAATCAGCAGCCGCCACAGGAGCAGCAAAAGCAGCAGCAGAAACAGGAGGAGGAGCAGCAGCAGCTCAGCGAGTTGTGGCCTGGCCCGAGGCAGCGATTGGGCATGCATGATCTTAGCGTGCGTTTCTCGACCAAAGAGCGTACGCACAGTGATTGCAGATGTCGCAAACGTCAGCATGTGCGCACAACGAGTCGCAGCGACAGTTGCGGCTGCAGTCGCAGTCGCAGTCACAGTCGTAGTCGCAGTCGCAGTCGCAGTCACAGTCGCACCACAAGTCTAAGTTGCAGCTACAGTCGCAGTTACAGTCGCAGTTACAGTCGCAGCTATAGCTGCAGTCGCACTTACAGTTGCATAGTCGATCGCCTGAGAGGTGCAAACAATCGTCGTAGCCGCAAACCGACAATAACAAAGCTGCCGAATACCGCTGTTGCTGCCACGTCCTGCCACATGGCCGAAGGCAACCAATTACAGGATGAGCAATCCAATCCACCGGGTCAGGTGAAGGAGTTGCTGGTTATCTACCACAATTCGACGTTCAAGCTGATGCCGGTTAATCCGACGGATCTGAAAATGTTTGCCGAGAAACGCCTGCTGGCCAAGCAGAGAATGATGAAACGCAGCGCCGATGCGGACAACAAGAACAGGACCATAGCCAGAAGCATTCGCTGGAAGCAGCATGAGCAGGATATGTTCACGCTGAATATGATGGTTCGCAAGTCGTCTTATTCTATTAACTTGAATCGTTTTAAGTTGCCTGCATTGCGCAAATACTATGACATGGGCAAAAGATTGGAGAGGCGGAGAATCCATGAGCCGCAGAATGCAGCGCATAATTGAGAGTGTGTGTGTGTGTTGCGTGAGCGTGTGCGTGTGCGTGTGAGGATGTGTGCGTGTCTCTGTTGTGTGCCTGTGAGTGAGGGTGTGGGTGTGTGTGTGCTTGTGAGTGGGTGTGGGTGTGGGTGTGTGATTGTGAGCGAGTGTGTGTGTGTGTGTGTGTGTGTGTGTGGGCGGGGGTGTGTTTGTGAGTGGGTGTGTGTGTGCATATATATTTTGTATCAATTTTTCTACATTTTAAATTCTTTTCGATAGTTAAATAAATAAGGAAAATCATAGGGTTCTATGTACTGCCCTCACACAATTGCCAACTGCGTCGCCTTCTCTTTCGTGCGCGCATCATAGCCCGCTCTCTTTCACTCTCGATTTTGTTCTCTTGCAGTGAGCTCTGCCGGGGCCGGCGCAACGTTACCCATGCGCAGTGTGCCCAAGCTGCGTCAGCAATTCAAACCGTTTGTGACTGTGAAGGCATCACCCACCGCTGCCGCCGCCACGGGCGGCATGGGAGGAACAGCTATTGCCGCCACTGGAGCAGCAGCAGCATCGGCAGCAGCAGCAGCAGGAGGAGCGGGAGCGGGAGTAACTGGTGCTGCTGCTGTTGGTGGCGGTGCCGGCGGTGGCGGCGGCGGGATGAAAGTGTCCACCATGATAATGGAGAATTTGCAAAAATTGATTGCACTCAATCCGGAATACTTGACCAGCGGCATACCCAATCATGTGATGACACAGCTCTTTATGCAGCCCATGCGTGCACCGATTCCGCCACAGCAGCAGCAACAGCAACATTTGTCCAATGTGAACGCCGGCAATGCCGGATCAGCTGCATCAGCAGCGGCTGCCGCAGCCGCAGCAGCAGCTGCCTCGGCCGCCGCAGTCTATGTGCAGCAGGAGGAGGACGAGGTTGACTACGAGGAGATGGGCGTGGCCGAGACATATGCCGATTATTGGCCAGCAAAATGTGAGTAACTCAAGCCGCACTCTTCCCTCGATGACTTCTCTGACGACACACACTCTCTCCTTCTCTCTCTTTCTCTCTCTCTCTCTGTTTACTCACAGTGAAACTGGGCAAAAAGCATCCAGATGCAGTGGTCGAGACCGCGTCGCTAAGCTCGGTGGAACCGTGCGATGTCTACTACAAATTGTCCATACCCGCCGAAACCATAAATAGCGGTCAATTGAGCGCACTCCAATTGGAATCGATTACATATGCATCGCAGGCACACGATCATCTGTTGCCCGATGGCAGTCGGGCTGGTTTTCTCATTGGCGATGGTGCCGGTGTCGGCAAGGGTCGCACCATAGCTGGCATCATCTATGAGAACTATCTGAAGGGACGCAAGAAGGCGCTGTGGATATCCGTATCGAATGATCTCAAATACGATGCCGAACGGGATCTCAGTGACATTGGAGCGACACGCATCGATGTGCATGCGCTCAATAAGGTGCGTGCGTTGCTGAATTCAATTGGACGAATCCTAACTAATCTCTTGCTCTTCTTGTCGTGGCAGTTCAAGTACGCGAAGATCAGTTCGGATGCGAACAACAATTGCAAACGTGGCGTCATCTTTAGCACCTACTCGGCATTGATTGGAGAGTCCAACAATAAGACAGGCAAATATCGTTCACGCTTCCGTCAGCTGTTGCAATGGTGTGGCGAGGATTTTGAGGGCTTGATCATATTCGATGAGTGCCACAAGGCAAAGAACCTGTGTCCGGTTGGCTCGGGTAAGCCCACAAAGACTGGCCAAACTGTGCTCGAGCTGCAGCAGAAATTGCCCAAGGCACGTGTGGTTTATGCCTCGGCAACTGGTGCTTCCGAACCGAAAAACATGGCCTACATGGTGCGTCTGGGTCTCTGGGGACAGGGCACAGCGTTTGGTAATTTCGGTGATTTTATAACAGCCGTGGAGCGACGGTAAGTCAGCAGCTACAATCGCTAAACGTTGCCTCATCTAATCCTCGATCTGTTTCTGGTTTTCTGCAGCGGCGTCGGCGCCATGGAAATCGTTGCCATGGACATGAAGCTGCGCGGCATGTATATTGCACGCCAGCTGAGCTTCAAGGGTGTCAGCTTTAAGATCGAAGAGGTACCGCTGTCCAAGGAGTTTCGCAAAATCTACGATCAGTCTGTCGAGCTGTGGGTGGAGGCGATGCAAAAGTTTACGGAGGCTGCGGAACTGATCGATGCCGAGAGTCGCATGAAGAAAACAATGTGGGGTCAGTTCTGGTCGTCGCATCAGCGTTTCTTCAAGTATCTATGTATTGCGGCCAAGGTGAATCATGCCGTGCTGGTGGCCCGCGAGTCCATCAAGTATGGCAAGTGTGTGGTCATTGGTTTGCAGTCGACGGGCGAGGCACGCACACTGGATCAGCTGGAGCGTGATGATGGTGAACTCACCGATTTTGTGTCCACAGCCAAGTGAGTGACAGAGAGAAAGATAGAAACAGAGAGAGAGAGAGAATATTGTTTGCTAATGCATTTCCTTCCGCTACTTCTCTTGCAGGGGCGTCTTCCAATCGTTTGTGGAGCGTCATTTTCCAGCGCCCGATCGCAATCGCATCAATCGTATACTCGGGCTGTATGACGAGCCGACGCCAACGTCGTTGGTCAAGTCCGAGACGCATTCGTTGAACAACAATAACAACAACAACAGCAGCAGCAAAACAACAACAACAGGCAACAATCATCGCAAGCGCAAGGGCGGCGAAGGAGGCGCTGCCAAGAAGAAGAAGAAGCGCAGCGGATCGTGGCAGTATAGCGATAGCGATGATGATGATGATGATGATGAGCGTGGTCGGAATAGTAATAGCGATGCTGCCGGCGATAGTGACGATGCCTACGATGAGGATCGCGACGATGACGATGACGATGATGATGAGAACGACGATGACGACGACGACGATGATGATAAGCATGATGGCGATAGCGATCGGCATAGCGTGGCCAGCGATGCCAGCTCCGATTTCAATCCGTTCTTTAGCGGCAGTGACAGTGACATCGATCCTTGGGTGAATGCACGCAGTAAAAAGTCCAGCGGCAACAAGAAGACGCAGAAGAAGTCGAAGAAGAAGGCCGCCAAAAAGGAGGCAAAGATCAAGAAGGAGTCGACGGAAATCAAGAAGGAGCCAACGTCTGCGTCAGTCAATTCCGCCTCGAGCGCCATGTCCGCGACCGTTGTGGCAGCACTGAATGCTGCCAAGAGTCGCAAATCGACACAGTTGTCGACACAGGATAAGATTCAGGATTTGCTACAGAAGAAACAGGAGCTAAAGGGTACGATGACGCCGGTAGGCGTTAATGGAGTGAAGCTCAATTACGGGCCACCACCCAAGGATGCCATCGAGCGTGCATGCACCATGAAAGAGGAACTGCTACGCAAGATCGAACGGCTTGGCTCACGTCTGCCGCCAAACACATTGGATCAACTGATCGACGAGCTTGGCGGACCCGACAATGTTGCCGAAATGACTGGTCGTCGCGGTCGCGTGGTGCAAAGCGATGATGGTTCCATACAATATGAATCACGTACCGAATCCGATGTGCCGCTCGAAACGCTCAATATAACGGAGAAGCAACGCTTTATGGATGGCCAGAAAGATGTGGCCATCATATCGGAGGCCGCATCCAGCGGTATTTCATTGCAAAGCGATCGACGTGTCTTCAATCAGCGACGACGTGTACACATAACGCTCGAATTGCCATGGTCGGCGGATCGAGCTATACAGCAATTTGGACGCACGCATCGTTCGAATCAAGTGAATGCGCCCGAATATATCTTTCTCATATCCGATCTGGCCGGAGAGCGACGTTTCGCATCCACGGTGGCCAAGCGTCTGGAGTCGCTCGGCGCCTTAACGCACGGCGATCGTCGTGCTACCGAAACGCGTGATTTATCGCAATTCAATATCGATAACAAGTACGGTCGACAGGCACTGGAAACCGTTATGCGCACCATCATGGGCTACGAGACACCGCTAGTGCCGCCGCCCACCGATTACAATGGTGAATTCTTCAAAGATATTGCCGGTGCACTCGTGGGCGTCGGCATTATTGTGAACAGCGAAAGTCATCCGGGTGTACTCAGTCTGGACAAGGATTACAATAATATATCCAAGTTTCTTAATCGCATACTCGGCTGCCCGGTGGATTTGCAGAATCGTCTGTTCAAGTACTTTACCGATACGATGACTGCGATCATTAATCAGGCCAAGCGTGGCGGTCGTTTCGATTTGGGCATTGTTGGTGAGTAAACCTAAACCATGGACGGCAGGGCGTACCTTGATACTAAACCGATATTTTCTCTTCAAGATTTGGGCGCTGCCGGCGAGAATGTGACGCGTGTGCGTCTGGTGCGTTTTGTGCGCAAACATGCAACCGGTGTGGCACCCACAGAGTTGCACACGGTGCGTGTGGAACGTGGTATGATCTGGCAGGAGGCCATCGATAAGTAAGTTATATGCATTCCGCGAGAGTTACGCATGCTAATCCCATTATATCTCCATCAGATATGCCGACTTGTTTAACGAGCACGAGGGCTTCTATACATCACATCAGTTGCGCAATCAGAAACGCACCGCCATACTGGTCGTGGTCATTGAACAGCAGCCGACACGTGGTGGCTCCACGGATGCGGATAGTAGCAGCAAGTCGCACAAGAAGAAGTCACGCAGCAAAAAGGAAATCATGTGCCAAATCTATAGACCGAATACGGGTCTGCAGGTGCGTCACGAGTCGCTTGCCGAGCTGGAGAAGAAGTATCGCAAGGTGGGTAGCGAGGAGGCCGAACCGCACTGGACGGAACAGTACGATGCATCGGTAAACACATGCTCGCATGCCTATTGGAACGGCAATTGCCGTAATGTTAGTTTGGGCAACGATTGTGAGGTAGGTGGCATCTCTGTGACATCTCTGCGCATCTTCATCGCATTCATTTCATCTTTCTTTTCCCTTGCAGGTTGGTCTGCGCCAGCGTCTGTATCATGTGCTCGCCGGTTCGGTGCTTTCGGTATGGGGACGCGTAGAACATATACTGAATACACGATCCAACAGCAAGATGCAGGTGATACGCATGAAAACGACGGAGGGCGAGAAAATCGTGGGCACCATGATACCCAAGTCGTGCTTTGAGCCGCTCATGAACGATCTGCGCAGCGATTCGGAGAAGCAGGAGGAGTTCAACTATTAGAGAGCTGCGAATAAGCACTTCCATACACAAACACACCTATATACACAACAATTTATAGATCGCTCGGCTGATTCCGGATATTAACAAAGATAATGTGTAATCAAAACTGTTACGGAATCGGCAATTTGCACAAACAAGAAACAAAGAACCCCGAACCGTCTGCAGAGAGCTGCTGTATCTATATGGAACGGGAAAAAATGAAAAACGGAATATAAAAAAATCAGAAAACAAGAGACCAACTGAAGGATGAGATGAGAAAGAATGATTGAAACCAAATTTTAGGTTTTTTTTTTTTTTAATTCCTATTTCTTTATTTATTTTGTAGAGCTTTTAGTGTAAGTTCACGTAGTCTTAATGTGCGAATGCAAAATGTATTTTACAAGGCGCATCGGAGAAGACACAAAGCTGACATTTTCACCTCTTTCTCACTCAGTGACTCTCTTGACACAGACCAACACACGCACACACACACACACACACACACACACATACATACATACATGCATACACACACACATAGCATACGAAATGAACTTGGAAAAAGATATGATGAAAACAATTGAAAACGCTTATTATATGGACTTCTCTTAATGATTTAAATTATAATTATGTTTAAATAATTTTAATAATAATTATGTATAGTAGACACACCGACACAAACACACACACACACACATACACACTCGCACTCGCACCTTGAATTATCAAATTGGAAATGTGCGTACGTGTTAGTTCGACATACATATGTACTATGTATTTTTTTTTATACCCAAATATTATGTATTTTTCCGTCAAATCTACCTTATTTCTTATGTGAAGCAGCTGCAGCGCAGTATCGAATGCAAACAGGAAGATACGATTGGAAAGGGAGAAGAAGAAGGGAAATAAATTTAAGCAGAAAACATAAAAATAAACCTAAGGAATGCGATAATGAAATCAAGTTAAGGCATTTTTTTTGCTGTCACATCCTAGTCTTAAGTCGAAATTGAAAAGTCAAACTGCAGTTTGTAATTTAAGGACCCCCATCCCTCTAACTGTAATACTGTAATACTTAAGTTTAGCCATTAAAGGGGTTAATATACAAATATAAACCTAATACATATGCATATATATATATATATATATATGTGTATATATACATATACCTAAAACAATACGATATGACACGTCTAAAAGTGAAGTGCGTGCGTATGTGTGCAGATTAATAAACGCGAAAAAGTGACATATACAAGAAAAACTGAATGAACTCAATCGTTTTTATTCCACAGTATATGGTAGGGAAGCATCATTGAATATTAGAATAAGTTGAGCTTTCTCTGATGCTAACAGTTTTCGGGGGATCTCTGTCGATAACTTTTGTATTTTGAGATTTTTCTTTTGTTCTCAACCCTTACTTTTCTAACTATTTCCACGACTACAGTTGCCGCTCCCTTCTGAATGCACATAAACTCTATACTTTCTTCGAAAGCATCTTCACCAACTTGTCCCAAGATCAAAGAAAAGCCAAACACACACACATCTTGTGTACCAATTCATGTATTCATGTTAAACTTTTATTTGTTTTCATTTTAGATTTGTATTTCGTTATCGTTTTCGATTTTTATAATATATTTAATATATTTGCATTAATTAATTCATTTACTGCCTTCCTTGTTTTTAGTTCTGTCTTGTTCCATTATCGTTTGTCATTAATAAATATTGTACAATTCGCTTAGGACTATGCTCTAATGCACATAATACACATACAAACATACACATAGCTTAGTTCATGTATTTCTTTTTATATTATTTATACGTACTTTGACGATGGAACACATAATTTACTTATCGATTTGTGTTTTTTTTAGTTTTGTTTTTGACAATGGGTATATCAAATCGTGTCTCACAGCGTGTGTGTGCAAGCAAACAGTTATTTTTTTTTTTTTCGAACGAAACGAACACGAACAAACAAACATGTGTGTGGGTGTAATTTATGTAAATTGGCTAACATTGATTTTGAGTTAATTTTCATTATGTTGTTGAGCTTTGATTGTCTGTCAGCTGCAAGCACGCTGCCCCCTCTCAATGTGTGTGTGTGTGTTAACATATACATATAATATTTATACGTACTTTACTCTTATGTTAGGCCAACGAATATGTGTGCATTTTCGGATAATTATTTAAAACAGAATTCCCCATGAGAGGATCTAACAAAAATAGACTACACTCACGTTTCCAATACACACATTCACAATTTGCCATAGCTTACACAGTTTGCAGTGCAAAAAGTATATATCGTATAAACTCATATAGTGTTGTATCCTATTATATCCAACTATCGTGTTATATGTATGTCTGTTATGCGATAGAATAGTTGCACTGTGTATTTTCTATTTCTTTTTCCTTTCTGCTGTTTTTGTCTTTCAATTTTTGGTATGCATTTTGCAATTTTCATTTAATTCATTTATTGTCAGCAATTCTTTTTCTTTTTTAAAGTTTTGTCGAATAATAAAGAATAAAAGCCAACAAACAAAAGGTAGTCTTATGTTTTTCTTTTAGCGCAGATCTCGTACTTGTACTTTAAGCTGATCTATGTCTGTAATTTGATGGATCTGTGGGAGGCATCTCTCATGTTGATCTCTTGCGCTCTCACACGCACACCAACGGGGACGGACAAGTGCAATGTTTGTGTGGAACGTGTGTTTGTGTGCCTCACACTGCCTGCTAAAATAAAACAAGCACCACATTTCTTCTCCTCTTGTTGTTGTAAATTAAACTAAGCCTTACAGTGTCAACGGATCTTATATAAGTAGTTAAGTCTAAACACGCCTACATAGTTTACGCGCTTGTCTGCTTCTGCTTCTTTCCCTGTTCTTCTATATCTTGTTTTTCCGCATTTATGTTATATATGGTATTTCGTTAGCTTATGTCTCACATTTACATGCAAATATTCCATGAATTACAACTTTAATTTACATTTAGACATTTATATGTTTGTGTATATAGCTTCATATATGTATGTTAAGTATATATATATATATATCTATATAGTATATGGTATATATAATTGTATATATATTTATATCCATGTTTTATACACATTCAGTCAATTTATTGCAACAAAACAGTTTGTAAAAAAAATCGAAGACTTCGCTTAAGAAATGTCAAGCTGTTCTTCTTCTCTCTCAAAAAAAACGTTCTTTACATCTATGTATAGTATGTAAATCGATTAGAAATATTCTCAAGTTAAAAGCTCTTTAAGTATTCCTCGTCCATCATCGCCATCATCGTTTAATCCTAGTATACATGCTTAAAAACAGGAAATAGTACTATATATTTTGTATGTGTGTGTGGGGGGGGGGGAAGGGTGTAGCTTAGTTAGGAGAATGCTATACTAACTACATATTCTTTGAGCTTTGCATCGAGATTCACGTGACAATGGAACCTTCACTTCGTTTTTGTTATATTTTTCGATTTATTTTTATTCATTGTTTTTTTTTTTTTGTGAAACAGGAAATTTGTATGTGGGCAACATTTCTGTACAATAACGCAGTTACACATAAGACTTATAGATAGCAGAAAAAAAAACTAGATTACCTAAATGAATTTAGACATAGACTAAACACAAAAACCAAACAAAAAAAAAGAGCAGGCTATATTAAAAAAAAAACCTAAAGTTTAGATGGTTATACATTTAGGGTAGGCATAGGTTAGAGGTCTATATAGTTTTGTGGCAGCGCCAGGCAAGTTTATACCATCTTTATATCGTTTGTCGTATAGCTGTTCGTGTATAGTGTATAGCCTGGTGCATGTGTAAGCAGCTTACACTGCTGGCAAGGTGCAAAATTATACGCAGTTAATGAACATATCTAATCTATATCTAAAGCTGATACAATTTTCAATTTGTAGCTGCTGCTGATGTGATGGTGGCTGCAACAATTGCTGCTGCCACTGTTGTTGCCTGCTGCTGTTGCCTGCTTTCTCTCTCTCTTTTCATGCTGTCGGTTCAGTGCTTGCTGCGTGGCAATCTTATGGGTATATGCGGATATCATGTGTCCTCCACTGCACCGACATATTGCTTGCCATTGATGTTGCTCTCGCTCTTGCCGTTCCCGTTGCCGTTGTCGTTGCCGTTGTTGTTGGCGTTGCTGTTGCTGTTCCTGTTGTTGCTGCTGTGTTTAGACGATAGCTGCTTTATCGTTATGACATCCTTTGGTTTTTGTTTCAACTGCTGCTCCTGTTGCTGCAGCTGTGGCTGCTGCTGTGGCTGCTGCTGTTGATGTTGCTGCTGCTGCTGCTGCTGCTCCTGTTGCTGTTGCTCGTGTGCAGTTTCCTGTTCCGCCTGCTGCTGCTGCTGTTCTGGCAACATTTTATTGAGTATGTTCTTTATGTTGTTGTTGTTGTCGTTATCCTCATTATTATTATTATTATTATTGTGATTGTTGTTATTATCGAGCATGTTGTTGTTGTTATCGTCCGGTTTGGGATCCAATTGCAGCACTTGTTTCGCTTTACTTTCCCACAGCAATCGGTTTGCTTTGAGCTGCAATATTTCATAGAAAGAGAGCGACATAGTATATTAGAGAGAGAGAGAGAGAGAAAAGGCAATAAGGCAGTGCGTTATGAATTATGCGAGCACACACACACAAACAAATACTTATGCATGTTTTCCTTTTTTTTGCTGGCATTAACAGCATAAAAATACATATGCACTTAGGCACACACACCTACAAACCAACACACACACACACACGTAGTGCACTGCATTTGCCATAAGCACGCATAATTCAAGCCTCATTGCAAATGGTCGCCGTTCGCATTATTTATAAGCTGCTGCTGCTGCTGCTGTTTGTTGTTGCCGCTGGCCGCTGTTGTTGTTGCTGTTGCTGCTGTTGCAGCTTCTATTATTGTTGCGTGTGCAGCACACCCCTCGCCACCTCCTCATCACGTATGCAAGCAGCTGCACATTAAGCGACGACGACGCCGAAGTTGGCGTCGATTTAGGCTTAATTATTATTTATGTCCTCACGACCAACTGCTGCACCAATGCACAAGGCATCGCTTAGTCCCCCACATTGCAAACCACTACCACCCCTCACCCCCCACCCCACCCCCTCGCATTGCTTGAATTCGGCATATGGCAAAGATTTTGGGGAGCTTAGTGAAAACTGATTATCATGGTCCCATGAAGACAATGCAACAATTCAGATGATAAATCGTTCGTCGTCTTCAATATTAAACAAACATAATGTGATTATGCACATCGTGCGCTTTAAAATCCACTTAGCTAGTCCTGTTGTATAGAAAAACAGTTTACAGATGATTACCAGAGGTATTGCTATATAAATTAAATATAATCACTTATCAACACATCTCTTTCTGTTCTACAAGAATATATAGCTTATAAAGCAGTTTTCTTGAAGTCCGCTATATAATCATCTAATCGGTTGTTGTGGTTTTAAAACATATATTGTGTACTCGTATATAGCAGTTAAATAAACGTAAATTATATATTTACGCTTAGACTAATCAGTTTCTGCTGTTCAAGAATATATAAACTATCATCTGCTTAACTGTTGCTGTGGTTCAAGAATATAAACTTTATTTAGCATCTTACTACACGTTAATAATATATTTATGTTTAGATTAATCTATTTCTGTTGTTCAGGAATATATACACCATAAAGACACTTAAAAGCTATTCCCCAACAAGAGGCAAACATTATTTGCAAAATATATGCTCCATTCCCCTAGCTATATAGAATCTTTGCACATAAATCCACTTGGCAGTCTATCAAGCTTACCTTCATACTGTAAATACTAATTTATTCGAGCAAATTGCACATATTAAATCAATTTGCGTTACATTTTACGCTTCAGCTGCTGCTCGACTTTAAACAGCCCCGTATACCTCTCCCTTCCTACACACAGCTACGCCCACATCAATGTATAATTATAAATCGACTACGCTCAATTAAAAGTCCCAAACGCACGCTATAACAACAAAAAAGTCACCTGTCAAACAATAAACAGAAAAATAGAAGAAAAAAAAACAGACAAGCCGAAGCTGGTACACCCTACCAAACACAATTATTTATAATAATGCCAATTATAATCAGGCTTATACGCTTTGGGCAACCAAATTTCATACTTTGGACAGACTATTTTTTTGAAAAACAAAGCATAAAGTTGTGCAATTCAAGTAAAGTTTGAATAATATCTAAATAGCATTATATAATGGCAATTGATCTAGTTTAGTTGAAAAACCACGCAAGTTACCCATTTATTGCATTCCGATTTCGATATAATGCATGAGATTGTTCAAGTTTAGTGGAAATATCTGAAGAGTTAATAATAGTAAGTGACTTGTTACGATTTTATGCACATCGTGCAGCTGTGCGAAGCGTGTTTGCCAAGTTTCAACAAGTTTGCACTAAAACTGAGAGAATTGCGCGCGTTCGTACAGACATATTGAGTATAATCGGACTTGCCAAAGTGTATGGACCCTGTGCGAGTGACTGAGCACAACGACAGCCAAATTGCTAGCTCAATTAATTTTTAATTCGATTTTTAATGTCGATAAAACGCAGCACGGCGCGTCGTGTCGCGTCGCATTACACGCACCACGCCACATGGTGCGGGAAGTTGGCGCGGCAAATGGCAATTTGTTAAAATATTTGCAATTAACATAAATTACGAGCATAAAATAAAATCGTTGGCCTACCGATTGATAATAAATGCCCCAGGGCTGATCGCGAGCGAGAGATGGTAAGCGGGGGAGTGTGTGAGAGAGAGAGGCAGACAGAGCGGTTGCAGCTTGTTTGCGGCATGCAACACAGTGTGGGGCGCGCTTTGTGCTGTTGCACGCTGCCGTTGGCATTTCAATTGCGCGAACGAATGTGTTTGTGGATATAAAAGGCGTGTCTCGTTTGCTGCAAGCTTAAATTGGCAGTTATGGTGCAGGCGGCACAACACACACACACAACACACACACAACACACAGACAACACACATGCAAAACTTTAGCTGGGTTTGCAGCTGTCAGGCTGTGGAACAAACAGAAATTGCAATTGTGACAGCCGTATGGCGCAGCCTGACAGCATCGAAAAATCAAAGTTGCAGTCAAATGGAGTCGAACAGCAGCGCCACCTGCCGGCAGGCGGTGGGCGAGTGGGCGCGGGCGTGGGCGTGGATAGTCGCACTACACACAGTCCACGGCAACAGCTGCTGTCTGTCGCGCAGTTGCTCGCAATTTTAATTTATGAGCAGTCCTCGAGCCACAAGCAGCTGCTCTCTCGCTCGCTCTCCCGCTCTCTTCCTTTTTCTTCCTTTCTCTGTCTCTCTAGCCTCGACTGGGCTTCTCTAATTAATTAGCCGCTAATTTAACGCGCCGCGCAAAGTGACTTCTGTTACTAAAAACTCAACCCAAACAGAATCCGTGCAGCAGCGACCCCTGCTCGGGATGCGCTTGCTTCCCGCCACTTCAGGCGCCACCCCTCCCCCCCCCCCTCTCTCTCTCACTCTTCTGCCTGCTGCACAGTTTTTAATTAGTCAGGCGCATGTACTTATCCTCTTGCCCGTTTCGAGCTCTACACTATATACACTAGCACTATATAGTTGGCAAGCGACATTTATGCATTTTTTCCCGTCCGCGCTGCTAAGTACGCTATGGTTTTTTTCGAACTCGCTTTACTGTCTTTAGGCAGCTATAGAATCAGTTTAGGTAGGTATTTTTAGTAAGTAACTCTCTACTAAGTAGCATTTTCTCTATAATAAATACGCAACTATAACTATAGTGCGCGCAAAGCCTTATTAATTTAGTTCTTCGCGCTGCGCTGCAATGTATGCTATGATTTTTTGCACGCTGCTTTGCAATTGCGTTTAAAGCGATATACCCGCTGCTGGCTTATCGCACTGAACTACTAAAAAGCTTATCTATAATATATATATTATATATATAGTGGGGGCAAAGCCGGCAACTCTCAAGTGGAGCCGGCCACGCTGCTGTTAATTGCTCTACAAATCGCTCTATTCGAATCACGTCAAGCTGAAGCTGCAGTTGAGTTAGTCCAATGATAAACGATTTGTAGTCAGAAAAAAACAGAAAAGAAAAGCGTTTTACGCTTTAAAGTGCCTTCTTCTACGCCATGTTGCAGTTCGGTGTGGAGCGTGCCAGAGCAGCGCAGTTTCTCGGGCAAGATTCACTTAAGTCGCCGCTTTATTTTCTTTTTTCGCAATATGATGTTATAGTAATAGCTGAGTTAGGGAGGGAGGGAGGAGGATGAGGAGAGGAGAGGGGGAGTGGGGGCTGGCTGTTGCCAAATTGGCTACACAAACACACAAACACGAGTGCAAGCACAACTACAGTGAAACGAGCCATTTTGCAGCGAGCAAATGAGCATGCAACCGAGCGAGGCAGCTGCCTCACTAACTCTCCCTCTCTTTCTCGTCGTGCTCCGCACTCTACATTGTTTTTGTAAACTAAACGTGCCCCAAGCTGTGATATCTGTGCCGAGCGAGAGGGGGGAGGGGCGAGTTAGCTGGGATTTTACGTGAAAGGGCTGCCCGCCTATCGTTGTGTGTATCGTCAACATCATTATCGTCATCGATATGACTCTGGCATATGCAAAACCATGCGAGCCCGTCGTATGCCTGCCCCCAGGGCGCACAGTTCCACAGTTCTAGTTTCAACAACAACAACAACAACAACAACAACAACAACAACAACAACACCAGCAGCAGCAACAACAACAAAACCAACGTTGGAATAACATGAACAACGGCAACGCATGTTCAAGTGGCTGCAAAAAAGAAAAACATAACAAAGGCAAAAAGGAAAAACCGGAAGAAAAAAGAAAATGGAGCATAAAAATAAAGAGGAAAGCATAGAAAGTTGAAGCCAGTGGGAGGGGAGGGAGGTGGGGGAGTTTAATAAAAGAAATACAAAATGCAGAGTGCAAAAAAAAGGTGAGTGCAAGAAACAAACAAACAAACAAACAAATATATATAGTAATCCATATACAAAATCAAGTGTAACAAGTGCGCGACCACGGCGAGTCGACTCGACGGGCAGTTACCCTCGGTGAGCAGTCATTGCAAGAAAATATAAAATTCTAATTAAACAGGCCCCAGCACTATCGATAGATCAACTCGTCTAAGCCCCAAATAAATCAGTTCCATATAAACATATATATTATATATATATATTGTAATCTTCGATCTTTAAACAGCATAATCTTCAATTTCTATTGCTGCCGAAATATCGATAGATAGATATAAAATGCAGACATAATATTCCCTTCAGTTTTGATTGCCAAAGCTAATTCAATCGTTTCTAATAGATGCAAACTATCGATTGTTTGCTAAAAAAAAAAAATGCACTACTATCGCTGGCTTAAAATTAAAACAAACTATAAAATCTATCAAAATCAATCGATAGGCAGTACACAACACATACTATCGATAGTTTTATAGAGCAACCAGGCTATGCATTGTAACTAGATACAAAATTGTATCTGGAAATGTGTATAAATGCATATAAAAATATAACATATCTTTATTGCAAACAATTTCGTTACTATCGATAGTTTTTGCAGGGTATTATATCTGCAAATGGGGCTAAAAGCGGAGGTGGAGAGCAGAAGTCAAAAGTGCAAAATATGGCAATGACAGCGCAATGCAGCGCAGCTCCAGCTACAACAAGGTGCAGTGTCAGTGCGATGAGGCGTGGCGCCGTTGTGGGGGGAAAAGCAGGAGGTGCTTGGAGAGGGAGCGGATGCGGGTGCTGGTGCGGGGAAATGCCGAACATACACAAAAATGACAATGAAGATGGCAACACAAAATGTTAACTGGAACGACAACAAAAGGGATGGGCGCCATGTTGAATGCTTTGGGGATATCCGGATCCGGTAGGCGTCTGCCTGTGATGGGATGGGATGCGTAGTGCGAAGGGACGGCGGTTTACGGCAACCGAACGACAGCGGCATGAAGGAGCCTTGTGTCGCCTTTGTGTGTGCATTGCGTTTGCTCGATTGACTGCCTGCCCAGCTGTCTGCCTGGTTATCCCTGCCTGCAAGCCTGCCTGTCTATCTGTCTCTCGGTCTGTCTGTCTGTTGGTCGGTTTGTCTGTCTGTCGGTCGGTCTCTCGGTCTGTTGGTTTGTTCGTTCATTGGTTCAACTGCTCCCATCTGCACGGCTGTCTGCCTGTCTGCCTGCCTGCCTGTCTGTCTGAGTGTTTGTTGCACATACCTTAGATGTATTGTCCTGCACCCATGCGTCTGGCTTACCGTAGTCCGGTGGGTTCGCATACGGATCGTAGCCCAGCACGGATAACATGGGCGCTATGTCAGCCATTTCATGCACCACGTCGTTGGGTATCTGGCCCACCCATTTTGACAGCGCCTCCAGATTCACTGGCTTGATGACCTGATCCGACGAACGTTCCACTCTGTAATTTTTTCGCACACACAAAAAGTGGGAGTGAGAGAGAGAGAAACAAAAATAGACAAATCGATAAATTGTTATTGAAATCGTTCAACAATTGCAGCACTTGTTAAAATTGCATCAAGGATTTCGGCAGGATTATTGCCAAGTATACGGCTCTATCTACTCACTTGGACAGCGGCACACCGTTGGGCTTATTGATGAACTCCTCGTGATGCAGCACCGCGTCGTTCCATGGCACATCCAAGAATTTCAATATCTTGCGCATCCATTCCTCTGGATGCAGCACAAGTTGCTCGTAGAAGACCTATAGAAAGGCAAATATTTAATTCCTCATTAACTGAACTAAGTATTTGCCAGATTCGACATCATTTATACACTATAATCGACCGCTTAGCTGCTATTTCCTGTGGTTTTGTCTGTATGAACGCCTTTATCTCGGAGACTGTCAGCGTTAGAGCCAGCAAATTGTGTGTTAATACTCTAAGGTCTTGCCGTAACTTTAACTTTGTTTTATAATTTGGCCACGCCCACGTATAACGAAAATAAACGCGTTGTCGGGGTAATTTTAAGACTAAAATTTTGTTTTTTGAGCTGTACATAAGCATATAAAGCATATCATAAGTGTAGAAGTTACTTATATCCAAAAAAAAGGCAAGTCAAAACTCAACTGTAGCTATTCTTACATACTTTATATATTTTTCTAGCTCTACGGTTTAAAGTTTTATCGTGAAATTGTCTACACACTGCCTCACCTAATAGTTATATGGAATGTACATTCCCAATTTTACTTAATAAATGCAGAAGTTACTTACATCCAAAAAAGGCAAGTCAAAACTAAACTGTAGCTATTCTTACTTACTTTATATATTTTTCTAACTCTACGGTTTAAAGTTTTATCGTGAAATTGTCTACTTTACTTAGCTCTCCTTTTCGACATTGAAACCACATTTGAAAGTGGAAATTTTCGAGTAACCTCTTCAGCTTTTGTAGTATGTTGTCAAAGAACGCTGCTTTCAATTACTTAAGTGATTGCGAGCAGGATGTTCCTACTCCTCCTCCTCTTACCAACTCACACAACCTCCCTTCCTCACATACACAATACTCACCATCATGCAGCGATTCTTGCCAATGTCGCGACACTGTTCGTTCATCAGTTCGATGGCGTGATTCCACTTCTGCATGCACTGGCGGTAGCTGGCCAGATCGAAGCCCGTGATTGTCACCTTGCGGGATATAATCGAGTGTACTGTGGCCCTGCCATCTCGCACCATGAACAGGAACTTTGCCTGCAAAATATACATATATAAATGTAAAATGTGCGTAAAAAGAGAAAAAGACAAGCTTCGTGTTTGCCTACTTACATTCGGAAATAGCTCGATTACATAGGAGCCCATTTTGAGTGTGAGCGGATCCTTGTTACATAAACGTGGCGCCGGCTCGCCATGCTTCGCAATGATTTCCAGGCAAAATTGTGCGATGGCGCTGTTCATGACCTCCTTGGTGATGCCGGCCTCCTGCAGGCGCAGCGATTCCTTTTCGGACTTTAGCCAATGCGAGCGCAGCTGTAGAATGCGCGGAATGACGCGCGTCTCCTGCCCGCAGCTAAATGGATGAGACATAGCAACAACAACAACAACAACAACAATGAGTACACTGGTATGGTACAAGCACAGCGGGGGGAGGGGGGAGGAGAAGCAGAGTAGGAGCTGGGTAAAACGACAATGCCGCAAGCTTGAATGGCAAAAGCAGAGTAAAGGCAAAAGCGGATGGTACAATGCAAAGAGCATGCGAAAAGAGACGAACAGCATGGGGAGGGGAGGGTGGCACAGAGGGGTTGAGGTGGCGGGGGGGATGCGACAAGGACTGGGCCGCATGTTACACTGCACAACAATGATGTTTGATATCCCGCGCGCACAGCCGGCTTAGAAAGCATGTTCCATTGCCCACTGCCCCTTCCCCGCCCCCTATCCCTATACCTCTCCCCCCCCCACTCTTGCGGCTTTTGCTGCAGCTGCTTTAGAGCCTTTGGCTAATGCAATCGACCCAGTGAAAAGGGAGAAGGGACGCGGCGAAACGGAGCCTCCTTCAGCTTCAGTTCCAACTTGAATTTCGTTTCGCGCACATCAAATCGAAATTGCCAAATTGCCTGTCGCGTTGCTTCCCCCCGCTGCCTCCCTGCCCTCTGCATGAAGGCATAAGGAAATACGGAGTGGGTGGGGGGCGGGGGGCGTGGCTTGTTTGTGCTTCAATCAGTGCGAAACCAGCGTATTTGTCGCACACTTGATTAGTTTCCACCTCGCCCACCTCGTCTAATTTGCAAATTAACTGTGACAAGAAAAAAAAACACAAATTTTCCCGCTAAAATTTCCCAAGAAACTGTTGAAATAGGACATGGCATGATTCGTAGATAACTCAATCGAACTGTCTATATAAAAAGGTATTTTATCTGTTAAGAATTTGCTTTACTTTATACTGATTTCACACGCTATTTAATTTACCATAGCCGTTGCATCTATTTTACTTTGGAATATTTGTAGCATATAAAAGATTTCTTCTCGCATACCAAACTTCATATATCTAGCTTTTTGGGATTAGAAATATAACTAAAAGTTGATTAATTATTAAGAAGCTCCAATATATCACATTCTGTTGATTTTAATTTGATTTAACAAACTTTCTGAGCCTAACTCTTTGAAATCCTGAGTTATCGCGATAAATCAATAATACAAAAAATTTACATTTTTATTAAGAAATTTCAAGAAAAAACTGTAAAAAAAAACTATAGGTTTCTTTGTTGAATTCTATTAAAATACGTAGCAAACCAGATTTCCTGACGCTAACTCTATGAGGTACTGAGATAACGCAATTAGCAGGAAGCCTTAAGTAAGTCTCTAGTATGTCTAATAATATTCCAAGCATAATGAACTGAAAACTAAACTTAACTGTTGATTTCGACTTCGAAGCAAGTTGCCTGCCAAAATTTATTTGACCTCAACTCTTTGAGATCCTCAGATAATGCGAAAAACTAAACCTAAACATGCTAATATTACATACTTTATGCAGAAACTAATTGATGATAATTGTCCGCGTAAATACTACGCTTGATTCGTAGAGCGTGCCATAAATGTGCTAATTAAAAACTTTATTAATATATCCGCAACTAATACCAGATTAGTACTTGCATTTGCGAGCTCTAATTTGTTCCCTTTTCTGTTCTCTTTTCTCTGTTCTTGTTTTGTCTCTGACTGCTGTACTACAAATACATATATATATATATACATTTATATATAATCTTGGGAGCTATTACAAGCGCGTGGTTTATATGCAAATCGGACGAACAAAGGCACCAACCAGGCCAGACCAGAGTCACGGTGTGTGTGTGTGTGTGTGAGTGTGTGTGTGTGTGTAGCTGCAACTGCAGAAATTCAACTAAACTGGTTGTCCCACTGCCAGTGCCTTCTGCGAGGCGGAAGTAAGTTTTTAAATAGCGGAAATTGTGCTGTGCAGCCATCAGAAAAAGTGGCGCTGACTGCTGTCAGCGACCAGGATACGGCAGATACAGCTGGAGCAGGAGCAGGGAGCAGGGAGCAGCAGCCAGGCTAGATGCCAGCGGGATACCAGAGAAGCCAAAAGTCAGAAGCCAACAGTCATGCTTGTTACTGCCACTGGTACGGGGCAAAGGCAAATTGTTAATAAAATAAGCAGACAAAGCCAACACACGTCTCTCTCTCTCTCCCTCTCTTACACACACATATATATCTGCATCTCTATCTCGCACACACACATGTCTACCTCTCTGCTACGCCGTACACTGACTCGCATCTGGTCGAAACACAAAGGACGTCAAATTCGTGGCTAATTACTCATGCGTAACGAAAACTTAATAATCTAATTCATACTCCGACTAGGCAGCGGATGCTTCCTGGCCTGCACCCGAGCCACGCCGATGGCCATCCATCATGTCATCCACACATGCATCATATGCCCTCACATATACATATTTATTTGCTTGCACATACTTGTAACAACTCTCGCTCTCAGAGCTCTTCAATTTATTTCGAAAGTTTCCAGCCCAAACCTGAGCATGTTTTTTGTACCCAATGTAGGTTTCGAGTGTACACATGTATCCCACCTCTCTCTCTATCTCTCCCCCCCCCCCCACACACATGGTGAGCCGGAAAAGAAATATTGTATCGGCTTAACAGTTTTTTATCTCACACTTTGTCAATATTTGCCACAGCTGAACTTTGCTATACGACGACGAATATAAATTGGAAATTGATATACGATATGAATACAATGTGACGTCTACATTATGCTGCTTGTCGGGGTTCTCTTCTTCTCCTTTTTGTGTGTTCGCATTTCCGACTCTTAAACATTCTGACAGCTCGTAAATTGTAGTTTTCTAGGCTGCTGGAATGGGGCCGAAGTGTTTATTAACTTAAACGCTTTGGCTACTACAATTACAATTTCTATGAAATTTGCACACAATATATATAAAAGAACTACAAATCTGAATGAAATAGCTTTTAAAACCAAAGAGTTACGCTTAATAAAGGCATGTGCCTAGAGATTAGCGATAACTTCTACAAATAACTGGTAATAAAGCATCTAAACTAAGTATAACTACTTGAAATCCTGAGATAGTGCGCAAAATTAAATAAAAAGTTCTCTGAAAGTCTTTATAGTATCCTAAATATACCAATACTTTATAGATTAACAAATTTTTTATAACCATAACGTTTCTAGGCCTTTGTTGGCAACTTTCCCATTTTAACTCTATAAAATCCTGAAATAATGCAAAAATTAACTTAAAAATTCACTGAAAATGTTTATTTTTCTGTATCTTTTAGGGATCTTTAAGAATATCTTCCCAATAACTTACCTAAGCTGTTGACTTGAGCTGCAGTAGTTCATCTACCAAATTTCCTAAATCGAACTCTTTGGGATCCTGAGATAACGCTAATGTTAGTCCCTCTCTATTAAGTGGCGACTAATTGTCAATTGCCACAACACAACACAAGCTGTGCACACATAAAAATTAAATCCCTTTACACTTGAATAATATTTGTGCACACACATATTTGTAATTTCCATAAAAATGTTCAATAACATCGTTAAAAAAATATATATATATATATCTATATGTATTCCCAATGGCAACGGAAACACATCAGCTTGTGCATTTCCTAGAGCCATAAAAACTGATAGAAAAAATGCAAACAGTTCGTCGTGTTTCCAAACAATTTTCTCCGCTAAGGGAAATTGCAGTGTAAGCCCCCAATGGAGCGCGATAAAGCTTGGCGCGCCGCAGGGGAATATGCACTTTTATAATAGTAATAATAATAATAAAATAATAATAATAGTACATGCCATACAATCTTTGCGAAAAATGACGGACAACGCAGAGGCATGTTTGTATGAACGTGTATTGACGCAGGTCTGAGCATGATATATGTTGCTTGACATGCACGGAGGACAGTCTTAAGCCTGCAGAAGCTGCATATGCCATGCATATATATATGTATGTATATAGATTGGAAAGATTTGTTGTCCTTTTGCCTTCTGCTTGTACAGGACACAATATGCTGAAACTGACACGGGGAGAGGAACAGGGACTGGGACTGGCACTGAGACTGGAACTGGGAAAGGGAGCGGGCACAATCTGTTGCAAACTTACCGCACATCTGGATGGGCGTCCAACATGGCGCGCATTAACGTCGTGCCAGATCTGGGTACACCGCCTATGAATATTAATGGCATCTCACGGTAGTATGAATAGACCCGCTGATTGTTATCTGTGACGGATTTCTGCGTTGGCGTTGGCGTTGGCGTCCACGCGACACATGCAAAGTAGTAGAACAAGAACGGGAGCAGAAAGAGTGGAGCGGAGAAAGGGAAAGGGGAAGAGACAAAAAAATTAAATTAGAGCAGAGAAAAGTTACAGGCAAAAATTACGTGGCCCGCGCTGCTGCTGATGATGATGATGATGATAATTATGAGGCAGGATGACGGATGTTGGGGGCGCCACACAGGAAACGCTGCCAGCTGGATTTGCACAAACAGCGCGAGAGAGAGAGAGAGAGGGCGAGGACGGGGGCGAAAGCAAGGGAAACAGGTGTGTGCACTGCGCCCCTGTTAACCTTAGGAAGCGCTTGCTGCTGCTGCTGCTGCTCGCATTAATGTCAATTTAAATAGATTCTGCCAACCCCACGTGTAGCTAACGCCTCCTGCCTCGCTACCCCTGCTCGTCCACGCCCCTGCTTAATATGATTCATTTAAAATCTAACTGGGCGAGTGGAAAAAGCACTCGAAGCGGAAAATGAAAACGCAGCTACAATCGATGCGACGACTATTATATATATATAAATATATATATATGTGTATATATATATGAAATGTGGTTTATATTTATATATTAAGCATATGCTATAAAGCTGAAATTGCTTGCGTTATCAGTGCGATAAGAAAACGCAGCGAAATAATCAATTATTGGTATTGATCTGCGGCAAAGCCAAACACGCGACAATTACCCACGCGATGGAGGCATGAGGCAAGAGGGTAAGGGTCCGGGGGATGGGGAGGGGCGAGAGTTGTGCTGCTCCCATTTGGCCCAGTAATGTTTACAAAATGCTGCTCGGCCAAGCGATAAGCGAGGCAAAATCCCCCAACGACTTGGCCACACCGCTTGCGGTTGCTCACGACGAAGCAGCACGAGCAGCAGCGTGTGCAGTCAACATGAAATTAGTTATCCTGCCAGTACCCCACCTACCTCCCTCCACCCCCTCCCCCCACACTGCCCCCTGCTAACACATAGCTTGACCAGAATTTGATTTATCATTGCAATCGTTGGCTGGTCAACTCGACACGCTACTAAATACATGGCCTCGAGTGTAAATAAACTGCAAGTCGATCTAGGACTGGCTCGCTACTTTCTCTCTCTCTCTCTCTCTGTGTCTCTCTGCATGATTTGACACTGTTTCTAAACACACACACATACGTACCTCGTAGGGAATCATCTGCGCCGCCATGTCGTTGCTCGCATCCATCTTGAAGAGACAATTCGGTCGCAGTTCGGTGAATTTGAATAGGAACATCGTGATGACAATTATAGCAAAGAGCACCCACAGGGCGACCTTCCTGTTGCGATAGGGCAGACGCATCTTTGGACCGTTGGATGAGGTGTGTGTGTGTGTGTGTGTGAGTGTGTGCCAGTTAAACTGTTGTTTGATTTCCTGTTGCCAGCTTCAGCTCCAACTCCTTCTGCCGCTACAGCTGCTACTTCCACTTGATCTGACTATTTGCTTGGCTTTCCCTTCTATATCGACTGACTTGACTCTTGCCTCGCCTCGTCTCTCCGGAGTGCTTCTGTGGCCTGTGTATGGACGCCGGACAGTGCTTAAATATGTAAATTGATTTCTTTAGCTTTCCTCGTCCATCCACACCCACACAAATTT